>CM056054.1:134625351-135225351 GCA_029574335.1 Rana kukunoris | reverse complement strand
ATAAATGGATATTTTCTGCATACTTCACTCTGTAAATCTTATATATTTAGCTGTATTTTGCAATTCAGTGACTTACTAACTTACAATGCCAGGGATCAAAGCAAATAAAGCCAATCCGTAATAACAGCTCCCATTTTCTGTCCTCAAACTGCAGCCATAAACATATGCTTGCAACTAACATACATCCCTAATGAAAAACTGACATCATTAGTAAGAATTCCAGCAGACAAAATCTCTGATAAAGGGAATGTAGCAGTTTAGTAAACATTGGCCCGGATTTACATAGATCATTATGCTGGCGTAGCGCATCTCATGTAACTCAGAGAGGCAAGCACAGTATTCACAAAGCACTTGCTCCCAACATTGCGCCGGCGTAACGTAATTTTGTAGGCATAAGCCAGCGTAATTGCAAGTGAGTGTGACCTTATGCAAATGATGGTCCGAGCGTGGTGCAATGATTTACGCCCGGCGTATCATGAACGGAGCATGCTCAGTAACGTGGACGTATGTCTGCACCCCTCTGTGCATTCTCAGAATTATGCCGGTGCAACTTCCTGGGATACGCCGGCCCACCGGCTTACGCCGAGCACATAAATACGCCCAGCCATACGCCAGTCTGGCGCAAAGTACATCCATGTTTGTTTCCCCCCCTGAAGCAAGGTACTTTTGTTTTTGCCATGGCTGATGTTGAGTCTGAGAGGGACAGGAGGAAGAAAAATGTCTCCCCAGATAAGAAGGCTGTCCTCATCTCTGCAATAGAGAAATTTGATGTGTTCTTCCATTGCACACAGAGTGCCCGGACCAGTAGGGCCAAGAAACAGCAGGTCCTGGAGCAGATCACCCTTTAAGTGCCTGGAGCAGATCACCCTTCAGATGCCCTTGGTCATGAGTCCCGGACATCTAAGGACATTAACAAAAAATCCACGATTTGCATCGGCATGTCTGGGATAAAGTGGCCAACATCAGAAGGCACCAGAGGGGCAGGGGAGGGGGGCGGACCACCATCTGCTGTGTGGTTGACCCCGGAGGAGGTGATCGCCATGTGCCTGGAGCGGGACCAGGAGGAGGGCCTGGAGGGCTTTGACTCCATTGAGCAGGAGTTGAGGACAGGTAAGTGTGTTTTTTCCCCCATCCAGTGTGGAGCATGTGAGGGGGTGGAAGGGAACATGTGACAAGCGTGTGTGTCCACCAAAATGTGAATGCTTTGTATCATCCACAGATGTGCTGGAGGGAGCAGGTCCATCTGCTGCCGGTGGCCGTCCCACGCCATCCCCGAAACATCTGGCTCAGCCTGACCCCCTGGGAAGCCAAGGGACAGCGGTGGAGGGGAGTGCCGACACCTCTCCTCTAGAGGTGGTTGAGGATGAGACGGTGGATATGGATCAGGAGGTTTGCCTCTACTTTGAGGGGTCTTCCCTTTTGGCCGGGCCCTCACAGACCTCCCCCATCAGGGGAAGCCCCTCACCCTCCCCCTCCATCAGTGAAAGCCCCTCAAGGACCTCCCCGTACAGATGGCCCCAAGCCTCTCCTGCCCCCAGGAAGGCTACGCACAAGACAAGGGGTGTTCCTGAATCCCTCCTCGGAAATCTTACGAGGGAACAGGCCCGCTAAACCCGCCATATGGGTGCGATAGCCGGGGACCTGCGCCGGTTGGCAGACAGCCATGCCTCCTCGGCCCAGATATCAGACAGCCTGCAGGATGTCAGTGGCAATTGTGCTGCAGTGGTCACCTGCATTGGGGAGCTGCAGGCCACGACAGCAGGCCTCGTGGCAGAAGTAAAGACCCTGGCAGTGGCGGTACAGGCCAACACGGCTGCCATCGAGGTGGAGGGGAGGCAGACGAGGCGCCACCAGTGGCACACCGCCACCCACCAGCAGATACAGGCTCGGACAAACACCTTCTTTGGGCGTATTGCCCTTGCCCTGGAGGGCAGGCAGCCAGCATCGGGCAGGAGTGAGAGAGGAGGGGATGATCCTCCACCTGATGCCCCACCCCCACCCACCCGAGGCTCCCCCCAGGCAACTGAGGAGCCGGAGACGTGGCACCATGCCTGGCCCACGACAGGGCAAATAAGTGCCCTTTTGCTTTGTTATTTTTGCTCAGGTTATGAGCTTTTTTCTTTTGGAGTGTATGCTCACGGTCAGGAGTGCAGGCTACAGTGTGACTGGTGTGTGAAAGTGTGGGTGACATACCTGCCAGCAAGGTGTGTCACCCTGGGCCGTGGAGGAGAGGTTATCTCCACAACCGTGTGAATGTGGTATGAATGGACAGCAACACCATTGGGGCCTTGGCGAGGCGTTGCTGCTCCCAAGTCCTGCATGGTGGACTTGGGCTAAACCAATGTGATGTGGATGTGGTGTGTGTGAGCTAGGGACCACAGTGGTGTGCATGCGTGCATTGTCCGTGTGCCATGATGAATGTGTGTGTTTAACGTGCAAAGATACGTTCAACGAGGCAACTCCTGACTGCTGTTCCCTCAGCAGATGGGTGAGCCTCGTTCGGGGGGACTGTGTGGTTGGGGGGTCAGGTCATCACATATGTCAATCTCCAGGCCCTTTCTCATGGCGTAGTTGTGCAGCACACAACATGCACCGATGATCTGACACACAAAGTTTGGGGAAAACAACAGGGTTCCCCCAGAATTATCCAGGCATCGGAAACGGTACTTCAGGATGCCAAATGTGCGCTCCACCACTGCACGGGTGCGTATGTGTGCAGCATTGTATCTTCTCTCTCCTCTGGTTTGGGGATTCCGGTATGGAGTCAGGAGATGGGGCCCAAGTGCATATGCCGAGTCACCTGGAAGTGAAAAGACAGGAGGATATTAGTCGTGCATGTGCCCCTTGTGATGTCTGCATCATGGGGTCGGACAGTCATGCCTGACACCCATGTTACTCACCAACCAAACAGCTGTCCCTTTACACGTTCTGTTCGAATTCTGTTGGGATGTTGCTTTGACGGTATATGTAGCTGTTGTGGCTGGCCCCTGGGTGTTTGGCACGGACGTGCCAAATGAGGCATTTGGCATCGGCTATTATCTGTAGGTTGATGGAATGCCACTGCTTACGATTGTGGTATATGTGCTCTGTGGCACGGGGGGGTCGGAGTGCCACATGTGTGCAATCAATGGCTCCGATGGTGCGTGGGAATTCCTGCAATTCTGTAGAAATCCTGCATTGCCTTCTGCCGAAGATGCTCATGGGTGGGTTTGACGATGTGGTGGGACATGCGTGTGAGGATTGCAGGGACAACCTGGTGCACACATCTGCTTATGGTGGATTGTGACATCCCAGACACGACTCCACTTGTACGTTGGAAAGATCCACTGGCGAGGAAATGGAGTGTTGCCAGTACCTTGACCAGTGGCTGCACTGCATGTGAGCGTTGTGTCTGGCTGGTGATTTTATCATGCAGGGTTGTGGCTAATTCCAGGATAGCATCAGGGCTGAATCTGAAGATGCGATACACCTCCGATTTCCCAATGCCAAAGACGTTCATGCGCGTTCGGTATATGCTCTCCCGTGCCCTCCTACGTGCCTGTGGACACAGTAGTAGTCCTATGACCATGGCTGCCCCTGGCATGTTGGCATACGGATGTGTTGTCCTGCAAGTGTGGTTGCTTAGCTCATCCGTAACGGTGCTGCTGCAGTTGTTTTCCAGCTGACCTGTTCAGGTCTGGTGCTGAGTTACACCTGCTTTATGTGGAATAACTTTACGCTGGACATGGAACTTACGTGCACCGTGCGTAGCCTGCGCCAGGCACACGTACGTTTGTGAATCGCCGTAT
Organism: Rana kukunoris; assembly: GCA_029574335.1. Classification (NCBI taxonomy): domain Eukaryota; kingdom Metazoa; phylum Chordata; class Amphibia; order Anura; family Ranidae; genus Rana; species Rana kukunoris. Next base: position 135,221,563 of record CM056054.1, on the reverse strand, counting down.
CTCCCTCATTTGAATAGGAAATCAATGGGAGCGCCAGATACGTCCAGCGTAAATATGTGCCCATGATACACCGGCGTAGGAAAGTTACGTCAGTCGGAAGAAGCCTATTTTCAGGCGAATCTAGTTCTGTGGGCACGGCGCACAGATACGACGGCGCATAGTTACACTTACACACAACGGCGTATATCAAGATACGTCGGTGTAAGTGCTACGTGAATCCGGCCCATTGTCTTTATTTATTATGGTCACAACTGTTAAAATGTTAAAAACATTTTCTTCTTTTTATTTAGTCAGGAATTTAGGAAAACATATCACACATTATATTTAGTCTTCCAGCCAGCGGCTGGAGCCTTGGGCCTTCCTTCATATATTTTCTTCTGTCGCTTGCTTCTTTGTTGTAGAAAGACGTGTTTAGGACTCGTGTTTAGGAATATCTCATGCTCAAATTTATACATTCACAAGAGATACTTATCCCTTATTGTGGTTTTAAAGCAAATCTTGTATACAAGCCATTGTTCTAATCATTCTGTGAGATAGTTTGGCTATGCAAGAGGTCTCCAAACTGTGGCCGAGGGCTGAATGCGGCCCTTTGCTTGCCTATATCAGGCCCTTGGGGCACTATCCCTTCCACTGATTCTGCCAACTGACACCAACAATGGAGCACCATTTCTCCCAGTAACACCACTAATGGAGCACTATTCCTCCCTATGATACCAATGATGGGGCACTAATGTTCCCATTAATGCCAAATGTTTACTCCTACTGATGCCAGAAAAAATTCCACTCCCGCTGGCCCTCCTAGAGCAGGGGTGTCAAACTCAATTTCATCGTGGGCCGCATGAGCATTATGGTTGCCCTCAAAAGGGCGGGTTGTATCTGTAAGATTAGATTCCAGCGCATCCCTTCCCCTTACATTAGATGTCAAGAGCCACCCCTCCATCAGAAGTTGAGTCCCCCCTCTCCCTTACATCACAGCGCACCCCCCTTTCCTTATGCTGCTGCTGGGAAGAAGTTGGATGCATTGCTTGAAAGCAGAAAGTAAGGGTCTGGAGGATGACTGGAGAGGTGCGAGGGCCGCATAAAATAGCCTGGACGGCCGCATTCGGCCCGCAGGCCTTGTTTTTGCCACCTCTGTCCTAGAGTCTGAGGGACAATAAACAGGCCCTTTATTCAGAATGTTTGGAGAACCCTGGTCTATGCTGAACAATCTCAGTAGACAAGTTCCAGTAGTCAGGACAAGGACTGGAATATCTTTATCTTTGTCTGTTTTTTTTTTGAGCTAGTCAAACATTTGAAGCAAAGCTGAAAAACATTTGTAGATGGGCAAATATAGCATGGTTTAAATTGATTTACATTTGATTTGCTTCTGGCCTTCTTCTGAGCTGCTTTACCATCCCACTACCTTGTACAAAAAAAGAAAACCAGTTCTGATGTACACAAATAGTAATAACGCTAACAAGGAAGGGATTATTACATTACTCAAGCACTTCATTGTATTTCTAAAGACTATTACTCAGTGGTTCAACCTCAGTGCCTTAAGCTTAGTACAAGTGGTCCGAATGCCTAGTACACATGGGACATTCAGCCCATGTGTACTGTAGTCAGTCCGACAGAAGCCAGTCATTTGGCTGACTTCTGTCAAAGGGGCATGACCGAAAAAGGTCTGCCGATCGGCTCCCGACTAGCGCTCTCAGCAAATTGCTCCTTCCTGTCAGATCACAAAATATTGATCCAACGTTAGTATAGGGTTTTCCCCCATTGAACTGATGTGTTGTGACAGGGGGACCCCCCCACCAGAACATTCTGGTCAGTGCTTTCAGCCATTAGCAGGGAGCGCTGATTGAGAGTCAGTCGGCTGCTGGTTTTCCAGCATGCTCGCCTGACAGATGCTGGCCAAATGGCCAGCTTCTGTTGGACAGGCTGACATACACATGGACTAAATGTCAGCTTGTTTTTTTTTGAACCAGCCAATGTCGCCCAGCCTTCAGCCCGTGTGTACGGTGCTTTAGAACCAATATGCAGTACAAGTCAGGAAATGGTTGCTTCTCTGAAACCTCATGCACTGCTCTATGGAAACTGGCTTGGCATGCACCATCCAATAGACATGGTGGACAAAAAGGATTTTCAAGGGTCTGACCTTTTCTGATGGAATGATGAAAACCCCTTATGTATGTGTATGTTAATGTCATAATATTGAAAGAAGAAAAAAAATGGCAAGTAAGCTGCAGAAGAGCTTACCAGTATATTTAAATAGTACAGATACTTTCTATTGTTATGATCCCAGCAACCATAGACATTTGTTCCAGAGTTCTCTGCAGCTCTCTCCTATCTATTCCTTCCCATCTAATCATTTCTAACCTCATACAAAGCTATTCCGATACCAATTTTCACCTAGCCGGCTGGAGTTTTGCCTTTACACCATTTAATCAAAGGAATGACAACCTACAGCCAAGTGTGAGAGAGTTGGCAGCTTTTCCTAATCACATTTCTCAATCTTTCATTTACGGGAAATGATGACAAATAAATGGACATGGAAATCTACACTTTGAAGGAGGGTAGATGAAAAGAAAACATCCAGAAAAACCTACGATGAGGCCCTGAGAATGTAATATGGGAGAGCGAAGCAGACACACACATAGTGATCAGTAAGACAAGCACATGCAAATGTAATGAGATGTTCCTGTCAAATATGATAATTGCGTGGTATGATGAGAGAGGCTTTTAACGAGAAGAGGTGATAGACTGGTTGCAAATAATGCTTCAGTCCTGCCACTTTTCAATATCCTTATTACTTTGTTGCAGGCTGAAAACATATTAGACCATAACATAGAATAAATAACACACATTATGGTCATTTTGATTAATAGCTAATCATGTAGAAAAAAAAGTCTTAATTTCATACAGTGGAATAAATTAAACACATATCACTTAAGAATAGAAATGAGACCGAAGGAAAGGACCCTGATCAAACGGCAGCATTAACTGCTGATGAAGAAAGAAGACAAAGGAGAAAAAGGTTAAGTGTGACCAATAAACTGCCCAATTTAGCCCTCAACTGGGTGAGTGTAAGCGGATTAAGTTTAAGAAGGGGGTGATAGGAACTTTTGACATTATCATTCTCGATGTTAGGACTGATCTATCTTTTTGGGCCAACAGCACTGCTCAAGAATGGCTGGGTATTTTATTTGCACTAATGCCCTGGGCCCCATCGTTTTTTTTCCCATCGGTGAAAAAAAATAGAACCTGTTTTGAATTTTTCTTATGGTTAAAAAAAAAACGATTGTCTGTGAGGAAATCCATTGGTCAAAAAGTCGACGCATGCTCGGAAGCATTGAACTTCATTTTTCTCAGCACGTCGTAGTGTTTTACGTCACTGCGTTGGACACGATTGGATTGTTAACCGATGGTGTGTAGGCAAGCCATCGCTTTAGATTCCATCAGATATCTGATCGTGTGTACAGGGCATTAGGGTTTCTGGTGCTAGAAAAACCGAAACAAGCAAAAACAAAACACAGAACCAACTGATAAGTTAGAAGCTTGCTAGCTTTCAATTCTCTCATGTGGACATGTGGACATAGAGCAGCACAGGAAGCAGGGAGAGAGAGAAAAATGTTGAGACCCAACTTGGATAATTTTATTGCCTCAATTGTGAATTTTTAGAATGTATTGCATCATAGTGCCTGCAGCTGCACAAGGTCGGGAGGATAATGCTTATGTACTATTAATTAGGAATATTTACTCACTGATTGTCCACATTTCTACTTTGAGACCACTGGGTGTCTGAGAACTAACCAGGCTAGGACATCATAAAGATGACAAGTGGCCTCTATTTAATTTTAACTGCTTCCTGCCCAGGTCATTGTAAAATGACAGCCAGACAGGAACCCTATTGTTCTGAGAGGATGTCATATGATGTCTTCCCCACAACACGCCTCGTGCGGGCCCACCGGACTGTGCTCCGGCACGATCTTTGGCTGCCAGCACTGCCAGTACCATGTGATTGCTGTGACCAATCACAGCAGCTCACAAAACATATGTAAACAACAAATGCCTTTGTTTCATGCCATTCATTGTGAAAAATGGTTTTGCTAGCTGGGATTTGTCACAGTGATCCTAGACATGTGCACACTGAAATATTTAGTTTCGGAATTCGCCTGAAAATGCGGTGTCTGTCGAATGTGCTAAGAAGATTTGATGGAGCAGCTAAACTGTACGACGCCGGTCAAATTTTACGCCTACAAGCTATAGAAGAATTCTAATGTTGTATTTATAAATTATTATTACTAGTCAACCAACATTCAAGTTCTTCTATAGCCTAGGGGCCGAGCATTTGCCCGGAAATGTATGATTGCGGCATTGTACAGTTTAGCTGCTTGTTGAGTCCTCTTAGAACTTTCGACAGACACCATAAACATTCAATGACAGATTCAACGATTGTATGTTTTTCGCTGCTTCGTCGAATCTTCCTCGTTCATGTCGATTGTCTACCCCAACACTCTGAAATTTCAAATCTTTTCTCTCTATGTAATCTTGGACTAATAGAGTTAAGGTTAGGCAAATTCAACCGCAGATTGGATAGACACAGATTGCTATTGTTAGTGTCATGTCGAATCACCTATCTACATCAAACGAAAACAAAAATAATGCATTTTTTTATATTGTATCTTTCGGATTTCGGTTTCTGCGTGTTCGTTTTTGTACCCGTAATTCGGATATAAACTAATGCACATGTCTAGTGATCACATGGTACAGACAGGCCAGTCACAGCCCATCTGTACCATATGATTAGCTGTAGCTAATCACAACAATAAAAACTGAATAGACACTTCAGTAAATGTTTTTCTTATACAGTAGTAGTGACTTGTTTATAGTAGAAGTCACTGCTAGAAGCAATCATAGTGTGTGAAAAAATCCTGATCACTTCCCCAGAGGAGTACAGTGTTACTATGGTAACACCATATTGCTCTGGTCACAGTATGTAAAAAAAGTAAAAAAAAAAGAAAAAGAAAAAAAATCATTAATTTATTTTTTTACATACTGTCATCAGTCAGTGTCCCTGTTCACCGCAACACCAGTTGTATGATGATGCTGTACTGCACTGGTGACATTATGTAAAAAATAAAAATAATATAAATAAACCTATTTTTTTTACATTTTGACAAAAAAAATACAACTTGAAAAAATGTGCCATGCCTCTTGCTAAATACATTGGACTGTCTACTTTCCAAATGGGGTTATTTGGGGGATATTTGTACTGTCCTAAAATTTTCGAGTCCCAAGACATGAGATAGGCCATCAGTACCTCAGGATTGATCAATGTTCAGATATACTGTATATACCATAGTTTGTGGACTCCATAACGTTCCTACAGACTAAATAATATACACTGATTTGGGTTATTTTCGCCAAAGAAATGTAGCAGAATACATTTTGGCCTAAAATTTTGAAGGAATGTTATTTATTTGCCAAATTTTATAACATACAAAGAAAAAGGCTTTTTTTTTTTTTCTCTAAATGTTCTGCCTTTTTTATTTCATTTAGAAAAACATGAAAACCCCTATGGTGATTAAATACCATTAAAAGTAAAAGCTCTAATTGTGTGAAAAAAAGGATAAAAAAATGTATTTGCGTACAGTGCAGCATGACCGCGCAATTGTCATTCAAATTACGACACCGTTGAAAGCTGAACATTGGCCTGGACAGGAAGGGGGTATAAGTCTCCGGCATTGAAGTGGGTAAACGTTCACATGCATTTTGACTGTTATGGCAATGTAAGACAGGCAAATCTGTTGCCAGTGACACTTTACCAGGGATGGACTAAGTGAAATTCAACTTCCATTCTAATGAAGGATATCATTCACAGATCACTGTTTTAGGCAACGAGGGCTCTTTATCAAAGAATAATATTTTTAAAGTTGTGTGATTCTGATTCCTTATTGCCCATATCACATGGTATCAGAGGTATGGGACACAATGAATCATGTTTTTTTTTTTTTTTTTATTATTATTCATTAAAATTTTATTGAAGAAAGGCAATCAGAATACAAAATGCAACCAGGGTACCCAAGTAGCGCTCAATAACACATAATCAAAACATATCTGAAAATATAATTTATTTATATATTATAGCAAAAGAAAGCAAAGGGAAAACATCACATCCTAGGATATTACCTGATACTAGCTAACACTGGGGGAAAGAGAGAGAGAAAAAAAAGGGGGGGAAACGACACTGTGGTAAACGGACCATCTGGGGTCTCAACATACCAAGGAGTATTAACCACTTGCCGACCAGCCGCCGCAGTTATACGGCGGCAGGTCGGCTCTCCTGCACGAGAGCCCGTAGCTCTACGTCGCCACTTTCGACGGCCACTAGGAGGCGCCTTGCCGCCGGCGGCGGCCCGCGCGCGCGCCCCCCGCTCGCCCCCGAGTCCCGCGCGCATGCCCGGTGGGCACGATAGCCGCCGGGCACATGCGATCGCTCGTTACAGAGCGGGGAATGGGAGCTGTGTGTGTAAACACACAGCTTTCGTTCCTGTCAGAGGGGGAAACGCTGATTTTCTGTTCATACAATGTATGAACAGAAGATCAGTGATTTCCCCTAGTGAGGCCACCCCCCCATACAGTTAGAACACAAATAGGAACACACTTAACCCCTTCCCCGCCCCCTAGTGTTAACCCCTTCACTGCCAATGACATTTTTATAGTAATACAATGCATTTTTATAGCATTGATCGCTAAAAAAATGCCAATGGTCCCAAAAATGTGTCAAAAGTGTCCAAAGTGTCTGCCATAAGGTCACAGTACTGAAAAAAAACGCTGATCGCCGCCATTACTAGTAAAAAAAAAATAATAATAAAAATGCCATAAAACTACCCCCTATTTTGTAAACGCTATAACTTTTGCGCAAACCAATCAATAAACGCTAATTGCCAATTTTTTAACGAAAAATATTTAGAAGAATACGTATCGGCCTAAACTGAGGAAAAAAACGTTTTTTTTATATATTTTTGGGGGATATTTATTACAGAAAAAAGTAAAAAATATTGCATTTTTTTCAAAATAGTCGCTCTATTTTTGTTTATAGCGCAAAAAATAAAAACCGCAGAGATGATCAAATACCACCAAAAGAAAGCTCTATTTGTGGGAAAAAAAAGGACGCCAATTTTGTTTGGGAGCCACGTCGCACGACCGCGTAATTGTCAGTTAAAGCGACGCAGTGCCGAATCGCAAAAAGTGCTCTGGTCGTTGGGCAGCAATATGGTCCGGGGATGAAGTGGTTGAAGAAGAATAGATCAAAGTCAAAACAGCAATCTCATCCCATATCGAGTTGTAAATACCGATCAGAACACCTGAACGCAACCCAAGATGACCATGTCTGATTAAATTTTTCTAACGATTCCCTGGCAATGGCTACGGTTTCTTCCATTTGGTAAATGTTCCCTCTGGAGCTAAGCCATTCAGGAATAGAAGGAATATCCTTTGATTTCCAATGCCTAGGAATCAAGACATTCAGAAGATATCTGGTCAATGATTTTTTGTAATACTGCATGGAGCAGTCCGCCATATGGAGTAAGCAACATGCAGGAGAGAGAGAGATTGTGGTATCCGTAATGGCTTTGATCAGTTCGCACACCTTGTCCCAGAAGGGTCTCAGACAAGGACACTCCCACCAAATATGAACAATGGTGCCCTGGTCTTGCTCACATCTCCAACATGAATTCGATGTCAGCGGGTACCATTTTTTAATTTTATCTGTAGTGTCATACCATTGTGTTAGGCCGCGTACACACGATCGAATTTGTCCGCTGAAACTGGTCCAACGGACCAGTTCAGCGGACAAATCCAATCGTGTGTATGGGCTAGCGGACATGTCTGACCGGCGGACAAATTTTAAAACATGCTTTAAAATTTGTCCGCCAGAGACATGTCCGTCGGATATGTCCGCTGGTCAGTACACTCACCAGCGGACATATCTTCCTGGTGCGGTGACGTGGCGGCGTCAACGTCACCACCACGTCACCGCGCTGTCTGCCGGCGGGGATTTTGATCCGATGCTGTGTACACGCCATGGGACCAAAATCCGATGAGACATGTCCGCTCTAAACTGTCCGTCGGACAAGTTTGAGCGTACATATCTCATCATGTGTACGCGGCCTTAGAAGCTTATACGACATTTCCTGCAATCTCGTGCCAATCGAGCACTTATGGGCAAAAACGCAGGCACGTTTCCATTGCTTATCAGTAAAGCTTGTTTTGAGCGCCTTTTCCCATTGTGCTCGTATTCCGGGGGCTAGTTGGAGCCAGGAGTACGTAAGAGAAGTTGATCTAGAGACCGGAGCTCCAGCCAGGGAAATTTGTTCAAAGAGAGTTATTGGACTAAAAAACTGTTAATCTGGGAGACCTGTGTGTAGTTATGTAGCTGGCGGAAGGTCCAGAATGAAAGGGAACTCTGAGGGTTCAAATCTCGTTTTAGGGAATCAAAGGGTTTTAAAGTGTTAGCTTCTACACAATGTATCATTAAAAGGGGCATCGATTGGTCAGTGGGTGCAGAAAAGTGTAGGTCCATTCCAGGCAGAAAATCCGGGTTGTGTATAATAGGAGTAAGCGGGCCGGGAGATGAGGACAGTTTATGGTGATTTGTCATCGTATGAAACGCTCTAAGCGTAGTCCACACCAACGGATGCTGCTGCAGACTTTAAGAACAAATATTTAACAAATACATACCAGCTGACCGATTCCTGCCCAAGACATAATGCATACGGGGGAAGGAGCCAAGCATGATGTCAGCCGTGGCAATCTTACTGGATTATATACACACAGTGCTCCTTTGTGCACTTGTGACAAGTGCCAGATTTGGAAGTGGTTTTACATTTAAAGTGGTAGTATACTCTATACTACCACTTTCACTTACAGGTAAGCCTATAATAAGCCTTACCTGTAAGTATAAAGAATATCTCCTAAACCTGTATGGTTTAGGAAATATTACCCTCGTAATGCGCCGCTGATTGCAGCGGCGCATGCGCAAGGGGGGATCTACGGCGAAAGGACCGGCAGCCGTCAGACCTTGCCGAATTGAAATCTCCCGCACGCATGCGCGGGAGTGACGTCATCGCCGCTACAGCCAATCACAGCGCTGGAGCGATGATACCCGGAAGACACGCCGGAGCAAGATGACATCTTGCAGGTAAGTTCTCCTCACCTCGTTCCAAGGTAAGTATTTCATAATGAGCTAGTTTGACCCTCCTGTTGGTTCATGGGGTTATGGTCCTAAAGGGGAGCGGCCATCTGTGTGTATGGTGGAGGTGCTGCACATTATATGACACCTGCATGTTCAATCAAGAGACACCACTTTGCACCATCCGGGATCTTTTTTATGAACTTTTTATGGAAATTTATTTGGACTTTCTTTTATATATTTGTAGCGCCCTGCTCCTGTTGAGTAGGCGCTATTTGTAAATTTAGTTATCTGAGCTGTAGTTTAGCTCAGAATGATTATGCCAAATTATGAGTTTCTGTTCCAGTTCAGCTGCGCTGCACATTTTCAACTCGACTGTGGGTGTCACTGTCACCAGGAGTCAAGGTTGGAAATGCAGAGTTGGGTGTATTGGGTGCCTTTTCTCAGAAGCAACCCAGTGGGCGTGGTCTCCGCCACTGTGCATTCTGGGTGGGGGTACTTAAGAGACAGACACTGTTCTGGCGGGGTCTTCCGATCCTGACCTGATGGCCCTGGCCTCAGGGATGTGTTAAGTCTTTTTGGCCTTGGGGCCTGCTGGCCCGAGGTTTTGCTACCGAGAGTAGGCCCAGAAGTTTCTGGGGCCTACTGGTCCAGGGGTGATCCTGAGCTGTCTTGCCTACGGGAAGAAGCCGATCAATTGGGTACTAAATTGGAGGACGCATCCTAGCCAATTTACTTCACGGTGCTGCCAACTGGCTGAAAGATCCTGGCACTGTGTAGCTTTATCTTCTTTGGAACTTTACAAAGTGTGTGGGTGGTTACACGATCCTGTGGACTGTGTAACGACTCGTTTACATTTATCAAGTCTGTGGCAGAGACTTTTGAACAAGCTTCCCATCGGCTGCTGGGTCAGTGAGAGTGGGCCTATCCGGTGGTTGCTGAATCCAGTGTGGAAACGATCTATTCTCTGGATTTAAGAACATACCTGTGATCCACAAAGCAAGGTACCTGAATCTCCCCTACCCCTCCATCCCTTTGATGGAATTTGTTGAATAAAACCCTTGAAGAAAAGAAACTTATGCCGCGTACACACGATCATTTTTTGGCATGAAAAAAACGTCATTTTTCAAAAACGTCATTTTAGATCGTCATTTCAGGTTCTGAAAAACGACAAAAAAAAATTGGAACATGCTGCATTTTTTAACGCTGTTTTAAGCGATGACGTTTTTTGGGTTGTAAAAAATGATCGTGTGTGGGCTAAAACGACGTAAGAAAACTGCACATGCTCAGAAGCAAGATATGAGACTGGAGCGCTTGTTCTGGTAAAACTACCGTTCATAATGGAGTAAGCACATTCATCACGCTGTAACAGACAGAAAAGTGCGAATTGTCTTTTACCAACATGGAATCAGCTAAAGCAGCCCAAAGGTGAATGGAACTTCCCCTTTATAGTGCCGTCGTACGTATTGTACGTCACCGGCACCGCGTTTGCTAGATAATTTTTTAAAAACGATGGTGTGTAGGCAGCATCGTTTTAATGATGAAGTTGGGAAAACGACGTTTTTTCGACATTCTGAAAAACTATATTTTTTTTCATGCTGAAAAATGATCGTGTTGGTGCAGACATTTGTAGATAACTGTTTAAGGAGGACCCCTAAGAGAGCGTGGTGAACAGTAAGGCCGCGTACACACGACCGAGAAACTCGACGAGCAAAACACATTGTTTTCCCAGTCGAGTTCCTTGTTCGGCTGTCAAAAAACTCGTCGAGCCAAATTTTCCCATTGCCCGTTGAGGAAATAGAGAACATGCTCTCTTTTTGGCTCGACGAGTTCCTCGACAGTTTTCTCGGTGAAAAGTGTACACACGACCGGTTTTCTCGGCAGAATACGTCTCCCATCGAGTTTCTTGCTGAATTCTGCCGAGGAAACCGGTCCTGTGTACGAGGCCTTAGGTAACAGTAGGCCCAAATCTAATCCAGCAGCTCATTCGGGGGTAGTGCTACATATTTTATAAGATTAATTATATATTTTTTAATATCTGAATATTTCTTGTGCTGCACTATTTTCATTTATTAGCTTATTTGAAGGTGTTGTGTAATTGTCCTTGAGTGTTCAGCTGCAATTATTAGAATTTACTCATGATTGTTTGCACTGATTATTTTTAGTTTATATTTAGTCCAGCTATACAGTATAACATTCCTGAAACTGAATTACGATTCAATATCCAGATAGATGCAACAAAATTCTTTAGATAAACATCCGTTAATAATTACATAATAAATAGTCTAGAGTTTCAATTTATATATTATGTTGTACAACAAATTACAGTCCCTTGAGGGTACCTTGTACAAAGACTGTCAATAGAGAATTGGACAGGAAAAGGTTACTAATAGTTGTTTTGTAGGTCATTAGGGCTTATGAGAGTTTTCTTCATTTAAAAAAGAACAAATCCATCACACTGGGGAGGAAATAAGATGTCTGAAACAGATGAAATGACATTTTTTCCTGGCATGTGTATAGCTCCGGGTTTTTATAAGCTGTTGATCTAAAAAAAAATATGTTTTTTATTATATGTAAACACAAAACCATATACATAATCCCACTCAAAAAATAATTGCATCTTGATTACTCTGCGTTAATGGAAGACAATGAGGAAAACATGTGTGCATGTAAGCTATAAATTTTACATTTCCTTACTCAATGATTGTCATTATTAGCCTTAATGAATACAACACGATAGATAACGGAATTGTGCTGTCAGGTGTTTTCATGATGATGATTATCCAAGTTTTCTATAATAAGCACATAAACACACTAAGAGGAACCTAAAATTTGTGATTAACTTGATTTAACGTAGAATAAAAAAATGTTGGATATACTGTATGCAGGTAAGTCATACATTCAAGGCAACAGGACTGGCCAACGGTGAGATTAGACAACAATATGTTGGAATTGGTTGGAATATTTGTAGCGCCTGGTAACTTCTAAGAACCGGTGCTAATTTAAATTTAGAGGGGGTCAGAAAGTTAGTTAGCTCTGACCAGGCTGATTTGTTTGAATTTGGGTCTCTGTCTCAGCTTGGCTGTGCTGTGGGCTCATACTGTCACTTCTGGGGTGCTAATCCCACCCCAGGACGACAGGTGGCAGCAGTGGAGTTGGGGTTTTCCTCGCTATGCATGCTGGGGGAGGGTATTTATGAGATAGACGCCATTGGTCTGGGTCGTCTTCTTCCAGTGTAGCACCCACCTTTAGGGTGACCACATCACAGCGCCCTGGCGAAATGGCCTTCCAGGTCGGGGTGCGTGTGTCACGCGGTGTTCCTGGTTCCGGGACCACGTTGGTCTGGAACATTTGAGCTGTGGCTGGGCCCCAGTGATTGACTGGGTCCCAAATCCTGAGACGATCCCAAGCGTTGTTTCTTTGAGGAAGCTGTTCGGTGGCGAGTCCACCTGAGAAGAACCAAGAGAGGCTGGCAATCCAATAGGGTCTTGACAATCCATTGGGGATCAAGGTACGTTAGTCACCTGCCAGTCGGTAACCTAACTGCAAACTACCTGAAAGAGATCCAGGCGCAAGGTCTATCAAGGAGTATTATCTTTGCCATCTAAATTCTAAGCAGGGTCTGTGGCAGAGACTTTTACCTTAAAGTTCTGAGTGATACTCTGGCTGCCAGGTCAGTAAATGAGGCCTGTCCAGGTACACTATACCTCCTTGGCTGGAGTGGCGAAGCAAACAAAGTGTTGTTGAAAGCAGGACTGTTTACATATTGTTATGCCTGAATCTGCTGTTCTTCTTCTACTGCATCTTTACTCTTCATCACAAGTTTTATTGTTTTTACCTGGCTGGGTAATAAAGATCACAGAAAAAGACACCTATCGGGGACATTCCATTACTGCTGCTTTCACCATACACCCCTAAGACGGCGGAGGAGCCACGGGGTAACATGCCACCCAAAACAAACCAGCAGCTCCTTCGGGGGTATTGCTACACACTAATTTAAGATGTCAAAGAATTGTATATGCAGTACATGTATCACCCTCATAATCAGAACGTTCTTGTAATTATATTATCTTTATTTATTCAAGGGGTGTGAATACTTTTTCAAGGAAATATATTACAGTGCAACTACAAACTGAACTCTGGTTTTGAATAGATTGGGGGCCATTAGATACTCTATTCGATCCTTTCTGTGTTTGCCTCTCATGGGAAGAATTCCCCTCACTTTCTGACCTTTTCATACAGCTGAAAGTAAAATGAAATCTTCCCAAAGTCAGGAGAACTTCCACTTTTAATAACTGTCCCTATGATAAGGTGTCTCCCCTTGTAGATTTTTGTTCTGGTGACCACTGTCAATGTCAGGATTTTCACATCACCTTCAGTTGCAGTGGCAAATAATGGGGTGTGGTTACTGCATGTGACGTCAATTTCGGTACAAATGCCGGTTTCAAGGATAGCATTGTAAATCTCTTATGCCGCATACACACGATCACTTTTTGTGATGAAAAGAAAACAAAGTTTTATGTGACGAAACAAAACAAAGTTTTTCAAACTTCATTTTGCAAAACAACGTTGCATACACACCATCGTTTTTCCAAAATGCTCTAGCAAAGTGTGGTGACGTACACCACGTTCGACGGCACTCTGTTCCATTGAAGCTCCATCTCATAACTTGCTTCTGAGCATGCCCGGGTTTAAAAACGTCGTTTTAAACGTCATTTTGCCCACACACGATCACTTTTTATGACACAAAAATTACATTTTGAAAAACGACACAAAAAAGTCAAGCATGTTCGAAAAAAATGTTGGTCGTTTTTTTGAAGACAGAAAACAACGTTTTGCCCACACACGATCATTTTAAATGACGTTTTTTAAAACGTAGTTTTTTTTTTCATCACAAAAAGTGATCGTGTGTACGCGGCATTAGTGCCCGGAATGTACATTGGATTATGTGAATGCAGTTGTTTTACATGTTTATTTTAATAAATATACATTATGGCTTTAGGCGATGAGGCCTCCCTTCTTTGTGATTTGTATATCCTTACATGGTCTTGACATTAATGGAAGGAATCAACTGAAGCAATGCATATACGTAGATGTCAAGGTTTCCTTGCTGGCTACAAAATACTCACAGTAAAGTGCTGATAGACCTTTCCTTTACTAGAAGATCAATTGTTTCTGGTGAGTTATTTCAACCACTGGGGTGTGAGCGCTGCAACAATTTAATTGTTACAGGCTAAAGCGCATCATTGGATTTGATTGACAGCAGTGGGAGCCAATGACTGCGCTGCTTTCAATCTATCCAATGAATAATCGAGAAGCCGTGGGGAGAGCAACGCAGGATCGCGCCCATGGAAATTCGGAAGGTAAAAGAAAAGGACTCATAGGGGATTATTTACGAAAGGCAAATCCACTTTGCACTACAAGCACAAACTACAAGTGCAGAGTGCAATTGAAATTGCAATGAAAGTGCACTTGGAAGTGCAGTCGCTGTAGATCCAAAGGGGACATTCAAGGAAAAAAAAATGCATTTTAGCTTGCACATGATTGGATGATAAAATCAGCAGATCTTCCCCTCATTTCATATCGGTTCGGCTTGAAACTACGCATGGAGATTGGAGGCAGGGGGTGATTGGAGGCAGGGGGTGATAATGTCTGCGGTGGCACCGCAGAGAGGGATGGAGGCAGGGGGAGATTGGAGGCAGGGGGTGTTAGTGGCAGGGGGTGATTGGAGGCAGGGGGTGTTGGTGGCACCGCAGATGGGGATGGTGGCACCGCAGAGAGTGGGGGTGTGGAGACAGGGGTTGTTGGTGGCACCGCAAAGGGGGATGGAGGCAGGGGGTGTTTGGAGGCAGGGGGCCTGGGGGAGATTGGAGGCAGTTGGTGTTAGTGGCAGGGGGTGATTGGAGGCAGGGGGTGTTGGTGGCACCGCAGAGGGGGATGTGGCATCGCAGAGGGTGGGGATGGAGACAGGGGTTGTTAGTGGCACCGCAGAGGGGGATGAAGGCATGGGAAGATGGAGGCAGGGGGTGAATGGAGGCAGGGGGCTTGGGGGAGATTGGAGGCAGAGGGAGATTGGAAGCAAAGGGAGATTGTGGCACAGCAGAGGGGGGTGAAGGCAGGGGGTGTTGGTGGCAGTGGGGGGTGGAGGTAGGGGGTGATGTGCCTAAATAATTTGCCGAATTATTATATCGAAAATAACAAAAATATGTTGTTTTACCTTAATATCATCATATTGCTATTTGCCTAGTGTACTTGTCTTGTAGCCTAAATACTGAAATTCACACCTAAAAATTTAATTTAGTAACTTTTGTGAATTGCCAGTAAAAACAGGGCTGTGCCAGTAAATTTCGGGTGTCGTGCCAGTAAATTTCAATCTGGTAGGTTGGCAACACTGTTAATTGGTGCAGCTGTTTCTATTTTATAGCATAAAGTAGAACTAAAGGCAATTTTTTTTTCCATTTTGGATAGAGTAAGGGGATTTACCTGTTTCTCCCACTCACAAACCTATTGGGGAGATTTTCTTTTAAATCCTGTTTCAAAGCCAGCACAGGAAGTGAGAGGAAATTCCCTCCAAAGTAAGGGAATCCATTGTTATCCAGAGGGTCACCTCACCAGAACTAGTGTCACCATTGGAAGATTTCCCCTCTATAACTGTTCTCGGGACAACTCAAAATTTGGTATTTCCTTTCACTTTTGATGACAACAGTGAGGCTGGGTTCACACTTGCTGTGTCCAGGGTTCACAGCAGGGGGTCCCTGTTCACCGAATTGGGTCAGAACTTTTGACTGAATTCACACCTGAATCAGAACCAAAGACGCACAGGACCCTTTCCAAATACGGACCTCGGCCGCCGCAGAGGTGTGTGAAACGGTTCTATTGTTGGCCTGGCAAATTCTCCTGTCATGGGAATTGGATGTGAGTAACCCTGCATCCAATTCACATAAGTGTGAACCCAGCCTTAAACATGAGACATAGAGAGGGTGAATCTCCCTTACAGGTGCACAGAAAATAGTAAAAACCTGAGACGTGATCTAAATCCACCTCACACTTCCTCCTGCTATCCTAGCCTCTGTTAGATATGCAGTTTCCATATTTCTGCACATATGATCAGTTTATGGCACCAGCCATTTGATAACACAATCAACCGTGACAGTTATCATTCATGGAATGCCTTCGATGGAACCGTTTTGGGAATCCGTCAAATTGATTGGTTAAAATCTGATTGAACGTTTTATTTCATCCTCTCTTTATCCAAAAAAGCAGAGTTCTACTTTAATATTTAACCTTCTCTCTAAACATTGGCATGTGTGAGCATAGGCGTGCGCACAGGGTGTGCCAAGTGCGCCTAGGCACACCCTAATCACGCTCTGCAGTGCAGATTCCCCCTGCTGCCCGGTGTCCCAATCCACAGCATAGCTGGCTTTCCTCCTCTCCCATTGGCTACTGAAGCGGGCACACATAGATGATGTAACGGTTACCACCGCTTACAACCTTCCATCCAACCACGACAAGCTTATCCGACACACCAACAACCAGGCAGACATGATCCATTCCATTTCCCAGAATAAACGAGACAGCGCTCCGTTCTCTAGTTTCCAAAATGTATGAATATCTTTATTGGTTCTTAGCTTGCTTATATCCAGTACAACAGAATGCAGTTAATCACAGGACAATGTAATCTCCACCCACCTATTCACTCACTGAGGATAATTCTTTAATTGGTAGCTAGACATGACGGCACCGTATTATCAATAGGGTTCAATTAACCTTGAATAGTAACACAGACATCTAGTTGAATAAGTTCTCTATACAGCTTTGTCACACAATGGCAGTGAGAGTGGGTGTCTTTACATTGAATAGCCAACACCTTAGGATATTTCAATAGCCTATTATACAAAAGGTATGACTCACTGGCTGACCTGGTCATGTCATCATGACTCCTTGTGATATCTCAGTCCTGCAATATGAAGTATTATTAATGTCCCATCTCATGTAATATGAATTATGATTCACTATTAGCCATCCTATACCCAAAAGGGCACAGGGTGGATTTCGACCCAAGAGTTTTTGGTGCTGCTGGCACAAGAGTATCTCTCATCCTTCCAACGTCTCTGGGTGTCACGGGCCATTCTGTTACATCTCTCCCCTTTCGGTGGGAGACGGACACAGGAGGGAACCCCAAACGGGTTGACTCCGAAGTCCGTCAGTAGTTCCCGTCCTCCAATGCTGGTATCCATACTGTACCCCAGATAAATGGCTCCAAACTGAGCATTACTCCCCCCGCCAACCTCTGCCTCTCTCAGAGAACACGCCTGCCGCTGGGGAGAAGGCAGGGTAGCTGGGCTCAGTCCATCATGCTGTTGGGGGTCTGGGCCAACTGCCCCCCCTTCCTGGGGTATACCAGTGGAGACTGAAGTCCCATCCACTGGTGCTTGGTGAAAATCCCCCGGTGCTTGCAAAGCAAAGCCGACATCCTCCTGTCCCAGTCCTGTACCATTTTCTGGGGTTGTGCCAGTGGAGACTGAAGTCCCATCCACTACCCCAGGAACCCCCTCTTCTGTTAGTGAGGAGCAGAGGCCTATGACCCTCTGTTCTGTTGCCAGCTCTTCCGCTGTGTTGCTGTGATTGGAGACCACAGTCCCATCCACTACCACAGGGTCCCCCTCTTCTGCTAGTTGGGAGCAGAGGCTTGGGGTACCCTGCTCTGTTGCCAGTGATTCAGCTGGGGGTAAAAACTTTACCACCTCAGCTTGTTGCTGGAGAGGGGGGCCAACCGCCCCGGCTCCCTGGAACTCCACACCATCCGCTTCGACTTTAGGGATGAAAATCTCCATATTTTCCACTGCCGATTCATCAGCCAGGAGTTCACAGTTGTCATCTGAACTTTCCTCATAGTCCCAGGCAATGGGAGCCCCACCCTGCTGCTGAGCCGAGTCTAGCAGCTGTCTGTAGGCGACCTCCAGCTCCCATTCCCGAATGGCCAGAAATTCCAAATCTTCCTGTGACCAGTAGCCTCCCGAGATATTTAATTTCTCCTCTCTGTGCTCCATTATGTCCTCCAAGCGCCACTCCCGATCATCCCCAAAGTCGGGATCACTGGACATCCTCCAATATAATAATCCCAGGCCATCATAGTCATAGCCTTCTGTGGGGCTGTCATCTGCTGGCCACGGGCACTCTTGGGCTACATAACACCGGAGGGCTCTGTAGCTCTCATCCAGCTGCATCTCTGCCCGGATCAGCCTGCTTAACTCCGCTATCCACTCCTGCTTCGGTTGTTTCCCCAACAACGGCATTCGTACGTCATACTGCGGCCAGTACCTTGCATAGATGGAGGGCAGGACCTTTCCTTGGTTTTGCTGCTCCTGAGCTAACGCTTCCTTCCAGAGTTGGCACCGAATCACATCCGACCATCCCAACAGGACCTCCTCTGATACTGGTCCTCTATGCTGTATCCGCATCTCTTGTAACCTTCTTTGGAATTCCTCTTCCATGGAGACTGGTATCTGCACCTCTCCTCTCCCTTTAGCTGGTGCTGCTGTGACTTCAGCTGCTGCAGCACTTCTTCGCTGTAGCAAGGTGGCATTCAGAGCCGCAATAACTCGGTCCCTGATCTCCGGTGGAGGGTTAGGACCATAATGTGCCAGTCTTAGGTTAACAGCCCGATCAAAACTTTCTTCCTCGGGTGTCCTGTCCGTTACGGCGGACCTTTTAGCTCTATCCATTTCGACCAGTTCTGCGATAATGTCCCTTTTCTTACGGTTGCTGGCCGGTCTGCCCCGGCTCTCCAGTAAGTCCATGAGGGAAGAGAGCTTCATCCGTTCATACACCGTCTCCATTGTCCTGTGTCCTTGTAGCCGTCCTTCTGGTGATGGAATCATCCCACTGCTGCCACCAATGTAATGGTTACCACCGCTTACAACCTTCCATCCAACCACGACAAGCTTATCCGACACACCAACAACCAGGCAGACATGATCCATTCCATTTCCCAGAATAAACGGGACAGCGCTCCGTTCTCTAGTTTCCAAAATGTATGAATATCTTTATTGGTTCTTAGCTTGCTTATATCCAGTACAACAGAATGCAGTTAATGACAGGACAATGTAATCTCCACCCCCCTATTCACTCACTGAGGATAATTCTTTAATTGGTAGCTAGACATGACGGCACCGTATTATCAATAGGGTTCAATTAACCTTGAATAGTAACACAGACATCTAGTTGAATAAGTTCTCTATACAGCTTTGTCACACAATGGCAGTGAGAGTGGGTGTCTTTACATTGAATAGCCAACACCTTAGGATATTTCAATAGCCTATTATACAAAAGGTATGACTCACTGGCTGACCTGGTCATGTCATCATGACTCCTTGTGATATCTCAGTCCTGCAATATGAAGTATTATTAATGTCCCATCTCATGTAATATGAATTATGATTCACTATTAGCCACCCTATACCCAAAAGGGCACAGGGTGGATTTCGACCCAAGAGTTTTTGGTGCTGCTGGCACAAGAGTATCTCTCATCCTTACAACGTCTCTGGGTGTCACGGGCCATTCTGTTACAGATGATATATCAGGATAAGTGTGGGAAGGGGTAATGTCATTTAACGTCCCCTTCCCTTTCTGAATGAACACAGTGAGAGATTGGTACCCTGTTTTTGAGCTTTCAGGTGCACACCTTAATACAACAGGCTGTGCACACCTATTTGTGTGAGTGTGTAATTAAAAATTATTTGCCATAAAATAAGCGGCTGTTACATTTTTTTCATGCCCTTTTAAATGTCTTTAAGCAGTTGAACTACGAGAGAAGTCCTCTTGGTATGCATCACACATACAGAGGTCAGGACTTCAGGTATGAAATTTGTAAGATTCATTTTATAAGTTCCGATTAGGTTGTATATTTTATTAACCTGCCTCTACATTTTAAAGAATGTGAAATAAAAAAAAGTGGAACATTTGTAAAAAGAGCCAGTTTTGCTAATATGCAATATTTTTTACTTTTTGCTATAATAAATATCCCCAAAAAAGATATAAACATTTTTTCTTCCTCAGTTTAGGCCGATACGTATTCTTCTACCTATTTTTGGTTAAAAAAAATTGCAATAAGCGTTTAACGATTGGTTTGCGCATCATTTATAGTGTTTACAAAATAGGGGATAGTTTTATGGCATTTTTATTAATATTTTTTTTTTTACTACTAATGGCGGCGATCAGCGGTTTTTTTCGTGACATTATGGTGGACACACCGGACAATTTTGACACATTTTTGGGACCATTGTCATTTTCACAGCAAAAAGTGCTATAAAAATACATTGATTACTGTGAAAATGACAATTGCAGTTTGAAAGTTAACCACTAGGGGGCGCTGAAGGGGGTTAAGTGTGACCTCATATGTGTTTCTAACTGTAGGGGGGTGGGGCTGGACGTGTGACATCATTGATCGTCTTTCCCTATATCAGGGAACAGACGATCAATGACACTGTGAAGAAAGGGGAAGGTGTGTTTACACACACCTCTCCCCGTTCTTCAGCTCATGTGACCGATCGCGGGACACTGGCGGGGATCAGGTTCGCATGCATGTATGTGCCTGTGCCCAGCCGTGCCATTCTGCCGACATATATCGGCGCTAGGCGGTCCTTAAGTGGTTAAATGTAACCATATTGCTACACTTAGAGGCTCCTCTTTTTTTTTTTTACTCAGTCGTGACATAACGCTACTCTTATATCAAGACATCGCTTGTATATCAAGGAAAAATGTATTAAAACATTTTGCTTGCCTTGCAAAACGCTCTCAAACCAGGTTACTCTCAAACCAAGGTTTTACTGTATATGGAATATATATGAAACCAATGCATGACAGTGTCTGAAATATGAACCTTTTTTTTCTAAAGTCCCAATAAAATGTTGACACTACAATTTTATATTACTAATCAATTCTTAGTCTGATTTTGACGGTTTTTAATAAAGCTTCATTGATTCCAGTGTATAAAATTGCTCCTGGCAAAAGAGGAACACACACGCTGATTGCTAAATATGCGGCAATTATCATATTCAGCGGCGCACTTTAATATATATTTATAGATGGATCCATCTATAATTTGGCTTAATTAAGTTGCATTGATTTTAATGACAGAAACAGACCTGAAAAAGGGACAAGTGTTATGTGAGCACTTCAAATGCTGCTCTGGTAGCTGACACACTGCAGTAACACTTCAATGGCTCTTTGTACTATGTGATGTGAGCCTTTTCTTTCCCAAACACACCAAGATGTACGTGATGACAAATGTAACTATAATCCTATGAAAGAAAAAAAATCTTGAAATGACTGTTGTTCTGTTCTAAGCTGGTTTTCTTTCGTACTCGTCTGACAAGCTAGCAAGGTTCTTTCATGGGAACATAACTGTGTACCTTTCTTTCTTTTATTGTGGGCATCCAAAGGAAAATGCCTTATAATCATACCCACAGAATAGAAACGAAATGTTCGGATTTCACCATACATGTGAATCTTTAGTACATGGACCCCAGACAGTGGCTCATGTTCCTCTTGACTTCAAAGAATGCTTTTGAAGTTAACTGAATTGGCAAAATTACAGTGGTATACAGTACAAAGTAGAGAACGTTAAAGAGAAGTATATAATAACAAATGAAGCTACAGTATAGTTCAAAAACGGTATAATTGGAGCAAAATAACGTACAGTAGTAATTTTATATATTACATTGGCTGCATAGGGCAGTTTTGTAATTTCTTTTTAATTAAAACCCAAATGTGGGATTTTTTTTAAATGTTTTAAAGGTCTCCCTGATGTTATTTAAAAAAAAAAAAAAAAGCTCAGGCTGTAATACTCACCTTCAATCTGGGATGTCACCCACAGTACCGTTTGCTTACCACTAGATGTCCTCAGTCTTCTTGGATGCACAATGCCCCACATCATTCAAGACTGGGGATTCTACTGTAAATGGAAGAAATCTTGGCGAGCGGTGTTACCACAGCACCCTACATTCACACTGTACTGGTGCAAAGAGTGGAGCTGATGTCATCATGCAATGTAATGTGATTGACCTCAGAAAAGGTAAGTATTTAACCACTTAAGGACCGCCGCATGTACATTTACGTCGGTAGAATGGCACCGACAGGCACATCAATGTATATATACGTTGGTGCCTTGGGGGGGATCGGGGATCTGATCGGACCCCCCCCCCCCGTACATGCGGCGGTCCGCGCGGCTGCAGGAGCGATTCGACAAGAGGGGGCGGCTATTCGTTTTTGTCCGCCCCCTCCGGATCGCTCCCAGCCAATGCGCGCGCCCGCCCTGTCACTTCCTCCTCCTGTGTAAACACAGGAAGGAAGAAGTGATGTGATCTCTCCCTCTGCGTTTTTTTCAACCACCGCTGAGGAGAGATCACCACACAGTAAGTCCTTCACTAACACTACACTACACTAACACTACACATAAACACATTTAACCCCGGCGATCGCCCCCCCCCTCCCCCCTGTCACTGTCACTGAATGCAGTAATCATACATGTATGATTACTGTATTTAGTGTCAGTGTGACAGGCAGTATGACAGTCAGTAAGTGTTATGTCCAGGGTAGCCCCCGTACCCCCCCTAATAGAGTTTTAACCCCTTGATCACCGCCCTAGTTAACCCTTTCACTCCCTATTGCCAGCATCACTAAGCGATCATTTTTCTGATCGCTGTATTAGTGTCGCTGGTCCCGCTAGGTAGCTAATTTATTTTTATTGCGATTTTTTTTTACTAAAGACATGTGGCTAAATAAATTTTGGCCTAAATGTTTGACTAAAATTTAGTTTATTGATTTTTCTTATAACAAAAAGTAAAAAATATAGATTTTTTTTTCAAAAATGTTGCTCTATTTTTGTATATAGCGCAAAAAATAAAAATCGCAGAGGCGATCAAATACCACCAAAAGAAAGCTCTATTTGTGGGAAGAAAAGGACGCGAATTTTGTTTGGGAGCCACGTCGCACGACCGCGCAATTGTCAGTTAAAGCGACGCAGTGCCGAATCGCAAAAAGTGGCAAGGTCCTTTACCTGCATTTTGGTCTGGGTCCATGCCAGTGGGAGCCATGGATGATTTCACCTTTTCAGCCAGGCTTCAGGAGGAACGTAAATGGCCTACACCTATAGCAAGGGCATTAGCCAATTTTACCTACAGAAACCCTTTACGGCATAGGCATTTTTTTTTTTTTTTGGTAAAGGTGAACTAAGCCTTTAAACCAAAAATTGAATGCACTAGGCCCTGTAACAGTAATTTATTTTAAATCCAGTAGTAACTTGTTGCTGATAAATGCTCCTATTTCCTACCTAGCCTGAGCTGGTGTAGTGTTAATCATTTATAACATTCTTACAAGTGAACACAATAAAGCTGAAAATGGTCTTGGCCTAGAAATGAATAGTATCTGGCTGGTGCTTGTATGTTAGAGGCATGGGGACCTCAAAAACAGTAAGTACATTTCTTTCTATAGTACTTTTCTCTTTTTCCATCGCTGTAAGGATAGCAACAGATAGAATTATACACTGCTCAAAAAAAAAATAAAGAAACACTTTTGAATCAGAACTCCTGGGATATTGATCTGGTCAGTTAAGTAGCAGAGGGGAGGGGTGTATACAGAGGAGGTTGTTAATCAGTTTCAGCTGCTTTGCTGTTAATTGAAATTAACAACAGGTGCACTAGATGGGCAACAATGAGACAACCTCCAAAACAGGTTTTTCAGGTGGAGGTGTCTGACATTTTTTTCCCTACTCATCTTTTCTGACTGTTTTTCACTAGTTTTTGGCTAGGGTCAGTGTCACTACTGGTAGCACAAGGCAATACTTAGACCCTATAAAGGTTGCACAGGCAGTCCAACTCCTCCAGGATTGCACATCAATACGTGTCATTGCCAGAAGGATTTCCGTGTCTCCCAGCAAAGTCTCAAGAGCATGGAGGAGATTCCAGAAATCAGGCAGCAACTCTAGGAGAGCTGGACAGAGCCGCAGAAGGTCCTTAACCCATCAGCAGGACCGGTATATGCTCCTTTGTGCAAGGAGGAACAGGATGAGCACTGCCAGAGCCCTACAAAATGACCTCCAGCAGGCCACTGGTGTGAATGTCTCTGACCAAACAATCAGAAACAGACTTCATGGGGGTGGCCTGAGGGCCCGACGTCTTCTAGTGTGCTCTGTGCTCACTGCTGTACACTGTGGAGCTTGATTAGCATTTTCCATTGAACACTAGAATTGGCAGGTCCGCCACTGGTGCCCATGCTTTTCACAGATGAGAGCAGGTTCACCCTGAGCATATGTGACAGACGTGAAAGGGTCTGGAGAAGCCGCAGAGAACTGTAACATCGGTCAGCATGACCGGTTTGGTGGTGGGTCAGTGATGGTCTGGGGCGGCATATCCATGGAGGGAAGCACAGACCTCTACAGACTACACAATGGCACCCTGACTGCCATTAGGTATCGGATGAAATCCTTGGACCCATTGTCTGACCCTACACTGGTACATTGGGTCCTGGGTTCCTCCTGGTACACGACAATGCCCGGCCTCATGTGGTGAGAACATGGAGCCAGTAGGATGAAGAAATTGATACCATTGAATGGCCCCCATGCTCACCTGACCTAAATCCAAAAAGAATGCCTCTGGGACATTATGTTTTCAGTCTATCCGGTTGCACCTCAGTCTGTTGAGGAGCACAGTGATGCTCTGGTCCAGATCTGGGAGGGGATACCCCAGGAAACCACCCGTCGTCTCATTAGGAGCATGCCCTAATGTTGTCAGGCATGCATACAAGTACTTGGGGGCCAAACAAACTACTAAGGACCATTTTGAGTTGTTGCAATGAAATTTTAGCAAAATGGACTAGCTTGCTGCATTATTTTTTCACTTTGATTTTTGGGGTGTCTTTGAATTCAGCGCTCTGTAGGTGGATAATTTTCATGTCCATCAAATAATGTGCCATCCTTTCATTCCTAACACATTACCCAGTCCATATCAGTATAGATATCCAGCATGAGATTTTTGCCCGTTGAAATCTGATGTGTTTTCAAAGTGTTCCTTTCATTTTTGTTGAACAGTGTATAAAGATCGCTAAACATTAATAAAAAGCATCATGTCATTTTGCCATGACAATTGCCTATAAACAAAATGCCTAAATAAACTGGAACAAAACAGCTTATACATCCCAAAATTGTTTTCCATAAATTATGAAAAAAATGCACAAAATGATTAAATACATCATTCAAGTAGGCAGCGGTGCAAAGCAGGAATGTAAAAATTGTTCATGACTTGGAGATGCATACCTTCAGTCATAAAGGAATTCATTGCAGATTACCAGTACAAGAAATCATTATTTCAGCTGTGGTATTTGCTTCATGTCAGCCTGTCACCAAAGGGAGTGATTTACTTTAAAGTATAACGAAAGGCAAAACTTTTTTTGTTTTTAGAGAGTGTGGCAAAGGGTTAGAACCGCTGTCAGGTTTTGATTAGCATCTGTGTCCCCATTAGAGGGATTCTAATGCCCACGTTCCTACAGAAATGGCTGTGCGTATAAGTGGGTGCTGATCTAAAGCGACCACCGGCTGGAACCATGAATTGTCAGAGCAAGGAATTGTCACCAGCGCACCATGGACCTCCAGAACAGGTCCAAAGCTTTATTCAGCAATCACATCGTTACAGCAGATAGTAACATTTCGGATCCTTGCAAGACTCCCTTATCAGGTATGTGACAATGGATTCAATCTCATTTATTGTGCTGATCACCAATGTCACTGGGTATAGAAGCGAGGGTAAATCCAACATTTTGAGTTGCCAGATTAGGAATTTTTCACTAGCTCCTGTTTAACTACTTCAGACCCGCGCTATCGTCGAATGACGGCAACAGCGCGGGTCTGAATATCCAACATGACGTCTTTTGACGGCCGTCCCTTTGGGCGTTCCCAGCGCGCGCTGTAGAGCGCGCTGCGGGGAAGCCCTGTGTTGTCCGTGTCCCTTGGACACGGCCAATCACAGATCGCGGTGAACGGCCAGTCAGAGTGGCCGTTTGCGAAGCGATCTGTGCGGCGAATGAGAGATGATCTCATAGATCATCTCTCATTGCCGTTTTTACACAGAGACAGCGTCCTGTCTCTGGAGAGGAGGAGACCGATCTGTGTCTCTTGTACATAGGGACTAGTGTTGCTCACGAATATTCGCATTGCGAATATTCGCTACAAATATTGCATATTCGAGTATTCGCGAATATCTCGAATATCGCGGCGAATATTCGCTATTTCGAATATTCGTATTTTTCAAATTTCGCAATAAATTTCGCAAAAAAATCGCAATCAATTTCGCATTCGCGAAATTTCCCATTCGCGAATTTCGCAATAGCGAAATTTCGCAATTTTTTTTTTTTTTTTTTTATAAAATATAGCGAATATTCGTAAATATCGAATATTCGTGATATTTTATATAAAAAAAAAAAAAATCGCGAAATTTCGCATTAGCGAAAATTCGCATTGGCGAAAATTCGCAATTTTTTATTTTTTTTTAAATATCGCGAAATCGAATATGGCGTATTCCGCTCATCACTAATAGGGACACAGATCAGTCACCCCCCCCCTCCCCCCACAGTTAGAACACACCTAGGATACACATTTAACCCCTTCCTCACGCCCTAGTGTTAACCCGTTTAATGCCAGTCACATTTATACAGTAATTAGTGCATATTTATAGCACTGATCGCCGTATATATGTGAATGGCGCCAAAAATGTGTCAAAAGTGTCTGATGTGTCTGCCATAACATCGCAGTACCAATAAAAAATCGCAGATCGCCGCCATTTCTATTAAAAAAAATAAAAAATAATAATTCTCTCCCCTATTTTGTAAGCGCAAACCAGTCGCTTATTGCGTTTTTTTTTTTTCTTACCAAAAATATGTAGAAGAATACGTATCGCCCTAAACTGAGAACATTTATTTATTTTATTTTTAAATTGGGATATTTATTATAGCAACAAGTAAAAAATATTGGCCCAGATTCACAGAGCGATTACGCGTGCGCAACTGCTGTTGCGCGTGCGTAAGTCTAAATGTGCGCGTGCGTATAGTTGGACGCGATTCACAAAACAATATACGCCAGAAATCTACGTTTTTTGGTCCGGCGTAATTGAGTTAGACATTCGCTTCCCTTCGCGCAAAACTGCGCTAGACACACCATTGATTTGCTAGTCAAATATGCTAATGAGGGAGTTACGGGGATCCACAAAAAAACGCAGTTGCTGCGCAGGCTACGCGATGTGCGCAACTGCAAAATGTCCTGTCTAAAGTTAGAGCACATAAAAGCTGATCTAACTTTTGAAAAAAAGTCTAATTGTCAGATAAAGCAACACCGTTACTGAGGAGCAGACCACACACACGTGTTGCACTACAATTTGACTGCCAACATGCTAGGGGCATCGTCGCTCATAGCTGCACTAGTGAATATAGATGACCAAAGAAGGAGGAGGGCACGGAGGATGGCACGGGAGAGGGTATACCGCACCCGCATACACCTGTTTGGCATGAATGATTCAGAGGTCTTTCGCATCTTCAGATTCCCCCCTCATGCCATCCTGGAATTAACCACAACCTTGCAGGAGGACATCACCAGCCCAACACACCGCTCACATGCAGTGCAGCCACTGGTGAAGGTCCTGGCAACACTCCATGTCCTTGCCAGTGGCTCTTTTCAGCGTACAAGTGGAGTGGTGGCTGGGATGTCACAATCCTCCATGAGCAGATGTGTGCACCAGGTTGTCCCTGCAATCCTCACACGCTTGGCCAACCAAATCATCAAACCCACCACTGAGGAGCTTCGAATCAAGGCAATGGCAGATTTCTACCGAATTGCCAGATTCCCACGCACCATCGGGGCCATAGATTGCACACATGTGGCACTCCAGCCCCCCCATGAGACCGAGCACATGTACCGCAATCGGAAGAATTGGCACTCCATCAACGTACAGGTGATAGTTGATGCCCAAGGCCTCATATGGCACGTCCGTGCCAAACACCCAGGGTCCAGCCATGACAGCTACATCTACAATCAAAGCCACATCCGAACAGAATTCGAACAGAACGTGTATGGGAACACCTGGCTGGTTGGTGAGTGACATGGGAGTCAGGCATGACTATCCCCTCCCGTGATGCACAACAGAAGTGGCACATGCATGACTAACATTCTCCTGTCTTTTCCTTTACAGGTGACTCTGCATATGCACTGGGACCCCATCTCATGACTCCTATCCGGAACCCCCAAACCCCAGGAGAGGAACGATATAATGAAGCACACATCAAAACCCGTGCAGTGGTGGAGCGCACCTTTGGCCTCCTGAAGTCACGTTTCCGATGCCTGGATAAGTCTGGGGGTACACTGTTGTATTCCCCAAACTTCGTGTGCCATATCATCGCTGCATGTTGCATGCTACACAATCTCGCAGTGAGGAAGGGCCTGCAGGTTGAGCTACGTGATGATCTGACCCCCCAACCAGAAAATCAACCCCTAACCGAGGATACCCCGTCTTCTGAGGGAAGAGCAGTCAGGAGGCAGCTCATATTGGGCATCTTTGCACGTGTTTAACGTGCAAAGATGCCCAATGAGAATGCATGCATGCACACCACTATGGTCCCTAGCACACACACCCCACATCCTCATCAAATTGGATTGGCACCAGTCCACCATGCAAGACTGGTGAGCAGTAACGCCACGTCAAGGCTCCAATTATGTCACTGTACATTCATACACCATTCACACGGACCTGGGAATCACTTCTCCCTGGTCCTGGGGAACCCTTCTCCACCAAAATTGAGGGTGACACCCCTTTTCCAGCAGGAATGTCACCCCCACATTCAAACATCATTCACAACCCAAAATATGCCAAAAAAGTCAAACAAACAAAAATGCATAGAAACAAAAAATGCATAGTAAAAAAAAATTGCTTAGAAAAAACAAAAAAAAGCAGAGAACAAAAATAAAAAAGCTTTCAAAACAAACAAAAGGGGGAAAAAAAAATTATTGCCCTCTGCCTGAGCCACGCCTGGGGCGCCCCCGGCCACGGCCCCGGACCCTCAGGGGAGACGCATGGGGGAGGGGAAAAGCCGGGGAAGGAGGAGCAGCCCCTGAGATCTGCCCACCTGGCGGCCTGCCCTCCAAGGCCACGGCTATTCTGTCCAGGGCAGCACCAAGTGTTGCCGTGTTGCCCTGGATAGCCTGGGTAAGGGCCCTCACATCCTGCCCAACGCCTGCTGCTGTAGTTTGCAGGTCATTTAGGCAGGTTGTGGAGGCCCGGGAGTGGGAGTCCAGGTTACCCAGGCTATCATTAATGGAGGACAGGCTCTGATCCACCCGCCCCATAGTCTGGCAGAGCTGTCTCAGAAGGCGGGTCTGGGTGGCCAGGTTCCTTCTCAGACAGGCGGGCATGAGATTGGGCGCCCCCCTGGTGCTTTGGGATGACCTCCTGGCTCCAGCTGATGGTTGTGGCCGGGGAGAAGGGGAGGCCCTTGTGAGGGGAGCCATGTTGGGGGAGGAGGGGGGGGGGCTGACCCTTAGGGAGGGCAGGCTTCTTGCAGCCAGAGGGGAAGAGTCCGCAGAAACCAAAGGGCCAGTGCCTTCCATGGACTCCTCCTCCTCATGATTCTGCTCCTCCTCATGATCGTCCTCCGCATGATCCTCCCCCTCCTCTTGTTCCTCCTCTGCGGACTCTGGCCTTGTTGGGGGGGCCTCATTAGGCTGCTGTCCTGGGGTTGGAGCGGTCAGTCCAGATGGCCCTGCACCCTCCTGCACAGCTGTGGATGACACAAAACATTCACAGGTTGGAGGATCCACACACTTGCCACATATTCCCTTTCACCCCCTCCCCCACACATGCTACACACCTGAGAGAAATAAAAACCTTACCTGGCACCGCGGGGACCGGACTTGTGTCAAAGCCTGGCAGGCCCTCCACTTCATGCCGGTGAAAGGTCAGGGCCACCACACGCTCCGTCTCTGAAAATCTAACCCGGCATGGTGGGCCCCCTCCTGTGCCCCTGGCATGGGCATTTATTGCGGCCAGTTTTTTTTTCACCTCACGCCGGAGGTCATTTATTTTCTTTTCTATCCCAGAGCGGGTCCGTGTCTCCCCCTCCCCCGATGAATTGACCTGCTCTGTGATCATATCCAAGATCTCCCTCCTCCTGGCCGGGGTGGTGGTGGCACTCTGCGGGCCGTGGAGAAAACGCCCATAGTCGGTAATGGCCCGGGCAAGAATTCTTTTTTCCCCCACAGTAAAATTGAGCTTTCTTTTTCTCTCAGTCATACTTCCAAACAAACTCACTAGCAGTCACCAAAAATCTGTCACAAATACAAGCACAACCAATCAGACAAGAACACACACAAAGAGAAAAAGAACAGCCAAAAATCACACTAGCACTCAGCAAGAAACACACACAAAAAAATCAGATGAAAAAATAAAGCAAGAAAACAAACGCTCAGAAATATATCAATCAAACAAACAGTCTCAAACACTTATCAAAATACACTTTCACAAAACTACCAACAAGCACAAGATCACACAGAACACTAATCTGACAACTACAAAACACACTCTAACGAACAACAGAGCAAAAGCACTTGATTCAATGGGAAGGGACACAAAGGGATGTACTTTTGCAATGGAAGGGCGTTTGTGTGTGTCTATTTATGCTGTCTGCGTAGTTCACAACGTTGCCCTAGTCCATTTCCAATTTCAATGATTGCGCCGCTCCCGAGTTGTGAGCATGCGCACAACGGAGCTGACATGGTTTCCTTCACGCGCGCATGCGCGAGTCGGCCGGCCCTTCATTTGCATGGGGTCACGGCTCATTTCAATGTAACACGCCCACGTCCCTCCCAATTTGTATTACTCCTCCTTACGCCTCCGGAAAAAACCTTACGTTTGCGCAAGCTCTTGCGTAAAAGCTACGTGAATCGCCGGATTACGCGGCTAGATTGCGCAAGTCTAACGGAAAAGTGGTGCGCTACGCCGGAATGATAATGCGCCGATCTACGTGAATCTGCCCCATTGTATTTTTCTTCAAAGTTGTCGCTCTTTATTGTTTATAGTGCAAAAAATAAAAACCGCACAGGCGATCAAATACCACCAAAAGAAAGGTCTACTTATGGGGAAAAAAAGACGTCAATTTTGTTTGGGAGCCACGTCGCACGACCGCGCAATTGTCAGTTAAAGCGACGCAGTGCCGAAAGCTGAAATTTCACCTGGGCAGGAGGGGGGTGTATGTGCCCAGTAAGCAAGTGGTTAATAGGGGATTTCCCTATTAAGATAGATAGCTTCTCACTTCCTGTTGTGTCCACAGAACAGGAAGTGCAGGGCAACCTCTCTACTGAAATAAGATGGCAAAAAAAAATCCCTCTCCTATTCTAAAGTAGGTATACTGTAAAGGGGTTGTAAAGGTTCGTTTTTTATTTTCTAAATAGTTTCCTTTAAGCTAGTGCATTGTTGGTTCACTTACCTTTTCCTTCGATTTCCCTTCTAAATGTTTTTTTTCTTTGTCTGAATTTCTCACTTCCTGTTTCTCCTCAGTAAGCTTTCCATCATCATCCGAGCCCTTCTGGCTGGGGGTTAGTCAGCCAGAACAGCTTACTGAGGAGGAACAGGAAGTAAGAAATTCAGACAAAGAAAAAAACATTTAGAAGAAAAATCGAAGGAAAAGGTAAGTGAACTAACAATGCACTAGCTTAAAGGAACCTATTTAGAAAAAAAAAAAAAAACCTTTACAACCCCTTTAGGGCTGGGTTCACATATTTGCAAATTGTGGGTTTCTAATTTGCATGACATGCAAGTGTGACCATCTCTCAATGGAGCTGGTTCACACATGTCCGAGGCAGTCGCGGACCGAATTCAAAAGTGTCCTGTACGTGTGTAGGTCCGGTTCAGGTGCCAATTCAGGTGAAAATATGAACCTGTTTCGCCCCTGAACTGGTGAACAGACACAAACCGGCCCCCAGGCACGAACCTGGGGCCGCACATATGTTAACCCAGCTTAAAACTGAACTAAAAGGCGCAGATTCACATACCTGGGTGCATCTTTGTGCGGGCGTAGCGTATCTTCTTTACGCTACGCCGCCGCAACTTACTCAGGCAAGTGCAGTATTCACAAAGCACTTGCATCCTAAGTTACGGCGGTGTAGCGTAAATGGGCCGGCGTAAGCCCGGGTAATTCAAAGTAGGCTTGGAGTGGGCGTGTTGTATGGTAATCAAGCATGACCCCACGTAAAAGACATTTCTAACGAACGGCGCATGTGCCGTTCGTGGACGTATCCCAGTGCGCATGCTCAAAATTATGCCGCAAATACTCATTGGTTTCGTCGTGAACGGAACTTACACAAAGCCCTATTCGTGAACGTTTTACGCAAACAAAGTAAACGACGGAAAATTCGACGCTGTCCCGGCGTCCATACTTAACCACTTAAGGACCGCCGCATGTACATTTACGTCGGCAGAATGGCACCGACAGGCACATCAACGTATATATACGTTGGTGCCTTGAGGGGGGATCGGGGGTCCGATCGGACCCCCCCCCCGTACATGCGGCGATCCGCGCGGCTGCAGGAGCGATCCGACAAGAGGGGGCGGCTATCCGTTTTCACCCGCCCCCTCCGGATCGCTCCCAGCCAATGCGCGCGCCCGCCCGCCCTGTCACTTCCTCTTCCTGTGTAAACACAGGAAGGAGGAAGCTATCTGATCTCTCCCTCGGCGTTTGTTTCAAGCGCCGCTGAGGAGAGATCACAACACAACAAGTAAGTCTGCACCAACAGCACACTTACACACACACAAAAACACATTTAACCCCCGCGATCGCCCCCCCTCCCCCCTGTCACAGTGTCACTGAATGCAGTAATCATACATGTATGATTACTGTATTTAGTGTCAGTGTGACAGACAGTGTGACAGTCAGTCAGTATTAGTGTCAGGATAGCCCCCCCACCCCCCCCAATAAAGTTTTAACCCCTTGATCACTGCCCTAGTTAACCCTTTCACTCCCTATTGCCAGCATCACTAAGCGATCATTTTTCTGATCGCTGTATTAGTGTCGCTGTTCCCGCTAGGTAGCTAATTTTTTTTTAATGCAATTTTTTTTTTACTAAAGACATGTGGCTAAATAAATTTTGGCCTAAATGTTTGACTAAAATTTAGTTTATTGGTTTTTTATTATAACAAAAAGTAAAAAATATTGTTTTTTTTTCAAAAATGTCGCTCTATTTTTGTATATAGCGCAAAAAAAAAAAATCGCAGAGGCGATCAAATACCACCAAAAGAAAGCTCTATTTGTGGGAAAAAAAGGACGCGAATTTTGATTGGGAGCCACGTCGCACGACCGCGCAATTGTCTGTTAAAGCGACGCAGTGCCGAATCGCAAAAACCCCTTGGGTCATTTGCCAGCGTATTGGTCCGGGTCTTAAGTGGTTAACATTGCGTACGCCTCATATAGCAGGGGTAACTTTACGCCAGAAAAAGCCTTACGCAAACTACGTAAAAAAATACGCCGGACGCACGTACGTTCAGGAATCGGCGTATCTCCCTCATTTGCATATTAAACGCGTAAATCTACGGAAGCGCCACCTAGCGGCCAGCGTAAATATGCAACTAAGATACGATGGAGTAAGAGACTTACGCCGCTCGTATCTTAGCAAAATTCAGGCGTATCTTGCTTTCTGAATACAGAAAAAAGATACGCCGGCGCATCCTAGAACTTACGCGGCGTATCAACAGATACGCCGATGTAACTTCTTTCTGAATCCGGCCCCAAGTATATAAAGATAACATTAAGGCGCACATAAAACCCTACATTTATTTTTCAGTATGTTTGCCTTCATGCCTCGCTGTTTCTGAGAAAAAGGGACAGTTTGGGGACATCCTACCTGTTGGGAAAGGAACTTTTCTGTGTTATTCAGTGCACTGATCTGGCATGAGCTTGCACAATGGTTGGATAGTACATCATTCCTCTTTGTAGTACATGTTATTCAGCTGTAAGTGAATTCACCTAAGGAAGCAAGCCTCCGGCAACTTATTGTATGTAAGCACTGCAATTCTAACTGCATGATTGGAACATTCATATTTTTTATGTTGATAAGAGCCTTGTTAAAAAGTTTTAGAATAAATTTAAAGAGGTTGTAAAGGTAAAAAATGCTTTCCCTAAATAGCTCAGTGCAGTCCTCCTTCACTTACCTCATCCTTCCATTTTGCTTTAAATGTCCTTATTTCTTCTGAGAAATCCTCACTTCCTGTTTTTCTGTCTGTAACTCCACACGGTAATGCAAGGCTTTCTCCCTGGTGTAGAGTGTCGTACTCGCCCCCTCCCTTAAGGGGAGATGGGGCGAGCAGGAGAGTCAGGACGCTCCCCTAGTCAGTCCCACCCCCCCTTCAGTTAGAACACAATGAGGGAACATAGTTAACCCCTTCCTCGCCCCCTAGTATTAACCCCTTCCCTACCAGTGACATTTTTACAGTAATCAATGCATTTTTATAGCACTGATCGCTATAAAATGTGTCAACAGTGTCTTAAGTGTCCACCATAAGGTCGCAGTACCGATAAAAATCACAGATCGCCGCCATTAGTAAAAAAATAAAAATATTAATAAAAATGCCACAAAACTATCCCTTATTTTGTAGACGCTATGGGCCAGATTCAGGTACACGTAAATTTGCGCAGCGTATTTGAAATACACTACGCTGCCGTATTTTACCAGGCTCTACATCGAATTCTGGTAGATTTTTGCCCGTACGATACGGCGGCGTAGTCTATTTCTCGCCGCGTAATCGAAATACGCGATTAGGGGGCGTGAAGCATTTAAATTAGGCGCGTCCCCGCGGCGATCGAACTGCGCATGCTCCGTTCAGAAATTTCCTGCCGTGCATTGCGCGAAATCACGTCGTTACGTCATTTGTTGTTTGAGTAGTGTCGTTTACGAACATTCCTATTCCCGGACGACTTACGTTAAAAATAAAAACAAACGTTGAAATTCGACGCGGGAACGACGGCCATACTTAACATGGGCTGTCTAATATTATACCAGCAAAAAGCTGGTATAGTGTTACGCAAAAAAAAGATGACTAAAGATGCCGTAAGAGATTGCGATTGAAGATCGTAATTTCGGGGATCGCCGGCAAAAGCTCATTAGCATACCCCAACGCCGAAAACGACGGGAAGTCCACCCAGTGGCCACAATTTTATTGCAGCGTAGATCCGAAGGCGTACGAACACGTAATCCAGTCGAATTGAAGCCCGCAGCCGTCTTTTCATGGTTTGAGGTTTCAGACTAGCTAAAAAACGCGCGTAATTTGAAAGTACTCCAGTCTAACACCAGTTAGACAGGAGTTACGGCTCTCTGAATCTGGCCCTATAACTTTTGCGCAAACCAATCAATAAATGCTTATTGCAGTTTTTTTTTTTACGAAAAATATGCAGAAGAATACGTATTGGCCTGAACTGAGGAAAAAAAAAGGGGATATTTATTACAGCAAAAAGTAAAAAATATTAATTTTGTTTTTCAAAATGGTCGCTCTATTTTTGTTTATAGCGCAAAAAAATTACAGAGGTGATCAAATACCACCAAAAGCAAGCTCTATTTGTGTTTGGGAGTCACGTCGCACGACCGCGCAATTGTCAGTTAAAGCGGCGCAGTGCCGAATCGCAAAAAGTGGCCCAGTCATTGACCAGCAAAATGGTCCGGGGCTGAAGTGGTTAATAAATGTTAACTGAAATTTGGCTTTAAATTGTCAATTTACACTATTAGTCCATTCAACATTGCCCTCTCCACTGATTGACAATGCTGCTGTCCAAGGCTGGCTACTTTGCTCCCCCGTAAATACAGTTTAGGAGTGAATGTAGCCACCCTAAAGCCTGGTACACACGATCAGATTTTCCACGGACAAAGCGAGGACTTTTGTCCGAAGGGGCGTTGGCCATGAACTTGTCTTACTTTCAGTAGGTCACTGAGGTCCCTTGATTCTCGTCTCTGCCTGAGACTCAGGAAGGCCCAGGAACCTGGCCAGGCAGGGCGCGCTGGCGGGGTCCATGGGCACGCACACCCTAAAGGTGGATGCCGCACCCCGAGTCAGGGACCCCGCGCACGTGAAGAAGAAGAACCCCGAAGACCCGACCTAGGTCCCAGATATACCCCTGCCCAGCGAGGAGAAACCCTCTCCAATTGGCTGCTGAGGAAGACTCCATCCACCAGAAGTCCCGCCGGCTCCCACTGCCGGCCAAGGATGAAATATCATCCCCAGAATGCAGTCCAAGCCAATGGACCCTTCCAGAATGACAACAACCTAAACAAATCACAACTAGGAGCAACTTAACTCTCTTAGTTCAACTAGTTTTAACGCAGCGCCCATGCAAAAAGTAAGGGGGCGCTACACATGTAAACAATAAGTGCCAGAAAAGGCTTGGTCTTCAAGTGGTTAATAAACATTTTATCGCAAGTCAACACACGTGCCATTGAATAGGCTGCCAATGCACGACATAGGAGAAAAAAAGCTATATGCATTATTTTATTTTACAGTATCCTGCAATGATGGTAGTGCTTTACCTTGTGCTGCAACACATTTTAACAGAGTTGTGCTGGAGTAATGTTTATCACAGTGCCCTCCCCTCACCCGGTCTGAATGCTTCTGTGTTGGAGATTAGAATAGGTTAATCAATCCAGATCTGAGTACTTGCACCATTGGCATTTAAAATGGATTGAACGATTTGTTAATGAATAAATAGCTGCACTAGGTTGTGTCTTCTATATCGGCCTGGAGATCTAGATTTTTATCAGGATTAAGACTCATCTCTGACACGTACAGATCACCTACTGATGCAGAGAGGCATGTAAAAAAGCTTTCAAGTGATCAAGTCAAACATTCCTGTAATTAAAACGAGCAACTGAACTTATACCTAGCAATTCTTAGGATACACAAAACATCTTATTAACCTTCAAACACAAGCAGATAAACAATTCCTATTCCTTATTCCTCGGATATAAGAATAGAGAAGGTAAATATCACCCAACCTCAAAAGGCCAAGAAATTTCTTTTTGGTATTTAACTTGAATTCACGGAGTGAATAAACAAATTTTAAAAAGTACGGGATGTTTTTCTCAACTTTGAATGTTCTTCCAGGTTAAATAACCCAATCATAATTTTTTTTAGACTCTAATGCCTTGTACACACCATCGGAATTTCCAATGTTGGACTTTTTGGACTTTTTTTTGGACTTTTTCCGTCGGAGTTTAGAAATAGAACATGTTTTATTTTTTTCCGGTGGAAAAAAATCCTATCGAAATTCCAATCGTCTGTGTGGAACTCAGAATCAAGTCGACGCATGCTCGGAAGCATTGCACTTCATTTTTCTCGGCTCGTCGTAGTGTTTTACATCACCGCGTTTTGGACGGTCGGAATTTGGTCTGACAGTGTGTATGCAAAACAGCTTGAACGGAATTCCGACAGAAAATTTCATCGGATTTTATCCCATCGGAAATTCTGATCGTGTGTACAGGGCATTAGAAGACTCTACAGCCGACTGAAAATACCAATGACACTGTGTGCCAGAAGTACATTCTTCTTACCTAAATTATATATTGTTTGTTTATGTGTAGGAATGACTGACCCCCATAAATCAACTTCCTATACAGTGGTGTTTGTAGGCTGATGGCTAAAGCCCAACTATAGTGACATAACTGTCACCCTTATATTTGTCTATGATTCTGCACGGCATCACATTTCACATAGCTAGAACACTAGTGACTCTTGGTCTTGCCATTCAGGATCTAGGAGAACAAAACTGTATACAAACCATAGAGCACACATGGTAAATTATTTAATGGTCATCCGTCTTCAGGAGTACAGGACCAGCTGTTCTAGTCCTCAGAATAACCTCTCAGAACTAAAAGGATGCAGAAAAGATTTCCAAAAAGTTTGAACTTTCAAAGGGTCAGATCAGATAGGGGGTCCTTACAGCAACACCAGGTGCTGCAATGACAGTTCAGGGTGTGAGATATTTTTCGTGAAGGACATTGATTAATGGAGTCCTTAACACATAATTATGTCTGGCTTCAAGCTGAACCTATTGACAGTTTAAAGATGAGAAAAGATAATCAGTGGCCAATACTGTTACAAATAATGTTAATAACTAGGATGTTGGAAATGAATAGTTAAAACATGGTTGTAATTAAGCAGGGGTATTGTGATATGACTGAATAATGTACAATATATAAGATGCATGTGAAGAAGAACAAGCTTGGTATTTCCGGGGCACAGGAGGGATACACTAATTCATGATATCATCTATCACCCAGGTTACAGTTTCCTTACATGCCATATGCACCACCGGCCATGGGCTTGTATATGAATATGCCAGAGATCCTCTTTAAACTACCATATATACTCAAGTATATGCCGACCCGAGTATAAGCCGAGGACCTAATTTTACCACAAAAAAATGGGAAAACGTATTGACTTAAGTAAGTAAGGGTGAGAATGTAGCAGCTACTGTAAGCTGAAAAGAGGGTCAATAGTGCCCATTTGCACGCCTCCCTGTGCCCATTGCAACCTCACTGTGCCATACCTTACTGTGCCCATTGCAGTCTCAGTGTGCCATACCTCACTGTGCCCATTGCAGTCTCACTGTGCCATGCCTCACTGTGCCCATTGCAGTCTCACTGTGCCATACCTCACTGTGCCCATGTAACTGCAATCTTGACAGGCGTCCATTTTTTAAAAGTCACGGATTCCTCTTGGTGTTCCATTCCATGATAGGCATTTGACACTGTGTTCCGCGACCGTGATGACGCAGGGCGTTGTGACATGATTGGCGTTCGTACTGCGTGGATGTTATCACGTCTGTGTTGATACGGGACGTGCGGCCATTCGCATTAAATCCCAAATGACTGGTCTGCACACATGTGGATGCTGCTGCTCTAGAGACTCACATGGAAACACGATTTGTATGCCACTGCAACCACTCTACCTAGGTAAGCTTCTACAACTTGTATGCACTTTGTTTTATGGCTTTACTTTTTGTTTATAGGTGATGCCTGCCTTCTTTCTGTGTGAACATTTAACACACAGGGAGAGGTAAAACCATCCCTAATCGATAGAAATGGACAGTGATACTGGCAGTGAATATGAATGGGTATCAGAGGACTGCTCAATAATATTTGTAATCAATATATGATTGGGTATGGTACACCCATGTAACATGCCGGTCTGACCACTCATTAATTTTCTTACTAAGTATGAAAAGCTTTGAATTACTCCGACAAAGTTTTCGTTTTGCATGGCTAGGTATGGCATACCTATACACTGCATTAACTTCATTGTTGGCATCCTTGTTTCCATCTCATGCTAGGGCATGTTATTTTTTTGGTACATTTTGCATTTTTATTTTCATCTCTGGCCTTTATGATTTACTGCCACGTACCCATATTTCTTTCACAGGTGGAACCATTTAGCTGTGTGTCTACCTATTTCCAAGATTTGTCTGTGAAAGACTACTGGCACAATCTTTATCTCCTGCCTTGTGCGTTGACCGCAGAACCCTTCTTTTTGGGATCTTTGTCTGGGACATAGGTGGTTCTCTATCACTTTGGTCGCATCTCCTACAGAAAACTCTTTTAGCTCCATCCCATAGTGCTTAAGGAACGTTTTTACTTTATGATGCAGTACTGGTATGTATGTGACTTCACGGCTGTGGCAATGTGCATGGGGATAATATGCCCTGATTGTAACTTTAAACTGTACTTATTGTTCTTCTTCTAGACTTGAGTATCTTTAAATCTCATGGTCTTCTCTATATCTCTGAAGAAGGGGTGTACTTCAACATTCCCAAAACGCGTCGGGCTACATGAGAAGTTTCCTCCATGTATTTCACTAGCTCTCTATAAACTGTGAACTTAAATGTATATTGCGTACTGTATAATGTTATGGTGATGTTTTGAACCAACACGTTTTTAACACTTTTCATTATTTTTATATCTTACTACAATTTGCCCTTAAAGTCCCACAAGTCCCGGGGTAGGGGGGGGGGGGTAGCACTGTGCAACACAAAAAATGTAATATTGGGTGGCCCCGGCCCCCCCAGCGAGTCTGAACCTGATGCATATAACACCCTTCTGCATCACCCTTTGTACGCGACTACTAGAAAACATCTGCTCACATGCAACATTTTTACTACTTGGATGTAAAAATTGTCTGTAAAAATTATCATCTATATTATAATGATATACATATTCAGAATAAGCATCACCATTTAAATCATTATTTACAGTGTCCATCCACAAAACACTGAACCCCTGATTCAGTACAGCTTTCTGATACATTTATAAACATGAACAATTAGATCCAAACTTTTGATCTTTTGATGACAACAGCAGGTTAGCATGAAAATAAAGAGCAATTGTGTACTAAACCCCACCTAAGCTATCCACAATTTATCACACAGCTGATCCCCTCTGTGCTAAATGCTTGACAGAACCTGGGTCATTCCTGTATATCATGTGAGCTTGTCCCAAGCTCATGGACTAATGGAGACACGTTATCATTGCCACAGGTGTCATTGCAGACAGAATGTTGGCAGCTGACTGGGCCATTTTTATTTTGGGTTTGATGGAGGGTCTGCAGCTGCCAAAAGCCACCCAACTCTTTATATTATACTTGACTTTTTAGGCCCAGAAATCCATTCTCTTGTATTGGAAGCCGCCAGACCCTCTTACCTTCTCACAATTGGTGTCAGGTAGGGATGAGCCGAACACCCCCGCGTTCGGTTCGCACCAGAACCGTCGAACAGTCCGATCGTTCGCACAAACATTTAGAACCCCATTGAAGTCTATGGGACTCGAACGTTCGAATTCAAAGACAATCATTTTAAAGACCAATTTTCAAGTTATTGTTGGAAAACGTCTTTCAGAACCCGGGTCTTGGACTCCTGAAAAAACAACCGTTTTTAAAACTTTTTTTTACATTGATAGTAGTATCAATGGAAAAAAAGTTTTAAAAAAGGTTGTTTCGTTTCACTCGAATTTGCCGCGAACGATCGTTTTTGTTCAAAATTCGACGAACGATCAAACGGACGATGTTCGAGTCGAACATACGTTAGTTTCGAGTGCGAAGCTCATCCCTAGTGTCAGGTATGTAAGTACTCATTGAGGCCGACGTGCCGAGAGCGGCTCACCTTTGCGGCTCTGCGCACTTCGCCCCCTGGAGGTGAGAAAGTGGGGAAGGGCACAAAGAGGCACCGGTTACCAGCAGCAGGCTGAGGGTTGATAGAAGATCAGGTGGCACTGGTCAGCAGGCTAAGTAGGTAGAAAACAACAGGAACAGACCGTAGGTCAGATACCGGGGGAAGTTTCAGGCAACTAAGAGCAGGTTCAAGGCTGAAGCTGTAAGCAGTTCCGGGAAGCAAGCCAGAGGTCAAGGATTGGAGAAAGTAACAAGTCCGAAGTTCAAGCCAGAAGTCAGGGATTGGAGAAGGCAACAGATCCAGGGAGACAAGCCGGGGGTCGGTTCAAGAGAGAGCTGGGTGGTCGGGTCAATCCAGGTCACTATAAGTTCAGGCACAGGTTCAGAAAGGTTCCATAAGCAGGAGCTGACAACAAACCAGCAAACTGTCATGAGACTGGTGCTGGTTTAAATAAACTGGACCGGACTTTGATTGGTGCACGTTAATGCGCCCCGTTCGCGCACAGGCATGCGCCGTAGCGCCACTCGGCGGCTGGCGATGTCATTTCTCTTACAATTGGTCTATTTTTATTATTCCTCTGTATAGGCTCATCTATCTTAGTCACAATTGTCCAAGAAAAAGGACAACATTTTGTTTTGCTGGCTGATGTGTAATCTGTTCAATAGCTCCCCATTATTTTCGAAAATTGCCTCCACCCTTCATGCCGGAGGGATCTTTGTATGGTATTGTACTATTTTCTCCTGTACAAAGCTTTATACTTCTGTGTGTCAACTGCCTATGCAGTACTCATCAAGCCTGTTATACGTGAAGAATATTGTATTACACTTTGTATTACCATATCTTTTTGCTAAAATGTCTCTGTACGCCATTCTGTGATCCATCAACGTTAAATTAATGTCTCTATTCTGTGCCCACTATGTTCTGTATTGTATGCATGACGTCAGAAAACCCAATAAAACGTTACTGTTGAAAAGCAATTCCTATTTTCCACTGTACTGTGCTGTGAAATGACAATTGCTTTAAGTGTTCTGTAGCCAGGTACGGATAATGTCTCATTTAGCAATGGAATTTCCCACACACGCAAAAAGATATATATATAGAGAGAGAGAATTTACAAAAATGGCAACCTGTGAAAAATGTCATGTCATCCCGAATTTACAACAGGAAAATTGGTATTGGTTCCATCCTTGTGCCGAGTACACACGACCGTTTTTCATGATGAGAAAAACAATTTTTTTTTAAATTGGTTATTAAAAACAACCGTGTGGGCTCCAGAGCATATTTCTTGTCGTGAAAAATGGCCATTAAAAATTTAGAACATGATCTAATTTTTTCTCAGCGTTTTTCATGCTCAGAAACAAGTTATGAGATGAGAGCACTTTGTGGTAAAACTAGTGTTTGTAATGGAGATAGCACATTCATCACGCTGTAACAGACTGAAAAGCACTAAGACTGAAAAGCGTGAATTGTCTCTCACCAAACTTTTACTAACACGAAATTAGCAAAAACAGCCCAAAGGGTGGCGCCATCTAAATGGAACTTCCCCTTTATAGTGTCGTCGTACGTGTTGCACGTCACCGCGCTTTGCTCAAGCATTTTTTTTCACAATCGTGTGTATGCAAGGCAGGCTTGACAAGAATCACGTTGAGAAAAACTTTGGGCCAGATTCACGTACATCGGCGCATTTTTGGACCGGCGTAGTGCAACTCCTTTAAGTTAGACTGGCTTAATTTCGAGGCGCAAGTACCATATCCTCGTAGTATTTTCGGCCAAATTTGCACCGGTGCAATGTAAATTCCAAGGCGTAAGGCGGTGTAATTCAAAGTGGGAAGGACGTAGGCGTGTTCCATTGAAATGAGCCGTGACCCCATGCAAATGAAGGGCTGGCCAGACTGGGCATGTGCACCTGAAGCAGACTATGGTCAGCACCTCTCTGAGCATGCTCAGAACTAGGCACGGCACAATCAGTTAGATAGGAACTAGGCCCGTCAGACTTAGTGAGCTATGCACAGTGCTTAAATAGACCGAGAGAAATGCCCTTCCATTGCAAAAGTACATCCAATTTTGTGTCGTGTCGGTGTGTATATATATATATATATATATATATATAAAATATTAAATAAGATAATTATAATAATATTAAAATTAGTAAATTTATATTAGTTAAAAAAATATATATATATATATATATGTATTATATTAATTATTATAAAATATATACTAAACAGAAAAAAATGTATATAAAATATATATTTACCCATTAGGGTGAAAAGAGCCACTGGCAGGGAAATGAAGTGTTGCCAGTACCTTGCCCAGTGGCGGTGGACAGATCCTCTCCCGTGTAAGAACAGGGGAGTCCGCGCTATGGGGAATAAAGTAGCTGTTGCCTCCCAGTAGGATCCCTATGTGGGGAGCTAATATAAATATGAATAGTAGAAAGGGAAATGGCACTGCTAAATTAATACCTTTGTCGGGTATATCCGTGGGGTGAGCCCAATGGTAATAGGCCCCCCTTTTGGCTGGAATTAGGGTGCAATTGGAGAGATACCCTGTGTTAATAGGAGGGTAGATGTTGGTTCCTCAGCTTCCACTAATTTCTGTGAAATTGAGTAAAGGTGGATTAATTAGGTCAGGAGCCTGTGCAGGCCAGCAGGCCCAAAGATTGCTAAAGTAAAATG
This sequence comes from Rana kukunoris, assembly GCA_029574335.1. Lineage (NCBI taxonomy): Eukaryota > Metazoa > Chordata > Amphibia > Anura > Ranidae > Rana > Rana kukunoris. The sequence continues at coordinate 135,177,481 of CM056054.1, read as the reverse complement.
ATCCTATGCTGCTATAAGGATGCCAGTTGTGACCGATGCACCCTAAACCATATAAAACAAAGAAAAACATGTGTCTCTAGAGTCTAATAGGTAGGAATCCCTACTAGTGTGGTTACTAGTGTAATCAACAAGGACCGGTACCAGCAGATAGATTCGATCGTGTGTACGCGGCCTAAGGATACCTAGAAAAGAGAGGAGGATGGTTTGAGTATCTTTTACCAATATGTTTACTTTGTGAGAAACAATTTTCTAATTTGTATTATGCTAGAGAAGTGAATTCCGGTATTTCTTTGAAATAAAAGCCATTCAGTTAGTAACAAATATTTTGAATATTTTAAAATGCAAACTCAAATGTCTGGCTTTCTTGAGCACGCTACGATATAACTGTCAGCTCTGTTATTATGTCAGTTACAGCTAGTGAACTTAGCACTGTAAGGCGGCGTACACACGAGGGGATATGTCCGCTGAAAACGGTCCGATGGACCGTTTCAGCAGACATCTCCGCTCGTGTGTATGAGCTAGCGGACAGATTTCTCCACCCGACAGATTTCAAAGCATGCTTTGAAATCTATCCGGTGGGAATCTGTCACATGTCTGCTGGTTAGTACACTTACCAGCAGACATACCGCCGCAATGGATTCGGCGCATGCGCGGAAGTCTTTTACTTCCTGGTGCGGTGACGTGGCGGTGACGTGGTGGTGACGCGGCGGCGTCAACGACCGCCACGTCATCCGGCGGCGGGGAATTTGATCCGATGGTGTGTACACGCCATCGGATCAAACTCCCGATCGGACATATCCGATGGAAATGGTCCGCGGACCGTTTTCATCGGATATATCCGATCGTGTGTACGCCGCCTGAGGGTTAGAATAATACAGTCCCAATTAATCACATCTTGGCATCCTAGATGTAGGCAGATACAGTGAGCAAGATATGGACACCAGCAATTTCCAGACCTCTTGGTGTGGATTCTTAAAGAGACAGAGGTGACAATAGAGCTCACCTGATAACGTGACTTTAGCTTTGCCCTGCACAAAATAGGTCATCATATCAATGTAAAAGGATATGATATTAATTTTGACAAAATTATTGTGACAGTACTCTACATCTTCAAATATAAGCTCACAACTGCATTTATTATTATTATTATTATTATTATTATTATTAATACTAGACATGTGCAGACTGGAATATTTCGTTTCGTTTTTTTCGTTTTCGTTTGGAAAATAAATTGATTTAGTTACTCCCGAAAATCGTTTTGATTTATTTCGTTTTTCGTTGGGGAATAGCTTTCGTCCGAAAATCCAATAATACTTGGTTTCTGTCGAATGGTCAAAAGAATATTCGACGGAACGTCGAATCGTACATTTCCGTTCGAATATTCCGCCTACAAGAATTCTAATGTTGTATGACTAGTAATAATGTCGAATCTATTTTCTCATAAATCGAAATCTATTCTCTGTAATGTCGAATCTTTTCTCCATAATGTCAAATCTTTTCTCCCTATAATGTTGAATCTTTTCCCTATAATGTCGAATTTTTACCGCAACGAAAAGGAAAAAAAAAGCATTTTTTATGTCGGATCTTTGGGTTTTCGTTTCTTGCGCTTTCGTTATCGTTTGTTAAAATGATAACGAAAAAAACTGATTTTCAGACAAAAATGCATTCTAACGAAAACGAATGCACATGTCTAATTAATACCGTATTTGCTGGCGTATAAGATTTTCCAGCTAAAATGTTGGTTTTGGGATATACTCACTGTATAAGATGACCTCTCACTGTGCCATTATACAAGCCTCACTGTGCCATTTATACATGCCTCAGTGTGCCATCTATACTATACATGCCTCACTGTGCCATCTATACATGCCTCACTGTGCCATCTATATATGCCTCACTGTGCCATTAGTAACATGCCTCACTGTGCCATTCCATTCCCTGCCTCGACAATCTCCCTACCTTCTCCTGTTTTGCAGAGATGTCAGATGTCGGCCATCCATTATTAAAAAAAGCGCGCCTCCTCCTCAGGCTGTTCCGTGATAGGCGGAACAGTAATTTTCCCAGCAGAGCCTCTGTTCAGTGTTCCGCTTAACACGGATGTCCTCTTGTCCGAGGCCGAGGCTGAGGATGAGAAGGCATCCGTGATAGGCTGAACACTAAACAGAGGCTCTGCTGGTAAAATTAGTGTTCCGCCTATCACGGAACAGTCAGAGGAGGAGACGCGCCTTTTTAATAATGGATGGTCGGCGTCTGACACAGGTACCCAGCGGATAAGACGACCCCCAACTTTTGGGGCGTGATTTTAGGTGCAAAAAGTCGTCTTATACGCCGGAAAATACGGTAAGCCATTGCGACTACTAGGCAGAATGTGAATGAAAATACTACAAAAAAACATTGGCATGGTTGATTAACCACTTCAGCTCCGTAAGGTTTTTACCCCCTTTATGACCAGGCCATTTTTTGCTATTTAGCTCTACTGGTAATTGCGTGGTCATGCATGTTTGTACCCAAACAAAATTTATATAATTTTTTTCACACAAATAGAGTGTTCTTTTGGTGGCATTTTTTATTTTATTTTTGTGATATAAACAAAAAAAAGACAGAAAATGTTGAAAAAAAAACTTTATATAAATATAACTATATAAAATAAATAATATATGAGTGATTGATTGGTTTAAGTGGAAGTTATAGCATCTACTAATCTAAATGAAATATATATATATATATATATATATAATTTTTATTTATACTAGTAATGGTGGTGATCATCGACTTATAATGGGACAGTAATAGTGTGGTGGCACTGACACTAACTGATGTTGACATCACCAGTGACATTAATACAGTGATCAGTACTAATAATGTAGACTGTCAATATGCTAATGACAATGGCTGGGAAGGGGTTAACATCGAGGGCGATCAAGGGGTTAAATGTGTGCCTACAAATGTGTAATGTGTGCCGATTTTTACTAAATGTCTCTTTGTTTTTGATTCCTGCTTTGCAGAGGAAAAAAATGAGAAATTGTTCCCTCTGTACAGAGGCCTGTGTTGATTGTCAACACAGGGCTCTGGGATATGATTGCGCACGGCTGATCAGCAGGTCCCGGCCATGAATCATTGGCATCAAGGACTATGAATCAAGGACAATCAAATTAAAGCCCAACTTCAGCTAATACATTTTAAAGTATATGTCAAACAAATGTTATTATTTTTCTGTGTTAGGCCGCATACACACGATCAAATATGTCTGCTGGAAACGGTCTGCCAGACCATCCCAGCAGACAGATTCGATCGTGTGTACGGGCGAGCCGACGGCTTTGGCCAGCCGACAGATTTGAAAGCATGCTTTCAAATCTTAGGGGGGTGTGAATTACTGCGCTGCTATTTGTATATGTATCAAGCTGTTGAACACGGCTACTGAAAACTAGAAGCAAAAACAAAATTCGGAAAAAATAGTGCAGCGCTCAAATATAAGAAATTTAAAAAATGTAAAAAATGTAACAATAAAGTCAAAATCGCATAAGCAATATGAAAGGTGAATGATACACATAAAGTGGTAGCCAATAAATCAAACAGTGAAAGTCCAAAGTAAGCCACATGGCTTACTTTGGACTTTCACTGTTTGATTTATTGGCTACCACTTTATGTGTATCATTCACCTTTCATATTGCTTATGCGATTTTGACTTTATTGTAAAAATTTTAAATTTCTTATATTTGAGCGCTGCACTATTTTTTCCTCATGCTTTCAAATCTGTCGGCTGGGAAGCTAACCAGCAAACATGTCTTCTCGCACACACGTCGAATGGTTTCGACGCATGCGCGGAAGTGTTTTACTTCCTGTTGTGGTGACGTGGCGGCATCAACGTCACCGCCACGTCAGCGCGCCGTCTGCCGGCGGGGATTTTGGTTTGATCGTGTGTACACGATCAAGCCAATACGTCCCCAGCAGACAGATTTGTTCAAATCGGTCTGTCCCGACCGATTTGCACAAATCTATCTGCTCGTGTGTATGGGGCCTTAGAGTGTTGGAGGATTAGAAATCTTGAATGTTTTTACCGCTATCTAGGGATCCCTTAGAAAGAGTTTTCCCTACTGGTGACAAGAGTTTTACCAGAGAGGAATTGAGTAAAACTCTTCATACAACCAGAATAAAACATATGACAAGGGTCCTAGGCTTCCCCTACAATATAAAAAAAATCTTATTTCTGTCTGTGTTTCTGTGTTTCTGTTGAAGAGTTCCCCTCACTTCCTGTCTGGTAAAATGTTCTCCGGGAATAGGAATGTTCGTAAACGACACTACTCAAACAACGAATGACGTAACGACGTGATTTCGCGCAATGCACGGCGAGAAATTTCTGAACGGAGCATGCGCAGTTCGATCGCCGCGGGGACGCGCTTAATTTAAATGCTTCACGCCCCCTAATCGCGTATTTCGAGAAATAGACTACGCCGCCGTAGCGTACGGGCAAAAATATACCAGGATTCGGTGTAGAGCCTGGTGAAATACGGCAGCGTAGAGTATTTCGATTACGCAGCGCAATATTAAGTGTATGTGAATCTGGCCCAATGTTCTTAAGCAAGAAACATATATTCCACGTGAATAATTATGTTACCAAAATGAGCTTGTGCTGTAAATTGCCTCCAGCAATGTTACTTATTCTTCTTGCCAGAGGCTGCCATTTTTCTGCAGCCGAGGGCCCCTGCGCAACAGTAAATCTTTGGATGTCAGCAGACTGGCCTCCAAAAACGGATTTTAAACAGTATTAGCATTTATTTTTAATGTTTTACAGAGCTATACCCGAAAAACATACAAGCTAAAGCAATCGAGCAGGGCTTAAAGCGGATCTCCACCCTAGAGTGAAGATCCGCTGATCGGAACCCTCCCCCCCTCCGGTGTCACATTTGACACCTTTCAGGGGGGAGGGGGGGTGCAGATACCTGTCTAAAGACAGGTATCCGCACCCACTTCCGGCCCGCAGTCTCGGGCAAAAGACGGGCTTTTCCCGTTGTATGCTGGGAACTCTCAGCTCCCAGCACACAGCGGGAGCCAATCGCGGGCGCAGCGCGACTCGCGCATGCGCCGTAGGGAACCGGGCAGTGAAGCCGGAGCGCTTCACTTCCTGGTTCCCTCGCCGTGGATGGAGGGGGGAGCAGCAGGGTGACGAGCGATCGCTCATCCTCTGCTGCGGACGCCGCTGGACTCCAGGACAGGTAAGTGTCCTAATATTAAAAGTCAGCAGCTGCAGTATTTGTTGCTGCTGGCTTTTAATATTTGTTTTTGGTGAACCATCCGCTTGAATTTTTTTACTAAATTTTCCTTTTAATTGGAGCCCTGGAAGTAAGGCAATTTTTTCTGGACAGCTCGACCTGTTAAAAGTGTGGAAAAATAACGGTTCTACAGGCAGGATCAACAGGTGATAAAACTATGTTACAAGAGGACACAGAAAAACAAAAATTGCTGTTCTGATGCTATTGACAGATTGCATCTACTGTGCTTGTCATGTTTTATTTTGCCCATTATTCATTCCTGCCAAAATTGTATACTTGAAAGAAATAATTACCATTGCTGTTCTTGCATTATCCTAAGTGGAATAAAATCCAAACTTCTGAAATACCACAACACATGCTATACAATTTAATCAAATACTGTCAAGTGACTCCAATGAATGTTAATGTTAGCTTTCTTTTTAAGTTTTTATTTTATAGTTTTAGTTACATAGTTATACAACCCATGTGTTCAATTTACAATAGTTTTTAAAAGATTGTAAAACTAGTTCATTCAAGGGTTCATTAAATATTTAAAAGTTCTTTCAAATGTTCTGTATATTTTTACAGGAAAATAAAGTGCCAGTAATATTAAAAGAACATAAAAGTAAAAAAAAAATGTACTTACACTTGCTGCAACTTTCAAACTGGGAATATTATAAGTGCATTATTTGTAATATATTATGTAATATAGCTGAAAATTAAGATGTTTGCTGAAGGGTGGAAAGTGGAATTGTTGGTGACGGTAATATAAAATGTAATATGGCAATCAAACATGATCATATATTTACAGGCATCTATTTGAATTTGTCTCTAAAATGTTATTTTTTTAAAACAAGAAGATGTTTCTAAAATGTTTGAATTGAAGCTACAAATTGACGTAACAATTGCATTACTTAATTTGAAACCGGAGTGCTTAACGCACACCCAATTCAAACTTTTCGTCCAACTTGTACAGACGCAAAGCAAGCGGTAGCGAAAGTATGGAACTCCCTTCATCGAAGGTAGCTGAGACTAAACATAAGATGCACAATTCCATGATTCACGCTAAAATGGTGGCCATAGAACGAGATCAGATCCCCAAATTTGAAAAATGATGGCACCCATGGGAAAAACACCACTTAGGCCGCGTACACGCGATCAGACCGGTCCGATGAAACTGGCCTGAAGACCAGTTTCATCGCACCAAATTGATCGTGTGTACGGCCCATCGGACCGTTGTCCATCGGACCAAAGTTTTAAAACTTGCTTTAAAATCTGTCCGATAGACACCTGTCCGTTGGACCAAAACGATGGTTAGTACACAAAAGCATCGGACCAAAAACCCGCGCATTTTCAGAATCAAGTCGACACATGCTTGGAAGCATTGAACTTTGTTTTTTCAGCACGTCATTGTGTTCTACGTCACCGCGTTCTGGCCCGATGGGATTTTGGACTGATGGTGTGTACGCACATCAGACCATCAGACCACTTCAGCGGTGGTGCGATGAAAACGGTCAGTCGGACCAGTCTCATCGGTTTGGTCTGATGGTGTGTACGTGGCCTAACCATCAACCTTTGACGAAAATGTTCTCCTGCCACGGTAGCTACATTTTTGAATGATCATATTATATCTCATGATGGCTTTTGAATCAACCTGGTGGACTTTTCTTCTCTTCTTTGCTTCTCCTTCTTTCTATGTTTATACTTTTTCTCCTCCCCATCCCTTTTTATAATTTTGTTCTTACAGAATATAACTTTCTTCCTTAGCCTATTTATAGTAACTTCGGTTGGTCTAGTTGGATATTCTAATACTGTATAGGTTGTGTTCTTAAACAACTCTTTACATACTACGTCAGTTGACTGTAACAAGCTAGAACTAAATTATAAGTGTGTGGCTCACTGGTATATAACACCAGATAAGGCACATAAATGTCAAAGGGAGATATCGCAGCTTTGTTGGCGGCGATGTAAGGAGATAGGAACCATGACTCATATATGGTGGACCTGTCCCAAAATCCAAAAATATTAGGGAGAGCTAAGACGGGCAATTAAGGATATTACCAGCTTAGAAATTCCAGATGACCTTTGGGGATGCCTGTTTTACGGGATTAAAATACCAACCAAGATATATATGAATTCTTTTGTTCCCCAGCTACTAAATGCCCCTAAAAGCCTAATAGTGAGACAGTGGCAAGACCCAGAGATGCCTACAATGATGAGTTGGTGTAACAGAATAAAATAAAGTCAGAATATCTATGGTTTAGTGGCGAGGAAGGAATGGAGGGGTTCGAGGAGAAGTGGAGAGATTGGATAAAGGAATATAAATCGGAAGGAATAGATTAAGAGATTAGGAGATACAGTCGAGTGCTGGAAGAGAAAGTAAAAACTTTAGCTCCATAGAGGTGGGGGGAGGGTTTTGGGGGTGGGGGGGGAGGAAGTTTATAAATGTATTTAATTTATTAGCCATTTGTGATGTATAGAATACGAGACGATAGGTCGACTGGCTTTTTGTGTAATCTTATACTTTAAAAAAAAAAATAATAATAAAGGAATTGAAACAATTTTTTTTTTAAATAAACGACACTTTACCAACTCTCCTGATGGTATCTGGCTATCTACTACATGCTATCTTTGTCTACAAATCTGTATAGCAATGAACTCAATGCTTTTTGTTATAATATGTTTAATTAACAGATCTGTTATGCCCTTTTTTAGTGAACTCAATAAAATCATTTGACAAGGGGAAAAAAATATTTACTTACAGGCATCTAAATACAGTACTAAGTGCCGATTCACACTACAGCGACTTGGGATCCGACTTGTCAGACCTCAAGTTGCCCCAAGTCGCTGGATATAAGAAATTCCATTGAAGTGAATGAGAGCTGTCTTAATATACACTACTGAAGTTGCTTCGACTTCAGAAAAGGTTCCTGTACTACTTCAAGACGACTTCTAGGCAACTTGTACCCATAGATTTCAATAAAAGTTGTCTCCAAAGGCAAACCCCTCCCTCCCACAGAGCTGATTATTCTGTGATTGGCCACAGCCAAAGGCGTCTGTCCTGGAGGCAACTTCAAGTCACGTTGTAAGTTGCTCAAAGTCGCACTGAAGTCGTGCTGAAGTCGCCTCCAAATCGCCTTGCAAAGTCGCTCTGTAAGTCGGGTTTCCCCCGTGTGAACCGGCACTAACTGTTATCAGTCAAACTGGCATGGTGTCTTCAAAAATAATACAAATAATCAAGGGAGGTACACCACAATAGTATGAAAAAGCTGAAGAGGAATATCCAACTATAATTCTTCAATTCAGCAGCAAAATACCATCTCCTCATTAGTAATTAGCCATGAGGTATGTCTCTCTAGATCAAAAAGCAGCATATACAGAACATGGATAAGAATCCAAAGTGTATCTTCAAAGAGAAACAACTGGTGATAGAAAAAAATACTTGGAAAAAACAAATTCAAATATTGCAATTTTATCAATAAAGTATTTTTCCTATCACCAGTTGTTTCTCTTTGAAGATACACTTTGGATTCTTATCCATGTTCTACTGTATATATGGCATGGTGTCTTAGCTTAGATTGCTTCCACATTAGATACTTCACCTAAATAATCATTGGTTTTTATCAATATTTTTTTTTTTTTGCTAGGAGGACCACAAGAGGAGGACCACAAGAGTAAATATATTCAATTAAAGGATCCATAAAGAATTTTTTATTTTTTAAATAACAAACAAGTTATACTTACCTCCACTGTGCAGCTTGTTTTGCACAGAGTGGTACCGAACCTGGTCTTCTGGGGTCCCTTGGCGGCTGTCCTGACTCCCCCCCGCAAGGACTCAATACCTTCATGTGAGTGAGCTCACATGGTGTTGAGTGCTTGCGAGCGCACTCCCGTGATACAACCGGCAGCCATAGTCGCTCACTGTATCACTCAGCCCCGCCCCCGGCAAGCCACGTCATTGTATGCGATTGACAGCAGCGCAAGCCAATGGCTGCGCTGCTTTCAATCAACCAATGAATGAGCCGGGAAGATGGCTCATTCACAGTGCATGACTTTCATGGGGTCAGGTAATTAAACGGAAGGCTCGGGGGCCGCTAATACTCAGATGTTTTTTTACCTTATTGCATAGAATGGTAAGGTGAAAAAAACATTTACCATTACAACCCTTTTAATTAAGAAGTGCTTCCTTCTGAGCCCACATCATAGGAATATTTGGGCCATTTTATGAGTAGGCTTTTCACCCTAACTTATATGCCACCCAGCTAACACAAAAATCATGGCAATGCCAAGACAAAGATAGAGCTTCAAGATCTGTGGAGCTACAAGCCATGGTATGCACCCTCGGACTACCAGTTCCACATAGGTTGATCTCTCTCAATCTTGCCATCCAGTTCCATGTCTTCTTGCATGTTTATGCCAATGGGTTTGCATGATTTGTGATCTGGTGACCAGAGTGGATTGTTATACATAATTGGTGGGTCCACGGCATCTGCCCCTTTATATTGAAAAATATAGTATATGATGTTGAAACAGAAACAAAGTATATGACCACTATAATCTCTGCATATGCTAACAGTTTAAAACTTTTTTTTCTAATCAGAAAGAATACTTTATTGATTAAATGTGTACTGTACATTTTTGGTATCTTCACAGAGCAAGTAATCAAGAAATTTCTGTTTATCAAGTTTACTAATTAAACAGAGATAGTGTTGAAGTGCTCATTGTAACATAAACTTTCATCATGAATAGAATATTTTTTTTTAGAATACATTCTGTTTGATTCTGTGAGCCCACAACAAATGTGATTTTTTTTTTTTTGATAAGCTGTATCTTCAATCTCTCCTAGTGTCTGTTCATTTGTTGATTTCATTCAAATTCCAGGCTTGCTCTAGCAGTAAAATAAATGTGTTAATGTAATCCTTCTGTCCCAATTCTCCTGTAATAATACACATTCTATGCAATCACAGATTCTTGCTACAGGATCAGTTTCTAGATCTGCTACATGAGCCACAGAAATATTTATTTTACTCACAAAATCAAATTGATGCTTTTTGGTGGTAGAGTTTTCCCACAATCATTTCATCTTTTATATTTCTTAAGAGTAAAAATACATTAAAAAAGAAAAACACATGTTTTTTCCAGTTTCACAAGTGATATTGAAGCTGAAGTTTATGTTTCTTTGGGATCCAACACCATAGATATTATGTTAACTGCAGCTGCTGTTACTGAGAAAAGTTGCATCTTTTGCCAGCCCCCCTCTGCCCTCTCCCCTTATTATGGAACGCATATTACTACACTTCCACAATGCAAGTTCTGTAAATGGGCAATGAAATTCTTTCATTCAACTACCTATTCACAGAATGTGATACATTGTCGGAGTATAGTAATACACATTCTGTGAATGACAGAGGGGGAAGAAGGTGAGTGGCTGAACTTTTCTCAGTAGCAGCAGATGCAGTTATTAGTCACAGTGCTGGAAGACAGGCAAATTTGTTAGTATCCTACAGCTCCAAATAGGCCATTGGGAGGATTTTTTGCAGAAGCGGGTACCTGCAAGTAATGAGATACACATCATTAAAATGTATGGTATTGTACCCCAAAGAAAATATAAACAAAAGTTTAGGACAAGTTTATGGAGAATTCAATCCAGCATGTCTCCCTGTTTCCGATGTTTACTTTACATAACAATCCAAAATGGAATCAGAGATTACATATATGTACAGTATATCACAAAAGTGAGCACACCCCTCACATTTTTGTAAATATTTTATTATATCTTTTCATGTGACAACACAAGAAATTACAGCTTGTTCCCTCAAAATAACTCAACACACAGCAATTAATGTCTAAACCGCTGGTGTAAGAGGAAACCGGGTAGCAAGTGCGTATTGGTGCACAGGCGTGGACATTCTAAGAGATGCTCAAGAAAGGCCCGCGTGTGCACATTGGCGCGAGTCCACCTATTTTAACCTGCCAGTGACATGCATATTTTGCTGAGTGGTCTCAGCTAGTGCCTGTTTACCCGATTTTTACCAGTTTCCTGTATCTTGACCCGGCTTGCCTGAACCTTCCTGTTGACCTCCGCCTGCCTACTTGTGACCCCGGCTTGTACTTGACTCCGTTTCTGCCTGATGTTCCTGTGCCTCATTGCATGACTGTGTATTGAACCTGTCTCGTCTTTGCCTCTGCCTCACGTCTCGGTACCTGCTCTGTCCAGCTGTTGATGACCCCCTGGCCCACGTCCCATCTATGCTTTCAGCTGCTCATCCAACGACACAGGGCTCCTGTTCTCAGTTCCAGCCAGCGTTCTCCAGTTACCTGGGTTCTGCCAAGACCTAGCCAGAGCCATCTGCTACAGTGGCCCTGGTGCCACTCTGTGTCCTCCACTCCCTGTCATCACTACCAGGGGTGTTGTACAGGAGATGCAAGAGAAGCCCCCTCTACAGCTTGATCTTCACCAGGTACATGACAGCTGGCAACAAAAGTGAGTACACCCCTAAGTGAAAATGTCCAAATTGGATCCAAAGTGTCAATATTTTGTGTGGACACCATTTTTTTCCAGCACTGCATTAACCCTCTTGGGCATGGAGTTCACCACAGCTTCACAGGTTGCCAGTGGAGTCCTTTTACACTCCTCCATGACAACATCACAGAGATGGTGGATGTTAGAGACCTTGTGCTCCTCCACCTTCCATTTGAAGATGACCCACAGATGCTCAATAGGGTTTAGGAGGTCTGAAAACATGCTTGGCCAGTCCATCATCTTTACCCTCAGCTTCTATAGCAAGGCAGTGGTCATCCTGGAGGTGTGTTTGGGGTCATTATCATGTTGGAATACTGCCCTATGGCACAGTCTTTGAAGGGAAGGGATCATGCTCTGCTTCGGTATGTCACAGTACATGTTGGCATTCATGGTTCCCTCAATGAACTGTAGTTTTCCAGTGCTGGCAGCACTCATGAAGCCCAAGACTATAACTTTTCCACCACCATGCTTGACTGTAGACAAGACACACTTGACTTTGTACTCCTCACCTGGTTGCCGCAACACATGCTTGACACCATCTGAATCGAATACGTTTATCTTGCTCTCATCAGACCACAGGACATGGTTCCAGTAATCCATGTCCTTAGTCTGCTTGTCTTCAGCAAACTGTGGGCAGGGCTTACTTGTACATCATCTTTAATGTTGAACTATGTATCTTTCTGTGAACTTACTGTGCTATCAAACCACGTTAAAGAATAATGACAAAAAATGTATTAAATTTCCAACTTATTTAAAATGCTATACAGGGGAGCCACATTTCAAAACAAACCTGTCTTTAGTGCCTATTCCCAGTGGGCAGTTGGGATAATACAGGCAGGCTCTGCAATAAAGCTGAACCCCAGACAGATATAAAAAATAAATTAATACATTTATAGGTTCATTAATATACAGTATCAATATTGACAGCGCGGTGACGTGGCGATGACGTTGACGCCGCCACGTCACCGCACCAGGAAGTAAAACACTTCCGCGTCGAATCCATTCCCAATTTGGCTGCACAAGTTAAATACAGTTAGAGGAGAATAATACAGGAGGAGTGGAATTGGAACACCCAAAATTCAGAGACAAGAACCATGGCAAGAAGATTTCACCACTAGAATCTACAAGGGACATAGGAAGCCAATGCATTTAGCCCACAAAATTCTGCCAAATGAAATAACAGTTTTAGTGAAATGTATTTTTATGTTGTTTGCAAGCTCTCTGAAAAAGAAATTGTGTATGTGGTAAGAGGCAAATCAAAACAAATCTGTCACTAGTTAGACACAGTGGTGTCTGGGGCTTAATATTTTGGGGGGGCTGTGACAAACAAACCTGACCCCCCCACGCGCCTGGGGACGGACATTGGCAATCTGTCCTCCCCGTGGGAGATGGATGGCAGCAATCAGGCCTTACCTTAGGAGGCCGATGCTGCTCCTTGCTCCCGGGAAGAGTCAGGGCAGTTGATTCTCCTCACGGCCAAATACGAAGTAGGTCCTCCTAAAATCCGATTGGTCAGAGAATCAGGAAGACAATAGCGAATATTAATTTGCTCTTGTCACACAACTAGGTGGGCTCAGGGCAGTGGCGGCGCGTCCATAGGGACGCCGGAGTGCCGCCCCCTCTGGATCGCTCACAGCCAGTAAAATATACAGATTCATACACTGTATGAATCTGTATATTTTCGCCGCTGCCGCCCACTATTCAGCTGACCGGACATTGAGCGCCGGTCAGCTGAATAGCGGCAGCTGACTGGCTGTGTGGGAGTGGCCATCAGAGCCGCTGGCTCTGATAGGCTTTCCGAGTACAGCCCTGAGGCTGTAGTCGGCTTCCTAAAGCTTATCCTCGGGACGTACAGGGCCGTGCGTTCCGAGGATAAGACTGACAGGCGTCTCAGCCAATCAGGTAAGCCAATCAGGTAATCTGATTCTGGTAATCAGTAACCTGATTGGCTGAAGCGTCATCGAGGGTGAGACGAGGGACATCGAGGGACGGTAGAAGCCAGAAAGGTAAGTTCTAGGGGGGTAATGGGCACGGTGGCTACAAGTGGGGGCACAGTGGCTACAAGTGGGGGCACAGTGACTACAAGTGGGGGCACAGTGGCGACAATTGGGGGGACAGTGGCGACAAGTGGGGGCACAGTGACGACAAGTGGGGGCACAGTGGCGACAATTGGGGGCACAGTGGCTACAAGTGGGGGCACAGTGGCAACAATTGGGGGCACAGCGGCTACAAGTGGGGGCACAGTGGCTACAAGTGGGGGCACAGTGGCTACAATTGGGGGCACAGTGGCTACAAGTGGTGGCACAGTGGCTACAAGTGGGGGCACAGTGGCGACAATTGGGGGCACAGTGGCGACAATTGGGGGCACAGTGGCGACAATTGGGGGCACAGTGGCGACAATTGGGGACACAGTGGCGACAATTGGGGACACAGTGGCGACAATTGGGGGCACAGTGGCGACAATTGGGGGCACAGTGGCTACAATTGGGGGCACAGTGGCTACAATTGGGGGCACAGTGGCTACAATTGGGGGCAAAGTGGCGACAATTGGGGGCACAGTGGCTGTGTTTGATGACATAGTGGTGACAATTGATGGCATGGCACAGTGGCGACAATTGGGGGCACAGTGGTGACAATTTATGGCACAGTGGCTGTGTTTGATGGCATTACACAGTGACTGCATTTGATGGCATGGCACAGTGGCTGTGTTTTGATGTCATGGCACAGTGGCTGCATTTTGATGGCATGGCACGGTGGCTACAAGTGGGGGCACAGTGGCTACAAGTGGAGGCACAGTGGCTACAAGTGGGGGGACTGTGGCGACAATTGGGGGCACAGTGGCGACAATTGGGGGCACAGTGGCTACAAGTGGGGGCACAGTGGCGACAATTGGGGGCACAGTTGCTACAAGTGGGGGCACAGTGGCGACAATTGGGGGCACAGTTGCTACAAGTGGGGGCACAGTGGTGACAATTGGGGGCACAGTGGTGACAATTGGGGGCACAGTGGCAACAATTGGGGGCACAGTGGCGACAATTGGGGGCACAGTGGCTACAAGTGGGGGCACAGTGGCTACAAGTGGGGGCACAGTGGCTACAAGTGGGGGCACAGTGGCGACAAGTGGGGGCACAGTGGCGACAATTGGGGGCACAGTGGCGACAATTGGGGGCACATGGTGACAATTGATGGTACAGTGGCTGCGTTTGATGGCATGGCACAGTGACTGCATTTGATGGCATGGCACAGTGACTGTGTTTTGATGGCATATGGCACAGTGGCTGTGTTTTGATGGCATATGGCACAGTGGCTGTGTTTTTTTTTTCAAAATTCTTTATTTACACACAACAGGGGACATATCTACACAGATCACAGTATTGTTGTATATAGGACCATGAGAACAGGTAAACAAATATATCTCAAACAGGAAAACACAATGGTATGTCTGGTACAGCTGTCTGCCTGGGGAGATGGTCGCGCCAGGGTGAACGCCCGCTCAGATGGCAGACATCCGACCCCCGCGCCACCAACCTTGCAGACCTCATGTTGAATATAGGGCAGCAACAGCATTTACCCACCCCGCACGGTTTATGATCTAGGACCTATGGACCTGTCCCCCTTTTTCCGTTAACCATAGAACAATAGAAGAAGGGAGTAGAGAGAGAAGATAGTACATGCCAAGATCTGTATAGAAGATCGAGGGAGGGGATCAGGGGAGGAGCATCTCCCACGGGATGAATGTCCCGCGGGTGATGCGTGAGGTAGGGGAGGGGGAGGGGAAGGGGGGGGGAGCTCACGAGCATGGAGCAGTGTGTCTGTTTTAGTCTGTCAGCGTAGCATAGGAGTCTTAACTCAAGGATCTCCCTGAAATAGGGGGGTTGCAGGACGTTGTCTTAGTCGGGAACTCTAAGTGCTTGTCCTTCGTCTGAGTAGGTATAGTTCCACAACTCCCAAGTTTGTTTGTATGTCTCTGGTCTGTCTTGAGCAGTAAGGATCAGGTCCTCCATTCTATTAATGTCGTCTATCTTCCGTAGCCACATCGCCACAGTCGGTGGGTTGGGGGATTTCCAGCAAATGGGAATACACGCCTTGGCTGCGTCCAGCAGATGTCTGACAATTGATTTTTTATAAACCCGTACGGGGATGTCGTTAGCATGTAGCAGGAAGAATGCTGGGTCGTCTGGGATATGTCGGTCAGTGAATTTCTCCAAGATCCTCCTAACCTCAGTCCAAAATGGTTTCAACCGTGAGCAGGACCAGAAAATGTGGATCAGTGTTCCTGTTTCCTCCTGACATCGCCAGCATGTGTCAGGCGTTGTCCTGAACACTCCGTGCAGCAGTGCCGGGGTGCGGTACCACCTCGTCAGGATTTTGTAGTTTGTTTCCTGGTTTTTAGTGCAGATCGAGGATTTGTGTACGAACGTCAGGATTTGTTGCCTTTTCTTTACAGAAAATGTACAGCCCAGGTCGTGTTCCCATTTAGTAATGCATGGGACTTGGTAGCCTTCCCTCGGGGTACTCAGTATGTTATGTACAATTGATAACGCGTGAGGTAATGTGTCTGTATCGGAGCACAATTCCTCCAATGGCGTGAGTGTGGTATTCCCAGCTGGAGGGGGAGGCATGGTACGTAGGAAATGATTGAGCTGGTTGGCTCTCATAAAGTCTAACCGGTGTCTACCCCCTTTGTCCATCAATTCTGCTATTGTGTTCCAGCGGCCCGCCGTGCTGAAATGGGAAGCCTGGAATAAACCAGACTCTCTCAAGGCGCAGAATCTCCTGTCGTAGAGGCCCGGTGTAAACTGTGGGTTTCCCAGGACTGGGCACAGGGGCGAGGTCCCCGGTGAAGATCTCGTCTGTGTGATCAGCCTAGCGCATATTTTAATTGTGTTCCCTATCAGTGGGTGGGTGCGAACAGGTGTGGGTAGGGTTGTAGGGCACCACGGGGCCCTCTGTAATGGGATCTCACTCTGCGCCTGTTCTAGGCACGGCCACAGCTTGGTATTCCCATGTCGGCACCAGACTATAAGGCGGTTCAGGTGAGCCGCGTGGTAGTATGTGCGAATGTTGGGCATGGCCAGCCCGCCGTACAGTTTGGGTAGGGAGAGAATTGATCTGTGTATCCTAGGGTGCTTTCCAGCCCACAGGAATTTTTTAAACATGGACTGTACTTTCCGGAAGTAATCTGCCGGTATGTGTATGGGGATAGCCTGGAGAAGGTATGTGAACTTAGGCAGGATGGACATCTTAATGATGTTGCACCTACCAAACCATGAGTGAAGACCAGTGGTCCAGCTGTCCAGCAGTTTCTGAACAGACTGCAGTAGTGGTGGGAAATTTAGCCTGAAAAGGTGGGATAGGGTGGGGGGTATGCGAATTCCTAAGTAAGTAAAGGCTGTGTCTGTCCATTGTAAACCAAAACTTCCTTTGAGACGGTTCAATAGAGCGTCTGGGATCTTTACTCCCATCACCACAGATTTACCCATGTTGATTTTCAGGTTGGACAGCTGTCCGTATAGTTCAAATTCCCGCATAAGGCCCGGGAGGGACGTTGCGGGGTCTGTCATTGTGAAGAGTAAGTCATCCGCATATGCGGAGACTTTGTATTCTCCGTCCCCTACTCTAACCCCTGATATGTTCGGGTTCATTCTTATCCGTCTCAGAAAGGGTTCAAGTGTCAGCGCAAATAAGAGGGGTGACAAGGGGCACCCCTGGCGAGTTCCGTTTGCAATCGGAAAGGATTCTGACAAAACCCCATTGGCTCTGACTTTAGCAGAGGGTTCAGCATACATCGCCGAAATCCAGTTGATCATTTTGTGTCCGAGGCCTATGTGCTTCAGAGTGTCGAACATGAACTGCCAACTGACTCTGTCGAAACGCCTTTTCGGCGTCCGTACTCACAAAGACACATGGCGTACTCTTGTGGTTTACCGCGTGGAGGAGATTTAGGACTCTGGTGGTGTTGTCCCTAGCCTCTCTAGTAGGGACGAACCCCACTTGGTCTAGGTGTATGAGGCTCGGCAGGTGACTCTGAATCCTTGAAGCTATAATTTTGGTGAATAATTTGAGGTCCACGTTGAGCAGTGAGATAGGGCGGTAACTACCGCATTGGCTCGGGTCTTTCCCATCTTTAGGTATGACTGTAATGTGTGCCTGTAAGGTAGAGGCGTGAGGCCTCGACCCCGTGCCGAGGTTGTTTAACACAGAGACCAAGTGTGCGCCCAGTGAGGGGAACAGCGTCTTGTAGTATGTGACAGTAAGCCCGTCTGGGCCCAGGGCCTTGCCCACTTTGGTGTTGGTCAGGGCCTTTTGAAGCTCGAGTAATGTAATGGGTTCGTCCAGTTGGGCCCTGGTGTCGTCCGGGAGAGATGGCATGTCAGAGGAGGTCAAGTAGTCTCGCACGAGGTCCGCTTCCGGATTCGGTGCCGTGTGGGGAAGGTTGTACAGTGCGTTGTAGAAGTCCCTGAATTCCCGAGAGATCGCTTGTGGGATCGATACCTTACGTCCGTCCCTCGTAACGACGTGGGGGATGTAAGACGCGCAATTCTGCGTACGAAGAGAACGAGCCAGCATTCTCCCGCATTTGTTTCCCGATTCATAGGTCTTGCGTCTGCAGATCTGGATGGCTGCTTTGGCTCTGTATGTGAGTATGTCAGTGACCTGTCTTCGTGTGGTGTCAAGTTCCATGCCTAATAGTCTCGTCGGTGTCTGTTTGTGTCGTGTTTCCAGGTCATGCAGTTTGGTCAGCAGGGTCGTTAATTGTTCCGTCCTCAGTCTTTTCTTTCTGGCGCCATGTTTAATAAGAACGCCGCGTATCACCGCTTTGTGGGCTTCCCAAACCACCGCTGGGGTACAGTCAGGGGTAGTATTGGTCGTAAAGTAACAGTCTAATTCCTTCACTACGTCTGCTAGTACGTCTGGGTCGTGTAACAGGGATTCGTTCAGTCTCCATGGGTGGGCTTTCCCTGCCATATCCCCTGCTAAAGCGTACACCAACGTGATTGGGGCGTGATCCGACCAGGTAATTGATCCTATCTGAGCATCCCTAACCGCCGGTAGGTTACTATGTTGGACCAGAAAATAGTCAATCCGGGAGTAGGTCTGATGGGGTCTGGAAAAGAAGGTAAAGTCTTTTTCCCCCGGGTGGAATATGCGCCAGGTGTCTACCAGTCGGGAGGTGTGGAGCGCCGTCTGTATGCGGCCACGTACTTTCCCAGATGTCGAAGATAGTCCGGTGGAGGTGTCTTCCAGGGGTGACAGGGGAATGTTAAGGTCTCCCCCCACGATTAACTGTCCAGTGGTAAAGCGGGACAAGCGGTCAAGTTGTTTTGTCAGGAAGCTCTCTTGGTGGTCATTTGGGGCATAGAGATTCGCTAGGGTAATTTTCGTTGGGCCAATCCGTCCGTTTAGGAACAGGAAGCGGCCAGCGGGGTCCCTCTGTATGTCATCTAACGTCCAGGGTACCCCGGCGGCTATCAATATGGAGACTCCTCTAGACTTTGCATCGGAGAAGGGGGAGTGGTAAACCGTGGGGTAATATCGATTTTTTAAGACAGGAAGTTTGTCATCTCTGAAATGCGTCTCCTGTATGAGGACAATGTCTGCCTTCTGGTTGCGAACGTCATGGAGTAGCATTCTACCCTTCTCGGGGGTGTTCAGCCCCTTAGCATTCAATGAGATGATAGTCACTGCTTCCATGCTCGCTGGTGGGTGGGTGGGGGCAGGGCGGGCAAGGGATCGGTTAGAACGGAGAGCCAGAGATGGCTCCGATGGGGTCCAGCTCTCCGGGGGGTATAAGGGAAGTAAGGAGAGAGCAGGGATAGGTAGAGATAGAAGTGGGTAGCAAGTATCTGATTAGGAGGCCAACGCTAGAGTGCGCGGCAGGAGGGAAATTCTAAAGTAGCTTAAACAGCTAGTACGCTCACCAGAACTAATCTGGGTTACGAGCGCGGGCCTATGTGGGAGGTGGGTAGACAGAGCCGAAGGTGAGAACCCCCAGCCACGTCCCCCCCCCCCCCCGGCCATGATATATAACAGAGCATATTATTGGCAACACATTCAAAAGTAACTCAACATCATTCCAGTGCAGAGTGACAAACATAAGTTGTAAAGTGCATAGCAAAGAACAGGGCATACATCGCAGGCAACAAAGTTAGCGCAACATGACAGGCGACATGCCTAAACAGTAACTGGGAAGTACCCGGTCAGTACTAGCATAATAAAACGTAGGGCAGAGAAAAAAGAAAAAAGGGGAGAACGGGCATTTACCATGAAATAAATAACCCCTGGCAGTGCCCCACCGTGGTCAACATAATAGTATAATAACCATCGGGCCCCCACTCCCTGTATAGTTAGGGTGTCCCAATGGGGTCCCCTCCACCCCACGTCAACCCCGTGAGATCCCCCCGCGGACCGCAGACCCCCCAAAGCGACCCTCCCATCCCCCCCCAGCACCCCCCAGAGCAATACAACCCAATACATCATCATCCCCCCCCCACGCAGCAGCCCCGGGGCCAGTCATGTATGGTAAATAACTCCCCTGGGGGGCCCTCGCCGCTGGAGCGTGAGCGGGAGACAGGAGTGAAGAGGAGTTACATGGCCAGGTAGGACCACAATTCTCAATAGGGGTGTTCGGCATTGTTAGAACATTGCATCCATGGCAGGGGGGTTGCATAATGGTAGGTGTTGAACGTACAGCACTGTCCTGCCCGGGGCGCGCTCTGACAGCGCGGGGGCCCCAATTCCTCTCGTGAACAGACATGTCTGAATGAGGCAGATGCATGGGGATTCTTCCCTAGTTGGTGTCATAGGAGCGGGCCCGGGGGGGTCACAGAGGGTGCAAGACTCCGCGGGCGAGCGGGCGGGCGGGGGGGCCAGGGGGACTAACACAGCGGTCCCAACAGCATAACAAAGTGGGAACCGGATCCCATGGGCTCCCACACCCAGCGTGGCGTGGGGGGCATCCGTGAGGTCGGCCCGGAGCAGTTGGGGGGCAACGGTGGTGCAACATGGTGGTGGCAAAGATGCCTGGGGTTTGCGGCCTACGGCCTACTCACGGTTCCCATTCCCCGAGGGAGCACGGCGTCTTCTTCGTCCTCGGATCCCCGCACCGGGTCTGTATGCCGAGGGGCCCGAGCGACCAGCCGCCCGTGGCAGGAGTTGCAGCCAGTCAGGAACCGGGATCTGCTCAGCCCCCAGAAATCGAAACAGGGCCGGGAGGTCCGCCGGGTTCTGGACCGTGAACGCCGCTCCGTCTTTCCGGAAAGTCACCGCCAGCGGGTAACCCCATCTGTAGGTGAAACCCCGCTGTCTCGCCAGATCCAGTGCAGGTTTCAACATCGCCCGTCGTCGCAGTGTCGCCCTGGATAGGTCTGGCAGTATCTTGATCGCGGAGCCTCTCAGGAGAATTTCGTCTCTGTCCCACGCTCCACGGACAATCCGCTCCTTCTGAGCATAGCGCAGCAGTCTGCAGACTACGTCGCGGGGCCTCTCCGGGTCGTCTGATCGTGGGCCCAGGGTGCGATGCGCGCGGTCTATCTCCACGTTTTCCTGCGGATTCGCCAGGACGTCTCGGAAGAGCTCTAGCAGCGCGCCATCTAACGTCTCGGCCTCCACCGATTCTGGGATCCCCCGTACCCTCAGGTTGTTCCTTCGGCTCCTGTCCTCCACCTCCTCGAGGTGGAGCTGGAGGGTAATCGCCGTTTCTCTGTGACTGTCTCTGTCCCGCTCCAGGCTGGACACCCGTAACTCCAGAGCCGTCAACGAGCTCTCGCCAGAGGACACCCTGTCCGTTAACGTGGACACCTCCGCTCTCACTTCTTGAAAGTCCCTTCGGTGTGTCTCCTCCAGTTTGAGAATGAGGGACTCAATGTCGGATCTGGTGGGCAAGGCCTGCAGCAACGCCCGTATCTCCCGCTCCGCTGGCGTACCGCCGAGTAGCGAGGCCGAGGACGACATCTCCGGCATCACTGGTTCAGGTGACCCTAGGGTAGCGGTGTGTTCTGCCGTAAGGTCCGGTGAGGAGGCCCAAAAGTCTTGTATCGCGTCTTCTGCTGGATCGCCACGTGGGCTGCCTCGTGGTGCCGCCACCCTTGTTCCCGGGGAGACCGATGTCAGAGAGCCGAAATAGCGATGGAGATCGCCGGTTTTGACACTGGAACGGGTAAGTCGGGTGGAGGATTTGCTCCTGCACTTTTTGGCTGAGTGCATGCCTCTTTAGTCAGCAGTTTGGCCGGGTAAAGGGAGGACAAGGCCGGGAGCTCTGGATTCTTGCGTCCTCACTCAGCCATGTCCAGGCCACGCCCCCAGTGGCTGTGTTTTGATGGCATGGCACAGTGACTGCGTTTTGATGGCATGGCACAGTGGTTGCGTTTCGATGACATGGCACAGTGGCTGTGTTTTGATGGCATGGCACAGTGGCTGCGTTTGATGGCATTGCACAGTGGCTGCATTTGATGGCACAGTGACTGCATTTGATGGCATGGCACAGTGGTTACAATTGATGGCACAGTGGTTGTGTTTGATGGCATGGCACAAGGGTGACAATTGATGGCACAGTGGCTGCGTTTGATGGCATGGCACCGTGGCTGCGTTTGATGGCACAGTGGCTGCATTTGATAGGTACAGTGAGGCTGCAATTGTTTTTTTGTTTTTTTTCGTTTGTGCCCCCCCCCCCCCCCAAAATGTTGAGCACCAGCTGCCACTGGCTCAGGGAGCAGTACTTGAAGGCAATTAGAACCTCAGGCTCTAATCATGTGCTTAAAAAAAACCCTATTAAAATCCATGCCTCCGGCGCCCTGCATGCAGATTAGGGGCCAGGCATATGGATTAGGGGGGCGGTGCCCCTGGGCCCCTAATGGATAAGCCGCCACTTGTTAGACATTAACTGCTTGCTGCCCACCGCACGCAGATATACGTCTGCAGCATGGCACGGGCAGGCAAAGGATGTATATATGCGTCCCCTTTAAGAAGCGATTGTTGCGGGTGCACGTGCGCGCTTGCTGTGATCTACGTGAGCCCGCCCGCGGGTCGCGCAGGCTCGATCGCCGCGGGCATGCCCGCGATCGCCTCACAGAGAGATAGAATGGGGAGATGTTAGTGTAAACACAACATCTCCCCGTTCTGTATAGTGACACTTACATTGATCGTATTCCCTGTCATCAGGAACATGATCAGTGATGTGTCACAGCAAGCCACGCCCCCTACAGTAAGAATCACTCCTTAGGGAACACTTAACCCCTACAGCGCCACCTAGTGGTTAACCCCATGCACTGCCAGTGACATTTTCACAGTAAGCAGTGCATTTTTATAGCACTGTATGCTGTAAAAATGACAATGGTCCCAAAAATTTGTCAAAAGTGTCCGATGTGTGTGCCATAATGTCGCAATCATGATAAAAATCGCTGATCGCCACCATTACTAGTAAAAAAAAAATATTAATTAAAATGCTACAAAACTATCCCCTATTTTGTAGACACTATAACTTTTGCGCAAACCAATCAATAAATGCTTATTGCGATTTTTTTTTACAACAAATATGTAGAAGAATATGTATTGGCCTAAACTGAGGAAAAACATTTTTTATTTTTTTTAGATCTTTTTTGGGGATATTTATTATAGCAAAAAGTTAAAAATATTAAATTTTTTTCAAAATGATTGCTCTATTTTTGTTTATAGCGCAACAAATAAAAACCGCAGAGGTGATCAAATACCACCAATCTAAATCTCTATTTGTGGGAAAAAAAGAAAGTCAGTTTTGTTTGGGAGCCACGTCGCACGACCACACAATTGTCAGTTAAAACGATGCAGTGCCGAATCGCAAAAAGTGTCCCGGTCATTTAGCAACAAAATGGTCCAGGGCATAAGTTGGTAAAACTATAAAAAAGGAACAAAACCATTGTGTAAAGAGAATATAATGTAGGACTAATAGGTTGTTATGCAAAAAGTCTCATGATAACGCAGTAAACAAAATACAAACAAAAAAATGCAAGGGAGCTTTCTTATAAATTCTATTTGAAGCAGAGAAATGGAAAGTGCTTACATTCCATGTAATTTGTAACGATGAATGTTTAAGAGGCATTACAATCTAAAATATGTCTAATTAAACCACAAACATCACCAGTACATTTTTAACATACAAAACATGTACAAGCATTGACCCATTCAAAACAAAGCTAAAAAGTATTATGAATACGCATTTCTACTTTTTCTGTGTTTATTGATGAAACAAAAAAATCTATTCATTCTAAGCCTCAACTGATCAGTATGCCAGCAAACACGGGTCATTAAAATGTGTGTGTAATGCTTTAGAATGCAATTTAACACAAAAATAGAATCCCCATCTGCATAAAACCGATGCTAACCTTACAACTATTGCATACAATTGTACACTAAACAGTTGGACTAGAATACATTGCACTAGACTTGGGAGATTCTTAATACTACCCTGTGCTTTATAATACCTTTTTACCTTCTAGTGGAAATACAGGTCCTTCTCTGTATTCTAGTGAAGTGATCTATGCTCGCATAGTAGAGTAATGGCCACACCCTTCAACACAATCACTTGGGCCGGATTCACATACATTGGCGCACATTTATACCGCTGTAGCATATCTCTTTTACACTACGCCGACGCAGCGCAGAGAGGCAAGCATGGAATTCACAAAGCAAATGCTCCCAACTCTGCACCGGCGTAGCGTATATTTCGTGATTTATTGGAAGCGGGGATGGTGGAGGATAAGGGGAGAGGGGGGAGAGGGGGGACAGGAGGGGGGGTGGGGAGCGGGGAGGGAGACAGGGGGAATAGATTATATATACAGGTGTGTTAGAAATCTAAGAAAGGGATGCGGGGGGCACAGGAACCTCCCTTCAGGAGGCCAACTACGCATCACCAACCCATATCGAGCCCAACCTCAAGGGGCCAGAACCGTAGGGCCAGATGGAGGAGGGCCGCGGATCTATAGGCCTATGGGAGGCCAATAGCCCCAATTGTAGGGTAGAGCGGGGAGGGAGGGGAGGGAGGTAGAGGGAAGGGGGGTGGGGGAGCAAGAGAGGGGGATGGCCTCAATGAGAAGTTACACAAAAACATCAGTAGCAAAGAATAGTTATTGGAAAGCTTTCAAAAAAAAATGTCAGTAGTTAAAATAATATCTTACAATGTTCGTGGTTTAAATGCCCCCATCAAAACTGCAAATATATTAAGAGAGTTGGTCTTCTTGAAGGCAGATGTGATATTTTTACAGGAGACCCACCTGACTATGGGTACTAGACGCAGAATCATTTCAGAGGATTTCCCCTTATGGTTCTACGCAGATTCCCCAATCTCGAGAGCTAAAGGGGTAGCTATTGGGTTCGCTAGGGGTACAAGGTTCACTCTGGTGGAAAGGAGGGAGGACCCAGAGGGGCGATTCTTATTTTTAAACGGGAAGATAAATGACTTGGAGATCTCACTGGCGAATATCTATGGTCTGAAAAAAAAGTCGGCCCAGTATGTGGCTGGAGTTGTGGAAAAGTTTATGAGTTTTAGGAGAGGAGAAATTGTCATGGGAGGAGACTTTAACCTATGCCTAGACCCTAAACTGGATAGTACGTCGCATGCACAGGGGAGCGAAATAGGTCAGAGAAATAAATTAAAAAAGAAGATGCACCAATACCAATTGGTGGATGCATGGACCGCACAGCATATAAGGCAAAGAGACTATACATTTTGTTCACCAGTGCATGGGACGTACACTAGAATCGATCATATATGGGTAGAACATAAGCTTCTAGATTGGGTGGTAGACACAGAGATTGGAATTACAACATTTTCTGATCATTCACCTATTGTACTTCAACTGAAAATAGGAGAGACAGAAAATAAGAAAATAAACTGGAGACTCAATGAAGAGCTATTATTTGATAAAGTTGTAGAGAAAATAATAAGTAAGGAGTTAAATCAGTTTTTTAACGAAAACAGCACAGAGGGAATGTCGGAGGCGATAATCTGGGAAACCCACAAGGTTTATATCAGGGGAATTCTAATAAAAGAGGGGACTATTAAAAAGAAAAGATTGAAAGAGGAAAAAATAAAACTAGTAAAAGAAATAACAGAATTAGAACACTTACATAAAGAAACCAACCAAAAAGATTTATTTCTGAATCTTTGTATCAAAAGAAATGAAATGAGAGAATTAATAGAACAGGAAACTCGAAAAACATTAGGTATAATCAAGAAAGAACGTTACCAATGGGGTAATAAAGTTGGAAAACATTTAGCAAGTATATTAAAAAAAAAAAAAAAAATCAGCCAACTATATTGAGAGAATACAAACGAATACGGGAGAAATAAGGTATAAAACTTCAGATATCATTACAAATTTTCAGGAATTCTACGAGAAATTATATACTATTAATAAACATAGCTCTAAAGAAGAAGTAAAATTGAAGCTGGAAAAAACCAAAGCATACCTAAAGGAGGTAGATTTAAACAAAATTCCAGAACATAAACTCCTTAGTCTGGAAACCCCAATAACGGAAAAAGAAATACTTAAAATCATCAGAGAACTGCCTAACGGCAAAAGCCCCGGCCCAGACGGACTGACAACATTATATTATAAACTATTCGCCGATATCCTAACACCAAAACTGTGCTCTTACTTTAATGGAATAGGGGAAAAATGGGAAATGAGGAAAGAAGCCCTAGAAGCTCTAATAATTGTAATACCTAAAGAGGGAAAAGATAATACACTATGCTCTAGTTATAGACCGATCTCGCTCCTCAATATAGACTTAAAAATATTTTCAAAAATTCTTGCGAATCAAATGGAAAAAATTATGAAAGACATAGTACATATAGACCAAGTGGGGTTTATAAAAGGTAGAGAGGGAAGGGATAATGTTATCAGATCCCTCCTAGTTATAGAGGAAATTAAGAGAAGCGAAGCCCCAGGTCTGCTCTTGTCGATAGATGCCGAAAAGGCTTTCGACAGAGTAGACTGGGGCTTCATGTTAAATACATTAGAGGCGATGGCAATAGGACCCAGAATGAGAAGTTGGATAGGAGCCTTATATAACAGACCAACCAAGAATCAAGAATCAAAGTGAATGGAAATATTTCAGAACTTTTTGAGTTAGAAAATGGTACTAGGCAGGGATGTCCATTGTCCCCGTTGCTGTTCACGCTTGCTCTGGAACCTTTACTAAGAGAAATAAGGCGAAGCGTGGACATCAAGGGGATAACAGTTGGAGGAGAAGAACACAAACTCGTGGCATATGCTGACAATATTATGTTCTATATAGCAAATCCTAAAATAACTCTACCTAATTTAATTAAAACAATAAAAGAATTCGGAACGATCTCCAATTTTAAGATAAACCCGACTAAATCAGAAATATTAGGTATTAACATTACTAAGAAAGAGAGAAATGTTCTACAGGAAGACTTTCCATTTAGCTGGAAAAAAGATTTAAAATACCTAGGAATCAGATTAGCAACCACTAGTGAGACTCTTTATAAGATTAATTATATCCCATTATTAAACGAAATTAAAGATGATCTTAATCGAATCGCACCGGGCCAACTTTCGTGGACGGGGCGGATAAATATTTTTTAAATGATAATACTCCCAAAAATTGTTTATAAAATGCAAATGCTCCCAATTCTAATTTCACAAACCTTTTTTAAAAAGCTTCAGTCAATGTTCCTTAAATTTATATGAAGGGGGAAAAAAACACGCGTTAGACTAACACTAGTGAGTAAAGATAAGACACAAGGAGGGCTAGGAGCACCAGATTTTAGAAAGTATTATCACTCAATTGTTCTCTCACGAATAATAGACTGGGTAAAAAACAATGTAGATAAAAGATGGGTATCCATGGAAAATAAACTTAGTAAAACTGCACTGGGGAAAGTAATTTGGGTTCCGACACAGTTCAGAGAAATAAGCCCAGAAGCTCATGATATCACAAGACATGCACTAAAACTCTGGGACCAGATTCATAAAAAAGAAAATTGGGATCACAATTCACCCTTTATACCTTTAAAAAATACACAATTTTTCCCACCAGGTGACGAAAAAAGGTTTGATAAATGGATAATGAATGATAACATCCAACTAAAAGACCTTATGGAGCAAAACAAGCTAGCAACGTTACAAGAATTAAAAAATAGGAAAGAAATTGTACTGATTGATGAATGGAGGTACGCTCAATTGAAACATTTTTTTGAGAGTCTTCCACAACCCATGAGATCAGAAACAAATCTCCGACCTCTGGAAAGACTGTGCATAGGAAAAATTGCAAAAGGAACAATCTCAAAGATATATAAAATCTTGAATGTTTCAAAATCACAGAGCGCACCCCCGTTCATCAAGAAATGGGAGGAGGAAATTGGCACACCGGTAAATGAATATGAGATTAAACAGATAATAAAAAGGGTATTTGAGACGTCGGTGAACAACAAGATAATGGAACAGAACTATAAGTGTCTGGTACGATGGTACCTCACACCAGATAGAGTACATACGCTCTCAGGAACAAGCACGCGGCTATGCTGGAGAGGTTGCAATGATATCGGCACAATGATCCACATTTGGTGGACATGCCCCAAAATGAGAACATTTTGGACAAAAATTAGACAACAAATTAGAGAAATTTTAAATGTGTCCCTCCCAGACGATCCGTGGGTTTGCGTTCTGCACGGGGCTCGAATGCCAACAAAAAAATATCTGAGTACACTAATTCCTGAATTTCTGAACGCCGCAAAGAGTCAAATATCTAGCAACAATCGGAGAGCCCTACCCTGAGAGAGTGGTCCAAAAAAATAGATGAAACCTATAATAACGAATATTTAAGATCTAGAGACGAGGATATATTGGAGGAATTTGAAGAGAAATGGGAAAAATGGAAAGGATTTAAGTTCAAGATGGGATATGCAGAGCTGATGGAGGCTTAATCCAAGGTTACATAAAACAAAATTAAGAGGATAAGATCCACAAGAGTCAGAGAAAGCTAAAAATGTTAATATATAGATCAAGAGCGAGGCCTGGTATGGGGGGGGGGGTAAAAGGGGAGGGAGGAGGAATAGGGGAAAGGGAGGGGGAAGTGAAGTATTTTTTATCATGATTGTTAAATTTATACATAAACGCCTACCCCCAATACAAAAAAAAAAATATATATATATATATATATATATATATATATATATATATATATATATATATATATATATATTGTAAGCTGGGAATAGGTAGCGGGTACAAAAGCTCCCTGGGATGAGCCTGCACAGATACCAAAGTCCATAGGATAAGTGAACAACAGTGGGATGTTTTATTGGTGCTATACAAAGTCTATTTACAGGTGCTGTACAGTGTGCAGAAAACAAAACAAAAATAGTCAAACAAACACCTAGCCGTGTCTCGGCTCTAACTACACGATATGCAGGTCCTAACTACTAAGCTAAACAAGCCTACCGCTTGTTAGCTCAAAACACAAACTTCTCACCAGTTTTTTTTAGCAGCCTCCTTGCTCTCACAGATTCACACTGTTTCCAGGACAGAGCAATGGCTGTTAGCTCAGGTGAGCTTAAATTGGCCTGGGGGAGAGGGCCAACACCTGACCTGGATCAGGGATCAGAGATCCCTGAACGTGTAAGAGAGGAGCCTGGGAGAGGTATAAACCCCGAACTGGACTTTCCCAGGCTCTCTCTGGGACGCTCTGCTACAATATATATATATAATAATGATAAAAAAATAATACGATTTCCACATATGATGCAAAACCGAATGTTGAGACATAACTTTTGAATGGAACCATGAGTGGATCTCTCGATATGGTTTAGTCTGAGGTGAAAAAAAAAAAAAAAAAAGTGGAAGTAGGTGGAAGTGGGCTGGAAGTGGGCATGATCCATGTTAATGAAGCGTGACCCCATGCATTCGCACAACCATGTCGAAACAACTGCCTAAAATACACCGGATCACTGTGTACGCCGTGAACGTAACCTACGCCCAGTCAGACCCATGTCGGCCCATATTCACAGACATCCAACGTACAATACGTAGGCTTGTGTTCCCTGGTCCATACCTTTGCATGGGTTGCGCCTCATCTATGCGGAATAACTTTACGCCAGACGTAAAACTTACGCAAACCGCGTATATCATGCGCCGAGCGCAAGTACGTTCGTGAATTGGCGTATCTCCCTCATTTGCATATTTGAATAGAAAATCAATGGGAGCACCACATGCGTCCAGCGTAAATATGCGCCCACTCTACGCCGGCGTAAGCAAGTTACGTTGGTGGGATGAAGTCTGTTTTTAGGTGTATCTTAGTTTGTGGGTCCAGCGCACAGATACGATGGCGCATATTTGTACTTATGCGGCGTATCTGTTGATACGACGGCGCAAGTGCTTTGTGAATCCGGGCCATGGTGTGCTGATAGAGGTGTGTCTGGCCAGGTCTGTTAGTAGTACACTGACCCACATAGACAAACAATGAGTGGGTATTTTTAGACACACTGTACTATTGTTATAAGGGCTCACACTCATTTGTTGGCTTACAACATCAATTTTGGGGGTATTTCCAGGTCCAGGATACACAGCTGCCATGTACAGCCAATCCTTGTAAGGAATGTCTGTATGTGACTGTAAGCAGGTTTATGCCGCTGCAGGTGCAAACCCGCGCATACTTAAAGTTATATGCCCCTAGACATAGACTATCTCTGTCTAGGGTTATGCACCCATATACATGTGCAGCTTTACTCATGTAGTGGTGTGAGCGTACACGTACAGCTATTCATCACTATGAGTGACTGTACAAGGCAGTTGTGTATCCTGGGTGTGGAAATATGCCCAAAAATGATGTTGCGTGTTAACTTAAAGACCAAGCCTCTTTATGAGATTTGTTGTTTACAAGTTAAAAAAAAAATTGTTAGAAAATTACTTAGAACCCCCAAACATTATATATGAGAATAAAATGGCGGTCGCAATACTTTCTGTCACACCGTTGTCACACCAATTTTGCGCAGTGGTCTTACAGGCGCACTTTTTTGGGGAAAACATACACTTTTTTTAATTAAAAAAGTAATTAAAATTATTCACATTTTTATTATATTGTGAAAGATAATGTTACGCCAAATAAATTGATACCCAACATGTCACGCTTCAAACTTTTACCCTTAAAATCTCTATAGGCGACATTTAAAAAATTCTTCAGGTTTTATATTTTGAGTTACAGAGGATATCTAGGACTAGAATTATTGCTCTTGCTCTAAACTCTGTTTAAGAGTATTGGGCGTAAGTGACGTTTTGACGTCACTTCCGCCATGCAGTGGTATGAAGATGGGTGGGGGCCATCTTCCCTTTACTCGTCTCCATGCCACTGACGTGAGAGGATCTGATCACCTCCTCCGCTACCTACGGCTCTGGTAAGTGGCGGAGGGCACCGGAAAGTGGCAGGGGGCCCTCTCCCACACAGATAAAAGTGATCTTGCGACAAATCTGCTACAGAGGCAACTTTTATCAGAAATCGGACCACCCGCTCTTGAAAAGGATACCGGGGTTATGGCAGCTAGCTGTTGCATAACAACGGTATTCCCCTTCAAAGTAGCAACGTAAAATGACGGCGGGCAGTCCGGAAGTAGTTAATAAGCACCTCTGTATATGAATAAGAATTAATTAAAGTAAGACTAAGGCCCCATACACACGATCGGTTAAACCGATGAGAATGGTCTGATGGACCGCTTTCATCGGTCAAAACTGATCGTGTGTGGGCGCCATCGGTTATTTAACCACTTGCCGACCGCGCTATAGCGAAAATACTGCTACAGCGCGGTCGAGTAGTTTTGACACGACGTCCCTGGGACGTCATCCTTCACTTTCGCGATTGCGCGTCCCCTGGGACGCGCTCGCGAAAGTGTCCGTGATCGCCGGGTCTAGAAGACCCGGCACATCACGGATCCCGGTAAATTGCCGCTGATAGCGGCCGTTTACCACGTGATCGCGCCGTCAAATGACGGCGCGATCACTTGTAAACAAACCGGCGTCATTTGATGACGCCGGTTCCTCCCTCTCCTCCCTCTGCTCTCTGTACCGTTCGGTACAGTGTGCGAGGAGAGGGGGGGGAGCGGGGTGTCAGCAGCTGAGCTGTGGCTGGATCTGTGACAAATGCAGTCACAGATCCAGCCATCCCTCAAAACATCCCAGCTCTGCAATCCCCAGTACACAGCAATCCCCCCAGTACCCAGCATTACCCCAGTACCCAGCATTACCCCAGTACCCCACAATACCCCAGTACCCCACAATACCCCAGTACCCTGCATTACCCCAGTACCCCACAATACCCCAGTACCCTGCATTACCCCAGTACCCCACAATACCCCAGTACCCCACAATACCCCAGTACCCTGCATTACCCCAGTACCCCACAATACCCCAGTACCCCACAATACCCCAGTACCCCAATATGCTGCAATACCCCAGTACCCCAATACTCTGCAATACCCCAGTACCCCAATACTCTGCAATACCCCAGTACCCCAATACCCCAATACTCTGCAGTACCCCAATACTCTGCAGTACCCCAGTACCCCAATACTCTGCAATACCCCAATACTCTGCAATACCCCAGTACCCCAATACTCTGCAATACCCCAGTACCCCAATACTCTGCAACACCCCAGTACCCCAATACTCTGCAGTACTCCAGTACCCCAATACTCTGCAGTACCCCAATACTCTGCAGTACTCCAGTACCCCAATACTCTGCAGTACTCCAGTGCCCCAATACTCCAGTACCCCAATACCCCAATACCTCAGTACCCCAATACCGCAATACCCTGTGCGATACCCTGAAATGCCCAAATACTCTGAAATACCCAAATACTCTGAAATACCCAAATACTATCGCCTATGGGGATTTTTAGGTAGCGAAGTTTGGCGCCATTCCATGAGCGTGCGCAATTTTGAAGTGTGACATGTTGGGTATCTATTTACTCGGCGTAACTTCATATTTTACATTATGAAAAAAAATTGGGCTAATTTTACTGTTTTTTTTTTTTTTTTTTTAGCACAAAACTGTTTTTTTTTAAAAACACGCGTTCAAAAAATTTCTACGAAAATACCGTGCGAGATAAAAAGTTGCAACGGCCGCCATTGTATTCTCTAGGGTCTTTGCTAAAAAAGCATATATAATGTTTTGGGGTTCTATGTAATTTTCTAGCAAATAAATGATGATTTTTCCATGTAGGAGAGAAATGTCAGAATTGGCCTGGGTGTTCCAGAACGCCTGATGGCGTTCCCTGCATGTTGGGCCTCTGTATGTGGCCACGCTGTGTAAAAGTCCCACACATGGGGTATCGCCATACTCAGGAGGAATAGCAGAATGTGTTTTGGGGTGTAATTTGTGGTATGCATATGCTGTGTGTGAGAAATAACCCGCTAATATGACAGAAACAAGTTTTTTTTTTTTTTTTTTTTACAGAATTTTCAGTCGTTTTTCTTTTATAGCGCAAAAAATAAAAAACCCAGAGGTGATCAAATACCACCAAAAGAAAGCTCTATTTGCGTGAAAAAAAGGACACAAATTTCAAATGGGTAGAATGTTGTATGACTGAGTAATTGTCATTCAAATTGTGAGAGCACCGAAAGCTGAAAATTGGTCTGGTTAGGAAGGGTGTTTAAGTGCCCAGTGGTCAAGTGGTTAACTATCGGTTAAAAAAAAAGGCGACTTGCTTTAAATTTAACTGATGGATTTCTAACCGATAGGTCAAAACCGATCGTTAGTAGACACAAACCATTGGTTAAAAATCCACGTATGCTCAGAATCAAGTCGACGCTTGCTTGGAAGCATTGAACTTTATTTTTTTCAGCACGTCGTTGTGTTTTACGTCACCGTATTCTGACACGATCGTTTTTTTAACCAATGGTGTGTGGGCGAGACGGACCATCAGTCAGCTTTATCGGTTAACCGATGAAAATGGTCCATCAAACCGCTCTCATCGGATGGACTGATCGTGTGTACGCGGCATAAGAAAATGGAGGCAGTATAACTCAATATTTTTTTATGTGACATCAATTGGGCTCTAATCCTGACTACCCAACCTATTATGTTACACATGGATTTTCAGTTTGTTTGCTTTTATTAATTTTGTCTCTGTAGCTAGGGGATACTCTTGTAGTTAGGAGTCAAAAGCAACCATATATAAAGCGCTAATGTGGGCTAACTCTAGTGCGGACTAAATGAGCAAACAGGCATAAATAAATAAGTAAGTCTCAATTTAATGATGCCATGAATATTTAAAAACAATTACAATCCTCCATTGCATGATGTCAAAAGTAAACTTGCTTGTCAATATGGGTACCTTAAAGAAGTCATGCAATCTGCCAGGTGGTGGAAAGGTGTGCTGCCGTAGATGGAAAACTTGTAAGTCCTCTATGCAATTATGGCACATAGGGCTGGGAGGGAGATCAAATCCATATCTTATGTGGATATAGGGCCAATCTAGCCTGATCAGTATTCCGCGGTGAAGTTCAATGCTTCCGAGCATCAACTTGATTCTAAGCATGCATAGATTTTTCTCCGATGGAGTTCCACACAGATGATCGTATTTTTCTATAGGATTTTTATCCATAGGAAAAAGTAAAAACATGTTCTATTTTTTTCACCAATGGAAAAAAAAAAACAGATGGGGCCCACACACGATTGGTTTGTTTGATGAAAACAGTCCATCGGTCTGTTTTCATCGGACAAACCGATCACGTGTAAACGGCTTAAAAGGCCATAAACAGGGGCCAAATTTCAGGTGGGATCAGCCAGTTCAATAGAAACTGGACGACATGTGTACAACAGCCGGTCCGACAGAAGTCGGCCGACTTCTGTTGATGGGACATGACCAAAAAACGTCAGCCATTAGGCCAGTGGTGTGTTCTGGTGGGTGGGATGTCCCCCTGTCAGAACACAATAGCTCACCAGGGGAGATCACTGTACTAATATTGCGTAGTTAATATAGCAGCTCCTTTCTTTTTTTTGTTCAGCCCGCTAAATAAAAAAACGAATAGTGTGTACTAGGCTTAAGTAGGGTTAGTGTGTAATACAAACTATAACCAAATTGGTTATAAATACTTGTCATGATTGGACCAGAAGATATCAGAGACAGGTCAGCAATAAATATAATTTAAAGAAAGGCCAAAGTAATGAGCAGAGTCAAACTGAATAGTACAGATTCTGAATGCATGCCAATATTTTTAATATTCATAAAGTATGCACAAATTACCATATTGCCAATTGGGTATACAATACAGAAGGCATGATCAAAGTGGTGTTCAGTATTAATGATCTGAACTTTGCAGCTAACATTAAAATTCATCTTCACAGAGCACAGCTTGAGAAGGGACAGACAGTTAAGGTTACAAATACATTTTATATAGCTTTTAAATACTTCAGTAGTATGGTTTATTATGTCATAACCTATGAATGACAGAGGCTGTTAATTTGTGCCCTGGGACAATATAGACTGCTCATAAATAATAGCTGAGCTTGTGTGATTAGTTCATAGGACAGGAGAACATTTAACTACAGGTGAAGCTCTACATGAGTGAATAATACATGTCTGGCCAGTCTCAAGCTAGGCACGTTTTCTAGAATGTTACTAACAATGCTCTGGCTTTGTAATTATAAATAGTTATCTGACAAGAGCCATGTACAGCTCTCAACTGAAGAAACATCAGAAAACTTTAATTTACATAAGATTGTAGCTCAGACTGCCTTTCTTCTTACAAACAACACAAAGAATGTTCAACATCATACTTTTGTTCTGTGCCACATAAATACACCAAAGACTGTGTACACCACATTGGCATAAACATCCAAGACACTGTGCCTGGAAAGTCTTAGCTTCTTAAAATAATAGGTGTTTCAGGACAGAGAAGAATAAATCTATAATCCGGGAGGGTTCGTTTGCATTCCAACTGAAAGATAAGTAGCTTTGGGCTGTTTCCAGGACTTTAAGTATCCAGAGGATCTTGTTGGGTTTCATTGTCCTGAACTGTGTGAGCCCCACTTCCTGGCTAGATACTCTCTCTGCTTCTCTCTGTGGGTGGCTTCTCATTCTTTTAATCCTGTAATGTGATTTAGTTAATTCTAGTTTCTAATTGCCTTTAATGAACACCAGACTGGGAACTCCTCCTTCCCATACATTACCATTCGAAATCTCAAGAGGTTCCATATACAGAATCAGCTCCAGGTTGTCACAGTTGAAAATACACTTTCTAGACAGTAAGGACTAGAACTGATATATCACCATAAAAAGACATTATGATAAAATAGTTTCTAACGCTACTCTTCTGAGTAACGAAAAATCATAAAAAGTATGTTAAAGGCTAAGGTCACCTTTGTAATAAGGTGTACCATACAATCAAGAGGCCCTTCAGCATAAAAGTACAGCAAAGCCTTTTTAAAACAAAGTCTTTTCGAGCCATCACAAATCCAAAAAAACAAAGGGGTCTAATTAATTGTTTACACAATATTTGGTAAAGCCAATGAAATCACTCCTGTATATTCCAAACCATGCAGAATCACTAGGTACAACCTATATGTTATGGCTAAATATCTTTAAATTTCAAATTATAAATAAAAGTTTTTTTATGAAACTAAAAATATCAATACCTTCTATTTTAAGAAGGCATATAGTACTGCAAGTATTTTGTTTTAGAGTCTAATTTAATCACTGGGCAATTTTAATGCAGAAAGTATTGACTAGATTCACATTAAAATTATTGCAATTAGTATGTCAGAGAGGTTGATTATCATTTTCCACATGGAGTAATTGAATGCTTGAGCTATTGTCAAAACTCTATTAATGAAATCCATCGATAATAAATATATAATAATACAATCTTTTTTTTTTTTTATTGAACTGTTAAAATCCCATAGACTATCAGATTTTAATTCTTTAGAATATAATACTGGTCGACAAAATTTGAATTTGACGATTTGAAACCCCATTTTAATGTGTTTTAATGTTTTTTTTTCCTTTTCCGGAATGAAGTATATACATCTATTTATAGATATATATATATAACATTTTCTAATAAGCAACTGAATTGACCTATACACACTTAGTGAAAAACAATCAGAGAAACTGTTTAAAAAATCAACCAATCAGAATACTGATGTAATTTTCCAAGTGTATAAAGTTTGCATCTCATTGGTCTTTCTTGCCATTAACTCCTGATTACAGCCAGCTAACGTAGTATTTCAGGAAATGATTCAGGCACTTGCACACAATGAAGTAGTATACAGTCTGTATTTTGAGAAAGTGAATCGGTGTGCAGGTTATTCTGGCACATTTCCCCAATGCAATCATGCTTTTCCAGACAGTGAACACTTATAAAGCTCCCCTAATTTCCCTTCCCTCACCAAGAAAGAAAAGCTGTAGTGACAGCTCCCTTGGCTATAATCTCACCCTGCCCATGCAAGAAGTAACATTTCAATCTGATAGATGGCCCTTGCCAGTTCTATGTGGTACTGAAGGTGGAGGTTTTTTATTCCATTCTGAGATTTCAGTATAAAGTGGAACAATGTAACTAATAAAAACAGACAATGAAAAGACTTCCCAGAGGCAGACTGGCTGACAGCAGAAAGTCTATTTTATTATCTATTACAACCCCTACCAGTTAGAGGTCACTGCAAGCTAAGGGGACTGCCTAAAAGGCATTAAATCTTCTTAACAGGTTTTCCTTTTACAAAGACAAAGGCTACTTCTCAGCTGTTGCCCCCTATACCCTCGCTTTAGGATTCCGGGCCCATGAAACAACTTATCAGAGGGATTATATAATCCAATTTCCAGGGCATTTAAACCAGCCTCCTGCATGTAGCCTCCATTAAGAACAAAACATGTGGCTAACGGCTCTTTTAAATGTTGCCTTAAGAACAAAGATACTGAGATAATAACTACGTTTTTAGATGTAAAATTAATTGGTTCAATGACAGCTGGCTCCTGCCCTTTTATCTAGCGATAGCATGAATACAGCAAATGACACCAACAATATGGGTGGTATATGTAAAAATAGAAACACATTCACACCTATACCAATTTATATATTCACACCTACACATGTATTTATGTCATTAGTTATTTCTTCGTTTTTACACTAGGTTTAGTTACATAAAAATAAAACTACAATTATTCTCATTAAGAATTACAGATGAGAAGGTCTGCAACAACAGTAGCACTTTTTCACTGTGAGATAAGGCACAGTTTATCTCTGGAGAATTTATTATAGAATTATATATACAGTATGGGCCGGATTCACAGCCATCGGCGCATCTTTATGCCGCCGTAGCGTATCTTCTTTACGCTACGCCGGCGCAACGTTGAGAGGCAAGTATGAAATTCACAAAGAAAATGCGCCCAACGTTGTGCCGGCATAGCGTATATTCGTCGGCGTAAGCTGACGTAATTCAAAGTAGGTGGAAGTGGGCTGGAAGTGGGCGTGATGCATGGTAATGAAGTGTGACTCCATGCAAATGATGGGCTGAGCGTCGTCCAAGCACTTAAAACAAACGACGCATGCATCATAGTGTGGACATATCCCCTGTGCGCATGCGTACAACCACGTCAAAATAACTGCCTAAGATACGTCGAATCACTACCTACGACGTGAACGTAACCTACGCCCAGCCCTATTCACGTAGTAGTACGTAAACGACGTACAATACGATGGCTGTTCCCTCGTCCATACCTTTGCATGACTTACCCCTGCTTTATGTGGGGTAAGTTTACGCCGGACGCACGACTTACGTAAACCGCGTATATTAATGCACCAGGCGCAAGTACGTTTGTGAATCGGCGTATCTCACTCATTTGCATATTTGTAAAACAATGGGAGCACCCTTTTGCGGCCAGTGTAAATATGCAACCACGATTTGAAGGCGTAGGAAACTTACGTCGGTCGTAAGAAGCCGATTTCCAGGTGTATCTTGCTTTCAGAGTCAGGCGCATAGATACGACGGCGCATATGTGCACTCACTCTCGAGATATGTCGGCGTAAGTGCTACGTGAATCTGGGCCTATATATTTATCTTACAGTGAATTCTACTCAAATGATCAACTATAGAAATTCTAGCTCTTGGTAACCAGCTTCTGAGTATTGGATTAGCCCATCACCTCTCAATCACACACTCTCCTTTTTTTGGAGTCTTTGGGCTCCTGTGACACACTGGGTCCTCTTGTTAGAGGGATTGTACAGTGGTTTTGTACAGATTTGTACATATTTATTATGGCCAGGATTCATTTATTTTTCTGCACAGTCAGCAGGGGGAGCAATCTTCCCCACTGAGCTATTGTGTTCTGATAGGGGGGTGCCCCCTCGCCAGAACACTGTGGTCAGCGCTCTCAGCCAATGGCTGAGAGTGCTGCTGGAGTCAGTTGGCTGCTAGTTATCCAGCATGCTTGTCTGACAGAAGCTGGCTAAACAGTTGGCTTCTGTCGGACCGGCTGTCATACACACAGGCTGAATTTCAGATGTTTTTTTATTAAACTGGCCAATGTCGCTTGGCATTCTGCCCATGTGTACTGGCCTTTAGGCTCCTTTTGATGTGGTGTTAATCATTGGCTCAAGCAGACGTGCTAATACGCATCATTTTTTTTTGATCAACCAGCAGGTTGAAAGAAAAAAATACCTCACAGATCCCCAAATCCACACAAGTGATGTAGATGTAAGGATCTCCCCTGCAGTGCTATTGTATCCTGACAGTGGGGACTACCCCCATTATCATAATACACTGGTCAGGGCTGCAGCAGCACTTTTCGACAGAACGTTCCTGCTGAACAGTGTATTTGATGGCTCAATCCAAAGTTTCAAGTCAGACAAAGCAGCGGCTGGAGGCATACTGTCAAATAATTTGTATGAGGGCCAGTAACTTGAATATTAACATGGAAGTCAGCAATACCATTCTTTGTACTTATATTGCATTCAAATGTACATGAGTAAGGTAGGCCATACCTGTCTTGAATTTTAGCTGATTCCAGTTGATTTGGACAAAATTCTAACTATTGGTGGCCTTGTCAGTGCCACTTAGCTCAACAAACTGCAATGAGTGAGTGAAAGACTTATATAGCGCAGCACATGCGAACTGAATCGCCTCTGGGTGCTTGTTGTCCATTTCTCTTTTGTCCTCAAAAGAGATGGGTTTTGATCTTTCTCCTAAAGGCCAAGTGATTCTCTTCCAACCGAATGCTGGTTGGTAAAGCGTTCCATAGTCTGGGGCCCTGGACCGCACATCTTCTT
This sequence comes from Rana kukunoris, assembly GCA_029574335.1. Lineage (NCBI taxonomy): Eukaryota > Metazoa > Chordata > Amphibia > Anura > Ranidae > Rana > Rana kukunoris. Next base: position 135,137,450 of record CM056054.1, on the reverse strand, counting down.
TCTCCTTTGGACTTGTGTCTGGCTTTGCTTATCTGGAGTAGATTTTGGTTGGTGGATCGCAGAACGCGATTGGGGTTGTGGGCTTTTAGTTTTCCACATAGATATTGGGGGGCATTTCCTTGAATACACTTATGTGTCAGACAGAGTGCTTTGAAAGTAATTCTGTCTTTTACTGGCAACCAATGAAGGCTTCTCAGTAAAGGTGAGATTGATTCCCAGGGTTTTTTCCCCAGTCACAAGTCTAGCGGTAGTGTTTTAAACGACTTGCAGCCGAATGAATTGGTACTTTGGGAGTCCGAGGTAAAGGGGATTTGCATAGTCAAGTCTGGAGTTAACAATTGTTCCCACCACGACTGCTATGTCTTCTTTAGGAATAAATGGAATAAGTCTACGTAGTAGGCGCAGCAGATGGTGCGATCCGCTGACTACTGACCCTATTTGTGCATCCATTGTCATGTAGGTGTCAAAGATGACTCAGAGACTTTTGACTTTGGTGCTAGGGGTGATGGTTTTGCCCAGAATGGGCGGGGGTGTCCAAGTTGTTGCAAGTTGATTCTTTCGATTGGCGTGAAACAGGAAAAGTTCTGTTTTCGAACCGTTGAGTTTAAGATTACTCTTTGTCATCCAGTTTTCTATCAAAGAGAGGCATTTCTCTAGACCGAGATGATTTTCCTTTTTGTTGCAGATGCGAAAGTACAGTTGTGTGTCATCCGCATAAGAGTGGTAAAGTGACTTTTGGCTACTGATGATTTCAAAGAGAAGGGGAGATAGATATTGAACAGCACCGGTGACAGAGGGGATCCTTGAGGGACTCCGCATGACACCGTGCGTTTTTCAGAAGTGAAAGGTCCAAATTTCACTATTTGTGATCGGTTTTCCGAGAAGGAGGAGAACCAGGATAGATCACATACCGCGACTCTGGCTACTTCAGCTAGCTGAGTCAGTAATAGTTTGTGGTCTACCGTGTCAAAAGCTGCGCTTAGGTCCAACAGTACTAGAAGACAAGATTCTCCTTCGTCTGCGGCCTCGAGGGCGTCATCCCATATTTTAAGCAGTGCTGTTGGAAACCCGATTGAAATGGATCGAGCAAATTGTGGGTATCTAAATGGTGTTGCAGCTGTTGTACCACTACTTTCTCCATTACCTTGGAGAAGACGTTTAGGCCTGTTATGGGACGACAGTGTTTTGGGTTTTTGGGGTCGAGGTTGGGTTTCTTTAAAATAGGTTTGATTATGCCTTGTTTTAACTGGGTGGGCACTATGCCTTATATAACTGGTTTATAAGCTGCGTGATAGGCGGCGCCAGAATATCGGCACATTCTTTCAGCAGTTTGGTGGGGATGATATCATTACGTGCTGTGCTATTACGCAGGGTACCTATGATATTTTTAGTGGCATCGATGGAGATGAGTTTAAGAGTGAACTTTGTTGATTGCAGCAAATTTATGTGGTTATTGGGCGTATGATTGAGTGGGGGTTGAAGGGGGTACTGTTTCGCTGAATGCTTTCACAGATTTTTTCAATTTTGTTGTGTCTGGGTGACTTAATTGAAGAGTTTGCGGGGGCGGTTTAGGGCATTAGTGATGACATTGGAAAAAAAAAATTTTTTTGGATTTAAATATTTCTTTGTGGTATTTTGGAATCTGGAATTTTGGAATCTTTGGAATCTGAAAATAAATGGAGCCAAGCAGAAAATTCTCAAGCTATTTTTAAGCAGTGACTACAGCTACATGTTGGGAGCCAAGTAGATCCCATGGCATTGCACAGTGCTCCCTATCTAATGTATTTTAAAGCACAGGTGACTGAATGGAGAAATATTAAGCCAGCACATAGAATGAAGGGCACAAGTGGAAGACCTAGGCCATTGAGCAGACACACAGTGCCGCCATCATGTGGGGTACAGGCACTACACCTGTTAGGGGCTTGATAGTCCCCCACTTTTATTTATTTTATTTTTCACCTGACCCCCCCTTTAGCAGCTCGTGGCGGGTCTGACTTTAGCAACTCACCGCAGGAGAGAGAAGAGAAGAGATGACACTTTTGTTACCACAACCCCCCCCCCCCCCCATTAATACTTGTGGCAGGAGAGAGGAGGTTGCAAATACCATAGCTCATGTAATGTATATCTACTCAGTAGTATCTATTTGGACAGAATGTTGCTTCCTTTTGTCTCCCACACATCTTGGATGGATTGTCCAATCGCCATTCTTTCTGATCTTTCAGATTTAGTCATAAATATGTATGTCCAAATGTGTTTACAGTGCATTTTAATAACATTATTGTAATATTTTTTATGCATTAAGTTTTGCCATTCGTTGATGTAAAAAGCACAGAAAAAAGGTAATGAAAAATGTGACAATTTGGTGTTCAGGGAAGAAAATAATTTTTCTTCCATTAATATATGATGATATTTTAATAGCACTATTTCTGCACTGATATACCATCTATTTTAACAATATGAGGCATACCTGATGTAGAACAATATGCAATACAAACTGTCTATATTTAAAACATTCAGTAAAAAGTAATTTAATTTTCACTGGCAATTAATCTTTATGCTCCCATATTTTGTCTGTTAGCTGCCAATATAATTAAGGTTTATCCAGGCACAGTTTAATGCTTAAAAGCCAAAACATCAAGCTACTATATTACTATAAAATACAATTGTGACATGGCTCTCCTAAAATATGAGGTATTTACATGTCACAAAAAAATAAAAATAAACAGCTTTAATTTTTTAAGTGAGGAAACCATGGAAATCAGTCCTTCAGGCTTTAGTGGCCACCAACTTGTCCACATTCATTTGCCTTACACAGCTTTGAAATCCTTTGTCGAACATAGTTTTTTTTTTCAGTTTCATCATCCCTCATCAGTGTTGAATATAGAATCCAGAGCAGTGAGGTGAGATAACCAGTTACAAGGTTTTAGTGAGGGTAACAAAAGATGGCAACACTAAAATACTATAAAATATCACATAGCAAAATTGATTTACTGGTCCTAATTTCCATCAATAATATAAAACAACGAGGGAATTTATCCTCAATGCAATATTGAATGGAGCCACACAAATCATTCCTTAAAGGGGTTGTAAAGGAAAGTTGTTTTATTCATAATAAGCATCCTTTACCTGCACACATTCCTCTTTTCACTTCCTCATTTTTCGTTTTTGATCACAATTTGCTCTATTTCTTCTCTGTTCTGTTCACTTCCTGCTTTTCTGATTGTTACTCACCACCGTGAAGGGAGGCTTTACTGCGGTGGTCAGTGACGTGCTCGCCCCCTCCAGGGAACTACATTTGTGTGGCAGAACGCTCTCTACATGTTAGAGACTTCAAGGAGGTGTGAATTACTGGTTCTTACATGAACGAGCACCACAAACCAGGAAGTGAATGAAAGAACAGAAACGTAGTTTGCGTAAGCCGATTCAGAATGGGGCTGGGCGTAAGTTACGTTCACGTTGTTTTCATTGACTATTTGTGACGTGATTTGGAGCATGCGCACTGGGATACGTCCATGGCCGGCGCATGGGCAGTTCGTTCAGCGCGTCATTTACGTGGGGTCACCGTTAATTTCAATACAACACGCCCCCTACCTGCCTAATTTGAATTACGCCCACTTACGCCGCCACATTTACGCTACGCCAACGCACCTTCTGGAGCAAGTGCTTTGTGAATACAGCACTTGCCTGTAAAAGTTGCAGAGGCGTAGCGTAAATAGGATACGTTACGCCGGCACAAAGATACGCGCTCCTACGTGAATCTGGCAATATATGTGCTCCCTTTTGGTCTGTAAAAAATACCAGTGTTTAATAAGTGTAAAATTATACCTCTTGAGTTTACTGATATCCAGTGAGCTTTTAAAGGCTAAGTTCACCTTTAAGAAAAAATAATAAATGCAATTATTTTTGCAGGAAAAAATTTGCATTTATTTAGATTTTCTAATGAGCCTGCAGAGCATTGCACCCACAATCAGTGCAATGTCTGGTTCCTTCAGACACCATATTCAGCTCGCCTGCCCCTACCGCCATATGGGCAGACAGTTACAATGCTGGAGGAAGAGTCAATGAACTATGACGGCGCTCATTTACACCCTCACAGTTCATTGAGGAGTACAAGCTGTCTGCTATGAATGAATGATGTGGCTGTGTGGGCGGAGCTGTTTCCAAAAAGTCACAGCGAGTGCAGGGAAAGGATCCCTTTCCCACTGTCACAAGGGGGGGGCAGACCTGGAGTAGTTTACATGTTACACCCTAAATATGGGTATACTGTATAACATACTCCAAAAGGTGAACTTATCTTTTCACTTCCTGTAGTGAGCTGACAATGCTGCACTGAAATACCCCTTTCTGACACAACTGCCGCCATTTACAATTACCAACTATACATAGCAACAAGGGGCCAGATTCACAGAGCACTTACTCCTGTCTAACTGGTGTTAGACTGGAGTAATTTCAAATTACGCGCGTTTTTTAGCTAGTCGTAAACCTCAAACCATGAATAGACGGCTGCGGGCTTCAATTCGACTGGATTACGTGTTCGTACGCCTTCGTATCTATGCTGCAATAAAATTGCGGCCACTGGGTGGACTTCCCGTCGTTTTCCGCGTCGGGGTATGCTAATGAGCTTTTGCCGGCGATCCCAGAAATTACGATCTTCAATCGCAATCTCTTACGGCATCTTTAGTCATCTTTTTTTTTGCGTTTCACTATACCAGCTTTTTGCTGGTCTAATATTAGACAGCCCATGTTAAGTATGGCCGTCGTTCCCGCGTTGAATTTCTACAATTTCCGACGTCTTTTATTATTCTTAACGTAAGTCGTCCGGGAATAGGAATGTTCGTAAACAACGCTACTCAAACAACGAATGACGTAACGACGTGATTTCGCGCAATGCACAGCGGGAAATTTCTGAATGGAGCATGCGCAGTTCGATTGCCGCGGGGACACGCTTAATTTAAATGCTTCACGCCCCCTAATCGCGTATTTCGATTACGCGGAGAGAAATAGACTACGCCGCCGTAGCGTACGGGCAAAAATCTACCAGAATTTGGTGTAGAGCCTGGTAAAATACGGCAGCGTAGAGTATTTCGATTACGCAGCGCAATATTAAGTGTATGTGAATCTGGCCCAAGGTTTTTAAAACACCAACACGCATTGGTTGTATCAGCATATCAAGCTTATCTCTTTTACATGTTTGTTTTTTTTCTATTATTATTATTGACAAAACTTTGTAAAGATTATGCATTCCCTTTAACCTCTTTCAACGTTTCTCAGCAATTTAGAAATATCTTAAAGCCAAAGGCATTTTTTGGGCCTCCTAATCATGTGATCACTGTGATTGTCTGTCATAGTGATCAGGATCTTATCCTACCCAATCCAGATCATTTTTATATGACCGGGAGCAGCTGTGGACAGTGCAGTAACTATGTATGGGCATATATATGGCAGCAATAAGGCAGCAATAAGGCTCATCTCTTCCTTGCCACATATGTGTACAGCTGGTGGGAATGGGGTTAATGTGCATGAAGTTCAAGGGAAGCCAGAGCCCCGTCAGCATCAGTCACAGCAAAAGGTATCAAACTATTTCAGGAATGTTAGTTGTCCATAACCACAGCACTCTCTCTTACTGAAAAATCTGTCTCTACTTTTATTAATGTTGAAGTATTCATAACATTCTTTGCTGACCTCACCTTTTCCCCGGCTTGTATTCTGGTAAGTGCTGGCTTGTGGTGAAACACCATATTCTCAAATGTCAACAAATAAAATGACCGGCCACTCTCTATATTGGTTCATACTGTCAACATATCCAACTCATGTTTGATAAATTAAACACAGCAGTAAAGAATGTCCCCCTAAGCGTAAGCAGACTGAGACTGGTGCTAGTGCAATTTCCCATAAGGCACTAGGTATTAGTTTTCACAAGCGTTAACCGAAGGATTGGTTTTAGGTGTCGGTGAACATCAGAGTATAGACACAAGCTAAGATTAACAAACACCCTTATGTCCTACAAAGTGGCGGTTTAATAAGAGTACAATTCAAACATATTAGGTTTTGTTTCCCGAGGCTTAATTCTCAACAAAAGATCCTTGTGTCAGTGTATGTTCTCATTGTTCTTTTAAGTTCTAAACACCGCTGTTAAATAAGGTGGGACAATACATTGGGTAACAGCAACATAGGCATGCCTTTGTAACTGTTCCCTGTTATTATTGGCATTTGTCCATAGCAAATGTGTTACAAAAAGAAATATTTGCTAAAAAGAGTCTGTAAAACTGTTGGTTGCCTTTAATTATTAGGTTGCCACAGATGGTCTGATATCTACAAGCAATGATCCTGAATCAAGCATTTTGATGTAAATGCTGAATGAAGTCTACAAGGGGGTGATACTGATCATATGTAGCCTATAGAAGAGCTATTTTTTGCTTAAGGGGATTTACCAACTTGGAAAACCACCATGTAGTTGGGCCGAGGCTCAAATCACTGCATGTGCAACTTCTGTGACAAGAGTCATAGTGGAATTCTGACACTAAATTTAAGATTTTGACAATGAGGAGATGCCTCCCTACCCATCTAAGGAAGTTTGCCGCCTGTTAAAAGAGTAACCTTGCTCCTAAACACAAGTTAGGCCCCATGAACAATGGGCATTGATCCCTTATGCATGAGTTGGCACTTATGTTTGGGACAGTATGTGTCCATGAATGAATGCTGGACTTTTTGCATTTAGAGCATTTACCAGTGGGCAAATACTTCCCTAGGGCTGGCCATACATGGAGCAAATTTCTTTCCTGCAACTATAGGTAGCCGGAAAGAAATCCGATCCCCCAGTGTTGATGCAGGAACCTTTCCTGCTGGGCGGGAGGGTGTGAGAAGACAGGACAAATGGAATGAAGAAGAGAATGTGGCGCTTACAAGGTCTCAAGGGAGGAGGCGAGCATGACACTCCACACCAGGGAGAAAGCCTTGCATTACTGTGTGGAGTTACAGACAGAAGAACAGGAAGTGAGGATTTCTGAGAAGAAATAAGGACATTTAAAAGCAAAATCGAAGGATGAGGTAAGTGAATGAGGACTGCACTAAGGTAAAGGAAGCTATTATGGGACAATTTTTTTAGCTTTACAACCCATTTAACCACTTAAGACCCGGACCAAAATGCTGCTAAATGACCTTGCCCCTTTTTGCGATTCGGCCCTGCGTCGCTTTAACTGACAATTGCGCGGTCGTGCGACGTGGCTCCCAAACAAAACTTGTGTCCTTTTCTTCCCTCAAATAGAGCTTTCTTTTGGTGGTATTTGATCACCTCTGCGATTTTTATTTTTTGCGCTATATACAAAAATAGAGCGACATTTTTGAAAAAAAAACAATATTTTTTACTTTTTGTTATAAGAAAAATCAAATAAACTAGATTTTAGTCAATCATTTAGGCCAAAATGTATTTAGCCATATGTCTTTAGTAAAAAAAAATCGCAATAAAAAAATAATTAGCTACCTAGCGGGAACAGCGACACTAATACAGCGATCAGAAAAATGATCGCTTAGTGACACTGGCAATAGGGATTGAAAGGGTTAACTAGGGTGGTGATCAAGGGGTTAAAACTTTATTAGGGGGGGTACGGGGGCTACCCTGAACCTAACACTAACTGCCTGTCACACTGCCTGTCACACTGACACTAAATACAGTAATCATACATGTATGATTACTGCATTCAGTGACACTGTGACAGGGTGGAGGGGGGGGCGATCGGGGGGGGGGGTTAATGTGACTATGTGTAGTGTGTGTCAGTGTAGTGTTAGTGCAGACTTACTGTGCGATGTGATCTCTCCTTAGCGGTGGTTGAAAAAAACACTGAAGGAGAGATCACATCGCTTCCTCCTTTCTGTGTTTACACAGGAGGAGGAAGTGACAGGGCGGGGGGGCGCGCGGATTGGCTGAGAGCGATCCGGAGGGGGCGGACAAAAAGGAATAGCCGCCCCCTCATCCCGGATCGCTCGGCCAGCTACGGGGACCACCGCATGTACGGGGGGGTCCGATCGGACCCCGAACCCCCTCAAGGCACCAACGTATATATACGTTGATGTGCCTGTCGGTGCCATTCTGTCGACGTAAATGTACATGCGGCGGTCCTTAACTGGTTAAGCTTATTTCTGGAGACCTAGTAAGCACCACATTCTCTTCCTCATTCCATTTGTTATTAGTGTGTGAACACCTTTTTTGTTGGCTGCTGCTTTTATTTGTTTTTAGATTAGTATTACCCTTGTGGTTTGCACAGTAGTATTCCCTCTACCATATCTACACTTTAAGGACAACAGTCATAAAATAATTCAAATAGATTGGGTGTATCTCCCCAGCAGAGAAACAAATGGCAATGAAATTTAACAAAGGGCCAGATTCAGGTAGAGTTAGGCTGGCGGATCAATGGATCCGCCAGCCTAACTGTCACTTTAAGCCGGCGTTTTTGTTTTCTGTAACCAGAAAACAAGAAACGCCGGGTTGGAGTTCCGATGCGATCGGCGCAATTGAATTTCGCCATCGCATCGTTACTTCAACTTAAAAATGGCGCCGGGGGCGTTCCCGCCGATTTACGCTCAAAAAATATGTTAATGAGTGGGAATCGGCAATTCACGATCTTTTTCGGGCGCGACGCAGTGACTTTACGACGTTTCCGGAAGCGATACGCGGCGTATAGATAAAGCAGCCCCCTAGTGGAGTATCCTATGTTAAGTATAGGCGTCGTCATCGCGTCGGAAAAAAAACAAATCGCGTCGCTTGCGTAAAACATTCATGAATGGGGATGTGACGTCATTGACGTTCAATGACAGAATTTGGAGCATGCGCACTGGGATGCATTGACACTCGACGCATGCGCAGTATGTTTGCCGCGGGATCGCGCTTAGTTTGAATACTACACGCCCCGTACCCGCCCAATTTGAATTCCGCCGGCTCATTTGCGATGCGCTGCCGCAACTTTAGGAGCAAGTGCTTCATGAATAACAGCACTTGCTCCTAAAATTTCGGCAGAGTAACGTAAATGAGAAGCGTTACTCCAGAGCAAAGATGCTCTGATCTACCTGAATCTGGCCCAAAGTGTCTAAACCTGTCCTACTCTGTCGAAAAATGAAAAACAAATGCCTTTACACACTTTACAAATCCTCAAACAATCCGATCACTCTGATTTAACAGTACAGCAATCTGGCTAAATAGAGGGGAAAAAAATGATAATTACAAATGAGCACTGACCAACGAAACGTCTTTTGGTCAGCAAGAAAAATTTGAGAAAAAAAAAAGAGATTCCTTTTGATCTAATTAAGAAGATATAATCCAAGCTCATTTATACTGTTCCATCAGAGAGCTCCACTAGTCTTGTCTAATATGTGCAGTTTAGTGGATGTGCGTATTGGGTGAAAAACTGATCTTGCAGGAGGCTAACTGTTCCTGATGAAGCAGAAACTCTCACACAAATCACCACCCTCCAATGACTCTCTAGGATGTGAAATCCAGGCTTATTCACTTTGGTTTTACCTTTTGTACTTCTAGTCTAGAGGAATGATTTCTGTGAACTGTTTTTTTCCCTACACATGTAGAGTGTTGCATCATTTTAGCCACTGATTATTGAAGAAAGTTTGGTGTTTATCACGTAAACTTTCTACATCAAACCTAGAAATATTACTGGTAAATCAGGCATAAAAACTATAAAATTCTCAATATTTATCCAGTAGAGATGTGCAAATTAGAGTTTAATTTCCCCAAAGTGTCAGAGAAAATCTGAAAGTTCTGGCCAAATGCATTAGAGTGAAAGAGGAAGGAGAATAAAGGTGGTTTTCAAGCGCACAATTGTATGAATATCTGTATGAACATTAGAACAAGTATTCTTTGTACATTTAATGACTGGAGGAATGGCATTTGAAAAGTTGTTCAAAAGTACTTTCTCAAAAGGACATGTGTCCGCTAACATCGGCCAACATCCGATCCTATCCACTAAAAATGATGGATGGGGGATCTGTTCCCTATCCAACTGGCAGATTGGATCGAAGACAGTCGGATGGAAACGAACAGGTGGTCCGTTTCCATCAAACCACCCATAGAGGATATTGGGCTGTGTCCGTTGCATAAGCGGAGCTGCCATGGACCGGTCATCCGCTTGCTCAGCAGACAGATTCACCGCTATGCAGGTGGATCCACTATCAGAGTCTGCCCGTCTGAAAGGGACCCAAGGAAGTGCCTTTCAAGTTATCCAAGCCCTGTTATTGTGCTAAAAATTACCCCTTATTAGCCTCAGTAATGTAAATTTTTCCACAAAGAAAAAAAAGACAAGGAAAAAATAACATAAAAGCAACAGTTCACAAATCACAATCGAATACACAAAAAAGGAAAACCTTAAAAAACGAAGTGTGAACAAACATTATTTGAAATAAACGGAACCAACAAAAATACACTGTAAATCAAAAAAATAAAAGAAGTAGATGTTTTCATAAGGAATTTTTGACAAAGTGGCTCAATGAACGTCTGCTTCGGTGAAATTTTGCCGACGGCAAAATCGGTTTTAATTAGCTGGTTAAGGACTTTTGCTGAAGTTACTCTGCTCATCCCTGTTAGCCAATATAGCCTTTTCATGCCAACCAATACTTTAAAACAAATTAATTCCCAGTTTATGCCTGTCTGATAACGGCTAACATTTGCATTCACATTGATAGAGATTTTGTTGGCCGATCTGTAATACAATTTCCACACTGGAGATGCCTACGCTTTGCCATCTGCTCTCCCTATGCTTTCCTCTGCTAATAAATGTACTGAAATTCTGAGAGCAACAACATGAACAATTATTCCACTTTACAGAAAATGTCCAGTCTCTGGAATGGTTATTATTTTTGCTAAGTTATTATTCAACCCCACCCTTCTCTTGTTTATACAGTATACCCACCATCCCCTCCCTTCTACTTGTAAAGATACCGGAGAAAATACATTTTTACCCAGATGAAAAATGTTTTTGAGCCCAGGTTCACACTGGGCTGCGGGAGTGAAGCCGTGTGAGTTCAGCTGAACTCGCACGGCTTCACTCCCACTAGGCAGTCCCGATTTCGGCCACGATTTCAGAGACATCTGTGCAGCTTTCTGCACAGATGTCAATGTAAATCGCGGCCCCAAATTGCAAAAAGTAGTACAGGAACTACTTTTGAAATCGGTGCAGCGCCGCAGATGCGGCGTCGCACCGATTAGAACAGTGCCATTGCCGACAATTGCCGTCAAATGCCGCCGATTTGAGATGTGATTTGACATGTCAAATCGCATCTCAAATCGTACCCAGTGTGAACCAGGGCTCAAGGATAAAGACTGAGTAACAAATTTGGCCCAAACTCAAACTGACTTATTCATTATTTTACTGAAACTGCATATAAACAATCTATCTAGTCATCATGTTAGGTGCTTGCCAGAAAGGAATGGCCCTACAATTTTTTTTGCGATTTTAGTTCTAGGGCTTTTTCTAGCTGCACCCTTATTACCACACCCAACATTTATACAGAAGGCTGATCTGATGCCTAAAGTGTTACTAAACCCAGGACCCTGTATTCACTATACCTGTTCTTCCACAGTACACAGAACATGGAGATGCACTTATTTAATAAATATATACTGCTAAATACCTTTTCTCATCAGCAGTATATAGCAGTTTTGTGACATCTATCAGTGACTGGTTAAAGCTTGTAGGAGAAGTTTTCATTCTACTCTGACTGGGCTATGAGGCTGCAGGACCCTGACCCTCTGTCGGGGTCCTGTTTGCATGCACCCTCCCAAGAAGAGAAAAACTCTCTAGCATTACACACCAAACTAAGCATGCGCAGAGTGACTTCAAAGGCTTTGTCTTATCAGGAGATTGATTAGGGTCTGTGGAAGAAGGGGAGGTTTCAGAAAAGACAGGATCAAACAGCCTTTTTACATGCAGAGGATTAACCCTCAATATCACACAGTTAGCATAACAAGCATCCTTTACTGAATATACAGACTGATTGTACTGTTGTGGGTTTAGGAACACATTAAGTATTGTTTCCCAATGCTCTTTCCACCAACAAATTTATTTCCAGATATGGCAAACCAATTTTGAAATAGCTAGCTACTTAAGAAAATAGCACACACAATATTCTAAATTGACATATGCTTTTTAAACACATGATTTAAACAGTCAAGCATGGCACCCTGAAGAGAGGGCAGCCTGGTTGCCAAAAGTTTTGTTAAAGTTCTGACACAGAAAAATTCCAGCTAGAGTTTCTATAGGTTTTCATTTATATTCACCTAACTGCTTTCATTCTTGCCCCAGGCACCATGATGGATATATGGTTAAATTGTTCAAAGTTGCAATGCCTAAAAGTACACAATATTACCAAAAGTATTGGGATGCCTTTACACGCACATGAACTTTAATGGCATCCCAGTCTTAATTTGTAGGGTTCAATATTGAGTTGGCTCACCCTTTGCTGCTATAACAGCTTCAACTCTTCTGGGAAGTCTATCCCCATGGTTTAGGAGTGTGTCTATGGGAAGGTTTCATCATTCTTTCAGAAGTTCATTTGCAAGGTCAGGCACTCATGTGGATGAGAAGGCCTGGCTTGCAGTCTCTGCTTGAAGTCATCCCAAAGCAGTGGTGACCTCTCCATAATGGGAACAGGGGTGCCAACCCCCATCCATGAGTCAGGCCCCCTAATCTACATGCAGGGCACCGGATGCATGGATTCCAATGGGGCGGTTATTTTTATTTAAGCATGTGATTCAAGCCTTATGCCACGTACACACGATCACTTTTTGTGATGAAAAAAAACAACGTTTTATGTGACGAAACAAAACAACGTTTTTCAAACTTCATTTTCCAAAACGACGTTGCATACACAGCATCGTTTTTCCAAAATGCTCTAGCAAAGCGCGGTTACGTACACCACGTTCGACGGCACTCTGTTCCATTGAAGCTCCGTAACTTGCTTCTGAGCATGCACGGGTTTAAAAACGTTGTTTTAAACGTCGTTTTGCCCACACACCATCACTTTTTATGACACAAAAAATGACATTTTGAAAAACGACACAAAAAATTCAAGCATGTTCAAATTTTTTTTGGCAGTTTTTTTGAAGACATAAAACGACGTTTTGCCCACACACCATCATTTTAAATGACGTTTTTTAAAACGTCGTTTTTTTTTCATCACAAAAAGTGATCATGTGTACGCGGCATAGGCTCTAATAGGCTTAATGAATATTCACTACTGTTGAGGAATTCTCCTCCCGGCCAATCAGGGAACCTCTTAGGACTCCCTGGCCAATCGTGTCTCAGAACACACTTCCTGTTCCTGTATGGCCAGGCAGAGAATGTCTCACTGTGTACTTGCCAGAGCGGCCTGGCTCGTCCTTCCTCCTGCCTCCATAAGGTAAGGCAGCATTGTCATGGCACATTTACAGTGTCCCCCCCGGGTGATCGCCGCTGTTTGGGGGGGCATGTTTGTTTGTGCAAGGGAACACATAAGGTATAAGCCTACCAAGACATTTTGGACAATTTCATGCTCTCAACTTTTTGAGAACAGTTTGGGAATGGCCCCTTTCTGTTCCAATATGAATACGCACCAGTGCACAAACAAGGTCCATAAAGACATGAATACGTGAGTTTGGGGTGGAGGAAATTGACTGGCCTACACAGAGTCCGAAGGCTCAACCGGATAGAACACTTTTGAGATTAATTTGGAAGACTGTAAGCCAGGCCTTCTTTTCCACTATCAGTGCCTGACCTCACAAATGTGCTTCTGGAAGAATGGTCAAACATTTCAATAGACACTCCTAAACCTTGTGGACACCCTTCCCAGAAGAATTGAAGCTGTTATAGCTGCAGAGAATAGGCCAACTAAATTTTTAACCCTATGGACTAAAGTGCATGTGTGTGTAAAGGCAGGTGTCCCAATATTTTTGGCAATATAGTATATGCATGTACAGTATTAGTTGATTAATTCAGTATTACATCACAATTGAACAAACACATAAGAAGCCATTATACAATATTGGGTCTTTATAGTTTTAATGCAAATATAACTGTCCATATACGCCAACGTAAGTACAAATGTGCACCGTTGTATCTATGCGCCGACCCACAAAGCTAGATACGTCGAAAAATAGGCTTCATCCGACCGACGTAACTTGCCTACGCCGGCGTATAGTGGGCGCATAGTTACGCTGGACGCATTTGGCCCTCCCATTGATTTTCGATGCAAATATGCAAATGAGGGAGATACGCTGATTCACAAAAGTACTTGCGCCCGGCGCATGTTTCAATCGATTTGCGTAAGGTTTACGTCCGGCGTAAAGTTATTCCCCATATTGGAGGCACAACTCATGCAAAGGTATAAACCAGGGAACAGACATCGTCAAATTTTACGTAGTTTACATAGTACGTGAATGGGGCTGGGCATAGGTTACGTTCACATCATAGGCAGTAATTTGACGTATCTTAGCCAGTTGTTTCGACATGATTGTGAGCATGCGCACTGGGATACGTCCAAGGTATGACGCATGCGCAGTTCATTTTAAGTACTTGTCTGAAGCTCAGCCCATCATTTGCTTTAGGTCACGCTTCATTAAAATGTATCACGCCCACTTCCAGCCTACTTCCACCTACTTTAACTTACGCCTACGACTATACGCTACGCCAGCGCAACGTTGGGACCATTTGCTTTGTGAATTCCATGCTTCCCTCTCTGCGTTGTGCCGGCGTAGCGTAAAGAAGATGTGCCGATGTATGTGAATCCGGGCCATAGATGTCTTTATCAAAGTATTTTCATTTTTGTTTAAAAAATAAATAAAAATGTAATGAAAGCGTGATTGGTTGCCTTCAACTAAGTTCATGCATGTATTGGAGTTCATATATTAAAATTAGAGAAGAAAATCCAAATCCTAATGTAAAATGATACTGTAAATAGTTTTGGGTAAATGTCATTATATTTACCTTGATCTGAGAAAAAAACAGCTACATGGCCTTCCTTACCCCCTGTGGTGATGTAATAAGCATCGCTACGCTGCTTTGTACGCCTTTCAGTGCTGAATCAAAGGCACTTAGTTAATCTGCCCAAATGTAATTAGAGACTGATATAGCTTTAGACCTGTCATTCATTATTTTAGTCAAGGGAGACTTTGACTAAATCAGCCAAAATGTCTAAAAACTGCTACAAAAGTAAACAATCTTTCCTCAGCCCTGTGTGTGACATATACACACCACCGATCACACTCGCTTTTGAGTAAGCCATCATCCTACTTCTATAAACACCGGCTACAGCAAAATAATAATCCAAACAGATGATTTCACATTTGAAAAATGACAATTTCAAAGAGATCTGTCTATTGTTAAAAATACAATTATATATACCAAACTACGTATCTGGATGTGATCGTCTTTATGGGGATAACTGGGAATGTACAAAAATTGTTTCTATTTTTTTTTTTTTTTTTGTATGTGTATGTAGCACCAGATTTGCTAATTAGAAGCAAGGTTTGTGTTTCTTGCCTAAAGCGGAGTTCCAGGCAAAAAGTCGACTCGGTCTCAAACAATTGACCACCCCACCCCACCCTCGTTTTTGCATATATACATATATATTTTTTTGTATTTTTGGTACCTTTTCTGCATTTTTTCATTGGGACTTCTGTCCTGTGTCTCCACCAGGGCCATCATCAGGGGGGTACAGGCCTTACACCTGTAAGGGGCCCGATGGTTCCCATAGACCAGCTCCCGCCTCCCCCCGTTTTTTTTTTTTATCGTCTGATCCCCCCCACTTTTAGCAACTTGCGGCAGGGGCCCGAGAGAAGAGAAGGCTTGACTTTGTTTTGTTCGTGAGCACCATCTCCCCATCCCACTTATCATCTCGTGGCAGGTAAGAGAAGAGATTACACTTTCGTTACCACAACCCCCCACCGCCTATCATCTCGTGGTAGGAGAGAAATTTGTGATGGCTGCCCTGGTCGCCATGTCAAGGTACGTCACTTCCATGATTACATCCGGCCCTCCTCCTTCCCCCTGCTGCCTTCTGGAACCTGTGTCCCAGAAAATGACGGGACCATTCAGAAAGTGCCGTGTGACTCGTGCAGGCTCAGTAGGAAACCGGTTGTGAAGCCTGAAAGTTTCACTGACTGGGTTTCTCTTACTTGCAATGCCAGCGCCTGCACCCAAAGCTGATGAACGGATCAGTTTGGGGTGCTGACATTGCTGCCTCCCTGGACAGGTAGGTGTCTTTATATTAAAGTTGTTGTAAACCCTTACAAACCACTTTTTGCTACAGGTAAGCATATAATAAGGCGTACCTGTAACTAGCCTGGATATCTCCTAAACCTGCATGGTTTAGGAGATATCCCCCTGTATCTACGTGTGCCAAAGTCATCAGCACATGCGCACTGAAGCAATGGCATGCCGTGCTGTTGCTTCAGTTAGACTGTGGCGTTACCAGCAGCTCCCGTGTGCATGCTCAGGAGTGACGTCACGCGGCTCTGGCCAATCACAGAGCCAAAGTCTGTGGCCCCTGAAGGAAGAGGAGCGAGAAGATGGATGCAGCCTGCACAGGGGACAGTGCTGGATTCATTTGCAGGTAAGTGTCGCATACTAGCCCATTATGCTTTTAATTTGCAGGGTTTGCAGCGAGAAAAAGAGGAAGTAAAACCCATCAGGGTAGCAGCAGCATCTCAAGCTCAAGAATATGAAGAAGATTTAAAGTGGATTTTTATATATTTTTTTGATGTCACAATGTAGAGTATAATGCCGCGTACACACGATCATTTTTCAGCATTAAAAAACGTTGTTTTTCAAAAACGGCATTTAAAGTGATCATGTGTGATCATGAGTTGATCCACAGTTCATTGTATATTACCAGGATGTGTTATGTGGGGGAGGGGTGGATTTCTCACTTTTTATACTGTGGATCACCTCATATTATGATAAACATAACATAACATATGATAAACTTGTCCAAGCTAGATATGTAAATAACCTGTCACTCAAAGCAAGGAGGGCGGAAAGGACTTTTTATTTAGACGTTTTTTTATCTGGAAGTCTGTTAATTGTCACTGAACAAAAAAAGATGATTGCTCAGAGCTGGATTAACTCTGTGTGGAAAGACTGGGCACAGATGATAGGAAAAAAATGGGGTTTACATCCACTTTAACTCATTATCTTTTGGAAAGATCAGTATAAACCTTCTTCTTTTGCAGGTTACTCTGGTCTTACTACTGCTAGCTAGCGCATTGTCTATTTTAAAGCCGTAGTAGAGTCCGCTTAATGACTTGTACTTACAGGTAAGTCTGTAATAAGGCTTACCTGTACATACAATGACTATACCTTACTGTTTAGGAGATATTCACAATTTTGGAGGCTGGTGATGTCACCAGTGCATGCGCACTGCGCTCTGAATGGACCGCATTCTGAATTATGCAATCCTTTGAGATGTCGCCATGACTTCCGGCGGAGCCCATAAACCTGGAAAGATGGAAACACCAAACCAACCAGGAAAGCTTAGTTTTAAGGTAAGTCTGTTATAATGAGCAGTGCATACTATCACATTATGGCTTAAACCGGCCAGCCCCCCTCCCCCCTTTGTTTTTTTTACTACTGCTTTAATGCCTGGTACACACAATAAGAATATCAGACGAATATGATTTTTTTTTGCATGCTAATCTCATATCGAAAATGAAGAGGTTACTAAAGTTATGAAAATTCTCATATGACAGAACAAAAATTCAGAAGTGATGTAATGTAATGTATTGTATTTTCGGACAAATACTGTACTGAATGGAAATCGTACGATCTGGTATCACAGGAAAAACATTTTCATGCTTGTCCCATCAGATAATATCAGACGAAGTGTTGCGATCGGCCCTCAAAAGCTGTGTACTATTGATCAGATTTATAGTATACAGATGCGCATTTGTGAGGTCAAGGCACTGAGAAGGCCGCTTCGAATGTGGGGTGCTCAAAGCAAGGTCCTTAAAGACATGGGTGAGCGAGTTAGGGGTGGAGGAACTTGACTGGCCTGCACTGAAAGAACACCTTTGGGATGAATTCAAGCGGAGACTCCGAGCCAGGCCTGCTTGTCCAACATCAGTTTCTGATCTCACAAATGCACTTCTGGAAGAATGTTCAAACATTCCCATAGACACACTCCTAAACCTTGTGGAAGCTGTTATACCTGCAAAGGGTGGGCCAACTCACTATTGAGCCCTACGGACTAAGACTGGGATGCCACTAAAGTTCATGTGCGTGTAAAGGCAGGTGTACCAATACTTTTGGTAATAGTGGGCCAGATTAAGATACATCCGTGTATCTTTGTGGGGGCGTAGCATATCTCATGTATGCTACGCCGTAACTTTGAGAGGCAGGTGCCATATTCTGAAACAAGTTGTGCCCAAAGTTACGGCGGTGTATCGTAAATGGGCCGGCGTAAGAGTGCCTAATTCAAAATAGGCAGGTAGGGGGCGTGATCCATGTAAATTAATCATGACCCCGTGCAATTGACGCTTTTTTCGAACTGCGCATGTGACGGTCGTGAACGTATCCCAGTGCGCATGCTCCAAATCACCTCGCAAATAGTCAATGAAAACGACGTGAACGTAACTTACGCCCAGCCCCATTCCCAAATGACTTACGCAAACAACGTAAACGATGTACAATATGACGCTGTCCCGACGTCCATACTTAACATTGGCTGCGCCTCATATAGCAGGGGTAACTTTATGCCGGAATTACGCTTACGCAAACAACGTAAAATAAGACGACCTGGCGCAAGTACGCTTATGAATCGGCGTATCTAGCTCATTTGCATATTCAACGCGAAAATCAACGGAAGCGCCACCTAGCGGCCAGCGTAAATATGCAACTAAGAAACGACGGTGTAATAGAATTACGCCGCTCGTATCTTAGCTAAATTCCGGCGTATCTTGTTTTCTGAATACAGCAAAAAAATACACCGGAGCATCTCAGAAGTTACGCAGTGTATCTCGAGATACGCCGACGTATCTGTTTTCTGAATCTGGCCCATAGTGTATATCATAAAATACTTGTTTCCCTACATCCATAAAAAAGCAATGATTGAAATTCATCTACACCAACGTTTTCCAACAAGCTGGATACTCTCTTTGTGTGATGATCGTGTCCAGTTGTTAGAATTGTTGAATGGATTAAGGTGCCTATTGCACACTAAGAGAATACAAATGTTTTTCTTGTTAGTTTAGAAAACCATTTACAGATTACCTATGATGTCTTAAGAATCCTACTTTGCATAAAAACCAGGGTCATTAAATAATAAACATCAACATCTAGCTTTGCCAACGCCAGCATACTGATTATATTATTTACTTTCCTATTAAGTGTGATTTATATTTTAGATGTGCCAGATAATAATCAGACAAATCCATAATGATGCATGTTAAAATATATTGTTATTCTATCCTCCTTTATACACAAAGTGAATGTTATGGGGTTTGCATTTGATCATCCCATTATGTTTGATATTTAACAAGTTTCATGTTGATTAGATGAATAAATAAATTTCTATTCAAATCACAACAGTCCCAAGGCTGTTTAAAACACAACACTTTGGTTAACAAAAGTGATTTGCAATGTGGGGCTCGACTCTTGTTGTCCACTCTGTAGGCTCCAGGGAGGGAGCTTCAGTCCTACCCAACCGGTAAGATCTCAGGGGTAAACTCATTGCATTTTGCTAATTGAATCCATTCTAACAGGCATAATTCAATATTTAAAAGATTAAGCATTAAAGTCTTAGTTTGTAGATAAGCCATTCTGTCGTAAAACATTAGGGATAACAGTCATCATTCAGTTTTACTTTTGAAGGGTTCTTCAGATAGCAGAAGATAGCCACTTAAGTGTTGCATATCAAGTTGCCTGGCACCAAGGAGATTGTAAAACTGAGAAAACACTCAATAATATCTGCTGGTTAAAAATTGATTTGTGAGATTCTGCTGATGACTGCATTGTGTCTGTTTACCTAAAGATAGAATACGTTTTCTTTGACTTGTTGCAGTAAGCCGGTCCTCCATTGGTAGGGGATAGTAATGATTGGGTCAGGTTGTCTAAACTGGCTAATTGTTAGCTCACCTAATGCCGCATACACACGATCGGGCTTTTGCCTGTTCAAATCACATCGGAATTCCATCAGAAAAATATAGAACATGTTCTATATCTAAACTCAGATTGAATTCATTGGAATTTCCGATGAAAAAACTCAGATGGGGCTACACACGATCGAAAAAGTCCATTGGAAATTCCGATCGTGTGTACAGGGCATAATAAAGACCAGCTGATAGCTTGGGGGCCGTCCACAGACATGAGATGATCACCTGATTGGGTTAACAAATCAGAACCTAATCTCAGGGCCATCGTTAATGTTGATTGGACCCTGGGCAAAAATTTTCTTAGGCCCCCCCATGCAATTTTGCTCTCCACCTGCTCTAAAACATACAATAAATATCAGCTAGACTTTAAACTGTTAACTGTATCAGATCAGGCAGTGATTAGGATTGGTTGCTAGAGGTTACATCACACATTACAGCTCCCAGATTAGTTGCTAGAGGTCACACATGATTTCCTGTTGATTGGCTCCTAGAGATTACTGTACTACTCACTGATTGGTTGCTAGAGGTTACAGCACACCATCTCTTCACTGCAGAGGGGCATTATATACATATGAATAGACATGTGCAATTTGTTTAGTTCCAAATTAGTTTTTTAATGAATTTTGACAAATTAGTTCATTGCGAAATTTCCAAATTGACGAATTTTTTAATTTCCGATTTAATTTCCGATTTCCGAAATTTAAAACGTTCTAATTTACGAATTTTCGAATTTCGTAAATTTGTAATTTTAAAAATTCTGAATTTACGAAATTCTGAAATTTGCAAATTCGGAATTTCGGAAACTTGAAAATGTGAACATTTTACAATGTGGAAATGTGAAATTGTGAAAATTGAAAATTTGAAAATTAGAAAATTCGAAAATCAAAAAATCAAAAATTCGAATTTCTGAATTTTCGAAGTCAGAATTTTCAAATTTCAGAATTCCAGAATTTCAGAATTTTCGAATCACGAATTTCAGAATTACAAATTTTCGAATTTCCTGAATTTACAAATTTACGGATTTTCAAAAAAGCAAAAAAAGAATAAAACAACAACAACAAAAAAAATTCGGCATAGGAATGCAACCAGCCAGTAAGCAACCAGTCAGTAAGTGGCAATGATATGCTGTAACCTCTGGCAACCAATCCCAATCACTGCCTGATCTGATACAGTAAACAGATTTTAAGTCTAGCTGATATTTATTGTATGTCTCAGAGCAGGTGGAGAGCAAAATTGCATGGAGGGGCCCCAAGAAATGTTTTGCCCAGGGTCCAATCAACATTAAAGATGGCCCTGAGATTAGGTTCTGATTTGCTGACCTAATCAGGTGATCATCTCATGTCTGTGGATGGCCCCAAGCTAGCTTCTGGTCTCTGTTAAGTGAGCTAACAATTAGCCAGTTTAGAAAACTTGACCCAATCGTTACTATCCCCCCACCAATGGAGCACTAGCTTACTGCAACAACATATTTACATATGAATTTTCCAGTTATTTACATATTAATGTCAGTTATTTACATGTAAACACAGGGTCTGGAGGTGAGTCATCTGTACACAATAATAGGGCAGAGCAGGGCAGTATTAGTAGCAGCGCTTCACACTGAGATATCAGGACACAGCAAAGGACTAAAATTTCAAAGAATAAGGGAATATAAATTGGCATAGTTGGCAAGTATGAGGCAGCTTCTTTGGGCCCCACAACCTTGACAGGGCCCAGGACAGGTGCCCCTTTTGCCCTACCTTAAAGACGGCCCTGCCTAATCTCAAGCCTTTTGGTACTCAAAGATATAATGGGCAGACACAGATCATTCAGAAATTTTCAAAGCTTGTCTCAAGGTTGGCCTGCAGGAATTAGACATTAGTCACATTTATGGGCATGTTTTCCACCACTCTTTATTGGCTTGCTTTATGCAGGAAAAGGTACCTCGTCTTTGGCCACGCTGCAGACTCTAGGCCAGGCATGTCAAACAGTAGGCCAAATACAGTGGAATTCATTATCAAGGGGATCACATTATGTCTACTGAGGGTCACACTGGCTTAAAGGGTTTGTAAAGGATTTTTTTTTTATCTTAATAGTTTCCTTTACCTTAATGCAAGGCTGTTTTCATGTCCTCATTGTTTGTTTTTGCTCTCAAGTTGCTGTAATTCTTCTCTGATCTCCACACTTCCTGGTTGTCTGTTTCCTGATAACCACAGTGCTGGGAGCTTTCTCTCTGTGGTCACTAATCAAGGAGGTGTGATTACTGTGTGTCTAAAAACCCTCAGCACCAATCAGTTTCATTTTCCAAACCATCACTGACCTGTATTGGCTCTGTGGCTCTGTACAGCAGAGACGGGAAACAACATGCAAAAACGAAACTAGAAACTGCAGGTACATTATATGATTGATTTCTATCTATTTTTAATTGTTTTTAAAAGGAATCAGTTAACTATTATGTCTCTATACCCTGCAAACAGTCATTTCAGCCAACATTATTTATTTTATTTACAACTCCTTTAATTAAAGAAACAGAATATAGCACTTCATTATGTAACGTTATTGTAAAAAAACAGAGTTTGACATACTGATATCAGTGCCGATAGTAAGCATTTGTACAAGTACTTGTACTCATGCAAATGGTCTAATACTAAAACCAATATCTTTAAGCCTGCAGACAGTGACCACCGCATAAGCCTGGGTTCACATACAGTATGTGCAGGGATGGTTTGCAGTGCAATTTGTAAGACTCTGGTGAGGCTTCGTTCATCGGTTCAGGTGCGATTCCAGTGTGAATAGTTAAAGTGTATGACATTGGAAATCGCACCTGAACCGGGCTGAAAAATGTACCCGACTCTTTTCAAGCTCCCACTGGCTAGCCCGCACAGATGTGAACTAACTCTGTGTAAAATGTTCATTAGTCTAAAAAAACTTCACATGACACTAACAATAGGCATTGGTAATTTGTATTGGTGCATCCCTAGTAAAAACTGCATCAGACCAGTTGCGGCCCGCCCATATGGGCGCACGGGCGCCGCCCCCCCCCCCCCCCCCCCTCCCGCAGTCACAAAAAAAAAAAACGGGCCCTTTAAGAACTTTTATTCGGCTAAAATGTCATTTTGACATTTTAGCCGAAGTTCTGGCGGCCGTCTATAGAGGGCGCTGCAGCACCACCCCCTCTCGCAAATAACACATGTTCAATGCAATGCATTGAACGTGTGTTATTCTTGCCAGCTGCCTGGTCTATTCATATAACCGGACATGGGTCGCCGGTTACCTGAATAGCGGCAGCTGGTTGGCTGAGGGGAACTGCCTATCAAAGCCAGCGGCTCTGATAGGCTTTTCCAGTACCGCCCTCTCGGAAGCGGCTCTCGGAAGTCTATGCTCGGAGCGCAGGCAATATGCGGTCCTTGCATTAGACTGACAGCCGTTTCAGCCAATCAGGTTCCCGGATTCTGGTTATCAGGAACCTGATTGGCTGAAGCTTCTCCACGGCGGCAGAAGACATCGAGGGAGGACATGGAAGCGTCAGGTAAGTGTTTTTTTTTTAACAGGGAAAGGGGCATCATGGGGCACAGTGGCAGCATGGGGCACAGTGGCATCATGGGGCACAGTGGCATCATGGGGCACAGTAGTGACAAAGGGCACAGAGGCGGAAATGAGCACAGTGGCATGGGGCACAGTGGTGACAATTAAAGGGCACAGTGGTGACACTTGATGGCACAGTGACTCCATATGATGCCATGGCACAGTGGTGACAACTGATGGCACAGTGACTCCATATGATGGCATGGCGCAGTGGTGACAATTGATGGCACAGTGACTGCATTTGATGGCATGGCACAATGGTGACAATTGATGGCACAGTGACTGCATTTGATGGCATGGCACAGTGGTGACAATTGATGGCACAGTGGTGGCGTTTGATGGCATGGCACAGTGGTGACAATTGATGGCACAGTGGTGGTGTTTGATGGCATGGCACAGTGGTGACAATTGATGGCACAGTGGCTGCATTTGGTGGCATGGCACAGTGGTGACAATTGATGGCACAGTTGCTGTGTTGCATGGCACAGTGGTGACAATTGATGGCACAGTGACTGCTTTTGATGGCATGGCACAGTGGTGACAATTGATGGCACAGTGGTGGCGTTTGATGGCATGGCACAGTGGTGGCGTTTGATGGCACAGTGGTGGCGTTTGATGGCATGGCACATTGGTGACAATTGATGGCACAGTGGTGGCGTTTGATGGCATGGCACAGTGGTGACAATTGATGGCACAGTGGCTGCATTTGGTGGCATAGCACAGTGGTGACAATTGATGGCACAGTGGCTGTGTTTGATGGCATGGCACAGTGGTGACAATTGATGGCACAGTGGTGGCGTTTGATGGTATGGCACAGTGGTGACAACTGATGGCACAGTGGTGGCGTTTGATGGCACAGTGGTGGCGTTTGATCGCATGGCACAGTGGTGACAATTGATGGCACAGTTTCTGTGTTGCATGGCACAGTGGTGACAATTGATGGCACAGTTGCTGTGTTGCATGGCACAGTGGTGACAATTGATGGCACAGTGGCTGCATTTGGTGGCATGGCATAGTGGTGACAATTGATGGCACAGTTGCTGTGTTGCATGGCACAGTGGCTTTATTTGATGGCATGGCACAGTGGTGACAATTGATGGCACAGTGACTGCATATGATGGCATGGCACAGTGGTGACAATTGTTGGCACAGTGACTGCATTTGATGGCATGGCACAGTGGTGACAATTGATGGGCACAGTAGCTGCGTTTGATGGCATGGCACAGTGGTGACAATTGATGGCACAGTGGTGGCGTTTGATGGCATGGCACAGTGGTGACAATTGATGGCACAGTGACTGCATTGGATGGCATGACACATTGGTGACAATTGATGGGCACAGTAACTGTGTTTGATGGCATGGCACAGTGGTGACAATTGATGGCACAGTGGTGGCGTTTGATGGCATGGCACCGTGGTGACAATTGATGGCACAGTGGTGGCGTTTGATGGCATGGCACAGTGGTGACAATTGATGGCACAGTTGCTGTGTTGCATGGCACAGTGGCTGCATTTGATGGCATGGCACAGTGGTGACAATTGATGGCACAGTTGCTGTGTTTGATGGCATGGCACAGTGGTGACAATTGATGGCACAGTGGCTGCATTTGGTGGCATGGCACAGTGGCTGCATGTGATGGGCACAGTGAGGCTGCAATTTTTTTTTTCCGTTTGCGCCCCCCAAAATTTTTGAGCACCAGCCGCCACTGCATCAGACATATTTTCTTCCATTATTGAACTCTAAATAGTATATGATGAAGAATTATATGGTGAAAATTGAGAACATTTCCTTAAATTAAATTTACTATGAGGGAGATTTATCAAACCAATCTCAAAAAGAATTCAGCACATTTAGGGGCCATATCAGACCTCCTTTCATTTGGGATTTTGCAACTCCTGCAAAGCAAACTGTGTCATCCCTATAACACATGTGTAGCGCCCATGTACTTCCAAGTATGGGTGCTAGTAAATTTAAGGGGATGATCAGAGTGTAAAGTGACTCTGATCTCAATTCGGAATAATGTAAGGCTCTCTGTTTCAGCTTGGCTGTGCTGTGGGCTCATTCTGTTGTGCCTGGGGTGTTGTTCCACCCCAGGACGACAGGTGGCAGCAGTGGAAGGCCCGAGCCTCGCTGGGCATGCTGGGAGAGGGTACTTGAGGCAGACACCATTTTGGAGGGCAGTTCTTCCTGGAGTGTGGCACCTACCTTTTGGATGACCACCGCGCCCTGAGTGTTATGGCCTACCAGGCCGGGGCGTGGGTGCTACGCAGTGTTCCTGGTTCCGAAGCCAAGTTGGTCCCGAACATCCAAGCAGTACGGGGACCCAGTTTGGCTGTTCGGTGGGGAGTCCAGTTGAGGAGTGCCATTGAGAGGCTGGCGGTCCAACAGTATTGAGACGAACCATCGGCGATCAAGGTACTGGACACTGAGGGATTGATTCTTCTCTTGGTGGGTACCTGAGCGACGTTGAAGGAAGGTTCAAGCAGAACTTTACTCAGGAGGAGTTTCTCCGTATCTACACTCAGGGGAGGCCTGTGGCAGAGGCGCTTTCCTGACGGTTAATTAGAAGAATCTGTGGCAGAGACATCCTTCTTAAGTTCCGAGTGATACTCTGGCTGCCAGGTCGGTGAGAGAGACCTGTCCAGGTAGGCTATACCCACTCAGGCTGGAGTGGTGCAAGAAAACTGATTGTTGTCGGAGACAGGATTTTTTCCATTATCCAAGGCCTGAATCTGCTGTTCTCCTTCCAACCTTTGTCTATCCTTCCCATCACATGTTAACTGTTTTTATCTGGCTGGGTAATAAAGAACACATATAAAGAGACTTCCTATTTGCGGACATTCCTTTACTGCTATTGCATTTCATCGTTCACCCTAGACACTTCACCGGAGCCATGAGGTAACATGCCATCCCTATTCTAACCAGCAGCTCCTTCGGGGGTGAGTGCCACACATGTACAATCAATCCTTTGACAAACTCTGAAGGGGCAAAATGCGGGACCTGGTACCGTTTTTTTGCATTGCGTTACTGGATTACTTTAACTGACAATTTCGTGGCCGACCCAATAAACCCAATAAAAAAAAATCTAATTTGTATTTTGCTACGTATTTTTTGTAAAAGAAACAAACAATAAGCATATATTGATTGGTTTGCGCAAAAGTTATAGGGGCAGATTCACGTAGATCGGCGCATTATCATTCCGGCGTAGCGCACCACTTTTCCGTTAGACTTGCGCAATCTAGCCGCGTAATCCGGCGATTCACGTAGCTTTTACGCAAGAGCTTGCGCAAACGTAAGGTTTTTTCCGTAGGCGTAAGGAGGAGTAATACAAATTGGGAAGGACGTGGGCGTGTTACATTGAAATGAGCCGTGACCCCATGCAAATGAAGGGCCGGCCGACTCGCGCATGCGCGCGTGAAGGAAACCATGTCAGCTCCGTTGTGCGCATGCTCACAACTCGGGAGCGGCGCAATCATTGAAATTGGAAATGGACTAGGGCAACGTTGTGAACTACGCAGACAGCATAAATAGACACACACAAACGCCCTTCCATTGCAAAAGTACATCCCTTTGTGTCCCTTCCCATTGAATCAAGTGCTTTTGCTCTGTTGTTCGTTAGAGTGTGTTTTGTAGTTGTGAGATTAGTGTTCTGTGTGATCTTGTGCTTGTTGGTAGTTTTGTGAAAGTGTATTTTGATAAGTGTTTGAGACTGTTTGTTTGATTGATAGATTTCTGAGCGTTTGTTTTCTTGCTTTTTTTTTTCATCTGATTTTTTTGTGTGTGTTTCTTGCTGAGTGCTAGTGTGATTTTTGGCTGTTCTTTTTCTCTTTGTGTGTGTTCTTGTCTGATTGGTTGTGCTTGTATTTGTGACAGATTTTTGGTGACTGCTAGTGAGTTTGTTTGGAAGTATGACTGAGAGAAAAAGAAAGCTCAATTTTACTGTGGGGGAAAAAAGAATTCTTGCCCGGGCCATTACCGACTATGGGCGTTTTCTCCACGGCCCGCAGAGTGCCACCACCACCCCGGCCAGGAGGAGGGAGATATTGGATAGGATCACGGAGCAGGTGAATTCATCGGGGGAGGGGGAGACACGGACCCGCTCTGGGATAGAAAAGAAAATAAATGACCTCCGGCGTGAGGTGAAAAAAAAACTGGCCGCAATAAATGCCCATGCCAGGGGCACAGGAGGGGGCCCACCATGCCGGGTTAGATTTTCAGAGACGGAGCGTGTGGTGGCCCTGACCTTTCACCGGCATGAAGTGGAGGGCCTGCCAGGCTTTGACACAAGTCCGGTCCCCGCGGTGCCAGGTAAGGTTTTTATTTCTCTCAGGTGTGTAGCATGTGTGGGGGAGGGGGTGAAAGGGAATATGTGGCAAGTGTGTGGATCCTCCAACCTGTGAATGTTTTGTGTCATCCACAGCTGTGCAGGAGGGTGCAGGGCCATCTGGACTGACCGCTCCAACCCCAGGACAGCAGCCTAATGAGGCCCTCCCAACAAGGCCAGAGTCCGCAGAGGAGGAACAAGAGGAGGGGGAGGATCATGCGGAGGACGATCATGAGGAGGAGCAGAATCATGAGGAGGAGGAGTCCATGGAAGGCACTGGCCCTTTGGTTTCTGCGGACTCTTCCCCTCTGGCTGCAAGAAGCCTGCCCTCCCTAAGGGTCAGCCCCCCCCCCTCCTCCCCCAACATGGCTCCCCTCACAAGGGCCTCCCCTTCTCCCCGGCCACAACCATCAGCTGGAGCCAGGAGGTCATCCCCAAGCACCAGGGGGGCGCCCAATCTCATGCCCGCCTGTCTGAGAAGGAACCTGGCCACCCAGACCCGCCTTCTGAGACAGCTCTGCCAGACTATGGGGCGGGTGGATCAGAGCCTGTCCTCCATTAATGATAGCCTGGGTAACCTGGACTCCCACTCCCGGGCCTCCACAACCTGCCTAAATGACCTGCAAACTACAGCAGCAGGCGTTGGGCAGGATGTGAGGGCCCTTACCCAGGCTATCCAGGGCAACACGGCAACACTTGGTGCTGCCCTGGACAGAATAGCCGTGGCCTTGGAGGGCAGGCCGCCAGGTGGGCAGATCTCAGGGGCTGCTCCTCCTTCCCCGGCTTTTCCCCTCCCCCATGCGTCTCCCCTGAGGGTCCGGGGCCGTGGCCGGGGGCGCCCCAGGCATGGCTCAGGCAGAGGGCAATAATTTTTTTTCCCCCTTTTGTTTGTTTTGAAAGCTTTTTTATTATTGTTCTCTGCTTTTTTTTGTTTTTTCTAAGCATTTTTTTTTTCCTATGCATTTTTTGTTTCTATGCATTTTTGTTTGTTTGACTTTTTTGGCATATTTTGGGTTGTGAATGATGTTTGAATGTGGGGGTGACATTCCTGCTGGAAAAGGGGTGTCACCCTCAATTTTGGTGGAGAAGGGTTCCCCAGGACCAGGGAGAAGTGATTCCCAGGTCCGTGTGAATGGTGTATGAATGTACAGTGACATAATTGGAGCCTTGACGTGGCGTTACTGCTCACCAGTCTTGCATGGTGGACTGGTGCCAATCCAATTTGATGAGGATGTGGGGTGTGTGTGCTAGGGACCATAGTGGTGTGCATGCATGCATTCTCATTGTGCCATGATTAATGTGTGTGTTTAACGTGCAAAGATGCCCAATATGAGCTGCCTCCTGACTGCTCTTCCCTCAGAAGACGGGGTATCCTCGGTTAGGGGTTGATTTTCTGGTTGGGGGGTCAGATCATCACGTAGCTCAACCTGCAGGCCCTTCCTCACTGCGAGATTGTGTAGCATGCAACATGCAGCGATGATATGGCACACGAAGTTTGGGGAATACAAC
Organism: Rana kukunoris; assembly: GCA_029574335.1. Classification (NCBI taxonomy): domain Eukaryota; kingdom Metazoa; phylum Chordata; class Amphibia; order Anura; family Ranidae; genus Rana; species Rana kukunoris. The sequence continues at coordinate 135,107,930 of CM056054.1, read as the reverse complement.
AGTGTACCCCCAGACCTATCCAGGCATCGGAAACGTGACTTCAGGAGGCCAAAGGTGCGCTCCACCACTGCACGGGTTTTGATGTGTGCTTCATTGTATCGTTCCTCTCCTGGGGTTTGGGGGTTCCGGATAGGAGTCATGAGATGGGGTCCCAGTGCATATGCAGAGTCACCTGTAAAGGAAAAGACAGGAGAATGTTAGTCATGCATGTGCCACTTCTGTTGTGCATCACGGGAGGGGATAGTCATGCCTGACTCCCATGTCACTCACCAACCAGCCAGGTGTTCCCATACACGTTCTGTTCGAATTCTGTTCGGATGTGGCTTTGATTGTAGATGTAGCTGTCATGGCTGGACCCTGGGTGTTTGGCACGGACGTGCCATATGAGGCCTTGGGCATCAACTATCACCTGTACGTTGATGGAGTGCCAATTCTTCCGATTGCGGTACATGTGCTCGGTCTCATGGGGGGGCTGGAGTGCCACATGTGTGCAATCTATGGCCCCGATGGTGCGTGGGAATCTGGCAATTCGGTAGAAATCTGCCATTGCCTTGATTCGAAGCTCCTCAGTGGTGGGTTTGATGATTTGGTTGGCCAAGCGTGTGAGGATTGCAGGGACAACCTGGTGCACACATCTGCTCATGGAGGATTGTGACATCCCAGCCACCACTCCACTTGTACGCTGAAAAGAGCCACTGGCAAGGAAATGGAGTGTTGCCAGGACCTTCACCAGTGGCTGCACTGCATGTGAGCGTTGTGTTGGGCTGGTGATGTCCTCCTGCAAGGTTGTGGTTAATTCCAGGATGGCATGAGGGGGGAATCTGAAGATGCGAAAGACCTCTGAATCATTCATGCCAAACAGGTGTATGCGGGTGCGGTATACCCTCTCCCGTGCCATCCTCCGTGCCCTCCTCCTTCTTTGGTCATCTATATTCACTAGTGCAGCTATGAGCGACGATGCCCCTAGCATGTTGGCAGTCAAATTGTAGTGCAACACGTGTGTGTGGTCTGCTCCTCAATAACGGTGTTGCTTTATCTGACAATTAGACTTTTTTTCAAAAGTTAGATCAGCTTTTATGTGCTCTAACTTTAGACAGGACATTTTGCAGTTGCGCACATCGCGTAGCCTGCGCAGCAACTGCGTTTTTTTGTGGATCCCCGTAACTCCCTCATTAGCATATTTGACTAGCAAATCAATGGTGTGTCTAGCGCAGTTTTGCGCGAAGGGAAGCGAATGTCTAACTCAATTACGCCGGACCAAAAAACGTAGATTTCTGGCGTATATTGTTTTGTGAATCGCGTCCAACTATACGCACGCGCACATTTAGACTTACGCACGCGCAACAGCAGTTGCGCACGCGTAATCGCTCTGTGAATCTGGGCCATAGCGTCTACAAAATAGGGGATAGACCTATGGCATTTTTTTTTACTAGTAATGGCAGTGATCTGAGATTTTTAGCGGGATTGCGGTGGACATTTTTGACACTACTGACATTATTACAGTGATCAGTACAAAAAATATGCACTGACATTGTACTAATGGCACTGGCAGGGAGGGGGCTAACATCAGGGGCGATCAAGGGGTTAAATTTTACTTTGGCAGATCCCTGTTCTGTCTCTGCGGGAAATGACTGTGAGTGGCCGAAGGACATCGAGTCCGCTGGACCCGCTGGTTGGCTCCCTGGCTGGCCATTCGGTGCACGCTCACAGATCGATGTGTACGAGCCCAACGTACACCTACAGTTATTCACGCAGCTGAGACAACCTGGTCGGCAAGCGGTTAAAGGAATATACACTAGGTATGGTTATTGGAATTCCAATCAAATACTAACTTAAGTCTAGTACACCCTATGAGGTTTTTATCTGTTGAACCCAGCAGGTTGAACAAAAAAGAACTGTCAGCTCCAGTCGAAACAGCTGTACCAATGATCTGACTTTAGTACAGCAATCTCCTACATTGAGCTATTGTGTTCTGACAAGGGGATGGCCCCCACCAGAACACTTAGTTATTCTTTGAGAGCACTGATCAGTAGCCAGTTGGCTGCTGGTTTTGCAGCATACTGTTCTGACAGAACTACTAGACTGTCGGACCAGCCACCATACACACGGGCTGAATGTCGCACAGTTTTTATTGAACCAGCCAATATCATCCGGCATTCAGCCAGTGTACACAGGGCTTTAGGCTGACCATGCACAATTCAAATCTCAGCCAGTTCAGCAGGATCGTGTGAGATTCAAACCATTAACGGGAAAGCTGAATGTACCAAATTGTTTGATTGATCAGCCTGATTATCGCAAGCAGCTTCCATAGCCACTAGCGATAATCACTGTCTTCTCCCAACAGGGCCAGCTTCCCCTGCCCCCTTCATCTGGAGAAGACAATTGCACAGTAGGAGGGATCAACCTGTCAACGCTGTCTGTGTTGATGGGGGAATCGTGCACATTTTTTTCTTGCAAGAAAGAAATTTGCACCATGGGCTGCTTAAGCCTAAACTTACTCCCATCGCCATTCTAAGCCTATTCTAACTATCCTGCAAAGAAAGTCTATACGTACCTATTCTGAGGGCGCTCCGGTCTGGTCACCTAATCTGGTCCCAGTGCGGACTTCAGTGTAGAAGAGGGACAGCCAATAATGGATGACTCATAGTATGCCTATTTGTGATGTAATCGCCCAGGATCTACAGCTATTGTTGGCAATCTCTCCTGTTCACTGAAGCTGGCTGCTGGTAAGATCATGTGAATGGACCGGAACGGCCTCAGCATAGGTAAGTATAGACTTCTTTCCTTTGCAGGGTAAGCTTAGAAAGGGGGTGGGAGTAAGTTTTGGCTAAGTTAGTGTACACAATCAATACATCAGGACACTTTGCCTAGAACAGATATGCTTTTAGTTAGTAGTACTTACCGTATTTATCGGTGTATAACACACACTTTTCCCCCTGAAAATAGGGGGAAAATCACGGGTGCATGTTATACGCCGATAGTGTACCTTGTACTCAGAGGGGAACGAGCACCTCTGGAATTCACTGAGCCGTCATCTCCTGTTTACTCGGCTCTCACTCGGCTCTAACGTCACACACTCAGTCCCGCTTCCACCGCCGGCATTGGACCAGTCTTCTATCAATCACAGGAGCTGGTCCAATGCCGATGGCGGAGGCGGGACTGTGTATGTGACTGCCGACGCGACTGAGAGTCGAGTGAACAGGAGATGACGGCTCAGTGATTCCCTCACTGCACGAGAGATGGTGAGGCTGTAAATGGGCACATAGGCTGCATTTAGGCTGGAGATGGGCACATATGCTGCATTTAGGCTGAAGATGGGTGCATAGGCTGCATTTAGGCTGGAGATGGGCATATAGGCTGCATTTGGGCTGAAGATGGGTGCATAGGCTGCATTTAGGCTGGAGATGGGAACATAGGCTGCATTTAGGCTGTAGATGGGCACAGATTAGGCTGCATTGAGGCTGCAGATGGACACTGACCTCTTAAATTGGGGTGCGTGTTATACGCCGGCGTGTGTTATATGCCGGCATGTGTTATACGCTGATAAATACAGTAGTTAGTATTTGACTATACTTCCACCTTAAGGCCCGACGGACCGTTTTCATCGGGCCACCGCTGAAGTGGTCTGATGGTCTGATGTGTGTACACACCATCAGTCCAAAATCCGATCGGTTCAGAACGCGTGACGTAGAACAAAACGACGTGCTGAAAAAACTAAGTTCAATGCTTCCAAGCATGCGTCAACTTGATTCTGAGCATGCGCAGGTTTTTGGTCCGATGCTTTTGTGTACTAACCATCGTTTTGGTCTGACAGACAGGCGTCCATCGGACAGATTTTAAAGCAAGTTTTAAAACTTTGGTCTGATGGACAACGGTCCGATGGGCCGTACACGCGATCAATTTGGACCGATGAAACTGGCCTTAAGGCCAGTTTAATCGGACCGTTCTGATCGTGTGTACGCGGCCTAAGAGTCGACCATGCCATGAGTCTTTCCACAGGAATTGTATAAAGCATGTTTTGAGTTTTCTTAAATAGAGGTATGAGCTCCTAGTTAGGTTTGAACCAAACTTTGCTTGTCCAGGCATTTGTGTGAACAACAGACTTTCAGCTTGTTTGGCAGGAGCCGAAAGTTCATATAAAGTAGTTGTTTTTTCCCCCACTATTATAAATCACAGCTTCCTTCTTAAATCGAAAAGAATGAAAAAAATAGTGGTAAGCGCAACTTCTATGATAGATAAATACATAAACATTAAAGGTGATAACGTGATAAAGTCCAAAATGCTCCAATAAATATAAATCCAGAAGGTAAAAACGAAGTGCTAATAAATCCTAAATAAAGGTTGAATTCTTGCAAATAACATGTCCTAAAGTGCTTCTTACAGTGGCCCTCCTTATGTTAAATGCTCACAGAGCGCTTACCTCACTGGTAGGTACAATGAGCCTTAGACATGTGCAAAAGGAAAAAAAAAAATCGTTTTGTTTCGTTTTTATTCGTTATTTAATTAATTTTGTTAAGTTAAATTCGTTAAATTTGTTAAATTCGAAAAAACCCCGGTCGAATTCGATCGCTTTCAACCGAATTCGAAAACCCGGTTGAATTCGATCGTTTTCAACCGAATTCGAAAAACGGTCGAATTCGAAAAGATTTCTACTGGATTCGATAATATTTCTACCCGATTCGAATTCTACCCGATTCGAATTCGATCATATTTTGATATATGATATATGATATTTCAACAGAATTCAACAATATTTCATCCGTTATCGTTAATATTTCAAGCAAATTCGATGATATTTCAACCGGATTGGAAATTATTTCAACCAGATTTGAAATTATTTCAACCGGATTTGAAATTATTTCAACAGGATTGGAAATTATTTCTACTGGATTTGAAATTATTTCCACCGGATTGGAAATCATTTCAACCGAATTTGAAATTATTTCTACCGGATTGGAAATTATTTCAACCGCTTTGGAAATTATTTCAACCGAATTTGAAATTATTTCTACTGGATTGGAAATTATTTCCACCGGATTGGAAATTATTTCCACCGGATTGGAAATGATTTCAACCGAATTTGAAATTATTTCAACCGGATTTGATTGTATGTATTTGTATTTGTATTATTGTATTTGATTACATTCTATTAAATTCTATTCTGTTCTTTACTATTCTTTGATTTTCATTCTATTGTTTTATTATTTTATATTCTATTTTATTGTATTCTTTTTTAGAAATCGATTTATATTTTTTAGATTTTGATTCAAACTTGCTTTCAATTTTCATTCGAATTCGTTTTCGATTCGAATTGTTTTCGAATTCGATTCGAATAGAATTTTTTCCGAATTCAATTCAAATTCTTTTCGAATTCGATTCAAATTTTTTTTCGAATTTGATTCGAATTCTTTTCTAATTCGTTTCGAATTCGAATTTCGTTCGCGTTTTTTTTTTATTTCTTTAAATTCGTTAATTTTCTAATTCGGAAATTCGGATGCATCCGAATTTCCGAATAATGAAAAATTTGTCCGAATTCGAATTCGTAACGAAACAAAATGCACATGTCTAATGAGCCTTAGAGATCTCCCAAACAGCTGAATGGACCAGAGATAACCGTTTCACTAGCCTTCCGTAATATCGACAGCTCAGGTAACCCCTGGTATCCGTAATGGTATCAGCGATATCAATAGAAACACAGCTCACACATGTAAATAAGGGGGAAAAAAATGTCTCTCATAGTGTAAGATGTAAGCAGAGGGAAATTTATTAAAAGCCAAAATGGGCGCTTACAAGCAGCAATGAAAGAACGGGCAAAATAGTAAAAATCGTATGGTGTGGATGATAACAATATAACTTCCAGTCACACGCAATAGTTCTGACTCATTGCGTCACCTCACGTGACTTCATCAGAGAACATCATGGGGCAGATTCACGTAGATCGGCGCATTATCATTCCGGCGTAGCGCACCACTTTTCCGTTAGACTTGCGCAATCTAGCCGCGTAATCCGGCGATTCACGTAGCTTTTACGCAAGAGCTTGCGCAAACGTAAGGTTTTTTCCTGAGGCGTAAGGAGGAGTAATACAAATTGGGAAGGACGTGGGCGTGTTACATTGAAATGAGCCGTGACCCCATGCAAATGAAGGGCCGGCCGACTCGCGCATGCGCGCGTGAAGGAAACCATGTCAGCTCCGTTGTGCGCATGCTCACAACTCGGGAGCGGCGCAATCAGTGAAATTGGAAATGGACTAGGGCAACTTTATGAACTACGCAGACAGCATAAATAGACAGACACAAATGCACTTCCTTTGCAAAAGTACATCCCTTTGTATCCCTCCCTATACAGCAAGGTGCTTTTGTTTGTTTGTGACGTGTCTTTGAGATATTTGGGGACTGTTTTGCAGAGTGATTTTTGTCTTTTATGTCTTTGTTGTTATTTTGTTTAAATTATATTTTTGCTGGGCATTTTTTATTTTTGCTCGTCATTTATTTAATTTTTTTGGTTCTGTTTGTGTATGATTTTGGAATGTGGGGGTGATATTCCTGCGGGAAAAGGGGTGTCACCCTCATTTGTGGTGGAGAAGTGATCGCCAGGTCTGTGTGAATGGTGTATGAATGTACAGTGACATAATTGGAGCCGTGGCATGGCGTTGCAGCTCACAAGTCCTGCATGGTGGACTGGTGCCAATCCAATGTGATGAGGATGTGGGGTGTGTGTGCTAGGGACCATAGTGGTATGCATGCATGCATTCTCATTGTGCCATGATTAATGTGTGTGTTTAACGTGCAAAGATGCATAATGTGAGCTGGCATGAGATGGGGTCATGAGATGGGGTACCAGTGCATATGCAGAGTCACCTTGAAGGGAAAAGACAGGAGGATGTTAGTCATGCATGTGCCACTTGTGAGGTGTGCATCACGGGAGGGGATAGTCATGCCTGCCACCCATGTCACTCACCAACCAGCCAGCTGTCCCCATACATGTTCTGTTGGAAATCTGTGGGGATGGGGCTCTGATTGTATATGTAGCTGTCATGGGTGTCATGGGTGGTGCCATGTGTTGGGCTGGTGATGTCCTCCTGCAGGGTTGTGGTAATTCCATGATGGCATGAGGGGTGAATCTGAAGATGCGAGACACCTCAGAATCACTCATGCCAAAGATGTCTATGCGTGTGTGATATATCAAGTGAAGAGTGAGGGGCTTGTATCAGATAAGAATATTGTATTAGATTAATTTAAATTGTAAATTTTATATAAGCAAATAAAAAAATTAAAAAAAACATCTCCCGTGCCCTCCTTAGTGCCATCCTCCGTGCCCTCCTCCTTCTTTGTTCATCTAAAGTCAGTAGTATAGCTATGCGCGACGATGCCCCTGGCATGTTGGCATACAGATTGTTGGGCAACACGTGTGACTGCTGAACTCCTCACTAACAGTGTTGCTTTATCTGACAATTAGACTTTTTTTCAAAATTTAGACCAGCTTTTAGGTCCTCTAACTTTAGACAGAACATTTTGCTGTTGCGCACATCGCGTAGCCTGCGCAGCAACTGCGTTTTTTTGTGGATCCCCGTAACTCCCTCATTAGCATATTTGACTAGCAAATCAATGGTGTGTCTAGCGCAGTTTTGCACGAAGGGAAGCGAATGTCTAATTCAATTACGCCGGACCAAAAAACGTAGATTTCTGGCGTATATTGTTTTGTGAATCGCGTCCAACTATACGCACGCGCACATTTAGACTTACGCACGCGCAACAGCAGTTGCGCAGGCGTAATCGCTCTGTGAATCTGGGCCCCTGAGTCCAGAGTCAGGATTTATTAGCACTTCATTTTTACCTTCTGGATTTATATTGATTGAAGCATTTGGGACTTTATCACGTTATCACTTTTAATGTTCATGTATTTATTATCTATCATAGAAGTTGCGCTTATCACAATTTTTTCCATTAAATTTTTAGTGCACTTGTACACTTTATAGATTGAGCAGCGATTTAATTTCACATATTTACTCACTTTCACTCTCTCATTGGTCCCATTTATCTACCATATGCACTAGGCAAACGCTGGAGACCCACTATTCATTCCTTCTTAAATCGTTAATATTGTTAAGAAAGTGGCCAGTGCCGGCCGCTGCCATGTCCTTAGAAACCAATTTACTCTCGTACCATTCATTTATTGGAAAGGAATCCCCAGTCATTTAAACAAAGGGATAAAAAAAATTGTGCAGGGTTTAGGTCAGGTATGAATTTTAAGGGAAACCCAGCACAAAAAAGAAAAAATATAGGGGTCTCTTCCAAAAATGGGGTCTCTTCACCAGATCCACATCTTCACCAGATCTGCATCTAAACATACAGCCTGGAAGGCCCGGAAAGAGACAGGCATGTACACCCCTTCCCTCCTGAACTATACCAGGCTACATGCCCTCAACATGGAAATGTACTTTGCCAGAAGAGACCCCTTGCAAAGCACCTTGCCCCCTACGTTAATGAAGAAAAGAGCATCTTCTCTACAACCAGTGATAAATCGTACACCTACTCAATAACAATTAGGCCAGACCCTACGCCATTTTTTTTTTGTTTGGGGTCACCAATTAACATCTCTACCAGACCCTTATCTAGAATAAGGGTCTGGTAGAGATGAAGAGAATTCCTGGCTGCCTGTTTACAAACAGTAATACAACTGGGTAAAGCTGTCTTTAACCTGCAAATGTCAGTTTTTCTGCAGTAGGTTGTATACATATAAAGAAGAGCCACTTTAAAATGTTTTTTTTTTTTTGCTTCGATACATGTCCTGCGGGACAGTGTCAAGCCCCCAAAGTAATTTATTTGACAATCCCTAGTAGCATGGATAGTGACCAGAACTGATTTTTCACTCTTATCTACCTCAATAGGGTTTGGATTCCGAACACAAACCTATGTAATGTTCTTTGAACCTGCTTCACCCAAACCCAGGTACATTCAGCTCATCCCTACTGTTGAGTGCATTTCATTCAGTGTCGAGAAAGACATGAATTTTGATGAAGAATTTTATTGAAGATTTATTAAATAAGAAAAAGCTTACCGTAGTTATTGCATTTTGTATTTTGAACACGTATGGTGGATATCACTTAGAGATATATTAAACATTTTTATTTATTATTATTATTTATGTGCTTCATAATATTGATTTATTGCACAGATGGTGGAGGTGATTTTTTTTTTTTTCAGATGTGGTGTATTATCTTTAGTTACATGTACAATTTTGAAGTGATTTGGGTGCTATGTTTGAGCACCCAAGCTGAGAACTTAAGTTACTGCGTCATAGTAAATTTGTCCCAATGATCATGATTTCAATTACTTTTCTGTGTGGTAAGATTTTTACATGTCCAAAAAGACCCTGTCACATAAAAAAAAGACTGAACATTTATGTCACCTCCAGCCCACGCTACTAGTAAAGGTGCAGTCGTCACTATCGTATCCTACGGTGATATGAGGTCAGAGAGGAAAACCAGTGAGAGCTGTGGGGAACCACAGACCTCAACACTCCTGGAAGTGTGAGGCGGCGTACACACGACCGAGGTTCTCGCTGGAAACCAGCGAGAACCTCGCTGGAAGCTGCATTCCAGCGAGAACCTCGGCCGTGTGTACGCTCTCGGCGAGCTTCCCGTCGGGAATCCCGTCGAGCGAAAAGAGAGCACGCTCTCTTTTTGCTCGACGGCCCGCCTGGATGAATGGCTGGTTGCCATTCCCGACGGGCGGGTCGCCGATTTCGACGGCCGGCAGAGAACCTCGACGGGCGGAACGATGTGTTCTGCCCGTCGAGGTTCTCTGCCGTGTGTACACGGCCTGAGATTCCCAGATGATTTCCACCTATCCTTTCAGTGCACTTTCAAGTGCACTTGCAGTGCAAAGTGGATTTGCCTTTCGTAAATAACCACCAAGTCTGTTTAACTGATTATCCAGGTTAATCATTGTAAAGGTCATTGAAATTTATTTTGTGCATGATTGTACTTTTTTATGATCATGTATCATAACTGTTTAGTGTTTTGATGAGCATTTGGTATTAGGAAATCAATTACAGATCAAGCCAGACATATTGGGGTTTATTTACTAAAGGCAAATCCACTTTGCACTACAAGTGAACTGTAAGTGCACTTGGAAGTACAGTCACTGTACATCTGAGGGGACATGCAAGGAAAATAAAAAATAGCATTTTTGTTTGTACATGATTAGATGTTAGAAACCAACAGAGCTTCCCCTCATTTCAGAGCTTCCCCTCAGATCTATAGCGACTGCACTTCCAAGTGCACTTGCAGTGAACCTGTGGTGCAAAGTGGATTTGCCTTTAGTTAATCAACCCCATTGTGTTGTTTTCCCTATTGTGGAACCTCTTTCAAAAATAGAGATATGAGGAGCAACGTTAAAGTGTATCTCTAGGCAAAACCATTTTTTTTTTTTTTAGTTTTTGGTACAGGTGGTAAGAGTCAGACCTTTCATCAATACCAAAAAATACAAAATTTAAATTTAGTTCTCAGAAAAAGTTAAGAGGAAATTTACCAATAGCAACACATGTTCCAGGAACATATGTCTATAAAGGGAATCGCCCTCACTTTAGGAGATTTATCTCAACCTTTCTGTTGTGTCTCTAGGACAGGAAGTTCCTCCAATGGTACAAAAGCAAAAACAAACCTAGAAGGTGTTTTAACCCTACCATACTCTTTCCAAAACTAAGAACAAAAAGAAAAAAGGTATGACTATTATCCAATCAATGCACAAGTAAGCTGGAAAAACATCATGCATATGTAATGACTAATGAGCAAATATGTCTACAAGCCTTTAGTAAATGTATAAGGGCCATTTAAGATGTAGAAATCACCACACTAGCAATGACAGTCAAGGAAGCAGCTGGTGGGACTATATATGGTTATTGCTGGAGCAATAAGCAGGAGAAGTCGGGGATTGTGAATTGACAGTTGCCATCTATCTGGGAAGATAGAAAAATGCACTCGCTATGTAAGTAACTGAGTTTTGTTTTCATGCTTTTTGGGGAACTAGATAGTCCACTGTATTCCCCCAGGCAGAAGAGTTATAGGGCTAGATTGACGTAGATCGGCGTAATTTTATACAGGCGTAACGTATCTCAGATACGCTACGCCGCCGTAAATTAGAGAGGCAAGTGCTGTATTCACCAAGCTAAATTACGGCGGCGTAGCGTAAATGGGCTGGCATAAGTCCTCCGAATTCAAATGTGTTTGATGTGGGCATGTTTTATATAAATTAAGTGTGACCCCACGTAATTGATGTTTTTTACTAACAGTGCATGCGCCGACCGTGGACGTATCCCAGTGCGCATGCTCCAAATGACGCCGCTATGACTCTTTGGTTTTGACGTGAACGTAATTAACGTCCAGCCCCATTCACGGATGAGTTACGCAAACGACCTAAAATTTAAAAAATTTGACGCGGTCCCGACGTCCATACTTAACATTGGCTGTGTCATCTTTTTGTTGGAATATCTTTACGCCTGAAAATGCCTTACGTAAATGGCGTATCTGTTCTGCGATGGCTGGGCGTACGTTCGTGAATAGGCGTATCTTGCTGATTTATATATTCTAGGCGTAAATCAGCGTACACGCCCCTAGCGGCCAGCGTAAATAGGCAGCTAAGATACGACGGTGTAGGAGACTTACGCCGGTCATATCTTAGCAACATTTAAGTGTATCTCACTTTGAGAATACGCTTAAAGATACGACGGCGCAGATTCTGAGTTACGACGGCGTATCTACTGATGCGCCGTCGTAAATCTTACTGAATCTGGCCCATAGTGTTTGTTGGATATTGCCTTAGCTGACCGGGACTTAAGAACAGATGCTGATTAAGACGATATTGGCGCCAGAATTTATACTGTTTAATACTGATGGGTTGTTCGATATTTAGTCACAAAGGAGAACCGAACCAAGCAGTTTTGTATTTTTATTTATTTTTATCAGTAAAACAATATATTTCAATTCCTTATCAATCCTGTTTGGATGTTCTTTGTTACTGTAGAATGTATACAAATATAATGTTCCGCTGATCTGAAGGGGCATGCGTTTTGAAAGTGATCAGCTTTGTGTGGAACTTAGTGATTTATGGCGCTGTCCTCTATTTCCACTAATGTATCTTTAGTTGATGGCTTCCATATTGTCTGTGACACTACCAGGTGACATCAAAAAGCATTCTTTGCAAGCGATTGTGAGACCTGAAGACAGCTGAAAGAAACAGCCGCTGTGTCTGGAGCTGAAATAAAGTAAAATGTTTTGCAGATTTGTGTGTGTTATGTACAGTATGTAAGCAGAGTGTTCTTTTTACAAGTTGCCAGAAACAAGCTTGTCTTCTCTTTGGATACCTTAAAGTTAACCTTTCTCCCCCAAAAAATAGCAGGCTGATCAAGGAGCTAAAAATAGGCAGCACCATATGGTGGCAGATTTTGCATTAAAGTTTAACTTTAGTCAGAAAATTAAGTCTTGATAGATCACTTCATGCTGGCCCCTTTTGAAGGTATAGCCAATATGTAAAACATAAAGAATAAGGCCCGGATTCACATAAATCGGCGCATATATATGCCGCCGTAGCGTATGTCTTTTACGCTACGCCGGCGCATCGCGGAGAGGGAAGCACAGAATTTACAAAACAAATGCTCCCAACTCTGCGCCGGCGTAGCGTATATTCGTAGGCGTAAGTGGAAGTGGGCTGAAAGTGGGCGTGATACATTTAAATGAAGCGTGACCCCATGCAAATGATTGGCCGAGCGTCATACAAGTACTTAAAATGAACTGCGCATGCGTCGTACTTTGGACACATCCCAATGCGCATGCTCACAATCACGTCGAAACAACTGCCTAAGAAACGTTGAATCACTGCCTACGACGTGAACGTAACCTACGCCCAGCCCTATTCACGTACTACGTAAACTACGTAAAATACGATGGCCGTGTTCCCTGGTCCATACCTTTGCATGAGTTGTGCCTCCAATATGGGGAATAACTTTACGCCGGACGTGCAACTTACACAAACCGCGTATATTATGCGCCAGGCGCAAGTACGTTTGTGAATCGACGTATCTCCCTCATTTCCATATTTAAATAGGAAGTCAATGGGAGTTCTAGATGCGTCCAGCCTAACTATGCGCCCACGATACGCCGGTAGAGGAAAGCAGGGGTGGGGGGTGTTACGGAAAGAGTTATTGTAATGTCATTAAATTCTTTAGGATTTTTGCCATACAACACCTGGCAGGCACGGTGTGACAATCTGCAACATGTGGCAGGTGATGTGGCAAGTGACAATCTTCAATGTGTGGCAGGTGACAATCTGCAACATGTGGCAAGTGACAATCCGCAACATATGGCGGGTGACGTGGCAAGTGACAATCTGCAAAGTGTGGCAAGTGACAATCCGCACCGTGTGGCAAGTGACAATTAGCAACGTGTGGAAGGCAACATGGCAAGTGACAATCCGCAACGTGTGGCAAGTGACAATGCACAACGTGTGGCAGGCGACGTTGCAAGTGACAATCCACAATGTGTGGCAGGCGACGTTGCAAGTGACAATCCACAACGTGTGGCAGGCAAAATGGCAAGTGACAATCCGCAACGTGTGGCAGGCAACGTTGCAAGTGACAATCCAAAACGTGTGGCAGGCAAACTGGCAAGAGACAATCCGCAACGTGTGGCAGGTGACATGGCAAGTGACAAGCTGCAACGTGCAGTAGGTGACGTGACAAGCTGCATCTGGTGGCAGGTGACATGGCAAGTGACACACTCGGGGCATCCACTGATATTATTATTACAATGTAATAATATAAATAATGCGCTTCAATCATCCTGACACCATAACAACCATGGTGCCTTGATGATTGAGGAGCTAACACCAGTCATTTCCCTGATAAATTGCCCCTCCCGAGATTAGACTCTGGATCTGCCCCTGATGCATATGTGATCAGTTATGACACAAGCCATTTGATGCTTTGACATATTGGTTGAAGACGCAACCAAATGTGGCAGTGACAGTTAGCAATCTCAGCATTCCATGTAATTGTTTTTAAAAATAAATAAATCGATGGGTTTAGTTTGGCTTTATGATTTACTGCTGTTCAGGGGCTCTGGGCTTTAAAAAAATGGCAGCCTCGGCAAGAAGAAACAATACTGGAGGCAATTTACAGCACATGCTAATTTTGGTAGCATAATTATTAACATGGAATGTATGTTCTTTGCTAAAGAACATTTGTTTTTATCAAGTTGTTATGGTTAACTTTCCGCTTTACAGTGGCTGTAAACCCTCACATATTCCCAGGAAAGTGAACAGTGATAACCACACTGGAACTTTCAAAATAATCCATCTTCCAATGGATAATCATATCCACGCCCAGGGGTCAAGTCCTGGGGAAAAAAGTGTGGGAACTCCCACCCAAGATCCACTCCCCCACCAAAAAAAAAAAAAATGATACACTCATATGCATAATTACTAAACCGCATGTTTTTTTTTCTGATCCACTGTACCTTAGTAATCCTTTATGTTACTGGCCGCTTCCTGTATATGGATTCATCGGGTAGTGTGCGGGTATTACGTCACTTTCTCGAAAGTTCTTTCTAAATCCCGCGATAACTCGTGGCAGACCTCCGCAGTGTCTCCTGGGAACAATGAAAAAAGCTCTCAGGAGACATTGCGGCATCGAGGAAGTAACGGAATACCCGCACACTACCTGATGAATCCATATACAGAAAGCTGCCAGTAACATTAAGGATTACTAAGGTTCGCCTGCCCCTGACAGTGTCTTGAGCTGGGCTTCGCCGCTTAGTGAAGGATTGGCTCAGGCGGCTTGGCTGCTCTCGGCTGCTCTAGTCCTGCATTCCTGCTGTGAAAAAAGTGCAGGGACTCCGTTCCCACGCATTCCCGCAGGACTTGAGCCCTGTCCTTGCCTCTTAGTTGCCTAGGCCCGTCCAGGTGTTCCCGGGGTGCCTTGATGAATCTGAAACTTTATGACATCTACCATGTAGCTCTGGGTTCAGTTTACTAACATTTGAAAGAGGACATCTTTGTATTAAAAATGCAACGTTTACCAGAGAGATACATCCTTCCATCTGTCTCCTACATATCAAACATGCATTGCTAGAAAACTATTTCCAATGACACCATTACAACTGTTATTGGCAATTATTCAGAAAACGACATACCCTCCAAGGTTGCAAGCTTGAGGTATTTAAGTCGTTTTGCCTCATTTGCTGCTATCAGATGGATTCCAGATGCCCAGCAATGGGCAAACCCCCAGCAAGTTCCTATGAGCAACATCTTGTCAGCAGCCTGACACCAAACCGACATGGCAAAGTAAAATGCCTAAATAAAGCAGCATATGTTCCAGTTCTTCCATGAAATCCGTGGAAAATAAAAGATAATGTAAACGTGTCTTTCCGTGAATAAGACTTATAAGAGGCAAAAGAGACAAAAGGATAGAAGTCGCTGCCAACTGTGTCAAGAGCTTTTGTTTGACATTTTGATTCTTTCAACAGCCAAGTGTGTGAAAAAGACAGAGAATAACATTCATCAATAAAAGACTAGGCCAACATGTGACATATTGTAGGAAAGTGTTCACCACAAGAAACTAAAATAAAGCCAGGATTTTTAAGAAAGCTCTAAGTAAGTGTTCTTCAAATTAATCTAAACTTATGTTAGGTGCGGATAAAGGGAAATCGACATTTTCCTTTTTCTGTTTTATGGTCATATAGATTTTCCATAAGGAGCATCTCAAGCTCTTCTTAGAAAACAGAACGGCCCAGATTCACATACCTGGGCGCATCTTTGTGCGGACGTAGTGATCTTCTTTACGCTACGCCGCCGCCGCAACTTAGAGAGGCAAGTGCAGTATTCACAAAGCACTTGCATCCTAAGTTACGTCGGCATATGCGTAAATGGGCCGGCGTAAGCCCGCGTAATTCAAAGTAGGCAGGTAGTGGGCGTGTTGTATTATAATAAACCGTGACCCCATGCAAATAAGGAGGCTGAACGAACGGCGCATGCGCCGTCCATGAACGTATCCCTGTGCGCATGCTCAGAATTACACCGGCTAGAATACCTAAGATACGTCAAGCACTGCATACGACGTGAGCGTAACTTACTCCCAGGTGCATTCACGTACGCCTTATGTAAACAACGTAAAATTAGACGGCTGTTCCGACGTCCATACCTTAACATGGGCTGCGCCTCATATAGCAGGGGTAACTTTAACTTTAACTTTTACATAAACGGCGTAGATTACAGCGACAGCCGCATCTATGTTCGTGAATCAGCGTATCTTGCTCATTTGCATATTTATAATGGGAACGCCGAATGCGTCCAGCGTAACTATCCGCCCACCATACGCCGGCGTAGGCAAGTTACGTCGGACGACTGAAGCCATGTTTTTCAGCGTATTTTGCTTTGTGGATCGGTGTAAAGAGGCGACGGCACACATTTGAAATTAGGGCGGCGTATCTGGAGATACGCCGGCGTAAAGCCTTTGTGGATCTGGGCCAACATTGTTAAATCCACAAATTAAATCTATATAACAAAATAACAAGTGCAGCACTATCCCCACCTACTAAAATAATCACTGTTTATGAAGATAAAGATAAATGGGCCTTACATATTCAAATATAAACAAACACGTCAAATAAAAATTATTTCTGAATCCAATATACCGTATATACTCGAGTATAAGCCAATCCAAGTATAAGCCGATAACCTAATTTTACCACAAAAAAAAAAAATGGGAAAACGTATTGACTCGCGTATAAACCTAGGGTGAGAATGCAGCAGCTACTGCAAGCAGAAAAGTGGGTCAACAATGGCCATTTGCAGCCTCACTGTGCCCATTGCAACCTGACTGTGCCATACCTCACTGTGGCCATTGCAGTCTCACTGTGCCATACATCACTGTACCCATTGCAGTCTCACTGTGCCATACCTCATTGTGCCCATTGCAGTCTCACTGTGCCGTACCATCTATCACGGAGGTCCTCTTATCCTCGGACTCAGTTTCCCAGCAGACACTGGGGTAGATTCATATAGAGATACGACGGCGTATCTACTGATACACCGTCGTATCTCTGAGATCCGACGGTTGGATATATGCGGCTGATTCATCGAATCAGGTTCCGCATAGATCTCCCTTAGATCCGACCGGTGTAAGTGACTTACACCGTCGGATCTTAGGCTGCAATCTCCCGCAACGAATATGCAAATGAGGAGAACCGCCGATTCAGAAACGAACGCCCGGCCGTCACTTTTTTTTTCATCGTTTGCGTTCGGCTTTTTCCGGTGGATAGTTACCCCTGCTATATGAGGGGTAAGTGTGGCGTATCCTATGTTAAGTATGGCCATCGTTCCCGCGTCGAGTTTTGAATTTTTTACGTCGTTTAGGTAAGTCATTTGGAGCAATGCACGCTGGGAAATTTAGCCGGCGGCGCATGCGCAGTTGAATCGGCGCGGGGACGCGCCTGATTTAAATAATACACTCCCCCTAGCCGCGGAATTTGAATTCCGCCGGGGGATTTACGAGCCGCCGGCGCCACTTTAGAGGCAAGTGCTTTGTGAATACAGCACTTGCCTCAAAAACTGGCACTGGCGGATCGTAAATAAGATAGATTACGTGGATCTAAAGATCCGCTGATCTATGTGAATCTACCCCACTGTTTTCAGTTTTCCTCCAATCACAGACATTATTTCATCCTCGGACAAGAGGACGTCCGTGATTGGCAGAACACTGAACACAGTGTCTGCCAATCACGGACACATGCAAGAGGAATGCAGAGGGAAGGGAAGAGTGTCAGCCTCACCATTATCTGCGTTGCTCTTGCAGATACTTGCCTGTCAATTGCTTAGATTTATTCAATAGTATCTAAGCCATAAAGACAAAATCAATAGTCACATCAAGCGATATGACTTCTTCATGACTTTGCTTGATGCAATGAGTTGACAAACTTATAGACTTGTATTGTGATTAATGAGCACATTCGCCTGTCCTCATAAAGTTACAAATTCTACTTAAAAAAATATTAACACATCATTAAGAATAATTACATCAAACCTTTATCTGAAAAAAAGGGATTTTTAATAACAGCTTACCTGTAAAATCCTTTTCTTGGAGTACATCACGGGACACAGAGCGCATAGTCATTACATATGGGTTATATGGGTACCTTCAGGTGTGGACACTGGTGTAATCAACTTCACAGGAAGTTCCTCCCTATATAACCCCCTCCCACTGAGAGTGCTTTAGTTTTGTAGCAAGCAATTTCTCTGAGGTTACACAATGTTCCCCAAAAAGAGGGGTGGGAGCTCTGTGTCCCGTGATGTACTCCAAGAAAAGGATTTTACAGGTAAGCTGTTATTAAAAATCCCTTTTTCTTGATCGTACATCACGGGACACAGAGCGCATAGTCATTACATATGGGATGTCCCAAAGCAATGCTCCATGAAGGGAGGGAGACCGTAAGGCCAAAAATAGCCAAACAGAAAATATATCAGGAGGTAAAATAGCTCCACCAACAGAAAAAAAGGGGGCGTGAACCGGGCCAGAGGATTCTATACTGCTGCCCGTAGGACCGCCTGCCCAAATGCTGCGTCCGCAGCCTTTGTGACGTCCAACTTATAAAATTTAGTAAACGTATGTACGGAAGACCAGGTTGCCGCTTTGCAAACCTGTGCCATAGAGATCTGATGGTGTGCCGCCCAAGAGGCACTCATGGCCCTCGTAGAATGGGCCTTAACTGATAAGGGCGGTGGAACGCGCTTCAGACCATAGGCCTGAAAAATCAGCTGCTT
This sequence comes from Rana kukunoris, assembly GCA_029574335.1. Classification (NCBI taxonomy): domain Eukaryota; kingdom Metazoa; phylum Chordata; class Amphibia; order Anura; family Ranidae; genus Rana; species Rana kukunoris. The sequence goes on along the minus strand of CM056054.1, from coordinate 135,089,118 downwards.
AATCCACCTAGCCAAGGAAGACTTGGCAGCCGGCTGACCCTTCTTGGGGCCATCCGGGAGAACGAAAAGCACATCTGTTTTCCGAATCTTTTCTGTAGCCTTGAGATAGACCCTCATGGCTCGGACCACATCCAAAGTATGAAGCAATCTTTCCTCTCTGGACTGGGGAGTAGGAAAGAAGGATGGTAGGACTAGGTCCTGATTCAAGTGAAACTGGATATGACCTTAGGAAGGAAAGAAGGCTGAGGCCGCAGAACCACTCTGTCCTTATGCAGAATCAGGTACGGTTCCCTGCAAGACAAGGCTGCCAGCTCGGAGACCCTTCTGGCCGAAGCCATAGCCACCAAGAAAACCAACTTTCGGGTTAGCAGCACAAGAGGGATTTCTGTCAGAGGTTCAAACGGCTGCTTTTGTAAAGCTGACAAGACCAGATTTAAATTCCAGGGGCAGAGGGGAGCTCTAATAGGGGGATTTACATGCAAGACCCCCTGCAAAAAGGTTTTCACAAGCGAATGTGTGGCCAAAGGCCTTTGAAACCATATCGATAAGGCAGACACCTGCCCCTTTAGAGTACTAAGAGCCAACCCCTTGTCAACGCCAACCTGGAGGAATCGCAAGATCCTGTCAATAAAAAACTTGCGAGGATGCCCTCCTTGAGACTCGCACCACTCCACATAGGTTCTCCAGACTCTGTAATAGATATTTCTAGAGACTGGCTTTCTAGCTTGAATTAACGTAGATATGACTTGGGCTGAGAGGCCTCTGCCCTTAAGAATTAGAGATTCAGCCGCCAAGCCATCAAATTTAGCTGCTGTGAAGCAGGGTGGTAGATCGGGCCCTGAGACAGCAGATCTGGGCGCAGGGGGAGTGGCCACGGTGCCCTTACTGACATCCTCACGATGAGTGCGTACCAAGCCCTTCTGGGCCAGGCTGGGGCCACCAGGATCACCGGCCTGCGCTCCACCCTGATCCTTCATAGAAGGCGGGGAATCATCTGTAGTGGAGGGAACGCATACAGGAGAGAAAACTGGTGCCAGGGGCAAACCAACGCATCGGTCCCGTAGGCCGAGGGGTCCCTGGCTCGGGATACGAATTTGTCCAATTTCTTGTTGAATCTTGTTGCCATGATGTCCACATCGGGAACTCCGAATCTTTGGCAAATCTCTTGGAATACCTGGGGGTGAAGAGACCACTCTCCCGGGAGTAACTGTTGACGACTCAAAAAATCTGCTTGAGAATTGTCTATCCCTGGGATGAACACTGCTGAGATGCAGGGTACATGGGCTTCGGCCCATGAAAAAATCAGGTTTACTTCCCTTTGAGCCGCTAGGCTCCTTGTGCCCCCCTGGTGGTTTATGTATGCCACCGCCGTGGCATTGTCGGACTGTATCCTTACTGGCAGACCCTGCAGGGGAAGAGTCCAGGCGACCAGGGCCAACCGAGCAGCTCTGATCTCTAGGACATTGATGGGAAGCAGACTTTCTGCCTCTGACCACTGTCCCTGCTGGGTCCGTTTTCCTAAGATTGCCCCCCAACCTGTTAGGCTGGCATCTGTGGTTACTATTTTCCACGAGATGGGGCAAAAGGTTTTCCCTTTTGATAATTTTTGAGGGATCAGCCACCAGTACAGGCTGTGCCTGACTCCTGGGGAAAGAACTAATGGACGGTCTAATGCCTGTATGGACTTGTTCCAAGCAGAGAGAATAGCTGCTTGCAGAATTCTGGTATGGATCTGGGCATAGGGCGCTGCTTCGAAGGCGGCCACCATCTTTCCCAGCAGTCGCATGCATAGGCGAATAGTCGGCTTCTTTTTGCCTAAGACTATTTGAATTGTTTGAATCAACGACCTGATCTTCTTTTGAGGTAAAAATACCCTCTGGCATTCTGTATCTAACCGAAAGCCTAGATATTCCAACTGTCTTGTGGGTTGTAACCTTGATTTTTCTTGGTTCCCAATCCACCCGAACTCTTCTAGATGCCGAACTGTGCGGACTACTGCATGATTGAGGTTGGAAGCTGAACTGTCGATAACCAGGAGATCGTCCAGGTATGCTAGGACCAAGATGCCTTCTGTCCTTAGGACGGCTAGCACCGGGGCTAACACCTTTGTGAATACCCGTGGAGCTGTTGCCAACCCGAAAGGGAGGGCTACGAACTGGTAATGACTTTGATTTATCGTAAAACGAAGAAACTTGTGATGTGCTGGGTAAATCGGCACATGCAGATATGCATCCTTTATGTCTATAGATGCTAGGAAGTCGCCCTGATGCAGGCTGGCTGTCACTGAACGTATGGAGTCCATACGAAAGGTCTGAATCCTTAGAAAGCGATTTAGGCGTTTGAGGTCTAATATAGGCCTGACGTCGCCATTGGGTTTTGGTATAACAAAAAGGTTGGAGTAGAATCCCAGACCCCTTTCTTGGGTTGGTACTTCTACAATTACTCCTTGGAGCAAGAGGCGATCCAACGCCTTTACGAGAGAGGCCCTCTTTAACGGGTCGCTTGGAAGACTTGACCCCTGAAAATGAGGAGGGGGGATTTCTCGAAACTCTAGTTTGTAGCCTGAGGCTACTACGGACCGAACCCAAGCGTCGGGAATTCTGGCCTTCCAGACTTCGGAGAAAAACTGAAGCCTCCCCCCCACCCAAGAGAGTGGGGGCGCCCCTTCATGAATCTGATTTGATGACTGGTTTAGCCGGTTTGCGAGACCAGGGCCTCTTGTTTGCCGCGGCTTGTCCCTGTGGGCGGCTATTAACTGCTGAACGCCCGGGAGGCCGTCGATACTGACGAGAAGTCGAAGGGGCCAAGCCTGCAAGGGCCTGTCGTTTAAACGTGGGCCCACGCGGTCTTTTCTTGACCGGTAAGGAAGTACTTTTTCCACTTGATATGGTGTGGATATATTTATCTAGGTCTTCCCCGAATAGTCTTCCCCCATGAAAGGGAAACCCTGCTAAAAGCTTTTTGCAGGGTGCCTCTGCTGACCAGTTCTTTAGCCACAAAAGACGACGCATGTGAACCATCAGTAGAGATGAACGGGATGCCTGTTGGATGGAGTCCTTAATAGCATCTACTGCAAAGCAGAGAGCCCTAGGGAATTCTGCTAATTCATGAGTATGCTGAGCCGGCATGTCCTTTAATATATGTTTTGCCTGATCCTTCAAGGCCTGACAAACACCAATGGCTGCTACTGCTGGCTGAACCATGGCACCTACTGAGGTGAAAGCTGCTTTCAGTAGGGTCTCGAATTTCTTGTCGACCGAATCCTTGAACATATGGACATTTTCAACCGGACAAGTCAGGGATTTATTCACGCAGGAAATGGCTGCGTCCACTGTAGGGAGAGCCCATTTCTTTACATATTCCTCTTCCATAGGGTAGAGAATAGAGAATCTTTTAGGAGGGACAAAGATTCTATCAGGTCGAGCCCAATCCTGGTAAATCACGTTCCGCAGAAGGGGGTGCATTGGAAAAGATGCACAAGTTAATGGAGCCTTTAAAGAACCCAATGAGGATACCTCCGGGGCTACTAGTTCTGGCACTGGAAGTTTAAAGGCAGTGCGAACCATATCTGTCAAAGACTGGATCCACAGGCTCTCCGCTTGAGAGGCCGAAAAATATTCATCTATAGTGGAATTTTCCCTGTCTGAACCGTCGGGACTTGGGTCTGCCTGATCCCCTTGTGGGTCCCGTTCCTCTGAAGAGGAGACCTCCGCATCTGAAAAACCCACACTGGGTGAGGGGGATCTAGCCCGCTTGCTACTTGGGCAAGGACGGGAAAGCAACGCAGTTAACCTTTTCTCTAGCCCACTCATAGTGGCTGCTAGCATTTCTTCCGTCACGTAAACGGGAATGGGTGGATCGGGGGCCGCCTCTGCCCCCAGCACCCCCAATGGCTCTTGTACTATGCCACTCGGTGTCCTGACTGGCGAGGGTGGGGCCGTAGAAGCCTGGCCCAAATCCTCTGACCCCGATGGAGACCCCTTTTGCTTTTTGGCACCTTTAGCAGCCTTGGCTGGTCCAGATCCCTTTGGAGCCATTGTACAACCTTGGGTCACCCCTATAGCCAACACCTGACTGTTGCAGCTAGGAGTAACCAATATGAGGGCAGGTATGAGGAAAATGAAAAAGAACTAATTTCTCTCTTTTTCACTTTTTTTTTTTTTTTTTACCCGCCTGGGAGGTGGCAATACTGAGGAAACCTGTGAGTATTGACACACCAATGCCCGTTAGCCGGAGTCCAAGGTAGACTCAGATACTGCTGGATCTAAGGCTGAGTCCCTTTAAGCAAAAAAACTTTTTTTTTTTTTTTTTTTTTCTGGTCAATAGTGGACCTAAGTCCTAGACCTGAAGATCCACAAAACCGCCACTAGGTGTCCCTGTGTGGCCAAAAGACCCAGCTGCACGCTCTGTATCCTTTCTTCCTCTGCCTCCAGGAGGGAAAGACCAGCCAGAGAGAAGTTTTCCCTTTATACAGACCCTGACGCTGCTGGCCCGCCCCCCCGACGCACGCCGACGCTATAAAAGGCGGCGTGCACGCGCGCGCGCATGCGCGCGCACACACGCGCGCACAATCGCGCGCACAATCGCGCGCACACACGCACCCCCACGCTGAAACCACATGGAGGAAGCAGAGCAGAGGAACAACATGGACCAGCGTTATGCAGCACCAACAGACACCAGGTAAGCACTAATCTTATTGTAGTGCACACACAGCGAGGAAGCTGTCCCCTTGGGCTTCCTAAGAAACAGGAGTTTTTACCAGCAATTTCCTCTTTAAAACATGTGGGGTTGCAGTATCAGTGTTAACAGGCAGACCTGGGGTGAGTAGCAAATATATATCTTACACAAGTATACATATATCTACATGTTATCTGGGTAAAACATTAGTATCCCATCCTGCCCATACAGACATAGTGGAGATAGTGGCTGATGCACCAGCATACTGTTAGCCAACCCAGAACCCCCAGGGGGATACCCACTGTCGAACCAAGTCCCGCAGGTTCCCTCTTACCTGCTCCACGCCGCAGGGTATTGCAAAATGCAAGAGGCCCAATCTTCCCCCATCTCCGTGGGTATTGTCTTGGACCTTCAGGGACCGGGGTCCTGTGTTAAGGAACCCACACCCCTGGACCTATATAGCATCCTGGCATCAGTAGCGTTTAGTTCTTGGAAGAGACTAAGGCACTGGAGCCCAGAATCCAGCCCTCCAGGGAGAGGTATTATAGGCAAAACCCCACTCCAGCAGGGCCCGGGTACCGTACATCTTGGCTCTGAAGCACTTCGGACGGATCCGGCTAGCTATCCTGGGTCCCGAGACCTCCGAGGGACAGCTAGACGTGACCAACACCTAAGACACTGGCGAAAAAACTAAAGCACTCTCAGTGGGAGGGGGTTATATAGGGAGGAACTTCCTGTGAAGTTGATTACACCAGTGTCCACACCTGAAGGTACCCATATAACCCATATGTAATGACTATGCGCTCTGTGTCCCGTGATGTACGATCAAGAAAGCAGTGCAAAGACATTACATTCCCTTTATCTATTAAGCTATAGTTCTCTAGAGTCAGCAGGAACACTGAAGGTGTCAGCAATTAACACGTGTGTGTGTGTCAGAGTGGAGATCTTCAGTGGTCAGACTGCTAGTTAACTTTTCATATCTGAAGACAACGCGTTATATGCCATCCAACAGCTTTAAATAACATCACTTTTCTTAGAGATCAGAGAAGAATTAAAGCACAATCAAGCCCAAGCCTAAAGAGCGGCTTTGCTCCCCATCTCTTTGATTGACATGGATAAGGATTGCAATAGACACAGATAAGCCACTTTCCTTGCATTGTCTATACTGGCATGGCTTCTCTCCATCAGACACCACGACTACAAGTGCATCTTCCTTTGTAAGGAAGATATACAGCTTTCACCAATTGTGATATCTCCCCTAGGGCTCTATGCTCCTGCCTAGGTTGCCTTGTGGATGATCTAGCTTTGTCAGATACTATTAGCTGGAATACAAGTTACAACACACTTGCATTTTCTTATACACTTTAGTTAAACAATAAATCCTACAAAATGTTCTTTTAGTTCCAGAGAGAGATAGAAATGGAGGAAACCTCCCCAATCACTTATTGTCCCTGTTGCAGCATCACAAAAAACAAGGGAAGTCACTTGTACATAAATAAACAAAAATAATTTCCACCAAGCGACTCCCCTCAACAACAGGGTCCCAGACCGGAATAAAAACTTTGCAGAAGCTTTGGCTGGATGTGGCCTTTAATCTACTCTGTATATTATTCCTATACTTCTTTTATACAGTATAAATCTCATTTATGTAAAGCCTAGTCAAATACTGTATATGTGTTGTCCTAATAGGAGACTAATTTGTTTTACAACGTGTACATTTGGACACCTATTTAACACCTTATCTGCTGTTTTACTTTAAGCAATTATTAATAGAGAGATGTATCCATCATGAGATCTTGGCAGAGATATTACACACTGTCCTCATTTTGACAAACTTATTATTAGAATTCACTTAATCAACCAAGAAAGCATAAAGGTTCTATTATGTTTCATTTCAAACTTGTGACTCCAAAGGTTGTGAGCAGATGATTTATCTCTATAATAATTTAATTAGCTAAGTTATTAAAAATCATTATAATAATATAGCATCGCCCCATGATATGAATATTGAACAATCAATGGATGGGCCAAAGATGGTCATAGACATGCAGCAAATAACAACACCACTCTTAGCAATTGATGGTTGTGAGGAAGGAAAGACCTTTGTGAAAAAGGAAGAGCTTGTTCACAGGCAGTAAAAAAAAACTATATATATATATATATATATATATATATATATATATATATATATATATACACACACACACACACACTGTGTTACCAAAAGTATTGGATGCCTGCCCACACACACAAACTTTAGTGGCGTCCCAGTCTTAGTCCGTAGGGTTCAATATTGAGTTGGCCTACCCTTCACAGCTATAACATCTTCAAATCTTCTGGAAAGGCTGTCCACAAGGTTTAAGAGTGTGTCAATGGGAATGTTTGACCATTCTTTCATAAGCACATTTCTGAGGTCAGGCACTGATATTGGACAAGAAGGCCTGTCTCGCAGTCTTCACTGTAAATCATTCCAAATGTGTTCTATTGGGGTGTGGTCCGGACTCTTTATGGACCTTGCTTTGTGCACAGGTGTGCAGTCATGTTGGAACAGGAAGGGGCCATCCCCAAACTTTCCCCACACAGCTGGGAGCATGGAATTGACTAAAATGTCTTGGTATGCTGACACCTTAAGAGTTCCCTTCACTAGAATTAAGGAGCCAATTGCAATACCTGAAAAACAACCCCACTCCATAACCCCCCCTCCACCAAATTATTTGGACCAGTGGATGAGTGAGTTTGGGATGAAGGAACTTGACTGGCCTTAACCTGACAGAACACCCTTGGGATGAATTAGAATGAGAATTGCAGTGCCTTGCAAAAGTATTCACTCCCCTTGGCTTTTTACCTATTTTGTTAAATTACAGCCTTTAGTTCAATGCTGAACTACATGTGATGGGTCAGAACACAATAGTCTAAGTTGGTGAAGTAAAATTAAAAATATATATACATAAAACAATTTTTCAGAAATAAAAAAATTATAATTGGCATATGCGTATTTATTCACCCCCTTTGTTATAAAGCCCATAAAAAGCTCTGGTGCAGCCAATTACCTTCAGAAGTCACATAATTAGTGAAATGATGTCCACCTGCCAATTTTGACAGTCATGTGCATGGAATCCTGCTGTGATAAAAGCACAGAACTTACCATTTCTAATCACGAGAAAATGCAAACACTGCACACTTGATAGTACAGATAAATCACCTTTTAACAAATCAAGTGGATAAAAATGTCTAAAGGAGATACTTCCTGCCCATGCTACAATCTCAGGTCCCACATAGTGTTGTGATTTCTGGTTGTGGTTCTCCTTCTTCTGGCTGATATAGTGTTCACTCCAGCATCACCATCTCTGCTTCTAGCTCTCCTTTTACCGACTACCTAGCAAGAGTTAAGCCCTGTACACATGGGCTGAATATTGGGCAAAATCAGCCGCTACAGTAGAAACTGTCTGACTTTCAGCCTGTGTGTACAGCTGCCTATCCATCAGAAGTCGATATCATGATCTGCTTCTGTAAAATGAGCATGTTTGAAAACCAACAGCCATCCGCAGTGCTTGCAGCTATTGACTGGTGTGTTCTGACAGAGGTTGATCCTCTTGTCAGATAACAATAGCAGAGTTTTTCACTATACAGTGTTTTTTTTTTTTACAGAGCAGCCCAGATCATCCTCTTCTTGGGTTCCTCACTGGCAATTCTGGCCCTCACTCCTGTCGAGTGCCCCCACAACAAGCAGCTTGCTATGTGGGCACCCGAGCCAAGCCACTACTCTGTGTGTCGATTCAAACACAGAGCCACCACTAGGCCCCACAACCTCTCTCTCTCCATATTGGCTCACTAACTTTGATTGACAGCAGTGGGATGGTGCCAATGGTGCCTGCTGTGTGTCTTAGCCAATCAAGAGGGAGAGTTCTGAGCAGCTGAGTCTATCGTGCAAGATCAATGAATTGAGATGGGGTTCAGGTAAATATTAGGGGGCTGCTGCATACTGAAGTTTTTTATCTTATTGCATAGAATCAATTAAGATAAAAATCCTTCTACCTTTAGAACCACTTTATTAAGCATTGGCAGCAATTGTATGTGACATTTGACTCTCATTTGTTAGGGAATAATGGCTTTACGCTATGCGTAATCCATATCTCCAGTGCTAGTAAGCACCCATTCAACACACTTCAGTCTAATGGTGTAATGCATCTTACCTATCACTCTATTTCCCTCATATACCCAAGTAAACAGACATGACCACAGCTTACGTCCTCATCTCAGTACCATCAAACGACTGACCCCCACCGAGCACCACACTTGGTTTTTTATTCATAGACAACAAAAGCAATGACAAACAGGAAGTCATGGCCCCAACAGCCAATCACTTCCTCAATAGGAAATTACCTCACAGGATATGATCTCACAGGATATGAATGTCAACACAGGAAATCCCTCCAACAGGATGAGTTTATACAACAACCAATGAATAATGACTATGGGAGTCTTATGGACGTGTCTGGGCAGGGACAGTGTGTATGTTTTCCTCCCCCCTGTACCTAAAAGCCATGCTCTTCAACTAGACAAAGGAAACTGCATGGCTTGGAAACATGGACGCTATCCCCGCAAACGCACGTCATCTTTGTTTACTAAAACTGAATGTAATTAACAGCCTGTAGCTAAACATCTAGGCCCGGATTCACGTAGATCGGCGCATCTTTATGCTGGCGTAGCGCATCTCATTTACGCTACGCCGGCGCAACTCAGAGAGGCAAGCATTGTATTCAGAAAGCAAATGCTCCCAACGATGCGCCGGCGTAATGTAAATTAGTAGGCGTAAGCCGGCGTAATTCAAAGTAGTAAGGAAGTGGGCGTGATCCATTTAAATGAAGCGTGACCCCATGCAAATGAAGGGCCGAAGAGAGTGGCACAACCAGTAAGGCCAGGAAGGAGGAGATCCTGCAGGAGATAACCACACAGGTCAATGCCCTTGGTCATGAGGTTAGGACCGCCAAGGACATTTAAAAAAAAATCAATGACCTGCGTCGAGTGGTCAGAGAGAAGCTGGGCACAATGAGGAGGCATGGCAGGGGCACTGGAGGTGGACCAGCCACTGCTATTACGCTCACTCCTGATGAGCAGGTGGTTGCCAGATGCCTTCAGAGGGAGCAAGTGGAGGGAGTGGAGGGCTATGACCCCTATAAACAGGCCCTGAGGAGAGGTAAGTGTGTTTTATCTTCTATCCGGTATGTAGCATGTGGGGGGGGGGTGCAAGGGAACATGTGACAAGTGTGTGGGTCCACCAACATGTGAATGCTTTGTGTCATCCACAGATGTGCTGGAAGGAGCTGGGCCGTCGTCGGCTGCTGGGCGACCCACGCCATCCCAGCAGGAGAGTGCCCACACCTCTCCTCTGGAGGAAGTTGAGGAGGAGCAAGTGGGCAATGAGGGAGATGTCTACCTCCAGTCCAGGAGGAGGAGTACACCATCCCTGGACCCTCCCAAACCACCTCCCCCATCAGGGATAGCCCCTCAAGGGCCTTCTCCCCCATCAGGGATCGCCCCCCAAGGGACTCCTCCCCCATCAGGGAAACCTAAAGGGCCTCCCCATACAGCCGGCCCCAAGCCTCTCCTGCCCCCAGAAAGGCTACACGCAAGACCAGGGGTGATCCTGATGCCTTGGAGAAAAATCTTGTGAGGGACCAGGCCCGGCAGACCTGCCATATGGGTGCTATAGCGGGTGACCTGCGTCGTGTGGCAGAGAGCCTGGCCTCCTCGGCCCAGACCCAGGCTGCCTGCAGCTCTGACAGCCTGCAGGATGTGAGTGCAAACTGCACTGCCACAGTAATGTGCCTTGGGGAGCTGCAGGCCACCACATTAGGCTTTGTGACAGAGGTCAGGAGCCTTGCAGGGGCTGTACAGGTGGAGGGGAGGCAGATAAGGCACCAGCAGCGGAACAACACCACCCGCCAGCTGCGGATGCAGACTGAAACAAATGCGGTACTCACCCGCATTGCCCTGGCATTGGAGGGCAGGCATCCAGCCAGGGAGAGACCATGGGGATGATCCTCCTCCAGATGCCCCACCCCCCCACCTGAGGATCCCCCCAGGCAACTGAGGAGCAGGAGCCATGGCACCATGTGTGGCCCACGACAGGGCAGATGAGTGCCTTTTCTTTTTTTCTTTTTATGCTCAAGATATGAGTTTTGTTTGTTTTATGCTCAGGTTATGAGTTTTTTATATTTATTTTATGCTCAGGTTATGAGTTTTTTATTTTTATTCATGTGCTCAAAATATGATTGTTTTTTTTGTAGTATCTGCAGACAGTGAGGAGTGCAGGCTACAGTGTGACTGGTGTGTAAATGTGGGTGACATTCCTGCCAGTAAGGGGTTTCACCCTGGGTCGTTGGGGAGAGGTTATCCCCACGACCGTGTGAATGTGGTATGAATAGACAGCAACATGATTGGTGCCTTGGCGTGGCGTCGCTGCTCCCAAGTCCTGCATGGTGGACTTGGGTTAATCCAATGTGAGGTGGATGTGGTGTGTGTGAGCTAGGCACCACAGTGGTGTGCATGCGTGCATTGTCCGTGTGCCATGATGAATGTGTGTGTGTTTAACGTGCAAAGATGCCTACCACGAGGCACCTCCTGACTGCTCTTCCCTCAGCAGACGGGGTAGCCTCGTTCAGGGGGGGACTGTGTGGGTCGGGGGTCAAGTCATCACATATGTCAATCTCCAGGCCCTTTCTCATGGCGTAGTTGTGCAGCACACAACATGCACCGATGATCTGACACACAAAGTTTGAGGAATACAACAGGGTCCCCCCGAACTTATCCAGGCCTCGGAAACGGGACTTCCGGATGCCAAATGTGCACTCCACCACTGCACGGGTGCGTATGTGTGCTGCATTGTATCTTCTCTCTCCTCTGGTTTGGGGATTCCGGTATGGAGTCAGGAGATGGGGCCCAAGGGCATATGCCGAGTCATCTGGAAGGGAAAAGACAGGAGGATGTTAGTCGTGCATGTGCCCCTTGTGATGTCTGCATCATGTCACTCATCAACCAGCCAGCTGTCCCTGTACAAGTTCTGTTCGAATTATGTTGGGATATTGCTTTGACGGTATATGTAGCTGTCGTGGCTGGCCCCTGGGTGTTTGGCACAGATGTGCCATATGAGGCATTGGGCATCGGCTATCACCTGTACGTTGATGGAATGCCACTGCTTACGATTGCGGTATATGTGCTCTGTGGCACGGGGGGGCCGTAGTGCCACATGTGTGCAATCAATGGCCCCGATGGTGCGTGGGAATCCGGCTATTCTGTAGAAATCCTGCATTGCCTTCTGCCGCAGATGCTCATGGGTGGGTTTGATGATGTAGTGGGACATGCATGTGAGGATTGCGGGGACAACCTGGTGCACACATCTGCTTATTGTGGATTGTGACATCCCAGACACGACTCCACTTGTACGCTGAAAAGATCCACTGGCAAGGAAATGGAGTGTTGCCAGTACCTTGACCAGTGGCTGCACTGCATGTGAGCGTCCCGTCTGGCTGGTGATTTCATCATGCAGGGCTGTGGCTAATTCCAGGATGGCATCAGGGCTGAATCTGAAGATGTGATACACCTCCAATTCCCCCATGCCAAAGACGTTCATGCGCGTTCGGTATATTCTCTCCCGTGCCCTCCTCCTCTGTGCCTGTAGACGCAGTAGTGCTATGACCATGGCTGTCCCTGGCATGTCGGCATACAGATGTGTTGTCCTGCAAGTGTGGTTGCTCAGCTCGTCCGTAACGGTGCTGCTGTAGCTGCTCTCCAGCTGACCTGTGCACGTCTGTTGCTGAGTTACACCTGCTTTATGAGGGGTAACTTTAGGCCGGACGTACAACTTACGCGCACATCTCGTAGCCTGCGTCGGGCGCACGTACGTCCGTGAATCGGCGTATCTCCCTCATTTGCATATTTGAATAGAAAATCAATAGGCGCGACAGATGCGTCCAGCGTAAATATGCGCCCACAATACGCCGGTGTAGGAAAGTTAAGTCGGTCGGAAGAAGCCTATTTTCAGTCGTATCTTGTTCTGTGGGTACGGCGCATAGATACGACGGCGCATCTTTATACTTACGCGGCGCATCGCGAGATACGTCGGCGTAAGTGCTTTGTGAATTTGTGAATCCCTAGCCTCAAATACAATACTATATACAGATATTATACATACTCCGATAAACAGGTTACTAGTTTGTGAGCGTTGCTATGGAAACCTTTTCTTCTCAGGCTATCCGTTTACAAAAGGTAACATTTGCATTAAAATATAACCAGCTTTGAGTCTTCTACTGAACTCAAGTGGGGTCATGCTACTTCATATTATAGCTATTATTCCAAAAAAACGATTGAACAAGCACAAAAGATTAGTATATATTTATCTGGAAAAACACTTGCATGAGCAATTAAAGTATTAGCACAATTACAATCTTAAGGAGCACCTGGGAGAACGGTTGCCCTCAAAGCTTTGGCTGCATGAGAAGTGCTTCTCAACAAGGTAACAGGTAATATCAGGATGTTTGAATATTAAGCCCAAGTGGGAGATAGCAAGATGATGTTTACTACACCTGATGATTTGTATGTCGATGTATAGTGCTATGAAATGAAGGGATACAGACAAGGATGAGCTATACAGACAATGCAAGTAACTAAAAAAAACTATTGGCTAGATTCACGTAGAGCGGCGTAATTTTATGCGGGCGTAACGTATCTCAGATACGCTACGCCGCCGTAAATTAGAGAGACAAGTGCTGTATTCACCAAGCTAAATTACGGCGGCGTAGCGTAAATGGGCCGGCGTAAGCCTGCTGAATTCAAATGTGTTTGATGTGGGCGTGTTTTATTTAAATTAAGTGTGACCGCACGTAATTGATGTATTTTACTAACGGAGCATTCGCCGTCCGTGGACGTATCCCAGTGCGCATGCTCCAAATGACGCCGCTATGACTCATTGGTTTCGACGTGAACGTAATTTACGTACAGCCCCATTCACGGACGAGTTGCGCAAACCACGTAAAATTTAAAAAATTAGACGCGGTCCCGACGTCCATACTTAACATTGGCTGCGCCATCTTTTTGGTTGGAATATCTATACACCTGAAAGCGCCTTACGTAAACGGAGTATCTGTACTGCGATGACCAGGCGTACGTTCGTGAATAGGCGTATCTTGCTGATTTACATATTCTAGGCGTAAATCAGCGTACACGCCCCTAGTGGCCAGCATAAATAGGCAGCTAAGATACTACGACGTAGGAGACTTACGCCGGTCGTATCTTAGCAACATTTAAGCGTATCTCACTTTGAGAATACGCTTAAAAATACAACGGCGCAGATTCTGAGCTACGACGGCGTATCTACTGATACGCCGTCATAACTCTTACTGAATCTGGCCATATATCTAAAAAGAAAATGAAAAATAAAGCTGTCCCTGCAAATAAAAATTTAAACACTTACTTGCCCCCCTGTTTGTGGTGCTGAAACCTACTGTGATGAACAGCAATTGCAGACTGAAGTCTTTTCAGAATGAACACTTCCAGAAGCATTGAAGGGGTTGTAAAGGTTCATTTTTTCCAAAAATAGCTTCCTTTACCTTAGTGCAGTCCTCCTTCACTTACCTCATCCTTCGATTTTGCTTTTAAATGTCCTTTCTTCTGAGAAATCCTCACTTCCTGTTCTTCTGTCTGTACCTCCACACAGTAATGCAAGGCTTTCTCCCCGGTGTGGAGTGCCTTGCTCGCCCCCTTGGACTACAGGAGAGTCATTTGGGATGTTAAAATAACTCTTGAGTAGTTAGCATAACGATTGGATAAAGAGTCAGTTGAAAACCACAACGACTATGTTAAATAACGATTATAGCTTTTGTGAATACCATGTTTGCTAGCGTTAAAAAAGTAGTGCTAATTTAACAACTGAAGAAAACCAATAACGTTTCTCTTTGTGAATTGACCCCATTGTGTGTTTTCCTATTCCTGTTAAAACTCAAACATATTGAAAGTAAAAAAAAAAAAAATGCCCTAGAAGCAAAGTGGCTAAATGTGTCCAAAAAAGCTGACAAAGAAGCATATAGTTTTAGATTATATATATATATATTTTTTTTTTTTTTTGATTAAAAACATTTCTACCCAACTGGGAAACAAAGTAATTTTCCTAGCGACCTTTCATAGAACACATCACTCTGTACTGAGCTTTGTCACCGTCTGTGGTCAAGAGGATCCAATACATTGTGCAGCTCAAATCTCAGATAACCGATCATATTCAGTACCGTCTGTTTTCCAGAGCTATTGTAAGTCATTAGTTCAACTAGGCATAAAGCCGCAGGTTTATAAAGTAAATCAAGTCCATAAAGGGAAAGTTTTGTTATGAGTCAGCCATTATGGGTTATAAGAACAGTCCAAACATTACTAATATCTGTAACATCTGAAGCAGTGATGATTTCATTGTGTGTAATTCTGCTCTCCCATAGCTTTTTTTATTCAGAAAGGTACATTTAAGTATTTTCCTTGAATTAATAAACCTCTTCAGAGCTTTAGAATGCAGGGTGGTGAGACCTAAACCTAGGGAAAGCCATCTTCATATCCTAAAACAACTCCAGGAAAAACTTTTTTTGCTGATGTTGTCGATAAAGTGGAAAAGATTAAAGCTTGCCAACGCCATACATTCTTCCACTTTGCCAAACGAAAACCATGTACACTGTTATGCCTTGTACACACGATCGGAATTTTCAATGGAAAAAGTGAGACGGAATTTTTCGATCGGAAACTCCGACAGACTTAGAAAGAGTTCTCTTTTTCTCCGATGACATTTTTTCCGGAAATTCCGCTCGTTTGTATGGAACTCAGATGGAGAAAAAAACATGCATGCTCAGAATCAAGTCGACGCATGCTCGGAAGCATTGAACTTAATTTTTCTAGACTCGTCGTAGTGTTGTACGTCACAGCGTTTTGGACGGTCAAAATTTGGTGTGACAGTGCAAGACAGCTTAAACGGAATTCCGTCAGAAAAATACGTCAGAGTTTATCCTCACAGAAATTCCGATCGTGTGTACGGGGCATTAGGGCTCATGCACACTGCAGCTTAAAAAAAAAAAAGCATTTTATTTTTTCACAAATCTTCCCCTTAGCTAATTTTTCCATTTTATTGTGTGCTTTCAAGCCTCTTTATACTTTTTCATGCTCTTTTGTGCTTTTTCACACAAAAGCTGTTTTCAAAAACGCGAGTTTGGAGGAAGTTTTTTCCGCCTGTAAGAGCATAGTATGCATGGACACATTGGTTAACATGGAGGGAAGTTTCCAGGCAGACAAAAAAGCTCAAAAGCCTACAGCTTCTTTGGGCTGCACTGTGCATGAGTCCCTAGAATATCATTTTTTTTTTTGGCCCTGCTCTTTTTTCCTGTCACTATGATTGAAAATGTATATTGATTTGACCCAACTAATGATTAGAAATGTTCCAAAAACAATTATATTTTTCCTTCGCAAGTGTTGACAGGTTAGAACCTCTTTCAGATTTTTATGTCTGTCCCAGTGAAACCCATTCTTCTAAAAAAAAATTATTGTCATGAAACAGAAAATGACAGGGATTCCCACTAATAGAAACACAGACAGCAATGACAACCTGCCATACAGTCAAGGGTGGACTGGCAACTCATGGGGCCCCCGGGCAATAGGAGATTATGGGGCCCCAGGCAATAGATTATGGGACCACACAGTATACACATACAGTATACATACACAGTCTACACACACAGACACACAATATACACACAGTATACATACACACAGAATACACATACACACACTGAAAAGGTACTGGAGAGGCGGGGCAGCTGTAATCCTGTCATTTAAAAAAAAAACACAGATTTTTACATACTGCCCCTGGTTTTACTGAGGCTGGCAACCCTGATGGGGCCCCCTAGTGGCATGGAGCCCTCGGGCAGTGCCCGAGAGCCCCAATGGTAAGTCCAACCCTGCATGTAGTCAATCCATTACAAATTCTGTTCACCATAAAATGTTTTTCCTGAAAAGAGAACTAAAGGTTTACCTTTGCTTCAAAGGTCCGAAGTTCCTGGGGGAGACATGTAAATGACAGACTGGAAATGGGCAAAAAAAAGGAGTGTTGTTCTACCCAAAGAGGACCATCACCACTGGTCGGAGAAGGAAGTTGGGAAGGGGCGAAGGAGCATTAAGCAGTTAAGTAGAGATTAGCAGCATTACTTTATACTGGTGAAGGACAAAAAAGTAAAAAAAATAATGATGGTAGCTTTACTTCGAAAATATTGTAAACCCTTAGACCCCTTTTTTGATCAGGTCTGCCAGTCAGTTTTCCAGGTGGACCTGATGGGACCCTCCATTCACCCCTATGGAGCAGCAGATGTCAGCGGTGACAAGTCCGCTGACACCCGCCGCCATTAGATCCGATCCTGACTGCCAAATCCAGGCGAATGGTGGTCCTATTTTCCATCCATCTGGCGGATCGGATTAAAGCGGTCCCTGCTTGCAGAGTCCGTCAAATGGACTTGCCCCATTAGTAAGGGGCCTAACATAAACCCACTGAAGTGACTAGCCTTAGAGATGAAACAAGTACTCCTATATAAGTTGAACCCGTTTATCTGCTTTCTTCTCCTCTATACATCTGTTCAAAGTCCAGAAATTATACAGCTTGTCTAAGCTTTCAGAAAGCTTTCAGGGAGATGAAGGTTACTCTCTGCGGAGCTCAGTAAGAGCTGATTGGAGGGAAGGGACACAACCCCGTCACATAGCACACAGGGACAAATATGAGGCTGTCAATCATATGCTGTGTGCTGGAGCTCCCTCCTCTTTTACCTTTATACCTCTTTGTGTCAGGAAAACCTGTCAGAATTGACTGATGCAGAAAGCAGAGGAATAAGACAGCAGGAAAGAAATAACACTAAAGCCTCGGACACACGACCGTTTTTCTTGCCAGAAAAACTACGGGGAGAGCTTTTGGCTGGGAAAACCGGCCGTGTGTATGCTTCCTCGCAGTTTTCCCAACAGAAAACTGCCAGGAGTCCCGGCGGGAAAATAGAGAACCTGCTCTCAATTTTCCCGCCAGTATTCCAGGTGGTTTTAAACCTGGCCGTTTTCCTAACACTGCGAGGGAGCATACACACGGCCGGGATTCCTGGCCAAAGCTCTCCTCATAGTTTTCCCGATGGGAAAACCTCTTGTGTGTACACGGGGAATGTTACCGAGCAGGTTCTCAGTTTTCTTGTCTCGATTCCCGGGGGACTTTATACCGCCGGGAATTCCGGTCGTGTGTACAGGGCTTTAGTGCTCTGAATTGAGGAGGTACACACTAAGGAGGGATATGCTTTGTTCATATTTTATGTCACATGACAGAGGTTTACAACCACATTAAATCTTTTTACCAGGTATGAACACATGGAAATGTCTGTCTAGAGACCCTAAGTTTTCGAAACAAATAACAGAAGCAGCATGTGTGTCTGACTTCCCTCTAAACCTTATAGTCAGCTTTAAACAGCAGGTTTCAACAGCTGAAAAACCACAACCTGCTTCCCTTTGCTTTATATATATCAGCATTTGAACAAACAAAAAAAAAAAAAAAAACGCAGATCTCTGCACACGAGGATAGAAAAACACTGGTAACTGACAAAGACTTAAAAGCAGAAACAAAGGGTCAGGGTTAGAACTCTAGTCTTTGATTTAATTCATAAATGAAAAATGATTCACTGATATAGAATAGTATGGGCCTTACCCAGCAGTGGAAACTATTTATGGCTATAAGGTATTGAACACACTGGAAATAAAATAGCGTGCCTGGTACACATTTCAAATTCCTAACACATGTTCCCTGACACCCAAAGCTTAAGCACGTGTGCAAACCCAACAAAACTTCTGAATTGTGTAGCACCAAGACTTAAAAAGGTTGTTGCTTTCCCCAAATGTGCACCACGTAGGAGAAGGCTGAAGCCAGAGGATCTTGGTGCAGGAAAGGGGAATATGAAAACGAAGGCTTAAAGTATATGTGTGAATTCAGTATCTAAATCAGTATTAGGTAACCTAATTTTAAATGTAATTTTCAATATTCTTACAACTGGAGCCTTCCATTGTGATCCTGCCATGAAGGTCCTTATTAATCCCCCCTCCCCTTTTATTGGTTGAACTAGATGGACTTGTGTCTTTTTTCAACCAGACTAACTATGTAACTATGTTCACATATGACAATGCTCTGTCCCTATCCCTCACGTGTGCTCCTATGTTGTGACCTGTTATATGCGCTTCTAATGGAGAACAGAAGCGATTCATCAAACAGTAAACAGGCTATAGGAGTTTAGCAGTGCTTATGCCTCGTACACACGGTCGGACATTTGACCGTGCAAAAGTCCGCCATGACCCCGTCAGAAGTCCGACAGACAAAAAGAGAACAGGTTCTCTATTTAAGATCCATCAGACTTCCGACAAAAAAAGTCAGATGGAGGCTACACATGGCCGACTTTCCGAGAAAAAAAGCCTGTCTGACTTTTTTTCTCGGAAAGTCCGGCCGTGGGTAGGACACATAAGGGATCCAAGCAGGGGCGTTGCTAGGTGGCAAAAAGACCAGGGGCTTCAGCCCGAAGTCCAAAGCCAGAATTAGAGGTGTTGTATGTGGAGTAGTGTTTTTTGGGGCTGGGCGGTGGGGGTTGTGTGACTTACCAGTGCCCATCAATGCTGACCACTGACCTACCCACACTGACCTACCTGTACTGCCCTACCTGGACTGACCTACCTACACTGACCTACCTGCACTGACCTATCTGACCTACATACACAGACCAGTGACCTGCATGACCTAATGCACACTGACCTACTGACAATGGCATAGATACACACAACACACACTGACTTACCTGAGCTCAGCCATGGTGTCAGTCACTGTCAGAGAGGAGAGGAGCTGCCATGCCGAGGAGAGGGGCTGCAATGCTGAGGAGAGGAGCTGCCATGCCAAGAAGGAGAAGGAGCTGCCATGCCGAGGAGAGGAGCTGTCATGCCGAGGAGGAGAGGAGCTGTCAAGCCAGGGAGCAGAGTGAGGAGAGCCACCCTGTCGAGCAGGGATAGTGTTCGGCGGCTGCATTTTGAAATTACCGCCGTCTGGAGACTCTTCAGGCTATGATGGACGCACCATGTCACACGTCCCATGGTCCTCCTGGATTGGCTCTGCAGGCTCCAGAAGGCCAGACCTATGGCACTCGGCCGAACTCGGCCCCAGCCGCACTTGGCTGCACACGGCCCCAGCAGCATTCGGACTTACTCGGCCAAACTCAGCCCCAGCCGCACTTGGCCAAACTCGGCCCTAGCTGCACTTGGCCAAACTCGGCCCCAGCCTCACTCGGCCAAACTCGGCCCCAGCCGCACTTGGCCGCACTCGGCCAAACTCGTTCACAGCCGCACTCGCCCATCAGATCGGTCCCGGTCCACGGCGCTCAAGGGCCAACAATACAAACCATAGATAAATAGATTCGGGGGTTTTGAGAGCCCATTCGGGGCTCCAGCCCCCTAAGCCCGGGCCTAACGACGCCCCTGGATCCAAGGTTCGAAAAACAGCCCTTTCACAGCAGCAGCAGGATGACACTCAAAGGATTACAATTTGACAAGAACAATATTAAAAGAAAAGCATGTCGATCATATAAAGCGGTAATAAAGTCTTGGGGGAAAATTACCAAAAAAGCGCCCCTTGCAGGTTTAAAGAGTTTGTTACCCCAAGACTTCATATTTCTGTTATGTGCCTACTGTACTTGTATGGGAAAGTATCCTGTTCTCTTGGTTTTGCTTCCTTGCTGTATTGCTGTGGAGTCCCTGGTGTTCCTGCCAGTCCCTTTGCTTTCCTATTAAAACTGACCCTACTAAGGAAAAGAGCACACTGTGGTCAGTTTTCTTGCTATGCTTGGAACTCGGTGTACTCTCCTTCAATGATCAGACACGTTCTGACACACCTCCGCTGCACATTCATTCACTGGCAAGCTCAGTGTGATGTTATTTCTCCTCCCCCAGCTCGTATGCAGCTGAGAACAGAGGCAAAGTGATCATTTATAAAAAAGGGAAATAAGGTATTTATAAAGTTTTTTTAAATCTATACAAAAATGTTTCCCAACGGAATGGGTTATTTTACAAGGTGAGGGTTTACAATCACTTTAAATCATAATGTACTAGTATGCACTGCATACTAGTACATTATAATAGACTTACCTGCAAATGAAGCCCTCCAGCACTGTGATGCCATGATTCCACTGGTCCTTCCATCTTCACCCAGTCTTCCTTCTGGGTTCTGTATCTTCAGCCGCTTGAATGGCTGGCATCATTCCTGAGCATGCGCATGGGAATTACAACGGTGTGGCACACAAGTCTGAGTTGAGCCTCCATGGCTCAGATCACACTTACTGCTGACAGTCCTCTAGGATCTCTTCTATTATAAAAACCTTGCCTGTCAGTGGATTGCAACCACCGCTTCAAAGAGTAACTTCATTTTTTTTTTAAGAAAAAAACAATCCTCTCTGGATTACATTGTACATTGTACATTGTCATTAATTTAACAAACTTTGTTGCTGGTTCTTACATGTTTCTGCTCTGAAGGAATAGCTCTTTGAGTATGTCAACGTGCAGAGTAAACCTGAAAGGGAGTGACTTTTTTATTATTATTCAGCTGATGCACTTGCAGTGTTCTAATGAGGAAAGTTGCAGGTTTCGCATCCCTATAGAATGAGCTCTTTGGGATTATCTCATCAAAAATATAATTCCAAAGACAGTTGTAGCGCCCATGTACTTGACAGTACTGGTGCTAGTCAAATTTAAGTATAGAGCAGAGTGTAGTAATCCAGATTGTTAGTAGCAAATTGTGGTCTCTATCTCAGCTGGGCTGTGCTGTGAGCCCATTCTGCTGTGCTGGGGTGTTCTTCCAACCCCAGTACTGCAGGTGGCAGCAGTAGAGTCAAGGTTTGGGTACTCTTTCCCAGCAGCCAATCACAAGGGTTTGTTCTCGCTGTGCATGCTGGGAGGGGTATTTATGGGACAGATGCCATTGGTTCTGGGTCTTCTTTGTCCAGTGTGGCACCCACCTTTAGGGTGACCACATCAAGGCGCCCTGGTGCTATGGCCTACCTGGCTGGGGTGTGCGTACCATGCAGTGTTCCTGGTTCCGGGGGTCATTTTGGCCCGGAGCATCTGAACCAGCGATGGGGATCCAGTGAGCGACTGGATTCCCTCTTTTAAAGATCCCAAGCTGGGTGCTGTTTGGTGGGGAGTCGGTCTGAGGAGAGCCATTGAGAGGTTGGCGGTCCAATAGGGCTTGGACGAAACCATCGGAGATCACAGGTTTCCTAGACACTGCAGGACTGATCACCTGTCAGTCAGTACCTGGGCGACAAGTTGAAGGAGATCCAGACGTAACTCAAGTAAGGAGGCATATCTCCAACAATCCAACCCAGAGGGGACCTTTGGCAGAGGTATCTTCTGAGGCTCATTGAGAGGGGTCTGTGGCAGAGACTTTCTCCCAAGTTTAAGTTCACCAAGGAGGGTCTGTGGCAGAGACTTATTCCTACGATTGTCCAAGTGATACTCAGGCTGCCAGGTCAGTGAGAGAGGCCTGACCGGGTACACTAAACCCACTCCGGCGGAAGTGGTGAATAGAAGTGTTACATTTGGGAACAGGACTGTTTCCTAGTTTCCTATCATTTTACACCTGAATCTGCTATTCTTCCTCCTTTTCAACTTTACTTTCCTCACCACAAGTTTATTGTTTTTACCCGGCTGGGTAATTAAGAGCACAGTAAAGAGCACCTGTCTGGACATTCCTTTACTTCTCTTTATGCACATACGCATCACTCGCCCCTAGAGAATTCGGAGGAGCCACGAGGTAACACGTCACCCAAAAATCCAGCAGCTCCACTGGGGGAAATGCTACACAGTGTTTTAGCAAACCATATATCACCTATTTACCACATCCAGTGGTGGCTGGTGCTCCATTTTTTGGGGGGGCGGCAAACAAAACCCCCACCACCAGGTCCACCTTTACCACATCCATAGTTGCGGCTTCCCCTTTTTCTCGATCACCATGCACAGCAGATGGACAAAGCAGTAGCAGGTGGACAGATTCAGGCTGCAGCACGCTCCAACAACAGACATCGTCATCTTCCTTCTACCAGTTCAGGCTGCATGGCAACCCTGCCTCTGCACATGTCACCGTCTGGAGACTGCATGCTCATTGCCTGCCGACAGCTCCCCCTACTTCTTCCTCTGCTCCTCTACTTATCTGCTCCAACCACTGCCGCACACATCACACATGTGGTTGGGTTCTGGGCGCAGTGCTCTGCGCCCCCAAGACCACCCTTTTTAAAGCCAATTAGAGCTTCAGGCTCTTATCATGTGCGTCTAAAAAAAAAAACACATTGAAATCCATGTGTCCAGTGCCCTCCGTGGAGATTAGGGGCCGAGTGCATGTATTAGGGGGGCTGCGTCCCTGTGCTCCTAAGGAGCGGGCTGCCACTGATTACATCTATTGAAAGGTAACAGTAGAAAGGATCAGTGCTTGTGCCAGTCTCTTAAAGCATGTATAGAGTTCAGAGGTGTATAAGCCCTGAACATGTTATATGTTTTGCAGAACTACCATGCAACATAAAAAGATTACATTATAAAGCAAAATGTTTTTTTGGTGTTACCCCATCTTTGATTATGAACCTAAATAGCAATAAAAAAAAAAGAAGAGGACAAAATAAACATGTTTTCCAATCCGTTTTGCTCTTTCAATACACTTGCAGCTATGTTGTTTCCTATTTTCAATATTGTGGATATCCATGCTCAGATAACAATGAAAGTAGGGCACTAATCGAGTCAAATTTCTTATCAAGGCTGCTAGGAAATCACATCACATGAATGGCTGATGTTCAAACCAGATCACATTTTCATCATAATGACTGGTGTCTTTCACTAAGTTGCATAGATAAAAGGCTGATTCTGATGGGATAGGGCCAGCGGCGCAGTGTTAAGCGTATTGCACTGTCTACAGCATCCAGCCGACCTAGTAATGTAAGTTGCCTTATCTCCGGCTTTGCCTTGTGGTGAATTAGGCATACTTTTCTCATCTGGGATTAGCATAAACTTTTAAACCCAGTTGGATAACACTCCCTAAAGCTCTTTATTTTCAGAAATATAAAAATAAAAGTAATCTGGGACATTTTGGAAGGCATCTGGCTACTTTGTTAAGATAATTACGTTATACAATAATTATTGTGTTTCATGCTAACCTACATATTTCTGTGTCTTTTCATTGCTTGAGGTCATTCATTTTCTGTCTACCAAACCACATAAAAAAAAGAAAATATAGGCCACCACGGAGAAGAGCTTAGGTTGCTTTGCAGTTGTTTCCACGGCCCATTTACAAGGATACAAGATGAAAGTGTGGTGGGGAGACAGTATGCGCCTTTATATATAACCAGGTGTTCAGGAAAGTTTACAGCCCGTCCCAAATTAACTGTAAGAGGGACACATCCCCCGACAGGAACAAAACATAAACATTGTGCCAGGATAGGTTTTCTGTCAACTAGAATGAAGCACATGAGGCTTCACTTGTCACAAATGACACATGGAGATGGAAGCATCTGTTTGCTGTTAACCTATTAATGACTACACAATGTGTTTTGGTTCAAACAAGCGAGGATATTAAACGTTCCTGCTAGCTCTACGTGATGGCTATGAATGACAGTTATATGCACCATAGAAAAAGCAAAAAAGCATATGATGCATCCTGTCACTGGCATGAACACAGCAGTCGTAGTTTTTATGAGTCCCCACTGTAAGGTTTTCAGGCGCTTTAGCGCTGGAAATAGCCTCTGCTAAGTGCCTGAAAACTGCCTCCCATTCATTCCCGTGTGACTTTTCACACTCGGGCGGTAGAGTTGCCACCTCATCCCTTTAAACCCAGACACATATAAATTACACAGGTTCACCTTAATCAGCCACAGAACCTGTATAATTAATATGTGTTTGGGTTTCCTAACGTCTGCTTGCGGGACGTTAGGAAAGGTCCTACGAGCAGCATCTTTGGGGGCGGGTTTTGGAACGCTGTATTTAGCGCTCCCAAAACACCCTGCCTGTTGGAAAGGAAAGCATGGAAAGTGCTTTGAAAGCGCCGCAGAATGGGAGTTTTTTTAACCTTTTTTGGGGTTAAAAGAGCCTTTCGAGTGGCCGTAAGCGGGTACAAAAGCACAGCTTAAATAGCACTAAAGCATCGCTAAAATGAGTAGTGCTTTACTGACCCAGTGTGAAAGAGGTCTTATGTTAGGGTGACTAGACATCCCCGGTTTCAGGGGACAGTCCACGGCTTGAGGACACTGTCCCCGGACCAAGTCTGTCCCCGATTTTGTCCCCGGATTGGATTTGAACATTGGCTGGGGCAATTTCAAAGACAGTTAGTGCAGAATTAAAAAAAAAAATCTGAATTACACACCCCGCTCCACCGCTCCTACTAGCTTAGGGGGTGTATTTCTTTCCATTATCTGTGCCCCTTTCTGATGATCATGTGCTGGTCAGAGCGGAGGGAATATTTCTTCAGTTTCGGGTGCATGCCCATTCAACTCCGTTTGCATGTTCTTCTGCCTTGGCTCAAGTCACGGGCAGTGGCCTGCTTATCTCCTTGCCTTCCCTTGTGGAGTGATCTTCCTCCGCTCCCCACCCAGTAGTAGCCGGGGCCCAGAGAGTAAGGCCGCGTACCCACGATCAAATCTGTCTGCAAACAGATTCGATCGTGTGTACGGGCAAACAGACGGATTTGGCCAGCCGACAGATTTGAAAGCATGCTTTCAAATCTGTCGGGTGGGAACCCGTCCGCCCGACATGTCTGCTGGTTAGTATGCTAACCAGCAGACATATCTGCTCGCACACGCGTCGAATGGTTTTGACGCATGCGCGGAAGTGTTTTACTTCCTGGTGCGGTGACGTGGCCGCCACATCACCGACACGTCAGCGCGCTGTCTGACGGCGGGGATTTTGGTTTGATCGTGTACACACGATACATCCCAGCAGACAGATTTGTTCAAATCGGTCTGTCCGACCGATTTGAACAAATCTATTTGCTCGTGTGTACGGGGCCTAGGACTTGACAGGCTGTGAGGCGGGCAGCTGCGGCGATGGACAGAGAGTCGCTGATTTCCGCCATTACTAGTAAAAAAAAATATGTCCCCGGATTCCATTAAAAAAATCTGGTCGGTCACCTTATCTTATATAGTTTATTAGTTTATTACCAGGTGATCTGGCCAGTAATTCTGTTGTTTTTCAACTTTTTCTAACAGCCCTAGCTGTCCAGCTAAGATGGCATTTTAAAGGGGTTGTAAAGGTTCGTTTTTTATTTTCTAAATAGGTTCCTTTCAGCTAGTGCATTGTTGGTTCACTTACCTTTTCCTTCGATTTCCCTTCTAAATGTT
Organism: Rana kukunoris; assembly: GCA_029574335.1. Lineage (NCBI taxonomy): Eukaryota > Metazoa > Chordata > Amphibia > Anura > Ranidae > Rana > Rana kukunoris. The sequence continues at coordinate 135,062,998 of CM056054.1, read as the reverse complement.
ATATTTTTCTTTGTTTTCTTTGTCTGAATTTCTCACTTCCTGTTCCTCCTCAGTAAGCTGTTCTGGCTGACTAACCCCCATGGATGATGGGGGCAAGCTTACTGAGGAAAAACAGGAAGTGAGAAATTTAGACAAAGAAAAAAAAACACTTAGGCCGCGAACACACGAGCAGACAGATTTGTTCAAATCGGTCGGGCCGACCGATTTGAACAAATCTGTCTGCTGGGGACATATTGGTTTAATCGTGTACACACGATCAAACCAAAATCCCCGCCGCCAGACGGCGCGGTGACGTGGCGGTGACGTTGACGCCGCCACGTCACCGCACCAGGAAGTAAAACACTTCTGCGCATGCGTCGAAACCATTCGGCGCGTGTGCGAGAAGACATGTCTGCTGGTTAGCGTACTAACCAGCAGACATGTCGGGCCGACCGTTTCCAACAGATAGATTTGATAGTGTGTACGCAGCCTTAGAAGGGAAATCGAAAGAAAAGGTTAGTGAACCAACAATGTGCTAGCTTAAAGTAATCTATTTAGAAAATAACAAACAAACCTTTACAACCCCTTTAAGGGTTGCAACTAATTTGCTACTGACAGCAGTGCTTACAATTGCCAGCTTATGTTCAATTATGTAAAACCCTTATCACAAAATGGAAAAAAAAAATCTATTACTGTAACTACTAAATAAAAGCTATCTGGGGTTAGGTTTTATCCACATTAACATGGGGCACTTTCACCCCCTTCCTACCCAAGCAAATTCTCAGCTTTTAGCGATGTCACACTTTAAGGCTTAAAGGGGTTGCAAAGGTTTGAGCATTATTTAAAAAACAAACATGTCATACTTACCTCCACTGTACAGTTCGTTTTGCACAGTGTGGCCCCGAACATCGTCTTCTGCACTTTAGGAAAATCCATTATGACTACGTTAATGAAATAATCTATTAACTCTTAAAGTTGAACTCTGGGGGAAAAAACACTTAGTTGCTTTGTAAAAATAAATGTAGTGCCTGGTTACTTTTCAGAACCGGAGCTAGAGTAAATTTAGAGGGGGTCAGAGAGTTAAGCGACTCTGACCAGGTTAATCTGTTTAAATTTGGAGCCTTTGTCTCAGCTTTGCCTGTGCTGTGGGTTCATGATGTCGTTTCTGGGGTGCGGGTCACACCCCAAGCTGACAGGTGGCAGCAGTGGAGTCAAGGATTTGGATGCTTCTTCCCAGCAGCCTATCAGGAGGGGTTTTCCTCGCTGTGCATGCTGGGGAGGGATATTTATGAGGCAGACGCCATTTTCTTGGGTCTTCTTCCTGTGGGTCGCCCACCTTTAGAGTAGCCATACCATGGCACCCCGGCAAAATGGTCTTCCGGGCTGGGGTATGCGTGCTACGCAGTGTTCCTGGTTCCGGGACCATGTTGGCCCAAAGCAACTGAGCTGTGGCTGGGGCCCAGTGATCGACTGGGTCCCTAATCTGATGAGGTCCTGAGCTGTTTGTTCCTGTGTGAGGAAGCTGTTCGGTGGAGAGTCTGCCTGAGGAGTACCAAGAGAAGCTGGTGTTCCAAGAGGGCCCTGATCATCCACCGGGGACCAGGGTAACCGGTGCTGAGAGGCTGGACGTTGGTCACCTATCAGCCGATACCCAAACCAAAACTACCCGAAGGAGATCTGGGTGTCGAATATGTTAAGGAGGATTCGGGACCACTATTATCTTCACCGTGTTCAACCATTGGGAGGGTCTTTGGAAGATACTTAACCCCATATTCGAGAGACATTCTGCTTGCCAGGCTTGTGAGAGAGGCCTGCCCAGGTACACTACATCCACTCCAGCTAGAGTGATGAGACAGATGTTGTGGTTTGAAGCAGGGCTGTTTCCCATTTACATACGCCTGGATCTGCTATTCTTAATTTCTACTCTATCTCTTCACTCTTCAACAAGTTCTACTGTTTTTACCCGGCTGGGCAATAAAAGCACAGAAAAGACACCTGTGGACATTCCATTTGATACACTCTCATCAAGTACCCTAGACAGCGGAGAAACATGAGGTAACATGCCACCAAAAAAAACCAGCAGCTCGTTCGGGGGTAGTGCTACATAAAATACTATTAACAATTGTTGTCCCATATCTGACTGTTGCTGCATTTGGACATTTTCTTACTGACATGAATTGCATAAACCACTGTAACTGTAAAAGAAAAAAATAGTGCAGTGCTAAAAACAAAAAATCATAGCACTAAAAGAACATTAGCATATCTGGCAAAAGAGAGCCATAAAAAAATTCCCAGTTCATTCTCAGTTCATTCTCAGAGAACATTGCAATTTACGTGCATCCTTATTAGAGCTTCCACCACCGTATATACAGGCCACTCACCTCAAACTGTAGACCTCTGAGCTAATAGATAGGTCAATAGGTCAACCAAGTATTTCCCACAAGGGAGATCAAGGGTGAAAAACTGCCTCTAATGCCTCATACACACTGTCGGACTTTTGACTGTGCAAAAGTAGACATGTGCATTTTGTTTCGTTACGAATTCGAATTCAGACAAATTTTTCATTATTCGGAAATTCGGATGATTCGGATAATTTCCAATCCGGTTGAAAAAATTTCCAAGGAACACAGATCGGTCTCCTCCCCTTGCCAGTCCCCTCCCCCTACAGTTAGGCCGCGTACACACAATCAAATCTGTCTGCTGGAAACGGTCTGCTAGACCGTCCCAGCAGACAGATTCGATCGTGTGTACGGGCGAGCCGACGGATTTGGCCACCCGACAGATTTCAAAGCATGCTTTGAAATCTATTGGGTGGGAACCCGTCCGCCCGACATGTCTGCTGGTTAGTACACTTACCAGCAGACATGTCGTCTCGCACCAGCGCCGAATGGATTCGGCTCATGCGCGGAAGTGTTTTACTTCCTGGTGCGGTGACGTGGCGGCGTCAACGTCACCGACACGTCAGCGCGCCGTCTGCTGGCGGGGATTTTGGTTTGCTCGTGTGTACACGCGAGCAAACCAAAATCCAAACAGACAGATTTGTTCAAATCGGTCGGACAGACCGTTTTGAACAAATCTATTGCCTCGTGTGTACGAGGCCTTAGAGTCACTCACTAGGGAACATATTTAACCCCTTCCTTGCCAGTCACGTGTATACAATAATCAGTGCAGTTTTATAGCACTAATCACTGTATAAATATGAATGGTCCCAAAAATGTGTCAAACATATCCAATATGTTCGTTGCAATGTCACAGTCACAATAAAAATTGCAGATTGCCGCCATTACTAGTAAAAAAAATATATATATATCCCCTATTTTGTAGACGCTATGGGCCAGATTCAGGTAGATGGGCGAATCTTTAAGTTGGAGTAACGTTTCTCATTTACGTTACTCCGGCGAAACTTTAGGAGCAAGTACTGTTATTCACAAAGCACTTGCTCCTAAAGTTGCGGCGGCGTAGCGAAAATGAGCGGGCGGAATTCAAATTGGGCGGGTAGGGGGCGTGTATTATTATAACTAGGCGCGATCCCGCGGCGAACGTACTGCGCATGCGTCGACTGTCAGTGCGCATGCTCCAAATTCTGTCAGTGAACGTCAATGACGTCAATCCCCATTCACGGACGTTTTACGCAAACGACTCAAATTTTTTTTTTTCGACGCGATGACGACGGCCATACTTAACATAGGATACTCCACCTAGGGGGCATGTATCTCTTTATGCCGCGTATCTCTTACGGAAACGTCGGAAATTCACTGCGTCGGGCCCGAATACGATCGTGAATTGCCGATTCTCGCTGATTAACATATTCTCGGCGTTAATCAGCGGGAACGCCCCCAGCGCCATTTTTTAAATTGCAGTTACGATACGACAGCGAAATACAATTACACCGCTCGTATAGTAACTCCAACCCGGCGTTTCTTGTTTTCTGACTACAGAAAACAGAAACGCCGGCACAAAGTGAGAGTTAGGCTGGAGTATCACTGATACTCCAGCCTAACTCTACCTGAATCTGGCCCCATAACTTTTTCGCAAACCAATATACGCCAAATTGCAAAAAATGCTCTGGTAAGGAAGGGGGTAAATTCTTCCGGTGCTGGTTAATAGGTTTATTTCCACTTTAATAGTGTGTTTAGGTTTGTACAGGTAATGTGAACAGAAAGTGCAAGACATTCAGTGATATCTGGCTCATTAAAATGTATTAAGTCAAAATATGACAATAACTAGAGCTAAATAAGCTAACAGTACGGTACATATCTTTCATACATAAGCTTGCACAACTATAGTTTAACTACATATTTTTTACAGCTGTTACTGGTTCTCTTCAAGGTTGCCTTAGATAGGCAGATTTATTACATACTGAGAATAAGCGGAAGCAGTTATAATTAAACTAAATATTTAGATTTTTACATAAACCTAATTGTTACTGGTCCTCTTCAAGGCTGTCATAAACAACCAGATCTCTTCCTGAGAATAAGGAGTTCCCATGATTTTCTTCAATGGATACAGAGATTGTAAGGCTAAGTCCATCCAGCTTTGTGGACCATTTATACACTATGGGCCAGATTCAGGTAGCGTAGCGTATCTTTGTGCTGGCGTATCGTATCGAATATATGCTACGCCGCCGCAACTTAGAGAGGCAAGTGCTGTATTCACAAAGCACTTGCTCCGTAAGTTGCGGTGGCGTAGCGTAAAGTGGCCGGCGTAAGCCCGCCTAATTCAAAGTAGGAAGGAGGTGGGCGGCATCTATTTAAATTAATCGTGACCCGCGCATGCTCAGAATTACGTTGCATATACTCCCTAAGTGACGTCGTCGCGCAATGACTACGACGTGTGAACGTAACCTACGCCCAGCCCTATTCACATACTACGTAAACGGCGTAAAATTCGACAACGTCGTTCCCTGGCTCATACCTTTGCATTAGCTGCGCCTCATATAGCAGGGGTAACTTTAAGCCAGACGTAAGCCTTACGCAAAGCGCGTATATGAAGCGGCCGGGCGCATCTACGTTCGTGAATCGGCGTATCTTGCTCATTTGAATATTTAAAATGGGAACGCCAAATGTGCCCAGCGTAACTATGCGCCCACGATACGCCGGTGTAGGCAATTTACGTCGGACGGCTCAAGCCATGTTTTTCATGGTATTTTGCTTTGTGAATCGGCACAAAGATGCGACGGCGCACATTTGAAATTACGGTGGCGTATCTGGAGATACGCCGGCGTACTTCTTTGCTGAATCTGGCCCTATATGGGTAAAAGCATGTGAACATTCCTTCAGTTTATTGAATTTAGGTGTTTCCAGTGAAAGGGGACTGTTAATGCTACAGCATACAGTACAAAGACATTTGTGCACTTCCAACCTTGAGGTAGAAGTTTGGGGAAGGCCCTTTTCTGTTCCAGCATGACTGTGCCCCTGTAGACAAAGTCAGGCTGATAAAGAGATAATTTGACAAGTCTGGTGGAGAAACTCAAGTGATCCACACAGAACCCTGACCTCAACCCCATTGAACACCTTTGGGATCAATTGGAATGCAGGTTACAAGCCAGGTCTTCTAATTCAACATCAGACACCAACTTCACAAATGCGCTTTTGGCAAAATAAGCACAATTTCCCAGAAGCAGATTTCAAAGTCCTGCGGAAAGACATTTTAGAAGCGTTAGGGCTGTTACAGACACGGGGACAACTTCATATTAATGTCTGCGCCAATTTTCAATTTCAGTATACAGGTTCCATATTGAGTGCCTGATGTAAAAATAGACTGTAAACACTGAAGACTGCTGAAATGAGACGATGTGCTTAGAGAAGTAAAAGAAACTCAGCTCTTTAAATGAAAAGTATATGTGTCAGCTTCTGCCAAGCGTAAGATTACAGCCAGGAGAATGTTTCTAACTGAAGATCAGTAGAAAGCAAAAGTTGAAAGGGTGAAAAAGGAAAGCTTTCATTGCTAATCTCCTTCTCAAAATGCTAGTTGCCTGGTTGATAACTGGCCCACTTAAGTTCTAAGACACTCACCTGAAACAAAAAAGCAGTTCAGGAGAGTCATGTCTCGTACACACGATCAGGTTTCTCGGCTGACTTTTTACCACCAGGAAACCCAAGGGGAAAGCCGAGAACCAGCTCGGCAGCTTTTTCCCCCTACACTGGGCCGGTTTTCCTGGAAAGCTTTGGTCGAGGAACCCGGCCGTGTGTATGCACCCCCGCAGCCTTTCCCCATAGGGAAACTTCCGGGTTGAAATCCGCTGGAAATCCCGGCGGGAAAAAAGGGAACATGTTCTCATTTTTCCCTCCACGATTCCTGGCCGTTTTCCCGGCCAAAAGCTGTCACGGCAGTTTCCCCGACGGAAAAACTGGTTGTGTGTACGAGGCATAAGAGAAAATAGTTCTCCTTATAATACTGTTGTTTCAGATTAGTAACTCAGTATTAAAGCACGAGAGTTAGCCCTGGTTCACACCAGTGCGGATTTAAAATTATGCTACTCCAGCACACTTTCCGTTTGAATATTTTATTATGTTTTCATAAGGCATAACAAAGGTCAAAAGAATAGTACCATTTATATTAGTACAGTACAATAAAAAGAATAAAATACAAAAAAGCAGTTACAACTATGCTTGACTCTTGATGTATATAGAACCAAATGTAAGGAGTAATCCTTAAGCCCCTTTCACACGGGGGGCATTAGTTATGATCCGCCCCGTGAACCTCCGATTGCTCATCGGGGATCGCTCCGTTGATCCCCGCTGAGCCGGCGGATGACAGGGCGGTCCCCGCACACTGTGCAGGGACCGCCCTGTCTTTTCTTCGGTCTCACCTATGGGGGGATCGGATGAACACGGACCGTCTGTCCGTGTTCACCTGATCCGATCCGCCAGACGGCTGGTTTTTCCTCCATCACACTTTAGCGGATCGGAGGGGGTCGGATGTCAGCGGGCATGTCACAGCTGACATTCGCGGCTCCATAGAGGAGCACAGAGCGCCCGTTCAGGTCCGCCTAAAAAACTGGCAGGTGGATCTGAAAGAGCCCTTAGTGTAACATTTCAGTTATAACAATTTAGTGATGTTATTCTATCTATCAATAATAACAATCATATATAATCAAGATAGGAGAATATAAAAGGTAATATTTAGTTTTAGCGAAAATAGAAGAAGATAGCGTTTGCTCGATACATCGGGTCAAAATAACCCAGCACACTTTCAAAGCCGCAGATGAGTGCAAATGGCACCTCCGACTTCATTTTGATTTGCGACTTCGCTTATGCAAGTCGCAATGAAGTCTGAAAAAGTAGTGCAGTAATCTTTTTCAAAGTCGTTGTGACATGAGTCGCAGCAATTTGAACAGTTCCATTGCCGGCAACTTGTCATGAGATCTGTAACTGTCAAAAAGCATGGCAAATCGAACCGGTGTGAATGAGGGCTTATGCCTAGTACACACGTACGGGATTCCCGGTGGTAAAAAAAAACGTCCGCCGGGAATCCAGAGGGGGAACCGAGAACCTGCTCGTAAGTTTTTTCCCCTACACATGAGAGATTTTCCCGACAGGAGCTTTGGTCAGGAATTCCGGCCATGTGTATGCTCCATCGCAGTTTTTCACATAGGAAGACTGGCAGGAAAAAGACCGCCAGGAATCCCTTCAGGGAAAAAGAGAGTTGGTTCTCTTTTTTTTCCCGCCAGTTTTCCTGTCGGGAAAACGGCGATGGAGTATACACATGGCCGGGATTCCCGGCCAAAAGCTCTCATGGCAGTTTTCCTGATGGGAAAACCGGTCATATGTACGAAGCATTAGAATGACTACTAATTGACATGCTAGTGCATCAAAGAGAGGGGTCAACAATGGCAGCCTCCATGTGTTTTTCAAGAATCATTACTTTAAACAAAAAATTGTATAAATTGCCTATACTTCAAAGTGCAATTGCTCCTTCACATTTCATATTTTGTACCTTAACCACTTCAATATCGTGCACTTTCACTTTATAAAATGTTGTAAATAAGAAAGTTTTCTAATTCATTGATGAGCACTGATGAGGCTGTACTGATGGGCACCGATGAGGTGGCACATACATGCAGCACTGATAGGCAGCACTAATGAGGAGGCACTGACAGGCATCCCTAATGGGCACTGGTGACTCTAGTGGGCATTCCTGTTGGGCTCCAGTGGGCATCTTTGGTGGGTCTGCACTGATAACCAATGTGCTGATCATCAGCGCAGACCACCCATGTCAGGAGAGCCACTGATCAGCTCTCCTCTACTCGCGCCTTTTCATTGCAAGTAGAGGAAAAACTGATAAACGGCACTTCCTGGTTACTTTGTGATGAGCTGTAATTGGACACAGCTGATTACATGGTAAAGAGCATACATCATAGGCTCTTTACCAGGTTTGGAGATGCAGTGTGTCAGAGCGACACACCACACCACCAACGATCGCTGTGCCACCAATATAATGCCCAGTCAGGATAACGGGCAGGATGGCGGGCGATAAGTGATTAACTACTTATGTCCCAGTTGCCCATTTAATATAACGCTAGGATAACATCTAGGTCTATAAAGACATGGATAAAGGGGGTTTGGGGTGGAGGAACTTGACTGCCCTGCACAGAGTCCCAATCAATCAATTAGAACACCTTTAGGATGAATTACAGTGGAGACTGAGCCAGGCCTTCTCATCCACATCAGTGCCTGACCTCACAAATGTGTTTCTGGAAGAATGGTCAAACATTCCCATAGACACACTCCTAAACCCTGTGTACAGCATTCCCAGAACAGTTGAAGCTGTTATAGCTGCAAAAGGTAAGCCAACTCAATATTGACCCCTGCGGTCTAAAGGCCTATACACACAATATGAAAGTCCAAAGTGTGGTGCTTTCAACAGCTGATTCCATTTTTTTGTCCGACAAAAGCTGGATGTGCAGACTATAACATTTTTGTCGGATGTAAACACAATGTCCGATTTTCAAATAAATAGTATGCTTTTTGGACGAAAAAAATTATAAGAGCAAGACTATGCATGCTCAGAAACGAAAGAATACATACAAAACTAGTCTAAGCATTACATTACTTCTTAAATTGGATTCTGTCGTATGGTGACTTACCTCTTCACTTTCAACATGAGACTAGCATGCAACAAAAAATGGACGAACGGTTGTCCGAAAATCTGATCGGGTGTACAAGGCTTCAGACTGGGATGCCATTAAAGTTCATGTGCATTTAAAGGTGTCCCAATACTTTTGGTAATTCACAGTAGTGTGTATATATATATATATATATATATATATATATATATTTATATATATATATGTACTGTATATATATTGTGACAGGAAGTCAGGTAAATCTGTGTGTGTTGTCACAGACGGGAGATACCTTTCTGCCTTGTTTAGACAATACACCAATTACAATTGGGCATCGGCTGCAGAAAATGGCCATAGAGGTTTGGGGCATTAGAAGGCTTCAGCTGTTCAGAATGAAGCAATTAAAGCCTATATAAAGACAGCCTAATGGCCCATACACACGATCCGAATATCGGCCGACGGATCGTACGACTTTTTTCGCTTAATAATCGCGAGTAAAATAAAATAGGTTTTTAAACTCACGAAAACTCTCGTACGATAGAAAAAAATGATCGGAAGTGATGTCACGTGTTGTAATGTATTTGTATTGTATTGTCGGACGACGGCTGTACTGACTAAACGAAAATCGGACGATCGCACATCAGACGAGAACATTTTTTGCGCTTGTCCGATCGAATTTAATCGGATGAACGGTCGTGATCTGCTGTCGAAAGTAGTGTACACACGATCCGAAAATCGTACGATCCATCATCGGACGATCGTTGTGTATGGGCCATTAGGATGACGACTGATTGCTGCATCCTGAGGCCTTGTGAGTTAAGGAGCAGTCACAAACACTACTGAAGAGGTGAGGTGCTGATTGATATTTCTGTGTGATAAATTTTAAAGAGACTTTTTGTTTTCTGCTGTATGACCAGCAGTGTCTGCCCAGCAGTAGGCTGTGCCAGACTCTATAGGTAGGTTCCTGTGTTGGGAAGGTAGACGCCCCAAGTGGCAATGGTTTATTTTATGTTTTGTTTTGTTCATGCTGTTTTGATGCTTGCACTTATATCCAGCAATATGGAAAAATAAACCATATCATTTGTTTTCAACCATCCTCTACTGCCTTTTTGTACAGTTCAGCGTGTAGTGAACCCATCCAAGGGGTCACACACACCCGCTACCGAGCTAATCCCTCACAATATATTACATACAGTACATAAAAAAATAAAAATTAAAAAAATAAAACATTCCCTTATTTCTTAGTTATAACAATGTTGTATAATTTGGATGACTTTTCCTTTCACTAGAAAAGCATCAAATGCTAATCTAATGTCATTCGAATTTTTACCAATTACAAACCTGTGAAATATTTGTCATTGTATTAATTAATGCCCTTATCAATCTATCTTATTCATACCTTAATGATGCGTTAACAAGTTACAAAAACCATCATTCCCCCTGCGTGCATTGCAAAATTAAAGAAGAATAAAGCTCTAAAATAAATTGATATAATTTTAATCAACATCATTTTTTTATAACATGTTAGGATAGATCATTCATACATTGGGAAAAAAATACTGAAAAAATGCATTGTTTTACTATTTAACCACTTGACCACTGGGCACTTAAACCCCCTTAATAACCAGACCAATTTTCAGCTTTCGGTGCTCTCACATTTTGAATGACAATTACTCAGTCATACAACACTGTAGCCAAATGAAATTTTTGTCCTTTTTTCCCCACAAATAGAGCTTTCTTTTGGTGGTATTTGATCATCTCTGCGGTTTTTATTTTTTTCGCTATTAATGAAAACAGAACGAAAAATTTGTAAAAATATGAATTTTTCTTCATTTCTATCATAACATTTTGTAAAAAAGTTATTTGTCCTCATAAATTTAGCCTAAAATGTATACTGCTACATATTTTTGGTAAACAAAAAAAAAATGCATATTATTTAGTCGGGGTGAAAGTTATAGGGTCTACAAGCAATGGTACCAATTTCTGAAAATTGATCAATTTGATCACATCTGATGTACTGACAGCTTCTCTCATTTCTTGAGACCCTAACAAGCCAACAGGTGGCACTGCAGTGGTGCAGGTGGAACTGGTAGGCACAGATGGCACTGGTGGGCACAGATGGCACTGGTGGACACATATGGCACTGGTGGGCAAATATGGCACTGGTGGGGTGCAGATGTTTACATTTGTGATCGCGCCGTCATTGGACGGCGCGATCACGTGGTAAGGAGCCGCTGCCATTGGCTCCTTACCGAGATCATTGACGCTGCGGGTCCCGTGGACCCGGTGAGCACCGGTGATCGCGTGTGCGCGCCCCGGTCGGGCGCGCACACCTGACTCTAACGGAGGACATCCATGGACGTCCTGTTAGAGTACAGGAACCGCCTTATAGACGTATTTTGTCTATAGGGCGGTGACTAAGTGGTTAATAAATAGAATATATGTATCCAAATTTTCTGGCAAATTAAAGCCCTATCTGCCTGCAAAAATAAATAAATCGTATAATATGTTAGGGTAGACTATAAAACCTAAAATATATGATATTTGGAACCAGAACAATGCCAACAAGTCAAAAAGAAGAAAAAGGACTAGGGACTCGAATGGGTAACATAAGTAGTACTCTAACATTAACAACTGTATGAACTACTGTTGATTATAATAAACTAGTGTTGAGCGGAATACGCCATATTCAATTTCGCGATATTTCACGAATATATAGAAAAATATTCGTGAAATATTCGTTAATATCGCATATTCGTGATATTTTATCAAAAAAAAAATTTTGCGAAATTTCGCTAATGCGAATGCGAAATTGATTGCAAAATTCTCGTCTGCGCATGCGCATGCACGCGAACAACACGCGAAAACTGAGATAATTTCCTATAGGAAGCACAATGCTAAGCTCTAAGATCGCAATACACAGGAAAAACGCACAGAAACACTCCACTCTCTCTAGCCACATTGTGAATCTGCACTGAAATACTGCTGGGAGTGATCTTATATAATGGTCGTGCAGGCAGGTTCCTATTGGTTGCTATGGAGGTTGCCAACCTCTGACAACTGTGGTAGGAGAACTCTGATTGGCTCTGATGCAAAAGAAGGGCAGAGAAAGTATTCGCGAATATTCGTAATACGAATATTCGCATTGCGAATATTCGGCAACATAAAAGGATCGCCTCAGCTACTCGGCCCAGGGTCTCTAATCATACCAGCAATGCTTTTAGACATCGATGGAGATCACTAGGATGTGATCTGTTTTAAAAATAAATTTGAAAAAATACAAATATTCGCAATAGCGAATATTCACCGCGATATTCGAGTTATTCGCGAATACTCGAATATGTAATATTCGTAACGAATATTCACAATGCGAATATTCGTGAGCAACACTATAATAAACCAACACTGGGTGATGCTCACTTTCATTTTATTTTACTCATATTGTATGCTTCAATTACAGTGCAAAGTAAAATGTTCTTCTATCAGAGACGTTGTACATATCCCTGATGTGTATGATAAATGCAAAACATTCAGGAATAAAATGGTCATTGGGGACCCTGTCTGCATGAGACTTGTACGCTCCCCCCCCCATTATATGTTTGGATTTCCTCTGGGTGATCCAGTCCCCCCAAATCAAAATCATGCTTGTAGGTTAATTGGCTTGTGATGAAATTGGCCTTAGATTGTGTGGATGTGATGCTATGAATGCTATGACTGTTGGAAAATGAGACTGTAAGCTCCTTCGGGGGTAGAGGATAATGTGATGTGCTTCTATATATTCTGAAAAGCACTAAATATTACAATGAAACTATATAAATTAGTAAATGGTTTAAGACGTTTTACAATTTGAAAACTCTTCAAAGAACATATTAACACATATAAAAACACTAATTGAAAATACATTATTTTATGTTATATAATTAGAAACTAGTAATAATAAGTGTACAATCATTAATCAGCATTAGTTAGCAACCAACAGTGCATTCAGAAATTGGATGCCATAGTTTCTTTATATTCTTTTTTTTTTCAGGCTAGCTTTAATTTTGGTGCCTATGAGGACAGGGAGGGTTGTGGGGTATTGTGAGTGCCAGCTGTCTTATGGAAAACAGTAAGGATATAACAGGAAAATCCACTCTAGTCAGTCAACCAACGAAGCCTTGTGTTGGTTCAGCCAGAGAGGGACAATGTCTCTGGGGGCCTACAGACATAAGCAGGGGCGGACTGACCATTTGAGCACTCGGGCACTGCCCGAGGGCCCCATGCCACTAGGGGGCCCCATCAGGATTGCCAGCCACTGTCACTATCAGAAAGTTGGTCCTGGAACAAAACAATGATGAACAAGGGCATGTGAACACAAAAAGACTCTATATACACACACACACTAGATTACCAAGTCTTAGTCTGTAAGGTTCAACATTGAGTTGGCCCGCCCTTTGCAGCTATAACAGCTTCAACTCTTCTGGGAAGGCACTCCACAAGATTTAGGAGTGTGTCTTTAGGAATGTTTGACCATTCTTCCAGAAGAACATTTGTGAGGTCAGGCACTGATGTGAATGAGCAGGTCTGACTCCCAGTCTCTGTGCTAATTCATCCCAAATGTGTTTTATCGGGTTGAGGTCAGGACTTTGTGCAGGTCAGTCAAGTTCCTCCACCCCAAACTCACTCATCCATGTTTTTATGAACCTTGCTTTCTGTACTGGTGTGCAGTCATGTTGGAACAGGAAGGGGCCATCCCCAAACTGTGCCCACAAAGTTGGGAGCATGAAATGTCTTGGTATACCGACGCCTTAAGAGTTCCCTTCACTGAAACTTGGGGGCCAAGCACAAACCCACAACATAATCCCCCTCCACCAAATGAGACTGTGAGCCAGGCCTTCTCTTCCACATCAGTAAACAAGAAAAAGTAAGAAAGGGCTTCTTTGAATGGATTGTATTAGAAAAAATAAAACTACTCACAAGTGTAGCAGAAAGGTTCACAATATAAAAGTTTCCATAGGTAGCAACAATAAGTCGACCCAAACGCACTCCAGATGGTCATAGAGGATGTGATGATGACCACTGCTGGCTGACACATTTTAAAGAACAACCTTCTTCCTCAGAGCCCAGCCCACCTCAGTGCCTGACCTCACAAATGCGCTTTTGGAAGAATGGTTAAATATTCCCATAGAAACACTTCTAAACCCTATGGACAGCCTTCCCAGAAGAGTTGAAGACTGGGATTCCATTACAGTTCATGTGCGTGTAAAGGCAGGTGTCCCAATACTTTTGGTAATATAGTGTGTATATGTATACATTGATTCTTTGGTTGATTTTTTTGCCCACTGTTTTAGGCAAAACATGTGAGGATAAAATAATTGGAGTTGTTGTCTGTGACTCACAAGAGTTCAAGAGTTGAAACTGATCAGTCAAAGAGAGCCAGGCATCTTGTAACTTTGTAATGTGGTGTGTGTGTGTATATATATATATATATATATATATATATATATATATATACAGTGCAGACCAAAAGTTTGGACACACCTTCTCATTCTAATGCCGCGTACACACAATCATTTTTTGCGATGAAAAAAAAACGACGTTTTCAATCATGAAAAAAAACGAAGTTTTTCAAACTTCATTTTCCAAAACGACGTTGCGTACACACCATCATTTTTCTACAAAGCTCTAGCAAAGCGTGGTGACGTGCACCACGTTCGACGGCACTCTTTTCCATTGAACCTCCGTCTCATAACTTGATTCTGAGCACGCGCGGGTTTAAAAACGTTGTTTTCAACATCGTTTTGCCCACACACCATCACTTTTTATGACACAAAAAACGACATTTTGAAAAACGACACAAAAAATTCAAGCATGTTGGAATTTTTCTTTGGTCGTTTTTTTGAAGACAAAAAACGACGTTTTGCCCACACACGATCAATTTAAATGACGTTTTAAAAAACATCGTTTTTTTTTCATCGCAAAAACTGATCGTGTGTGCGGCATTAGAGTTTTCTTTATTTTCATGACTATGAAAATTGTAGAGTCACACTGGAGGCATCAAAACTATGAATTAACACATGTGGAATTATATACATGACAAAAAAGTGTGAAACAACTGAAAATATATGTCATATTCTAGGTTCTTTAAAGTAGCCACCTTTTGCAGCACACATCTCTAGAACAACTGTTAAGAGAAGACTGTGTGAATCAGGCCTTCATGGTAGAATATCTGCTAGGAAACCACTGCTAAAGAAAGGCAACAAGCAGAAAAAACTAGTTTGGGCTAAAGAACACAGGGAATGGGCATTAAACCAGTGGAAATATGTGCTTTGGTCTGATGAGTCCAAATTTGAGATCTTTGGTTCCAACCACCGTGTCTTTGTGCGACGCAGAAAAGGTGAACGGATATACTCTACATGCCTGGTTTCCACTGTGAAGCATGGAGGAGTAGGGGTGATGGTGTGGTAGTACTTTGCTGTGACACTAATGGGGATTTATTCAAAATTGCAGGCATACTGAACCAGCATGGCTACCACAGCATCTTGCAGCGGCATGCTATTCCATCCGGTTTGCGTTTAGTTGGACCATCATTTATTTTTTAACAGGACAATGACCCCAAACACACCTCCAGGCTCTGTAAGGGCTATTTGACCAAGAAGGGGAGTGATGGGGTGCTGCGCCAGATGACCTGGCCTCCACAGTCACCGGACCTGAACCCAATTGAGATGGTTTGGGGTGAGCTGGACCGCAGAGTGAAGGCAAAAGGGCCAACAAGTGCTAAGCATCTCTGGGAACTCCTTCAAGATTGTTGGAAGACCATTTCAGGTGACTACCTCTTGAAGCTCATCAAGAGAATGCCAAGAGTGTGCAAAGCAGTAATCAAAGCAAAAGGTGGCTACTTTGAAGAACCTAGACTATGACATATTTTCAGTTGTTTCACACTTGTTTGTTATGTATATAATTCCACATGTGTTAATTCATAGTTTTGATGCCTTCAGTGTGAATCTACAATTTTCATAGTCATGAAAATAAAGAAAACTCTTGGAATGAGAAGGTGTGTCCAAACTTTTGGTATGTACTGTATATATATATATATATATATATATATATATATATATATATATATATATATATATATATATAGTGATAGATAGACCATTTAATTAGAGTCTAGGTCACTTTAAGTTCAAGTGTTATGATAAAATGTGACTCTGAACTTGCAGTGATGATTACACCTTTAAATCAAGTTTGCTCACAGTGGGCCAAATTCAGGTACAATTGCCCTGGCGCAGAGTATCAGAGATACATTACGCCGCCGTATTTTACCTGGCTCTAAGACGAATTTAGGTAGATTTCGGCCCGTAAGGTACGGCGGCGTAGTGTATTTCTCGCAGGCGGAATCTAAATACGCGATTAGGGGGCGTGAAGCATTTAAATTAGGCGCGTCCCCGCGGCGATCGAACTGCACATGCTCCATTCAGAAATTTCGCAAAAATAACGTTGTTACGTAATTTTTTTTTTGAGTCGCGTCATTTACGTACATTCCTATTCCCAGACGACTTACGCAAAAAAAAAAATTGAAATTCGACGCGGGAACGACGGCCATACTTAACATGGGCCGTCTAACTATAGACCAGCTAATAGCTGGTATAACTTTACGCAGCAAAAAGATGACTACAGATGCCGTAAGAGATTGCGAAGGACGATCATAACTCTGTGGATCGCCGGAAAAAGCTTATTTGCATACCCCGACGCGGAAAACGACCCGAACTCCACCCAGCGGCCAAAAAAAGATTGCAGCGTAGATCCGAAGGCGTACGAAGACGTAAGCCTGTCGGATCGAAGCCCGAAGCCGTCGAATCATGGTTTGAGAATTCAAACTAATGATACGACGCGCGTAATTTGAAAGTACTGCGGTCTAACAGGAGATAGACCGGAGTAATGGCTCTGTGAATCTGGCCCAGTGGACCCAGAGACTGGTATATTTAATAAGCAATTTGAGTTTTAATGAGCTGGCTACCATTTGGAGTCTATCTTGCAGATGGCTTACACACATGATAAAAAAAAAAGGTGAAGTGATGACAGTTATAAGCCTACAGAAATGTATTTGTTTCTCCTCTTTACTTACTTTTGATCCTATTGCAGTAGAAAATTAAGAAACCTGCAAGCTGAACAAGTTGAGAATATTTCCCTTGAGCTCTGTAAAGTGATCATTTGTGTTCTCACTGAAATGTGTTATTTGGGCAAATGAAAAGTGAAGATTTCTTACCCGCCAAGTCCACACTGAAATATTTCCACTTTGCACTTAAATATTGTGAGCAGCAATTTGATTAAAAGGCTTTTAAAATAAACAAAATTGCAAGTTAATGGAACTCATAAAACGCTCTCCAGGCATGCCTAGGATTCAGAACTACTTTGTTAAGATTGGATTTAATGGTGCTGTTTGCCTTGGTTAGTAATTGAAATGTTTCACCAACCAGTGTGATAGCTGATGTCTAAATGCAGAGAGCAGTGGTTTATTGAGGTGACCTCACACCGATTAGCTAACACAGAATAAATGTGCGGTACACCTATATGGAATCTGACTCTGGGTTCTTCATCTACTGCTTGGCATCACAGAGCCCTGCTTCTTCCTCCTGGCATACAGTGCCCAGAAGCCCAGATAGCAAGCAATTGTGCTGCAAGTTTGAAATTGACTTGCCAGGCTTCACAAGTTTGTTGCACAATTACAGCAAGTCTGCATTCCATGACTCCAGATCAACCTTCTTTGCAAACATTCTGCAAGTTCTGGTTCAGCTATGTTGTTTAGACATGTGCATTCATTTTCGTCCGAATTTCAGGTATTTTCGTTATTGTTTTAAGAAACGAAAACGAACGCACAGAATACGAAAACTGAAAGATCCGACATAAACAAATGCTTTATTTTCATTTTCGTCGGTCGAATGTGCCTAACCTTAACTCTATTAGTCCAAGATTATTCTACATAGAGAGGAAAGACTTGACATTATAGAGAGAAAAGATTCAACATTATAGAGAGAAAATATTCGACATTATGGAGAGAAAAGATCGCTGCTGGAATTGGGTGGGGGAAGTAAAATACAAATAATCATGATAATGAATGTTATTGGCTGATTGTAACCAAAGAGTAGGAGCAGGAAAATATAGCTAGAACTAACTTGACATTTCAACATGAATGACAAAGATTCGACAAAGCATCGAAAAACGTAGAGTTATTGAAGGCTTATGGTGTCTGTTGTCTGCTGTCTGTTGATAGTTCTAAGAAGATTCGAGCAGGAGCAGCTAAACTGTACGACGCTGCAATCATACATTTCTGGGTCAAATGCTCGGCCCATAGGCTATATAAAATTCTATTGTTGGTTGACTAGTATTAATAATTAATAAATATAATTATTACTAGTCATACAACATTAGAATTCTACTATAGCTTGTACGCGGAACATTCAATCGGAAAAGTATGATTGCAGCGTCGTACAGTTTCGCTGCTCTGTCGAATCTTCTTTGAACATTCAACAGACAGTCAGACACCATAAGCCTTCAATGACAGATTCAACATTAATTTGTTCAGATTTTCGGACAAATGCAATTTCCAACAAAAAACAAAATAAATAAAAACGAATTTCCTGAGTAACTAAATACATTTATTTTTCAGACGAAAACAAAAATCCGAAACTAAATATTTCAGTGTGCACATGTCTAATGTTGTGCAGTAGTCATCCCACCACAGGGGTCACTGTGGCTGAATGTTAATGCTGTAGAACTCTTGCTGTAGACTCGCCATTGCAACTTTGCTCTTGCTAAAGACTTGCCATGCAAATTTACTGCAAATTGGAAAAGGGGCAAATAGAACTTGTACTTCAAGTGTTCTGTAAATTTACACAAAATGCGCTATCAAAAAATAGTGTGTGAGCAGCTACAAAAAACAGTGGACAGTGGAAATAACAGACAAAAACATACAAATAGTAGCGCTAAATATGATGATGGTACCCTAGTACAAAATATAATCAAGTGACTGATATGTACTGTAAACAGAAGAAAAATGGAAAAAGTCCATGTGTGGGATAGTGAAGACTTGATTGTTTTAGAAAAAACTGAGCGATAAAGTCCCAAATTAGCAGTGATTCACTCTTGAACGTGATACACACAAGTGATGAACCCATCACCAATAAAGCAGAGGCTTACCAAATATATTGAACCCTAATGAGCATACGCCCAGCGGGTCAATAAAGCAGAGTATGTATGGAGACTGTTGGCACCGCAAGACCAGGTCTTCTAATGGCAAACCACCAAACGAAAGGAGGATGACAAGTACTTGAAGATGGTAACTCACAGGTGGTCAAACCCATACAGTCTTCAGGCACACTGCAGCCCTTCCCATACTGCAGACTGTGTCTCCTCCTTCCTCTCCTCTCTTTCAGCTCTGTAAATTTACAACTTGCCAGTGAAAATGTGCAGCAAGTTACCAGACTTAAGCCCTGTACACATGGCCGGTTTTCCCCTTGGAAAAAAAACATTGGTTTTCCTGATGGGATTGCTGCCTAGCTTGATGGGACTCCTGCCAAGCTTGTCTTGCGTACAGACTGTCATACAAAATCCCACCGGTCCAAAGCGCGGTGATGTACAACACGTATGACGGCACTATAAAGGGGAAGTTCCATTCCAATGACCCCACCCTTTGGGCTGTTTTTGCTGATCTTGTGTTATGTTATCGTGTGTTAATAAAAGTTTGGTGAGAGATGATTCACGCTTAATAATAATTTACAGCGTGAGGAATGTGCTATCTCCATTACGAACGCTAGTTTTACCAGAAGGAGCGCTCCCATTTCATACTTGATTCTGAGCATGCCCGTTTTTTTACCCTCGCAAAAGCATACGCACAACCGGTTTCCTCAACAGGAAAAAGTCAGATGGGAATCCCGACGGGAAAATAGAGAGTCTGGAAAACTGCTAGGGAGCATACACATGACCGGGGTTCCTGGCCAAAAGCTCTCCTGGCAGTTTTCCTGCTGGGAAAACCAGCCATGTGTATGAGGCTTTACAAACAAATTTATGGCAAGTTATCCTTGTTATCTGGTAGGAACAGATGCAGCACCCAGCCCCACTGTCTGCAGCCTGTCAAAAGTCTATAGCAGGCTGCAGCATGAGGGGGCTTAATGTTGTACTGAGAAAATTTACCTATGCCATGTGTGAGAAATAACTTGTTAATATGACAATTTTGTGGATTTTTTTTTTTTATTTTCCAAACAATTGTTGGGCAACAAGCTGCAACTTAAAAAAACTCACTATGCCTCTTACTAAATACATTGGATTGTCATCTTTACAAAATTGGGTCATTTGGGGGTATTTGCACTGTCCTGACATTTTAGGTTCTCAAGAAATGAGATTTCATTTCATCAGGATTGATCAGTTTTCAATGATACGTAGCATAGTTTGTAGACACTAACTTTCACACAAAACACAATAAAAGAACTTTCACACAAACTAATTATCATGCACTATCAGGATTTGTTTCACCAAATACATTGTGTGAACAAAATGATAAAAATTTCATTTGGATACAGTGTAGCATGTCTGAGTAATTGTCATTCAAAGTGCGAGAGCATGGAAAGCTGGAAATTGGTATGGGAAGGAGGGGGGCGAAAGTTCCCAGTACAGCGGTGGTTAAGTACTGGTCCAAGCTTGGCTTATATGCAAGTTATTGGCCATAAAAGAGGGTCATGGTTCTGCCCTGGGGGACATGTATCAATGCAAAAAAAGTTCAAAAAAAGATTGTTTTTTCAGGAGCAGTGTTTTAAATGAAGTTTAAAATGCAACCATAAAAATGAAAAATCTTTTAAATATAGTGCCTGGGGATCCCCTTAGTCTGCCTATAAAGTGGTGCATCTGTACCGTTTATAGAACATGCTGCAGAAAAACTGACATCTCTAAAGTAAAAAAAAACAAGTTTAATCCCATTTAAAATGACTTACGGTTTTAATTGCCGGTACCTGGCTATTAAAAAACAGTAAAGAAAAAACAGCAAGGTGTCCCCTCAAAATTCATACCAGACCCTTATCCAAGCATGCAGCCTGGCAGGTTAAGAAATTTGGGGGGGGGGAGGCAAAATCCATATCAGACCCGCAGAGCTATTTTTTTCTTTAATCCCTTTCTTTAATTTCTTAAAAAAAATTTAACCCCTTTTTTTTTCAGTAGCTGGGTTCCCGGCAAATAAAACCACAAATCATTTTAAATGGGATTTGACTAATTTTTTTCCTTAAGAAATATCAGTTATTCTGCTTTATGCATACTACAAATGCTGCAAACCAAATGGGGGGTGGTGTTCGGCCCATCTCTACTTGCCATATGACTGAGATTAAATACTGCATTAAAACGTACAGTAAGTTAAGCAGGGGTCTCAAACTGGTGGCCCTCCAGCTGTTGCAATACTACAAGTCCCATCATGCTTCTGCCTGTGGGAGTCGCGCTTGTAACTGTCAGCCTTGTAATGCATCACAGGACTTGTAGTTTTGCAACAGCTGGAGGGCCGCCAGTTTGAGACCCCTGATTTAACACTTACCCTACCGAGTCATTGTAAAATTACATCGGCGTGAACCCTCCCTCCCCCCTCCGGGTGGACGTCATATGACATCCTTGCCTTCCCGGGCGGCTAGGGGGCACGCGCGCGCCGCCGCCACATTGCTTCGGACCCAGCAGCCATGATGTCAGCCAGGCACCCGCGATTGCCCGCAATCACGGCAGGACCATGGATCTGTGTGCTTAACCACTTAAGACCCGGACCAATATGCTGCCAAATGACCCAAGGGTTTTTTGCGATTCGGCACTGCGTCGCTTTAACAAGACAATTGCGCGGTCATGGCGACGTGGCTCCCAAACAAAATTTGCGTCCTTTTCTTCCCACAAATAGAGCTTTCTTTTGGTGGTATTTGATCGCCTCTGCGATTTTTATTTTTTGCGCTATATACAAAAATATAGCGACATTTTTGAAAAAAAATCAATATTTTTTACTTTTTGTTATAAGAAAAATCAATAAACTAAATTTTAGTCAAACATTTAGGCCAAAATTTATTTAGCCACATGTCTTAAGTAAACAAAAAATCGTAATAAAAAAAAAATTAGCTACCTAGCGGGAACAGCGACACTAATACAGCGATCAGAAAAATGATCGCTTAGTGATGCTGGCAATAGGGAGTGAAAGGGTTAACTAGGGCGGTGATCAAGGGGTTACAACTTTATTAGGGGGGGTACGGGGGGCTACCCTGAACCTAACACTAACTGACTGTCACACTGCCTGTCACACTGACACTAAATACAGTAATCATACATGTATGATTACTGCATTCAGTGACACTGTGACAGGGGGGAGGGGGGGGCGATCGCGGGGGTTAAATGTGTTTATGTGTAGTGTTAGTGCAGTGTAGTGTTAGTGCAGGACTTACTGTGTTGTGATCTCTCCTCAGCGGTGGTTGAAAAAAACGCAGAGGGAGAGATCACATCGCTTCCTCCTTCCTGTGTTTACACAGGAGGAGGAAGTGACAGGGCAGGCTGGCGCGCGCATTGGCTAGGAGCGATCCGGAGGGGGCGGACAAAAACGAATAGCCGCCCCCTCTTGTCGGAACGCTCCTGCAGCCGCGCGGACCGCCGCATGTACGGGGGGGGGGGTCCGATCGGATCCCCGAACCCCCCCAAGGCACCAACGTATATATACGTTGATGTGCCTGTCGGTGCCATTCTGCCAAAGTAAATGTACATGCGGCAGTCCTTAAGTGGTTAAATACACAGATCCATGTCCTGTCAGCGGTGAGGAGAACGATGTGTTTTCCCAGTACAGAGGAACACACATCGCTCTCCTCCCTATGTGAGTCCCCTCCCCCCTACAGTTAGAACACACTTTAGGGAACATATTAACCCCTTCAGCGTCCCCTAGTGTTAACCCCTTCCCTGCCAGTCACATTTACACAGTAATCAGTGCAGTTTTATAGCACTAATCACTGTATAAATGTGAATGGTCCCAAAAATGTGTCAAAAGTGTCCAATGTGTCCGTCGCAATGTCACAGTCACAATAATAATCACAGATCACCGCCATTACTAGTAAAGTGCAAAAGCACTGAAAACTAAAAATTGGTCTGGGCAGGAAGGGGGTGAAAATGCCCTGTATGGATGTGGTTAAAGCATAATTCGGAAATATAACACATGCAAGATTTTAAGGAGAGTTTTTATGAATTACACCGTTTTTTTCAAAATGCGGTTGCGTTATTTTACCCCATACTCGGACGTGGTAAAATATCGCTTAGTGAATTGTGTCCAACGTCAGGGTTAACAACTGCCCATTTATTTCTTTGTATTGTTATTGTAATGCGGCTACAGAAAACTTTTCCGTTCTTCCAACTTTTTCATCTTGTGGTGTTCCTGACAAATTTCACACCTTTCAGATCTTATCTGCTTTTTTTTACTTCACATCCAAGACAAATTACATATCTACTCGGCTTTACCACTGAATGCCTGCACGGTAAAAAATATTGTTTCTGAAATTCTGTCAGTGATTTCTTTCTGCAAAAAACAAATAGAATCTTTCCGACATTCTTGAGGATTTCAGTGACTGATGCCATGGATTTTAGCTGTTCTGAAACACTCATTTATTGCATCAATGATGTCTATATATGTTCAGCAAGCTTTATACAGACCTAGAGATAAATTAACCACAAAACAATTCATCCCATGGAAACTTTTTTTTTTTTCTTTTGATTTTTCATTTTACAGACTCATTCAATTTCAGAAGGGATTATAGGTTACAATGCACTGCAGCTGAGTATGAACAATAATAGGATGTTTTATATCTGTAGATTTTCCTTATTTCATAGAAGAATGTCAGACTGTTGGATGTCTGGCTTGTGCTGACAGAACTGACAGGTTTGTCAACTCTGTAAGGCTTTGTACACATGGGTACTGTGTACAAAACCATATTAAATGTTTGTGTAAATGCAGAATGAATCTTGATTAGTTTGGAATGAGAAGTGTCAGGGCCTGAACTTGAACCAGGGACCTCAACTGTGTCTGCCAATGACTCTTCTCGCTGAGCTACCTGAGATGCTGGACAGCACGCTGCCTGATGCATTGGACAAACTTGCCTTGTGTCTTGATGTCTGTTGAACCTTGAATTCTTTGCTCTTGCCATGAACTTCCTGATTTTAGCCATGTCTCTGCACTTCCTCTTTGCAAGGTTATTGTGCTTTCTCAGCCAGTGCTTTACTCTTGTCTTTCCTGCTGTGTCTGTATTATCCTACCACTCGTTATCAACCCTTGGCTTGTTCCTCGACTACTCTTCTGCCTCATCCCAACCTGCAACCACTTGTTACTGACCTTTTGGCTTGTTTATTGACCACACTTCCATTTGATCATTATCTGCTTGTCCGGTACTTGCTCACCTCCTGGTGGGATGATCTTGAGGACCGCGTCCTTGTACTAACACGCAGCTAAATCCATCTCCGCCATTAGGAGCCCTGGTGAACACTGGTTAGTACTTAGACTCCACACCTCAGGTGAGCCTGCGCCATCCGCCAGGGTGACTGCACGTGTACCCATCCTGCTGGTTGGTGGTAGTCCTGCACCTGCTATAGAAACTGGTCTTCGAGCCTGATCGTGTAATGGATGTGGAAAATATACTACAGAAATAGCTGCAGCGTTCCCTGCAAGATGAAGCAGCTCAGGCATTTTTTCAGGTCCAGTATTTGAATCCACATCCCAAATATCCCAAATGGTGTATGAGTGTATGAAGTCTTACACTCACAAGCCTCGGAACAATCATATTTGGATAACATTGCAAAGGGAAGTTCATAAATTTACAGTGGAACTTTACCCAAACAGGAAAACTTCTTTTGGGGACTTTTTTATTTTGGAAGGGGAGGGGGGTACCTACTTTTAATAGGTACATGTTCCTTCTTCCACTTGGATTGTCTAGGCCAGCAATCTCCATTCTACGGTGGGAAAAAAGATCCTGCAAGCAGAATCTTTGGGGCGGTGCCGGAGCAGTGTATACTGCCAAAATGCCCTGCCTATTGAAATAAATGGGCAGAGCTGCTAAAATGCCTGCAAAGCGATTCGGCAGCGCCACAACACGGGCACTATAAACTCTTTCTTCAGCCACTAGCAGGGGTTAAAAGCACCCCTCAAGCTTCCGAAAAGCGACATTAAAACTAGCAGTGCTATACCGCTAACGCCTGCACCGCCCCAGTGTGAAAGGGGTCTTGGTTGTATCAGGCAAGTTGTCTCTTGTTGATATTGAAGGTAAACATGCAAACTGCAAACTGTTAACCAACCCAACGTAACTGATTTCATAATAATAGATTTAGTGATGATTACTTAATTGAAGATTAAACTTAATAGCATTTATGTTCCTTTGTTCACCATCTACAGATAAATATTAAACAATCGATAGAAAGGCAGGCCACATGTTCAGTCATATTAATAGCAGAGCAATGCTAGTAACACATAACTGTGTAGCACAAAAACTGAACATCAGGATTTTCTGGATTTGACCAGCCTATTGCCAGTTATAGTAAAGCCCATATGTATCAAAGACTAGCAGTCTTGCCGTTCCCAGTCGATGCCTCTTATGGGGAAATACGTCTGGTGTGACGTTACTACGTACCAGCTTGTGGCTGTGTCGAACATTTGCTTTGCTTCCTAAACATCTTTTTCATGTTAGTGCAGTGGATTTTTTAAATAAATGTTGGTTTTACCAACTGCACAATGAAGTCTTTTTCTTCTGTTATCCTCCTTATATGTGAATGCCTGCGGTGGGTGTGCTGCATGGACCCAACAGCTACATGGAATACTACTAACAACAGATGGAATTCCAACCTTATATAGAAGGAGTTCCCAAAATACAACTGAAGAGTGGAATACCTTTCTCGGCTGATATACAGTATGTGTGAAAGCGGATCTGACCTCTATAACCTAAGATCCAACCCTTCTGGTAAGAAGCGTGTATTAATTTGGGTAGAGAACCTGCTGGAGCACTTTTGTTTAT
Source organism: Rana kukunoris (assembly GCA_029574335.1). Lineage (NCBI taxonomy): Eukaryota > Metazoa > Chordata > Amphibia > Anura > Ranidae > Rana > Rana kukunoris. Next base: position 135,036,928 of record CM056054.1, on the reverse strand, counting down.
GCATCCCCTGTCACAGATTATTTGACCTTTTCATTGTCGACTGGATTCATTCATTTTTATATATGTATATTTTCTATGATAAGTTTTACCACAGATATGATTTGGTATAGGTGTCACTTATGGAAAAGTGATAATAAGGTTGCGCACTTATATATTTTCTATTTAATCAGTTAATTATGTTATTTTATATGCTTAACCCCTTCAATTGTCATATGCCGTCCACAAAGGGGATCTCCCATCCCGGGTGGACGTCATATGACCTCCTGGACTTTGGGGGGGGGGGATATCTGAATGATGCCTGCAGCGAGAGGCATCATCCAGATATCCATCTCTTCTGCTGGCGATTATGCACAACATAAGAACAATCATAGCGACGGTTCCACCGCTTGATCGTTCTTATAGGCGGCGGGAGGGGATAATAAAAACGCCCCTGTCCCCGGTAGCTCGCGCGCAGAAGCGAACGCACACGCCGACATATGTAGGTATCTATTTACTCGGTGTAACATAATCTTTCATATTTTACAAAAAAATTGGGCTAACTTTAGTGTTTTGTTATTTTTTTAATTCATGAAACAATTTTTTTTCACAAAAAAGGCGTTTGAAAAATGATTGCGCAAATACCGTGCAAGATAAAACTTTGCAATGACCGTCGTTTTATTCCCTAGGGTGTCTGCTAAAAAACATATATCATTTTTGGGGGTACTGCGTAATTTTCTAGCAAAAAAATTATGATTTGTACATGTAGGAGAGATGTTCCAGAATAGGCCCGGTATGGAGGTGTGTATAAAAGCCCTGTATTGAAGTGGTTAAACAAAAAAAATAAAACATTTATTCTCATTTGGTTCTCATTTTACTTACACATGATACACAGTACAAACAGTACAGCTAATGCAAAAAATTAAGTAAGAAAAATTGCATTTGGTTTTAAATGAAACTTAAGCAATCTGTAAAAATGTTTTAGGCTAAAACGGCCCGTACGTGCTAAATCTTCATTAGTAGATTAGGTTAATTCTTCATATTCACTGTTACCATGCAAAACACGGTATTGTACTGCTTATGGGACAATGACAGCTAGAAAACACTAAACTAATACAATGCACATGGGATTATTTCACCCACTTCAATAGCTGATTACATCTGCTCTGGGGAGATAAAACATTTACTGAAAGCCCTGCACAGTCTCAGTCAAGTGATAATGGACTGGTTCTATTTATAAAGTAGAATAGCATACAAATTTGTATTAGTGATGTGAAAGTGTCTAAACAGTTCACTGTATGTTGTGTGATAACACTTCTATTTGTAGCGTGTGCACACAGAATTGAAACATGGAATCTGCTTTTACACATACATACCACTAATATACACTGCTTAAAAAAAATTAAGGAACACTTTGAAAACATATCAGATCTCAATGGGGAAAAAAATCTCATGCTGGATATCTATACTGATATGGACTGGGTAATGTGTTAGGAATGAAAGGATGGCACATCATTTGATGAAAATTATCCACCTACAGAGCGCTGAATTCAAAGCCACCCTGAAAATCAAAGTGAAACATTTATGTAGCAAGCTAATCCATTTTGCTGAAATTTCATTGCAACAACTCAAAATGGTCCTGTCCACAAGATTTAGGAGTGTGTTTATGAGAATGTTTGACCATTGTTCCAGAAGCGCATTTGTAAGGTCAGGCATTTATGTGGACCAGAAGACCTGGCTCACAGTCTCTAATTCATCCTAAAGGTGTTCTAGTGGGTTGAGGTCAGGATTCTGTGCAGGCCAGTCAAGTTCCGTCCCTCAAACTCGGTCATCCGTGCTAGTGACGGCTTGGTTCCAGATAACACAACATATCTCTAAGGCCTTGTACATACGAGGCAATCTATCTGTTCAAATCGGTCAGACCGACCGATTTGAACAGATCTGTCTGCTGGGATTTTGGTTTGCTCGCGTGTACACACGAGCAAACCAAAATCCCCGCCAGCAGACAGCGAGCTGACGTGTCGGTGACGTGGCGGTGACATTGACGCCGCCACGTCACCGTACCAGGAAGTAAAACACTTCCGCGCATGCGTCGAAATCATTTGGCAGACATGTTGGGCGGACGGGTTCCCAGCCGACAGATTTCAAAGCATGCTTTGAAATCTGTCGGGTGGCCAAATCCGTCGGCTCGCCCGTACACACGATCGAGTCTGTCTGCTAAAACGGTCTAGCAGACCGTTTTCCAGCAGACAGATTTGATCGTGTGTACGATGCCTAAAAGTATAGTGGTGTCCCTGCCTTGACAGGTTAGGACTATTTTTCCAATAAAAGTAGTTGTTTTGGTGGAAAAGGGGAGACCTATTCAATATTAGGTGGGTAGTAATAAACTTATGACTGATTAGTGTGTATATATATATATATATATATATATATATATATGCACATACATACACAAGGATTTTATTCAGCGGCTATACAGTTCTGGCACCTCCAGCGCTTAAAGCGGGGGTTGACCCTAAAAAAAAATTCTAACATTACATTGAGCTCACTTCAGAAAGAAGCCGAATGGCGAGTCGGCGTTATACGGCGCCTGCGCACCGATGTTCGGCTTCTTTCAGCAACTCTTGACGCTCCTTATGCGACGGGGGTAGTGTTTGTCATCACTTCAATCACTTGCCTGCTGGATAGGAATGCCCAGTCTCGCGGGATTCACTACCCGGAAGCCGGGGGTTAAAATAGCAATTCTACGGTATGTACGGCAAAAAAAAAAAAGATCAGCATACTGCCAATCTCTGAAGTGAGCTCAATGTAATGTTACAATTTTTTTTTAGGGTGAACCCCCGCTTTAATGTATGTAATGGCAAGACGTATCGGGGTGTGTTTGCTGTATGATGGGGGATATATTTTTGCTGTGAGGGGGATCTATTGGAAAGGATTTGAAGTGGGCGAGTACCTAATTTTCTCTGAGAAAAAAACTATACATATCTTGTTTGGTTGCCGCTGTCACTTGTTCAAACCATTGTTACTGATACAAAATATAAGTAATTTCTTATGTAAAAGAGGTCATTAAAACCTTGTTCAAAGATACACTGTAACCTTGACCATGCCGGGCAAAGTGATAGTGTCTCTCCATCCAACCACCATAAGCCTCATACAGTATACATGATGAGAAAACTGGACGCTATTCTGATCATTAGTATACAGCTGTCATCCTAAATTTTCTGAATGGACAAAGCAAAAATGTTTCTCTTATGATACCAGATGGTGCGATTTTCATTTCATCAGTACTGTTTTTGCAGAAATACAATACAATACAAATAGATTACATCAGTTGCGATTTTGTTTCTGTCATACGTGAATTTTCGTATTTTAGTCGCCTATTGGCATTCATTATGGAGACTATCAAAAAAAAAAAAACATGAGTATTCTCATTATGTGTACTAGGCTTTACACTACTCCACTACTAGGAGTTTACACTACTAGCCAAGCTTTACACTACTACTAGCTATACACTACTAGCCAAGGACAAAACTTGTCACTTCCAGGCATAAGGGAGTATATGACCTGTTCCCCTGGGACAGCGCACATGACTAGCAACTGTTAGGCCCAAGTAATGTCACATTGACCAAAAAAGTGATCTCATCAGTGGCAGTGCGTCCATAAAGGGCACAGGAGTGCCGCCCCCTCTCTCCTGCACCGCTTTAATCACCATAGATAGATTCATGCATCCATTTTTAGAAGCCATCCTCTCTTTAACTTCAGCTTTTTCACAGATGGCATCAAGTTACCATCCAAAATTTGCTGAAATTTTATTGAATCTATTTTTCCTTCTGCTCGTGAAATGTTCCCTGTGCCACTGGCTGCAATACAACCCCAAAGCATGATTGATCCACCCCCATGCTTAACAGTTGGACAGAGGTTATTTTCATTATATTCTGTGCCCTTTCTTCTCCAAATGTACCTTTGCTCATTCCGGCCAAAAAGTTATATTTTAACCTCATTGGTCCACAGAACTTGTTTCCAAAATGCATCAGGCTTGTCTATATGTTAATTTGCAAAATTTAAAAACTGATTTTTGTGGAGATGTTTTCTTCTGATGACTCTTCCATGAAGACCATATTTGTACAAGTATCTCTTTATAGTGGACTAGTGTACCACAACTTCCGTGTCTGCCAGATCTTTCTAGAGGGATCGCGCAGCCAAACGTGGGTTTTGAATTGCTTTTCTCACAATCCTGCGCGCTGTTCTGTCTGATATTTTTCTTGGTCTTCCACATCTTGCTTTTACTTCCACTGTTCCTGATGACTGCCATTTCTTAATTACATTCCGAACAGAGGATATTGGCATCTGAAAACGCTTTGCTATCTTCTTATAGCCTTCTCCAGCTTTGTGAGCGTCAACTATTTTCAGTTTCAGTTTTCTAGACAACTGCTCAGAAGAACCCATGGTGCTGATTGCTGGGGCAAGGTCAGATGAGTCTGGGCATTTAAAACCTTTGAGATTGACATCACCTGGTCTTCCCAGACGATGATTGAGAACAATCCATGACACTGGCAGGTCTCAGTTTTGCAAAGGGGGCAGTGCATGCTATAAATTCTGCAGGGTGCCCAAACTTTTGCAGACACAAATTTTTTGTTTTCTGTAATTTTGAAAGTGTAAATGATGGAAATAAAATCTAACTTTTTTTGACATATTATAAGAATGTCTAATCTGTGATTTGATGACTTTTGGAGATTTTTCAGAGTAAAGATACTCCCTGAGGCCTCGTACACACGATCAAATCTGTCTGCTGGAAACGGTCTGCTAGACCGTCCCAGCAGACAGATTCGATCGTGTGTACGGCCGAGCCGACGGATTTGGCCACCCGACAGATTTCAAAGCATGCTTTGAAATCTATCGGGTGGGAATCCGTCCGCCCGACATGTCTGCTGGTTAGTACACTTACCAGCAGACATGTCATCTCGCACCGCCGCCGAATGGATTCGGCGCATGCGCGGAAGTGTTTTACTTCCTGGTGCGGTGACGTGGCGGTGTTAACGTCACCGTCACGTCACCGACACGTCAGCGCGCCGTCTGCTGGCGGGGATTTTGGTTTGCTCGTGTGTACACGCGAGCAAACCAAAATGCCAGCAGACAGATTTGTTCAAATCGGTCGGACAGACCGTTTTGAACAAATCGATTTACTCGTGTGTACGAGGCCTGAGAATGAAAGGTGGGGGGGGGTGAATTTGAAGTTTAGAGTGTTAAAAAAGATTTTGTTTTTATTGTGGACCCTTATCAATTTCTTCATCAGAGGATGCCCACATGTGGTACTGTCATAAACAAAACAAGTGCTAGAATTAACTTTGCTGTGTTTGTCCATCATCTATCATGTATACGTCATGTGTAATTGTAACAATTTTTGCCAATTTTGGTTTGCACAAAAATATAAAAAATATAAATTTCTATAAAATGTCATACTACCAAAGAAAAACATTTTGTGTGAGTTTCTTAGTAACCGCAGTAGCCAATAATTCCAGATTAAACATATTCATTGCATGCAGTAGATATTTCTACAGTGAAAGTTAATAACAATGAAAAGTCATTTTTTTCATAGTTAGAATTTTCTTCTTCTAATAGCACATTTTGGCTGGTTTACATTTCATTAGTCAAAAGAGGTTTTAGAGAAGAAAAGTTCTCATATTGCACAAACATGCTGGTTCTCCCATTGCACTACAGGATAGGAATGCTCGTAACTAAAATTTTGGTTTCCAAACACGATCCAAAAACAACGTCTGAGGTTTTCGGCAGGGCAGAGTATTGAAAATCCAACATCCTGAACTTAGAATTATTTGCCCATTAAGATCTTAAGTGCCCCTTTTCCCTCTTCACAGAAGTGTGTAATATTTTTGGAATGGAAAAATACAGTAAATCAAACCATATTTTCCTTTTCTGTTTGGAAGCTTGACAAATCCATGCCTATCACATACCATGGTCAGCAGACATGAGATTATCCTTCAGAATCTCAACATATTTGCTTCATACAAAACATGTCAGGCATAAATGAAGCTTTCAAGCTTTATAGAAAAGGAGTTATCAGATGGATGATTTTGTCACTGTCCTTTTTAACACAGAATCCTATGTAAATGAAAACAAAACTTTGTATGTATGGAGGTAAACCTGAAAACCATTCAAAGCAAACCACTCAGAACACAGTTCTTAACCAATTGCCGACCGCTGCACGACTATTTATGTTGACAGAATGGCACGGGCAGGCAGATTGGCTTACAGGTACGTCCCTTTAAATCTGCCGCCCGGCGAGCGTGCGCCCGCTGCATGCCTCTCAGGTGCGGCCGCGGATCCCGGGAACTCAATGTTCTCGGGAGTCCCGCGATTGTGGTCGGCAAGTGCAGAAAAGAGGAATGCCTTTGTAAACAAGGCATTCCCCTTGTCTACCTAGTGACACTGTCACTGATGACCGTTTCCCGTTTTCGGGAACGGTCATCAGTGATGTTTCACGTGTAGCCACGCCCCCTAACAGTAAGAATCACTTCTTAGAGAACACTTAACCCATGCAGCGCCACCTAGTGGTTAACCCCTTTACTGCCAGTGTCATTTTTACAGTAATCAGTTAATTTTTTATAGAACTGATCGCTGTAAAAATGACAATGGTCCCAAAATGGTGTCAAAAGTGTCCGATGTGTTTTCCATAATGTCGCAGTCCCGATAAAAATCGCATAACTAGTAAAAAAAAAGATTAATAAAAATGCCTTAAAACAGTCCTCTATTTTGTAGACGCTATACATTTTCCGAAAACCAATCAATAAACACTTTGTATCGGCCTAAACTTTGGGGAAAAAAATGTATATTTATTATAGCAAAAAGTTCAAAATATTGGCCCGGATTCACGTAGATCGGCGCCTTTTTAATGCCGCCGTAGCGCATTTTCTTTACGCTACACCGGCGCAACGTTAAGAGGCAAGTATGAAATTCACAAAGAAAATGCGCCCAACATTGCGCCGGCATAGCGTATGTTCGTTGGCGTAAGCCGACGTAATTCAAAGTAGGTGGAAGTGGGCTGGAAGTGGGCGTGATGCATGGTAATGAAGCGTGACCCCATGCAAATGATGGGCTAAGCATCATCCAAGTACTTAAAACGAACGGCGCATGCGTCGTAGCTTGGACATATCCCCGTGCACATGCGTACAACCACATCGAAATAACTGCCAAAGATACGTCGAATCACTACCTACGACGTGAACGTAACCTACGCCCAGCCCTATTCACGTAGTACTACGTAAACGACGTGAAATACGACGACCGTTCCCTGGTCCATACCTTTGCATGGGTTTCACCTCCTACATGAGGAATAACTTTACGCCGGACGTAACCGGGCGCATCTACGTTTGTGAATAAGCGTATCTCACTCATTTGCATATATGCATCTCAATCCAATGGGAGTACCAAATGCCTCCAGTGTAACTATGCGCCCACTATACGCCGGCGTAGGCAAGTTACGTCGGTTGGAAGTCAGTTTTTTGGCATATCTTGGTTCTATGGGTACAGCGCATTGATACGACGGCGCACATTTGTACTTACGCGGCGTAACTGTAGATACGTCGGCGTAAGTGCTATGTGAATCCGGGCCATTGAATTTTTTTCAAAATTGTCGCTTTATTTTTGTTTATAGCGCAAAAAATAAAAACCGCAGAGGTGATCAAATACCATCAAAATAAAGCTCTATTTGTGGGGAAAAAAGGACGCCAATTTTGTTTGGGAGCCACGTCGCATGACCGTGCAATTGTCAGTTAAACCGACAAAGTGCCGAGTCGCAAAAAGAAGGCCAGGTCCTTTACCTGCATAATGGTCCGGGTCTTAAGTGGTTAAAGAAAATAAAAAGTTTTTATTTTTTATTTTTTTTTAATAAATGGCAATGAATGTCCTGAGCATGTAAGGAATGTAATAGAGATGCACTTCACTGACCACTGCCCACGAATCGGTAGACTGGTTTATCAACTTGAATATGTTGAAACTGTTCAATACTTGCATGTTATTCCATGAAATGTCAATTATTTTACAGAACATCACTCTAATGACACAGCAGGAGGAACTAGTGACAAGATGCAGTTAGAGGCAACTTGATTAGATGATCAGATTTAGAGCTGTGTGGAAAGATTCCCTTAGAGACTTCTCATTAACAGAGCAAGATGAGAATGATCTCTCTTTAGGGTGAAATGTCAAGCGTTGCATGTTCGGCAGGTGTAGGTAGCAATGTACTCAGAGTAAAGCACCAGCGATTAGTATTCTAAGCTTGTTCACTGCACAGTGTATTGCTAAGCAACTCCTGGGTTTATCTGACCCAGGTTCATGTAACCAGCCGTGTCTCAACATGCCTTGTTGGTTAAAAGTTTAGAGAGAAAACATCTCACACTAGAAACTAATTTACCCAGTGGAGACTAAATCAATCTCTTTGGAACAACCTGTATTCTCCGACTGAACCTAATACATGCTCATAATGGATCTGCCATGCAAAGACATTTTGACCAAACAAGCACTTTAAACTGTTTCTGTTTTTCGGCTCCCAGAGGTACTACACCACAGTGTTCTTCTAATTACAAAACCAGCGCACCATAATTTCAGGTAAATTCACAAACTGGAATGCTATAGATAGATTTATGGATTTTTTGTTGTGCTGTGAAGTGATAGTAGTTTATGGCAGGGTTTGAACTGAGTCACTCACCTGTCAACTTCATGATACTTTGCTTACAATTGGCACATTTGGACCTTATTATGCAAACAACACATCAATGAGAGAATGGAGTAAACTATCCCCCTGAGATCACAGCACAGCAGCCTGCATGCAACAGACATAAAAATGATTTATTGTTCACTAAAGATGATCAAATGTTTAATAGTTTATCCGATGCATACTAGAACGACAAGCAGAGGTATGGTGAAGGCTTTATGCTGGTCAGCAGAGTTCAAAACATAACAATGGCAATTGTGGAACTCCTTACCCCAATCTGTCCATCTATCTCCTTCTCTATTAGCTTTTAGAGGATCCCTGAAAACCCTCCTCTTCAGAGAAGCCTATCCTACCCACACCTGACAACTGTATTTTAATTTTGTCCATCTGATCACCCCCCACAGCTACTACCCTTTGTTCCACTTGACCCTTCCTTCTAGACTGTAAGCTCTAACGAGCAGGGCCCTCTGATCCTTCCTGTATTGAATTGTATTGTAACTGTACTGTCATTGTAAAGTGCTGCGCAAACTGTTGGTGCTATATAAATCCTGTATAACAATAATAACAATGGCTGTGTGAAGATTATTACTAGGGATCAGCTTATCAATTTCCATGAGTCAGTAGTACCTGTAGCAGATCTAGACAGTTCACTTTAAGCAAGCGATTGCTGAAAAATGGTGATTTGCCCATTTGAAATGGTAAAGTGGTCCAAATGCCATCCTACCAGTTCAGCATGCACAATACTCAGTGTTCCCCACCTCCCTTCCCACAGAACATCTGCTATGAAAGTAACATAAGAACCTAATATGGATAATAATAATCTCTATTTTTTTTTGGGGGGGGGGGTGGATTATTAGCAAAAAAAATTAAGGTCTTTGTATCTACAGATATTTTAAATTAATCAATGACCAAATAAAATAACAAAAAACAAAGAAGCGTGTGCTTAATTGTGTTTAGTTATTTTTATGCCTTTAAAACCCATAGAAAAGTGCTGTTGGAAGGCAACACCACCAAAAGAAAGCCTCACCCCTTTACTCTTGGACTTAAAAGATAGACTTAAAGGATGAGCCCAGTAAAAAAATGTGCATTTGCATATTTTTTTCTTAAGTGCCTATAAAGCATTGTAATCATGATTATGGATGAGCCGAACACCCCCTGGTTCGGTTCGCAGCAGAACATGCGAACAGGCAAAGTTATTGTCATAAAAAGTGTTTGGAGACCTGGGTCCTGCCCCAGGGGACATGTACTAATGCAAAAAAAGCAGTGATTTTAATAATGCTTAAAGTGAAACAATAAAAGTGAAATATTCCTTTAAATTTTGTACATGGGGGGTGTCTATAGTATGCCTGTAAAGTAACGCATGTTTCCCGTGTTTACAACAGTCTCTGTACGAAATGACAATTCTAAAGGAAAAAAAGTCATTTAAAACTACTCGCGGCTATTAACGAATTGTCGGGTCCTGGCAATACAGATAAAAGTAATTGAAAGTCATTGAGAAAAAAAAATGCGTGGGGGTCCCCCCGAATTCTATTACCAGGCCCTTATCCGAGCACGCAACCTGACAGGCCGCAGGAAAAGAGGTGGAGGAGAGAGTGCCCCCCCTCCTAAACCGTAGCAGGCCACATGCCCTCAACATGGGGAGGATGTGGGGAGAAGTGCCTAATCCCCATAACTCTTGCCCCGTGGTTCTGGGGGTCTGCAGGCAGGGGGCTTATCGGAATCTGGAAGCCCCCCTTTAACAAAGGGGACCCCCAGATCCCACCCCCATGTGAAATTCACAAAAAAAGTGTCAAAATGTTATAAACAACAGGAGACGGCTTGGGACAAGTCCTTTATTAAAAATAAAAAAAAGATTCCAGCGATGTAATCCATTCTCGAACTCCAGCGATGATCTCCAGCAAGGATACAACGCAAACAATCCTGCCTCCACCGACGAATGAAGCACCGCCAGCCTGACAGCTCTTATATAGCTGAGGGCGGGGCCAGAGACACAAGCAGAATTGCCAGAGTTACCAAGTGACATGTACGGGTGACCCAGCCCCCTCTGATGCAATGCAGATTTCCCGTTGCATCAGAGGGTGGCGGGGTCACCCGTACACGTCACTGGGTAACCCCCGGCAATTGCCCTTGCGTCTCTTGCCCCACCCTCAGCTATATAAGAGTTGTTAGGCTGGCGACACGTCATTTGTCGGGTGCCTCCGGTGGAGGTGTGCTCCGTATCCTCGCTGGAGATCATCGCTGGACCTCTAGAATGGATTACATCGCTGGAGATCGAAAATGGATTACATTGCTGGAATTTTTTATTTATTTTTTATTACAAGACTTGTCCCAAGCCGTCTCCTGTCATTTTTAAAATCTTGACACTTGTTTTGTGAAATGGCAATACAGATAAAAGTAATTCACATAGCGGGGCAGGATCTGGGGGTCCACTTTGTTAAAGGGGGCTTCCAGATTTTGATAGCCCCCCCGCCAAATTATTACTTTAAGATGATTGTAAACCCCTGACATGAAAAATGGACAAAAGAATATCCTTCTATAGTGTCATTTCTCCTGATGCCTGCCTGTTGTGCTATCTGCATGAGTCATTTCTGACAGCTAATGCAACTTCAAGGGATGGAGGACAACAGGGGAGTGGAGCTCTAACACACAGCCTGTGAATGACATCCTCAGCTGTGCATAGAAAGCTGGGTCCCAAGCAGTAGCAGCCCAACACCAAACGGAGGCTTAGAGTGCACCTCCTCCCCTCGACTGGAATTGTGGCTGTGGAACATACTTTACGTATATGCAGCACAAACAATCCCACCCAGCTACATGTGATGCACTTAGATGACATTACTGTCACAAGCTCTACATCAATTGTATTACCTTGAACTGAGGAAGTGTCATTTTAAAGCCACAAAATGCATTTCATTTAGTGAAATAAAGCAGACAACTCATGCCTATACCTTGAACAACTTCTCAAACTACCTACCACTTTTTTGCGCTGACTCTTTCTACTACTCCGTTCACCCACCTGAAAAGCCCCCTAAGAACACCCAGGATGGGAGTGTCCGGGACATTGATAGTGACCACACTGACCCTGCATGGAGACAGGTTTTTTCTTTTTCTTTTTTTTCTTTCTTATAACTATGTTTCTATTGAAGTTGTGCATATGACAAACATTAAGGAAAATAAAGGCTGTGGCATTAATCAAAAGGAGAATGTTGATGTACAACTTACAGGGTTATGTTTATTAAAGAAAAGTAACATTGATACCTAATACAATTTAAAGCAGGAACAAATTAAACACTGCATATAATATCAGCAAGTCAGAGCGTAACAAAATACGTGGATGCCGGAAGCTACTGTAAGTATTAAGCACACAATAGGTGAAGGGGGGGGGGGGGGTAAAATTGTAGTAGGCAACAAAGCATATAGCAGGTGATATTAGGTGATCTTTGGAAGAGAAAAGTTTCCATATTCGGATTGGTCCCAAATATCCCAACATTCTCCGGATGTTAGCCACAATGTGTAAAAGTTGGGATTTGGTAGGAAGATCAATGGGTAGCCAATAGAGTGGGATTGCCCCCCTGGCAGCAAGGAGATTAGAAGTTTTGCTTATTTAGGGACACCAGAGAAGGAAAGACCTAGTAGATAATTAACAGGGTCTAATAAAAAAGGTCCTTGAAACTGATTTTGATGTAATGACAGTGACATTGTTCCAAAAAGCTGACTGATGGTCTGATGTACCTACACACCATCGGTTAAAAAACAATTGTGTTAGAACACGGTGACGTTTACACAACGACGTGCTGAAAAAAAAGAAATTGAATGCTGTCAAGCATGCGTCGACTTGATTCTGAGCATGCGCGGGGAGACAGTTTTTTTCCACCCACGAACTAGGAAGGTTGCGTGTTCCCCCATAATTGGGTGACCGCAGCCTCAACACTTGTAAGTCCATTTTGACCTTTATTCCTTTTATTGTAGAAGCACTACATTCTTGTTTTTGAATTAATCAACTACACTATAAGGGCTCTCCTGCCTTCTCCTCTCCTTTTCTGTTTTAATGGAAAATTTGAGTTTTACCAGCTCCTCAGCATCCTTTGGTCCACGATCTACCACCAAACTCCAGACCTCTGCTTTGCATGTTTGAGTTTGTATGAAGGAGGGTGTGTCCATTCTATTCGCTCAGAAATGCTGTGTAAAATATGTGTTTTAGAAGGTGGTGAGCCCTCGTTCACACCGGCCCAGTTTGACATGTCAAATTGCATGCCAAATCTGAGCCTATTGGCGGTGGAGACACCGTCTGAATCAGTGCAACGCCAACTTTGCAGCACTGCACCGATTCCCAAAAGTAGTTTCTGCACTACTTTTGGTGACTTTGGGGTGATTTCAATAGACATCTGTGCATGAAGCCGCACAGATGTCTCTCAAATCGCCCCTGTGGCCAGACTGAAATGCCGGTTTGAAATCATGTGAGTTCAGCTCAACTTATGCGATTTCAAACCCGCATTTAGTGTGAACCTAGGCTAAAGGAGAGAGGGTGTCAGGTAAATAGGAACAACTTATGTAGGAGGATATTTTTAATCTCTATGTATCACCTGAGTTTGGTTACTTCATTTGGTATATGTAAAGCCCTGTACACACGATCGGTCCATCCAATGAGAATGGTCCACCGATTAAGCTGACTGATGGACTGATTTTACTACACACCATCGGTTCATGAACCGATCATGTCAGAATGCGGTGACGTAAAACACAACGACGTAATGAAAAAAACGAAGTTGAATGCTTCCAAGCATGCGTCGACTTGATTCTGAGCATGCATGGATTTTTAACCGATGCTCGTGCGTACTAACGTTCGGCTTTGACCTATCGGTTAGCCGTCCATCGGTTCGATTTTAAAGCAAGCCATCTGTTTTTGGACCGAAGGACCGATGGGGCCTACACACGATCGGTTTGGACCGATGAAAACGAACCGATCGTGTGTACGCGGCTTTAAGGTTCACAACCACTTTACTCAATGTGAAAGATTTAAAAAGAGTGTGATGACTGGGTGACACAATGTAGAATAATTTTGACATTCAAGGTAAACGGAAATATCTGGGTAAATTATAAAGCAGGGGTAGGCAACCTTTTGAGCACAGTGTGCTGAAAAATATTATCAAAGAAATTGAGAGTGCCAATTTTTTAACGTAAAAAGTAAACTTCACACTCTCAATAACGAAAACGATTTTTTAGAAAGTAAATGCTGTAAACTACTTGAGTAGTAGTGAGAAATTACCAACTTGCACTCTCACATCTCAGATCAGCCCCAATTCCTGCAACTCCACACTTCAGTTTAGCCCCAATTGAATGAATGAATGAATGAATGAAAACTTATATAGCGCAGCACATGCAAACTTAATCGCCTCTGGGCGCTTGTTGTTCCTGTCTCCTTTGGTATCAAAAGAGATGAGTCTTGATCTTTCTCCTGAACGCTAAGTGGTTCTCCTCCAACTGAATGCTGGTTGGTAAAGCGTTCCATAGTCTGGGACCTTGGACCGCGAATCTCCTTTCTCCTTTGGACTTGTAGTTGCTTTCGATATCTGGAGTAGATAGATCTGCCCCAATTCCTGCACCTTCACAGCTCAGATCACTGTCCCCCCTGCAAATCTGTTTCACCACTGTACCCCCTGCTCATCTGTCCCACAACTGTAATTCCCTGCACATCTGCTCCACCACTGTACCACCCTGCACATCTGTCCCACCTCTGTACTCCTGCTCATCTCTCCCACAACTGTAACCCCCTGCTCTTCTGCCCCACCACTGTAACCCCCTGCTCATCTGCCTCACCAATGTTCCCCCTTTCTCATCTGACCCACCATTGTACCATCCCTGCACATCTGCTCCATCACCTTACCCCCATGCTCTTCTGTCTCACCATTGAACTATCTTCTCATCTGTCCTAACTTTTCTGCTCTTCTGTACCACCACTGTAACCCCCTTTCTCGTCTGCCCCACAAATGTACCTCCTGCACATCTGCCCCATCGCTGTACCTCCTGCACATCTATTCCACCTCTCTTCTGTCTGCTCATCTATCCCACCAATGTCCCTCTTTTCTGCTCTGCCCCACCACTGTACCCCCTGTGCATCTGCCCCACCTCTGTACCCTCTGCTCTTCTGCCCAACCACTGTAACCCCCTGATCATCTGTCCCACCAATGCATCTCCTTTCACATCTGCCCCACCACTGAACCCCCTTCTCATCTGCCCCAACAGTAAACCCCCCTGCTCATATTTCCCACCACTGTAACCCCCTTCTCATCTGCCCCAACACTGAACTCCCCTGCTAATCTGTCCCACCACTGTAACCCCCTGCTGATCTGCCCCATCGCTGTTCCCCCCTGTTTTTCTGTCCCACCGCTGAACCCCCTTATGATCCCTCCTACTTACTGTACCTCCTGCACATCTGCCCCACCATTGTACCCTCTTGCTATTCCCTGCTACCACTGTAACCCTGCTGCTCATCTGCCCCATCAATGTACCCTTTTTCTTATCTGCCCCACCAATGTACCTCCCTGCACATCTGCTCCACTGACGTATTCCAATGCTCTTCTGTCTCACTACTGAATCACCTTCTTATCTGTCCTAACACTTAACCCATCTATTCATCTGCCCCACCACTGCAACACTTTCTCATCTACCCCACCAATGTTCTTTCTGCACATCTGTCTCACCTCTGTACCCCCTGCTCTTCTGCCCCACCTCTGTTCTCCCTGCTTATCTATCCCACCAATACACCTCCTTTCACATCTACTACACTGCTCTACCCTCCTGTTTTTCTGTCCCACCACTGAACCCCCTTCTCATCTGCCCCAGCAGTGAAGCCCCCTGCTCACTCGTCCCACTGCTAAAGCCCCTTCTCATCTATTCCAACACTGTACCTCCCTGCACATTTGCCCCACCACTGTACCTCCTGCCCTTTGTCCCAACTCTGACTCCCCACCGCTGTACCCTCCTGCTCATCTGCTCATCTATGATATGTGTATAATGCAGAGTGATGAAGGGAAGCAGAGATGAGACACATCCACCATTCCCGGCACACTCATCCTGCTGATCAACCTCTCGCATCCAGCCCACGTGCTCGCATGTGATGTATGCAATGTTACATACAAGCATCTGGAATGGATGTGCAATGATGAGCTCAGGTCAGGGGTATTTCCTAAAAGCAGTGAGCCTGTGTGCAGGATTCCATTGTTAGGGTTTCTGGTTAATAGCACACATTGCAAGCCTTTCTGCAAACACCACTTCATGTCCATGTTTTTTTATTTAAAGTGTTACTAAATCCAGTAATATGAAAATAGTTCATCCCCTCACAGTGCCCACAGCTTATAAATCGTATTTTTACATTAAATACAACCACTATATACCTTTTTGGATGATCAACATACCACTGTTATATGATAAACTGCACAGCTTCTTTAGTGCTGAGAGTTCAGGAAGGAGGAGGAAATTCTCACTGCAGCCTGTATACACGCCCACATGTGTGATGTCAATATCATGTGACCTGGCTATCTTTGAGAACAAGAAACTGTTCTCTCCAGTATAAAAGACACAACTGAGAAGGTGCAGGTCGACTACCCTGCCTGTTACCTGGCCTTCCCCATATAGACAGTGCAGGATGGAAAGGGTCTGTGCATACAGATTAAAACAGCCTTTTTACACAATGCAGAGAATTAACCCCTTAAGTTCCACAGTGAGAAAAAACAAGCATGCTATGCTGCATATATAGACTGATTTTACTGTTGTGGGTTTAGTAACACTTTAAGTCCACACATGAATTACGCTCATTTCCCAATTCCCACCTGCAGTCACTTTTTGCTTTTAGATTGCTGAGAGGATATATAGCCACATAATTAGTCCAAATGTTGTTAGAATCAAAAATTATCTGGGAAAAGCAACAACCCAATCGTATAAACAGGAAATTACTTTTTTTCAGAAGTTCTGTAGGCAGCATGTACAGAATGACCACATACAAGGAAGCAATTTTAGAATTTTTACCCAATTTTAAAAATATCATAGCTGGCAGCAGAGCAAACTAAAAGACAGATAGACAAAGCAGGACAGACAGCCATTTTTAAGCAAAAGTATATCATTACGCTTTATAGAGTCATTAGTATTTACACATATAAGTAAAAAAGTGAAGCGCTAAATAGGTGACCAAATAGACCTTTAGGAAAGATAGACTAAACAAATGGGTCGTTGATATAATATATATAAAGGATAATTGCAAAATAATGATTACACTGAGATGTCCGTGAACACTCTCTAAGGCGGCGTACACACGACCGAGGTTCTCGCTGAAAACCAGCGAGAATCTCGCTGGAAGCTGCATTCCAGCGAGGACCTCGGCCGTGTGTACGCTTTTGGCTCGCCCCGCCCGTCGGGAATCCCGTCGAGCGAAAAGAGAGCACGCTCTCTTTTTGCTCGACGGCCCGCCTGGATGAATGGCTGGTTGCCATTCCCGACGGGCGGGTCGCCGATTTCGACGGCCGGCAGAGAACCTCGACGGGCGGAACGATGTGTTCTGCCCGTCGAGGTTCTCTGCCGTGTGTACACGGCCTAACATTATCACAACACAAAGCGCTCTTACATGCGATGATAAAGAATCTGTAAAAAAAATCTTGAAAGTAAGTGAATCAATTAGCAATTGTATTAGTATATAGTTAGGGTGACCACGTGTCCCGGATTGCCCGGGACAGTCCCGCATTTTGCAGGTCTGTCCCAGGCACATTCATTTCAGGACAATACAGTGTTCCGGAATGAAACTGACACAGACAACCCCAGGCCAATCTGATGCCCCCAAAAAAAGCCACCACATCACCGCTTTTCTCACTGACAGTACTTGTCCTGGCTGGGAAAGCCTGGAGGAGCACAATCCGGCCCCCTGCGTGTGATTGGAGAAATCATAAATCCCACCTCTTGTGTCCAATCACTTTGCTGTGATTCGTTGCAACACAAGCTGATTTTTGGGAAGGGATGGTGTCCCTGAATGGTAATGTGGTCATAGTGATGTCCTGTAATCTTGAAATCGTTAAACAATCACATATACCAATGCAAAGAATAGTACAGTACTCTTAGTTCAATTATATATTTTTTTGCTTAAATGTGTATGATTTCACTATCTATATATGTCAACACGTAAGTATGAAAAACATATATAGTGACAGACATCCGTTTGTGAAAAATATTAACTAGTATAATGTGAATCAACAAAAAGAAAACAAAATATAATAGTCCATAGAAGTTAGATGTCAAGTGGTAACAGTGACTCCTGCAAGGAGCTTAATATGGCTGCAAATATTCAACAGTCTTTAGCATAGGAATAATCAGCATAGATCTACTACACCCAGGAGCGCCTTCACCTTCCAAGTGGGGGGAGAGGGAGATAGGTACTCTTTCCCAAAGACATGGATCCAACTCACCATACGGCAGTGGATCTATCAGGCGTGGGAAGCAGTGCCGCGGGATCGAACTCCAGGAATGGACTGTTCAGTCTCCTCCTCTGCAGATCAGCGGTATATCCAGCATACCAGATAATGGAAGCACAGAAGACACGTACAGGCACATTGGCGTACCTGTACGTCCCTGCCTAGACGTGGGTCGGGGGTCTGATCGGGACCCCCCCGGTACATGCGGCGGTCCCCGTGGCTGTGCGAACGATCCGGGATGAGGGGGCGGCTGTTCGTTTTTGTCCGCCCCCTCCGGATCGCTCCCAGCCAATGCGCGCACTCCCCCGCACTCTTCCTGTGTAAACACAGGAAGGGGGAAGTGATGTAATCTCTCCTCTCGCCGGTATTTTCAACCGCCGCTGAGGAGAGAAGACATCACAAGTGAGTCTGCACCAACACTACACATACACAGTAACACGCAGGCACATAAAACCCCCCCGATCACCCCCCCACCCCCCTGTCACAGTGTCACTGAATGCAGTGATCATATATTTACTGATCACTGCATTTAGTGTCAGTGTGACAGTTAGTGTGACAGGCAGTTAGTGTTTGGTCCAGGGTAGCCCCCGTACCCTTCTAATAAAGTTTTAACCCCTTGATCACTGCCCTAGTTAACCCTTTCACCCCCTATTGCCAGTGTCACTAAGCGATCGGTTTTCGGATCGCTGTATTAGTGTCACTGTTGCCGCTAGGTAGCTAGTTTTTTTTTATTGTGATTCTTTTTTTACTAAAGACATGTGGCTGAATACATTTTGGCCTAAATGTTTCACTTAAATTTAGTTTATTCGATTTTTCTTATAACAAAAAGTAAAAAATATTGTTTTTTTTTCAAAAATGTCGCTCTATTTTTGTATATAGCGCAAAAAATAAAAATCGCAGAGGTGATCAAATACCATCAAAAGAAAGCTCTATTTGTGGGAAGAAAAGGACGCAAATTTTGTTTGGGAGCCACGTTGCACGACCGCGCAATTGTCTGTTAAAGCGACACAGTGCCGAATTGTAAAAACGCCTCTGGGCATTTAGCAGCATATTGGTCCGGTCCTTAAGTGGTTAAGGTGCCTGACACCACCAGCTGAAATGGGAGCAGCTGTAAAGCCAGCAGTTTTGCAAAGCTTGCATTTAAATGCTGGGTATGGAAATTATTGGGGGACAATTTTTTCTTCCACTCCAACAGCTGTAGAAATGATATACCTGCCTGGTCAAGGCTGCTGATGTCATAGGTGGGGTTAGGAGACCTATGGGTAAGATTTAAGCCTACACTTGGACCTACTCAGTGGCTCCTTGCTCTTCCTTCTCTCCTCTTGTTGTGCCATAAGGCAAGCCTCTTAAATCTTCCATCTCTATCGCCACAGGAGTTCTGGTGTATAGTGATGACCAGTATTATTGATGTGCTGCTTCTACCAAGCTTTGTGGTAAAGAATCCTGCATCTCCTCATGCACGTGGTACCCAAATGACAAGTAGATTTAATATGCTTGATGCTCTAAAGGCAGATGTTTCAAACCAATACAGATTAAAAAGCCCAGACTGCTGAGCATTGTGTGGCAGCCCCCTGTTATAGAAGTGGCCTAAACCTGTGGGACAGTGTTATCCAATGGAATAGGATGTCTGATCCCTCCTCTCCTCTGCAAGCTATCCCTGCTCATTAATAAAATCTTCTCACGATGCTGTTGTGGCTCCCCCCACACTTTTCTCCTCTAAAATTTTTGGCACCCAGGTTCATTCTGCCACCTGATCATCGCAGTTTCCTCATTGCTCAAGCCCACTTTGAAGTAAGCTGTAGCTTTAAGAACACCAATGGCAATTACTGCTCCTTGCTTGTTGTCCCCTCCCTCTATGCTCCTGGAGCTCTTTTCCTCAGTATATCAAAATAAAAATGGTTGCACATTCTTCCAATCAAGTTACTGAGGCTGTGCTGAAATAATTTAGTTGACTCCACCATACAAGTTTGGCTTGGAGACAACCAGAACGCAGTGAAAGGGGGGTGGGCACCTCTCTTGCCGCTGATAAAAGTGATCTTGAGTCAAATCCACCAAAGATACCACTTTTATCCTAAAGCGGAATGTCCGCAGTTTAAGTGATGGCAGTTATCTGCTCCCATAACCCCAGTATTTGTATAATGATGGTGGCAGTCTGAAAGTGGTTAAGTGAGCAGTGATTTAATGATGCCTAAAGTGAAACATTAAAATGAAAAAATCCTTTAAATATAGTGTATGGGGGGGTCCCCTTAGTCTGCCTGCAAAGTGGCACACCTGCAACTGTGTATAGAACCTGCTGCAGTAAAATATACATTTAAAAAGAAAGAAAAATTAATTGATTTTGCCTGCAAGCTTTTTTTATTTGGACAAGCTCGAATTTAAACACTGGACATGTGGGTGGCAGGGACTGTATTTTTTTTTTTCGTTCCAGCAGCTGAGGCAGAGAAATTTGCCTGCTATACTATGTTGGAGTGCTGCTGGCAGATGTACTGCAAGGACACCCTTCGCTACTCCTTTAATAACATCTCCTAAATATCTCCTCATACACACCTATTTTTATTCCAATCAAATATTAATTTTATGTAATATTTCAAGAACGCCTCTATATACATTTTTATTATGTTTATTTATTTATATTCTTTTATTATGTTTATATATTTACTAATTTATTAACTTCTGTATGTTAAATTATAATATAAGTATCACATTGGACTATTTTGGATATCAGCTAATTTACTAGGAATCTGAATATATCATAGGTTCAATCATTTTGTAGTGATCTAGAAGTAAAATATTCCCATTTGAATACATTGCCTCTAGCGTCAGGACTCCGGTCTGCAAAAGTCTCCAATATGGAGGACGCTGATAAGAGGGGACCTTTTTCGACGTAAGAACGCGGTTTCTTTCTCCGACAGAACGTTCGTCGAATTCAACACAGGAGCCTCTAGTGTTGAGACTACGGTCTGAAAAATCTCCAATATGGAGAACGACCGGAAGACAGAGTTTTCCGACGTAACGTCGGAGGCGTTTCTTTCGATATCACGTCCGTATTTCCGACACTACGTCGAAGACACTATAAATAAGGAAGTGCTGAAGGCTCAAAGACACACTCCAGACGACGTCACAACGACGAAACCGGTAGAGTGTTCGTTCTTCAGAGCCACAGCAAAGTTTAAAAAAAAAAAAAAAAAAAAAAAAAAGTTTTTATTCAATGCTCTTTTTATTCAATGCTCTTTTAACCACATGTAAATTGTAAGTACCCATTTGTTTTGTCAAATAAACTTTTATTGTGAGACGGTATCACACTATTGGGCACTTTATTTATCCTCTCTATGAGCGGTTGAACAATTGGAAAAATCCCATGGAAGATAACCAGGCAGCCTTTTGAAGTTTGGATACTCATTAGAAAAGAGCCTACTACCCCTGTGGGGAATTGGATCCGGTGAGTGCGGGACCATTGGGGAGAGCACTGATTGATCCACTGAAGGCTATTTATCTGCATGAAGCACTTGTCACTTTATTTCATATGAAGAAAGACATTTTTTGCTTTTTCATTTATTTTATTTATTGAACTATTTATTGTCAACTTTTGGATTTTGATCGGACTATATGGACTACTATCACTAGGATATTTATTTATCTACCACATCATATTTTTATATTATATTATATATATATATTATTTAATTATTTTTCATATATTGTGCACTTTATATATATTATGGATGACTAGCACTTTCAGCACACTAATTTTACCATGTACTATCACTGAATATCAATAATTTTTTAAGCATCCAATTCAAACGGACCAGCACTATTAGCAATATCAAATTTAAATTACTATTTTGATACACATTTGCACATATTTATTCAAAGGAGGCGCCACTTCCTGCTATTTTCTATTTCAATCACTCATCCCCACCCAGGTGGGCTTCTATGCAGGGGCTGCCACTACACATTTAATCACCTATTAATTTATTGTCTGTGGCGCAGTTTCATTTCTCTTTTTTTACCCTTCGCTATACCATCATCCCTGTTAGTGGAGGCTGCTGAGAGGTCATGAGATATAGCGGGGGTAGGCCTGAAAAGTGAGGAGTGAGGAGGTGAAGACCCTTTTGTGTGGATTTCAGGTGCTCTTGCAAACGGGCTGAGTGGTGGGAGGTTAAATGCATTGTCAAGCATGTGGTATCAAAATGGCTGGTGTTTTTGTCATGCTTGATCTGCTTGAGGCAAAGTTTGCAAATTGCAACAGTGCAATCAGCTGCACATGTGCTAAAAAAAGGCCCAGAAAGCTGATCTGTGGGAAGTGGGCTGGGAGACAACAGCTCCACAATGTGATGGAATAGAGTGGCTGCTCTCTACTCTTCCATGATGGCTCCCTTTGAAAAACATCCTGCCTCGTTGGAGATTTGCCTCACCCGCACTTTCCTCCTCTGCTCTCTCCAACACCTAAGTCATGTCAGTGACCTCATCATCATCCTCCCCTCCATCCTCATCATCAGTGAAGCCAACTTGGCAATACGCTACAGCTGGTAGAAAATGACTGCCAATTTCTTGTTCATCAGTGTTCTCCCCTCTCGGTAGGCTCATGTTCCTACCTTCCTCAACACCTGAATCAAGTAATGCCTGTGCATCGTCAAGGAGCAAGTCGGTAACTCCTCCATGCATTATGCTGGGGCTTTGGCGGGAGTAGTTGTGGACAATGAGGCAGAATAAGCCACTATGTGCACTAGTCTCTGCTTAGGTAATAGTGGATGAGGGGGGATTAGAATGATTTAGTAAGCCAAGCCACCACCTCTCCTCTACATGCTGTGGCTGGATAGCATGGGCAACATCACTAAACAGAGAAAATGGTGCCCTGCCTGGGGACTGACCATGTCCACCTTTGCCTGTGGACACAGACACTGTACACAGTGGCACAGGAACATCTGCCTCGCCTTGTTGGCCTCCCAGACATGATGGGGGGCTTATTACCGAAATGTAATAGAAAGGAACAAATGTGTAATTGGATGCACTTTATTTAATGGAAAGTGGTGTTTGGTGCACTTTAACTTAAGGACTGCTGCTGACAGATAACACATAGCAAAAAAAGGGTGTACAGCACTGTATACAGCACTAAATGTTACGTAAAACACTGCACTACACAGACACACTCCACTGACACGCTACACTATACGGCAGTAAAACTGCACTGACACACTAAAATATACTGCAGTAAAAGTGCAAACCAATCAATTGAGCCTATTGCGATTTATTTTCAAAAATGGCGCTCTTTGTTTATAGCGCAAAAAAATAAAACTGCAGAGGTGATCAACTACCACCAAAAGAAAGCTCTATTTTTGAGAAAAAAAGGACATCAATTTTGTTTGGGTACAGCGTCACACGACTGCTCAATTGTGAGTTAAAACTATGCAGTGCCGTATAGCAAAACATGGCCTGGTCATTAAGGGGGCACATCCTTCTTAAAGTGGAGTTCCACCCATTTTTTTATGTTTGTCTGTGCTGCATGCCCTAATCTCATAGTGTTCAGAATGGACAATTTTTATTTATTTTGTTGCTTGTAAATACCTTTATTTTGTAGTCCTTCATTACTTCCTCCTTATTAGCCTAGGCCAGGGGTCTCCAAACTATGGCCCTCCAGGTGTTCGGGAACTACAATTCCCATCATGCCTAGTCATGTCTGTGAATGTCAGAGTTTTACAATGCCTCATGGGAAGTGTAGTTCAGCAGCAGCTGGAGGGCCGTAGTTTGGAGATCCCTGGCCTAGGCTATTGAGTCACAAGGCTATTTGCAACAGATTCTGGGATAGGCATCATGTTTCCCAGTAGTCCTTGCAAACCTGACTGAAACCTATTACATTGCTTGTGCAGCACTGAGCATGTGCGAGACATGCAAAGCTGAAATCCAGGAAGTCATACAGTCTGGCTTCATGATGCCCACACTTAAGATGGCCATGGTCTATTTCTAGATTATAAACTAATCTAAATGCTGTAACAACCTAACAAAACGGACCTTAGTTTACAGACTAACTTTAGTAGAATACATTAAGCTTGTGTATTACAGGGGTATTTATATTTAAAACATGAAATTGTGGGTGGAACTCCCCTTTAAGTGGTTAATGTACTTAAAGGTATTGTGTGGAGAATCTCGCGCCAATGAGGGGAAGGGGTGAAAAAAATATATAATACAAAAAAGCTGCTCCCTAGATAAATCAATGTGCTGAATTATAACAATTAGGTACGTGGGATAGGGGCGCTAAAAGAATAATTAAATAAATAGGTAACTAGGTGCAACCTATCCCAATATAGACATAAATCCTATTGCAAACTACTTAGAACACCTACAATAAAATAGTGTACAATTACATATAAATTAAATGATAATGAACTAATAATTAAAACACCTACAGTGAATTAGTGTACAATTGCATATAAATTAAATAATAATAAACAATATACAGTGAACAGTATTGTGACCATGAATAATATTAATAAATAGTAAAGTGCTCCGTGCTCAAATATCCATGTGATAGGTTCCACCTCCACCAATGGGACACCTCAAGTGGGGATGGATGGCTCCTTACCAGATGATGTTGACCTAATGTGAAATAAGGTCAATAGAGCTTGGGTAACAACACCTTTCCCATGGGGATTCCAATGCAGTTGACAGATACTTGCAGATATCATAAAGAAAAAGGAAGAACAGCTCCCATAGTGTAAAACTATTTAATAGGATATAAAATTACAAATACACAGTGCCAAGTGGCCTCTTATTTGAATAAGTGCCCGTATCCCGGCACTGAGGCTGTGAGCTTGTAAGATGTGGAGAGAGAACGAAAGCCGGCTGGTTAATGTACTTGCTTCTTCTCTGTAGACTTTAATGGGAGTAGGTAATTCATTGCGCAACAATTGCTTATGTGGGAGACTGTTGCCCAATTTTTTCAGTTATGTAGCCCTAACTCTACCCCAAGTAGGCACTTCTTACAACCCTTGCATCTCTAAAATACCAAATTTCAACACATATCTAGATTATAATTTATTTTTATTATTTCTTGGATTTTGTTTTGTTTGTACAATTTGTCTGTATTGTCTCAATGTTGTTTGCATAAAAAAAAAAAAAAAAAAAAGAATATAAATATTAGCTTAAAATTCCACTGAGACAAACTGATGTACATAGAACGTTATTCTCTCTGACAGCATCAAACCTTTTACACAAACAATACATTTCTAAACAGAAACTCCAATATTTTTCAGTCAGCCTATCAGTTAACAAAACTATCAGATTTTGAAGAAGTCTCATTGCAGATCAAGGATCCCAGTGGACACAGCAGAAACCATTTGTCCATTTCTGGTGGAGCAATGCAGAATTAGATCCTTTGATATATCTTCACAGGAGTCCATATTGATGGGATTTATATAAATTTGCGAGAGGTTTGCAGGCAGGCAATGCATTATCACAACAAATAAATAACTGTTGGCGAGTAAGGAAGGAGAGACCAGTAAAAGCGTCAAGAAGAAAAACGGCTTGTTTAAAATTAATTTTTGGCTATACATAATATACAAGTTTATGGATCCCAGCTGACAGTCCCTATGTGTTGCTGTCATTTTCTAGAGCACATTATACTCTTCACAACTACAAGATTCTATAGTTTGTTGTTTTGTACTACACAAGTAAATGACACTTAAGTATATATCATTTCTATGTTTATACTGTAATGTTGATTCAAACACTTAACCCTTTGTGCTTGCATCAATAAAAATTTAATTTTATGTCTACAATTGGTGCCTAGAAAGTCAATTTTTCCTTTCTCAAACAACAAATTATCCAACTCTCGGACGTGGCACTGAAATATCTTAGGACACCCATAGTCCATCCTATGGTTTGTGTACCTTCAACTTCTTGACACTTAAGTATGTTCATTTTTAGAAAACAATATACAATATATTTACAATAATAAACACAACATTTGCATAATTACCTAATTAAAATAAATGTAACTCCCCTAATCAAGGGTTACTAAACCTACCTTTAGATGATGACCCCACATAAACAAAGGTGGAGTAACGAATACTGTAGAAATAACATTCAGATACCTGTCTGGGCATCCAGGAAACTAATTTTGGAACAATTTTGGAAAACAATGATTCAAATGAAGCTGCTGTCAGTTTTATTAATTCAGCATGTGGGAGCTCTCTGTGTTACATTGGACAGTCATTATGGCCTGACCTTTGATCTGAGATTTCCTGGATACTCTGATCTGGCATGCTTAGTTTGTCATCATTAATATGAATCTTAATATTACAAAGCTATATTGTAATTCTAAAGACCAGCCAATCAGCTGGACTGGAAATATAGGCCCAGATTCATAAAGCAATTACGCCTGTCTAACTGGTGTTAGACAGGAGTAATTTCAAATTTCGCGCGCCGTATCACTAGTTTGAATCCTCAAACCATGATACGGCGGCTTCGGGCTTTGATCCGAGAGGCTTACGTCTTTGTAAACCTTCGGATCTACGCTGCGATATATTTGCGGCCACTGGGAGGAGTTCGCGTCGTTTTGATGCGTCGGGATATGCAAATGTGTTTTTACGGCGATCCACGAAGATACGAGCAGTCTTCGCAATCGCTTACGTCTGTTTTTTTTTACGTACTGTTAGACCAGCTTTTTGCTGGTCTAACGGTGCGTAACCCATGTTAAGTATGGCCGTCGTTCCCGCGTCGATTTTAATATATTATTTTTTTTTTTTACGTAACTCGTTCGGGAATAGAAATGTCCGTAAACGACGCTACTCAAACAACGAATGACGTAACGACGTGATTTCGCGCAATGCACGGCGGGAAATTTGCGAACGGAGCATGCGCAGTTCGATCGCCGCGGGAACGCGCCTATTTTAAATCCTTCACGCCCCCTACTCGCGTAGATGGATTGCGACGGGAGAAATACACTACGCCGCCGTCGTTTACTGGACAAAATCTACCTGGATTCCACGTAGAGCCAGGTAAAAAACGGCGGCGTAGTGTATTTCTGATACGCTACGAGAATCCAATTCTCTCTGAATCTGGGCCATAATTTCCCATGAGACTATTAGTATTTTTCTGTATGTCCTCTAATATGCATTAAAAATAAACTTAATAATATCAACTAATATTATCCTAGTTATCAGCTGTCTTTAAGGAGGGTTCACATCTATGCAATGCGTGTACATGTTAAAGTGTTTGTAAACCCTTACAGACCAATTTGATTTACAGGTAAGCCTAGATTAAGGCTTAGGCCGCGTACACACGATCGGTTTGGTCTGATAAAACTGGCCTTAAGGTCAGTTTTATCGGTCCAAACCGAGCGTGTGTATGGCCCATCGGACCGTCGTCCGTCAGACCAAAGTTTTAAAACTTGCTTTAAAATCGGAGCGATGGACGCCTGACCATCGGACCAAACCGATGGTTAGTACGCAAAAGCATCGGACCAAAAACCTGTGCATGCTCAGAATCGAGTTGACGCATGCTTGGAAGCATTGAACTTCGTTTTTCAGCACGTCGTTGTGTTCTACGCCACCGCGTTCTGGCCCGATCGGATTTTGAACCGATGGTGTGTAGACACATCAGACCATCAGGCCATCAGTCTGTGAACAGATGAAAATGGTACGTCGGACCATTTTCATCGGTTTGGTCCGATCGTGTGTACATGGCTTTACAGACCACGTTGATCTACAGGTAAGCCTAGATTAAGGCTTACCTATAGGTCCAAGAAATATCTCCTTAACCTACACGGTTAAGGAGATATTTCCAAGAAAGACAGCACTGACGTCTACGGCGCCGTTAGTGGCGGCTTCCGCACATGCGCGGGAGTGACGTAATTTCTGCTCTGGCCAGTCACAGCGCCGGAGCAGCAATACCCAGAAGTCACTCCAGGTATCATGGCGGCGACAAAGGACATGTCCGAGGATCGCTGCGGGGGCTTCGTTCTCAGGTAAGTAATTCATAATGAGCTAGTATGCTATGCTATTTTTCTTTTAACATAGGGTTTACTTCCTCTTTAAAGCATATTATTGTGTGTTTTAATATGCATTAGCAACGCATTAGCAATGCACATTGAAAATGCTTTTTGGGGAGTTGCAAATTGCTAATGGTCTTCCAGTGCATTCCAACGCAACAATTACATTAACCATGTCAACCCCCAAAGGTATTACCCTTTAACGACCAGAGCATTTTTTGTTATACGGCACCGCATTGCTTTAAAATGGAGGTTCACACTAAAAAAAAAATTGACACCAAAGTTCTACAAAAAAAAAAAAATGAAAAAAAAAGTTGCCAGGCGGATCTTCCTAATCTGCCTCTTCCTAGTCCACGGCTGGTCTTCATCCTTGCGTTGTCTTCTGGGGAATGGGGCGCGCTGCCTTCTGGGAACTGTGTGTATCCCAGAGAGCAGCTGTCCATTCATGCAAGACTCGCGCATGTGCAGTAGGAAACGGGCAGTGAAGATGCAAGGCTCCACTACCTGTTTCCCTTAGTGAGGATGATGGCCCCAGGACCTGCCACGATTGAGGAATCGGCCTTGGGGGGCGACATCGCCTGGCGCCTAGGACAGGTAAGTGTCCTTATTAAAAGTCAGCAGCTACAGTGTTTGAAAAAAAAAAAATCACAGGTGGAACCCTACTTTAACTGACAATTGCGCGTTCATGCGATGCTGTATTCAAACAAAATTGATTTCCCTTAATTTCCCCACAAATAGAGCTTTCTTTTTGTGGCATTTGATCCCCTCTGCGGTTTTTATTTGTTGAGCTATAAACAAAAAAATAGCGTCAATTTTGAAAAAAATAATTGTGTTTACTTTCTGATATAAACCCCCCCCCCCCAAAAAAAAAGAATTTATTCATCAGTTATCCATTCTTCTACATATTTTTGGTTAAAAAAAATCACAAAAAAATCACAATAGGCGTATATTGATTGGTTTGCGCAAAAGTTAGTGTATCTAAAAAACTACAAGATTGATTTAGGGACTTTTCTCATTGTTTATGCTGGTAATGGCGGTGATCTGCGATTTTTATCAATACTGCAACATTGCGATGGACAAATCCGACCCCAAATTACACTTTTTGGGGACCAGTGACGTTATTACATTGATCATTGCTATAAAAATGCACTGATCCATGTCAAAATTACACCGGCAGGGGGCAATTAAGGGTTTAAGTGTGTTCCCTCAGCATGTTCTAACTGTATGGGGGGAGAGTTTACTAAAAAATGACAGAGATCACTGTTCCCAATCCCTGGGAACAGTAGATCCCTGTCATGTCACTGGGCAGAACAGGGAAATGCTTTGTTTACATAAGCAGTTCCCAGTTCTGCCTCTCATTTCCACCTTTGCGGGCCGCCGGCATACTTGATGACCACAGGACCGCGCCCGCTATCCTGCTTTTACTGACTGACATACAGATTTGTCAGTTTACGCAGGAGAGCCATTCTGCCGACGTATATATCGACATGAGCAAGTGGTTAAGAGCACTATAAAGCATAAGTAGGTGTGAATAAACATGTGGATGATTAAAACATGCACCCCCACCATTCATAGATCACACTTCACAAATAGAAGCTGTACTATGGCTTCTATGAATGGAGGAGCTGGTTAGAGAGGGTGGGAATAGTTGGGCATATTTTATGAGTGCCTGTGATATTTCTTTTAGCTCCCAGCAGCACAAGGGACACATATTACTGAAGGTAAGAAATGTCCCTTGTTTTTTTTGTTTTTTTTTAAAGAAAACGAATGCCGCATACACATGACGTGAAAAATGCAATTTTTTTAAATGGTCATCAAAAACGATCATGTGTAGGCTCCAGAGCATTTTTTTCAATGTTTTTTTTGTGAAAAACAGTCGTGTGTAGGTTTTTATGACGTGAAAAAACGCGCATGCTCAGAAGCAAGTTATGAGACGGGAGCACTCGTTCTGGTAAAACTAGTGTTTGAAATGGCGATAGCACATTTGTCATGCTGTAACAGACTAAAAAGCGCAAATCTTTTCTCACCAAACTTCAGCAAAAGCAGCCCAAAGGGTGGCGCCATCTGAATGGAACTTCCCCTTTATAGTGCTGTCATACGTATCTGCGCTTTGCTTGAGCATTTTTTTTTCACGATCGTGTGTAGGCAAGGCAGGCTTGACAAGAATCATGCTGAAAAAAAACATTGTTTTTTCTAGGACATTAAAAATGGTCGTGTGTACACGGCTTTAGGCTTTAAACGGCTGTTCCTCATAGACAATAAAAAAGAAAAGGAACTGAGATTTTCATGCCAATTCAAATTGAGATTTCTGTGTAAATTTCTAAAGCAAATTTCTCCACAATGCCTACAGCTACAGAGGTAAATGGCTGCCTGTTTTAAAGTGGTTTTAATTCTTGTTCATAGTCTGGACATCGGTTAATTTAAATTTTAGCCCTTTCATTATCAACAATGTTTGTGAATGTTAATAGATGTGAAGGAAGAAAAACTGTGAAGCTGTGTACACATGACCATTTTTTCATGTCATGGAAAAAACAATGGGCCAGATTCACAGAGCCATTACGCCTGTCTAACTGGTGTTAGACTGGAGTAATTTCAAATTACGCAAGTTTTTTAGCTAGTCGAAAACCTCAAACCATGAATAGACGGCTGCGGGCTTCAATTCGACTGGATTACGTGTTCGTACGCCTTCGGATCTACGCTGCAATAAAATTGCGGCCACTGGGTGGTCTTCCCGTCGTTTTCCGCGTCGGGGTATGCTAATGAGCTTTTGCCGACGATCACAGAAATTACGATCTTCAATCGCAATCTCTTACGGCATCTTTAGTCATCTTTTTTTTGCGTTTCACTATACCAGCTTTTTGCTGGTCTAATATTAGACAGCCCATGTTAAGTATGGCCGTCGTTCCCGCGTCTAATTTCTAAGTTTTCCGACGTCTTTTATTATTTTTAACGTAAGTCGTCCGGGAATAGGAATGTTCGTAAACGACGCTACTCAAACAACGAATGACGTAACGACGTGATTTCGCGCAATGCGCGGCGGGAAATTTCTGTACGGAGCATGCGCAGTTCGATCGCCGCGGAGACGCGCTTAATTTAAATGCATCACGCCCGCTAATCGCGTATTTCGATTACGCAGCGAGAAATAGACTACGCCGTCGTAGCGTACGGGCAAAAATCTACCAGAATTCGGTGTAGAGCCTGGTAAAATACGGCAGCGTAGAGTATTTCGATTACGCAGCGCAATATTAAGTGTATGTGAATCTGCCCCAATGTTTTTCTCGACGTGATTACTCTCAAGCCTGCCTTGCATACACACGATCGTGATAAAAAATGCTTGAGCAAAGCAACAACACGTACGACTGCACTATAAAAGGGGAAGTTCCATTAGAATGGTGCCACCCTTTGGGCTGATTATGCTAATTCCCCTTCTCATAACTTGCTTCTGAGCATGCAAGTTTTTTTTCCCCGTCGTTACAGGTAACACTCGACTGTTTTTTCACGACAAGAAAAACGTCGACGTGAAAAAAGCTATGGATCCAACACACACGGTTGTGTGTACGCAAGTTTAGTCTCTGTTTTACATTCACTCATCCCCCAGTGGGTATTTGGCGCCTAATCAAGCTCAAAAATCAATCAATCAATTACAGTCATACACAAACTGAGCAATGCCTTTTGACTGTCTTTGGGTTACTGTTGTAAACGTCTAGCTCAGAAAACATGTTACACCATCTATCTATATGTGAGAACAAAATATAAAGAAGAACAAGCGGCATTCAGGATATCAACATTGTTTTTTTTGTTTTGTTTTTTATTTGCTTTTTATATACAGTAAATAGCATGAATCAGCATTTATAAGCAAGAGCTACTTTGGCGAAAAATATATTCGAAGTAGTCTGCCAAATGATGCTAATGTTCCAAAATCCATAGAAAATAAATAGTGTAGAGCAGCTAATAATCAACTCAACTATAAAGTCTACTATACTCATATGGTAGTGCCATAAGATCACCACAGTGACACAAATGAGAATAAAATGTCCCACTCTTTGAACATGCTATGCATACTTCCACCAAATGAGTGAATTGAATGCTCACCTCAGTGTTTGACCTCATAAAAATAAAGCGATCTGACAACTATTAAAATCTCTCTTGGGGCAATACCTGGAATGCAATGTCAGGATCAGTACACTCTTATCTCCGCTTCTAGGTCCTTTACCGGCTTACGAGGCTACTCATTCTTATGCCGCGTACACACAATCATTTTTCGGCATGAAAAAATCAACGTTTTTTTAAAATGTCATTTAAAATGATCGTGTGTGGGCTTCACATAATTTTTCGGATTCTGAAAAACGACAAAAAAAATAAATTCAAACATGCTACATTTTTTAACAACGTTTTAAAATATGACGTTTTTCGGATTGAAAAAAATTATTTTGTGTGAGCTAAAACGACGTTAAAAATCCGCGCATGCTCAGAAGCAAGTTATGAGATGGGAGCGCTCGTTCTGGTAAAACTACCGTTCATAATGGCGTAAGCACATTCATCATGCTGTAACAGACAGAAAAGAGCAAAGGAAATCAGCTAAAGCAGCTCAAAGGGTGGCGTCATCCGCATGGAACTTCCCCTTTATAGTGCCATCGTACGTGTTGTACGTCACCACGCTTTGCTAGAGCATTTTTTAAAAACTATTGTGTGTGGGCAACGTCGTTTTTAAATGATGATTTTTCTAAATGCCGAAAAACTTTAGCCCAGATTCACAGAGCGATTACGCCTGCGCAACAGGAGATGCGCGTGCGTAAGTCGAAATGTGCGCGTGCGTTTCGTTGCGCGGCATCCCCAGAACGAGATACGCAAAAAATCCCGCGTAATTTCGTTAGACTGGCGCATCCTTCCGCGCAAAAGTGCGCTAGACACACCATTGATTTGCTAGTCAAATATGCTAATGATGGATGGGGATCCACAAAACAACGTTGGGGCAGCGCAGGCGACGCAGTGTGCGCAACAGCAAAATGTCCTGTCTAAAATTAGAGCTGATAAAAGCTGGTCTAAAAAAAAGAAAAAAAGTCTACTTGTTAGATAAAGCAACACTGTTAGTGAGCAGCTCAGCAGTCACACGTGTTGCACAACAATCTGTATGCCAACATGCCAGGGGCATCGTCGCACATAGCTATACTACTGACTTTAGATGAACAAAGAAGGATGAGGGCACGGAGGATGGCACGGAGGAGGGCACAGGAGAGGATATACCGCACCCACATAGACCTGTTTGGCATGAGTGATTCTGAGGTGTTTCGCATCTTCAGATTCACCCCTCATGTCATCCTGGAATTAACCACAACCCTGCAGGAGGACATCACCAGCCCAACACACCGCTCACATGCAGTGCAGCCACTGGTCAAGGTCCTGGCAACACTCCATTTCCTTGCCAGTGGCTCTTTTCAGCGTACAAGTGGAGTGGTGGCTGGGATGTCACAGTCCTCCATGAGCAGATGTGTGCACCAGGTTGTCCCTGCAATCCTCAGACGCATGGCCAACCAAATCATCAAACCCACCACAGAGGAGCTGCGGCTGAAGGCAATGACAGATTTCTACAGAATTGCCAGATTCCCACGCACTGTGGGGGCCATTGATTGCACACATGTGGCACTCCAGCCCCCCCAGGAGACAGAGCACATGTACCGCAATCGGAAGCATTGGCATTCCATCAATGTACAGGTGATAGTCGATGCCCAAGGCCTCATATGGCACGTCCGTGCCAAACACCCAGGGTCCAGCCATGACAGCTACATATACAATCAATGCCACATCCGATTGGAATTCGATCAGAACGTGTATGGGGACACCTGGCTGGTTGGTGAGTGACATGGGTGGCAGGCATGACTATCCCCTCCCATGATGCACATCACAAGGGGCACATGCATGACTAACATCCTCCTGTCTTTTCCCTTACAGGTGACTCTGCATATCCACTGGGACCCCATCTCATGACTCCTATCCGGAACCCCCAAACCCCAGGAGAGGAAAGATACAATCAAGCACATGCCCAAACACGAGCAGTGGTGGAGCGCACCTTTGGCCTCCTAAAGTCACGTTTCCGATGCCTGGATAAGTCTGGGGGTACCCTCTTGTATTCCCCAAACTTTGTGTGCCAGATCATCGGTGCATGTTGCATGCTGCACAACTTTGCAGAAAGAAAGGGCCTGCAGATTGACCTACGTGATGACCTGACCACTGAACCAGACAATCCCCCCTAACCGAGGATACCTCGTCTTCTGAGGGAAGAGCAGCCAGGAGACAGCTCACATTGGGCATCTTTGCACTTTAAACACACACACATTAATCATGGCACAATGAGAATGCATGCATGCACACCACTGTGGTCCCTAGCACAGACACACCACATCCACATCAAATTGGATTGGCACCAGTCCACCATGCTGGACTTGTGAGCAGCAACGCCACGCCAAGGCTCCAATTATGTCACTGAACATTCATACACCAATCACACGGACCTGGGGATCACTTCTCCCTGGTCCTGGGGAACCCTTCTCCACCAAAATAGAGGGTGACACCCCTTTTCCGGCAGGAATGTCACCCCCACATTCACACAGCATTCACAACACAAAAAAAAAAAATGACCAGCAAAAGCAAAAAATTTCCTGACAAAAAAAAATGACAAAAAAAAAAAAAAAAAAATTGTAAAAAAAAAAAAAAAGGGGGAAAAACAAATTACTGCCCTCTAAGTGAGCCACGCCTGGGGCGCCCCCGGCCACGGCCCCGGCTTCTCAGGGGAGACTCATGGGGAAGGGGTAAAACCGGGAAAGGAGGATCAGCCCCTGATCTCTGCCCACCTGGTGGCCTGCCCTCCAAGGCCACGGCAATTCTGTCCAGGGCAGCACCAAGTGTTGCCGTGTTGGCCTGGATAGCCAGGGTAAGGGCCCTCACATCCTGCCCAACGCCTGCTGATGTCGTCTGCAGTTCATTTAGGCAGGTTGTGAAAGCCCGGGAGTGGGAGTCCAGGTTCCCCAGCGTATCCTTGATGGAGGACAGGCTCTCCTCCATCCGCACCAATGTCTGGCTGACCTGTCCCAGATGGTGAGTCTGGAGGAACTGGTCCCTTCTCAGGGTGGCGGGCAGGGGATCGGCCAACCCCCTGGTGGTCTGGGATGACATCCTGCCTCCAGCTGATGCTCGTGGCCGGGGAGAAGGGGAGGCCCTTGTGAGGGGAGCTATGTTGGGGGAGGAGGGGGGGGCTCCCCCTTAGGGAGGCCTGCCTGCTGCCAGCCAGAGGGGAGGAGTCCTCAAAACCCAAACGTCCAGTGCCTGACATGGACTCCTCCTCCTCATGATTCTCCTCCTCCTCATGATTCTCCTCCTCCTCATGATTGTCCTGCTCCTGTTGAACCTCCTCCGCGGACTCCGGCCTTGTTGGGGGGGCCTCATTAGGCTGCTGTCCTGGGGTTGGTGCGGTCAGGCCAGATGGCCCTGCACCCTCCTGCACATCTGTGGATGACACAAAACATTCACAGGTTGGAGGATCCACACACTTGCCACATATTCCCTTTCACCCCCTACCCCACACATGCTACACACCTGATAATAAAAAATAAAACAACTTACCTGGCACCACGGGCTGGAGACTGGAGTCAAAGCCGGGCAGGCCCTCAACTTCATGCCGATGAAAGGTCAGGGCCACCGCACGCTCCTCCGCTGTCAGGCTAATACGGCATGGTGGGCCCCCTCCTGTGCCCCTGGCATGGCCATGCATTCTGGCCAACTTCTTTTTGACCAGACGCCGGAGGTCATTGATTTTTTTGTCAATCCCAGACTGGGTCCGTGTCTCCCCCTGCCCCGCAGAATTCACCTGGTCAGTGATCCTATCCAAAATCTCCCTCCTCCTGGCCGGGGTGGTGTTGGCACTCTCTGGGCCGTGGAGGTAACGCCCATACTCGCTAATGGCCCGGGCAAGAATCTGTTTTTCCACAACTGTAAAATTCAGCTTTCGTTTTCTCTCAGTCATCCTTCAAAAAAAAAAACAGTCCCAGTCAACAAAATTCACGCACACAAACAAGCACAACCAATCACAAAAAAACACACACAGAGAGAAAACTACTCACCAAGAAACAGTCCCCAAAAAACAAAACAAAAATACAGCAGGAAAAGAAACAAAAACAAATATATCAATCAAACAAACAGTCTCTCAAACACTTATCAAAAACCACTTTCAAAAATCTACTAACAAACACCTGATCACACAGAACACTAATCTGACAACTACAAAACACACCGCAACGAACAACAAGAACAAAAGCACTTGGTTAAATGGGAAGGGACAAAGGAATGTACTTTTTTAAAGGAAGTGCGTTTGTGTGTGTCTATTTATACTGTTTGCGTAGTTCACAACGTTGCCCTAGTCCATTTCCAATTTCACTGATTGCGCCGCTTCCGAGTTGTGAGCATGCGCACATCGGAGCTGACATGGTCTCGTTCAAGCGCGCATGCGCGAGCTGGCCGGCCCTTCATTTGCATGGGGTCACGGCTCATTTCAATGTAACACGCCCACGTCCTTCCCAATTTGTATTACTCCTCCTTACGCCTCTGAAAAAACGTTACGCATGCGCAATTTCCGGCGCAAAAGCTACGAGAATAGGGTGATTACGCGGCAAAATTCCGCAAGTCTAACGTAAAGGCGGTGCGCTACGCCGGTCTAATAATGCGCAGATGTACCTGAATCTGGGCCTTTGTTTTTTTCATGCCAAAAAATATAATCGTCTGTACGCGGCATTATGATCCACAAGAGCCATTCATCAAATATAAAAGAAGATCCATAGTGCTTTCCATATGTAAAATAATTTATTCTATCTAAGTAGATTAAAAACATTTACAAAAATATAGCTCAACGGCGCACTATTTGTTTAGCATGTTAGTCAATTAGAAGGTGTTGTAAAATCACCTGTACTGTGTTTTAGCTAGCAACTGTAATTTTGGTTTTGCTTAAAAATTTCCAGATTGGTTTGATGCCT
Organism: Rana kukunoris; assembly: GCA_029574335.1. Lineage (NCBI taxonomy): Eukaryota > Metazoa > Chordata > Amphibia > Anura > Ranidae > Rana > Rana kukunoris. The sequence continues at coordinate 134,999,767 of CM056054.1, read as the reverse complement.
CGTACACACGACCAGTTTTCCCACCAGGAAAACTGCCGTGCCAGCTTTTGGCCGGGAAAACTGGCTGTGTGTATGCTCCATGGCAGTTTTCCCGACAGGAAAACCGTCGGGAATCCCGTCGGGAAAAATTATAACATGTTCTCTTTTTTCCTGCTGGGATTCCCATTCCTATAGGAAACACTGCAGTGGAGCATACACATGGCCAGGTTTCCCAGCCAAAGCTATCATGGTAGTTTTCCTGCCAGGAAAACCTGCCATGTGTAGGGGGAAAAAGCTGCCGAGCCTGTTCTCCCCTCGGGTTTCCCGGCGGTAAAAGGTCCACCGGGAAACCCAATCGTGTGTAAGAGGCATGAGATTGTGCTGACTGTCTTTTTACACTATTTTATTGTTCCAAAATTGCTTAATTTGTGTATAACATCACACATGTCCAGTGTTTGCAGTTCACATCTTAGGTCCTGTACACACGATCAGACATGTCTGATGAAACTGGTCTACAGACCAGTTTCATCGGACCAGTTCGATGGTGTGTACGGCCCATCAGACCGTTGTCTGTCAGACCTAAGTTTTAAAACATGTTTTAAAACCTGTCTGATGGACAGATTCGATGGTTAGTACACAAAAGCATTGGACCAAAAACCCACGCATGCTCAGAATCAAGTCGTCGTTTTTTCATCACATCGTTGTGTTCTACGTCACCGCGTTCTGGTCTGATCGGATTTTTGGTCCGATGGTGTGTACGCACATCAAACCATCAGACAAGATTTCAGAGTTGTCTGAGGAAAACGGTCCGTCAGACAAGTCTCATCAGACCGGTCTGATCGTGTGTACAGGGCCTTAGAAATAAAGCTGTATATGACGGGAGCTGCAAAATTACAAAAAAACATTCTGTATGTAAAACTGACTGGTTTATCGGTAAGGGTTTTAGAAGAAACGTAGGAATTCATCCCAAGACAATGCAGACTAGACATTGATATATGGAAAGACTCCTGCGCTACCAAGGGGGATGGGTGGGAGTGGAATAGGGCTGGAAGGTGGACTGGGGATTCTGCAGCAGACTCCTGACACTCTGTCCTGGGCAGAGAGAAAAATGTATATGTAAAAGAAGGGGGTGTTGTCTGCGCTGAAAGTGAACAGGGGGGGGAGGAGGGGGGGTGTGGGTGATAGGGGTGAATGGATGGGACGGGTGGCTGGATGGGTGGATGCAGGTGGGTTTAGGACAACATGATAACCAACATAATCGAAACAATGATGTGAATGAATATACACATAAGGGTGATAACCAATAAATACAAAAATTATTATTACAATAAGGAAAAACCCAACACACTAGCCAGTGTAATGTGAAACCAGTGAAAAACAATCCTAAATCCAAACTATAAGACCAGAGAAAATTCCATGAGGAAATGCCTCTGGATAGAAAAAATGTGAAATAAATAAAGTCTCTAGTGAAAAAACCCAAGAGTCCAGATAAGTCCAAATTGAAATGGTGGTGCCAGGAAAGGGTGACAGCAGAAAGCACCTCAGGTGGTCCCCAGCTCCTCACCTCAAGGCTATAGCTCGGATAGCCTGCAACAGCACCTCCCGGTGGAGGACAGTGATCCCTCGGCAGGGCAAGCAGCAGAGGCACACGGGGTGATGGATGATGGGCCTATCTCCCACGAACAGCGAGTTCGTACTTCTAATGGCAGATATCCTCTTCTAAGCTGGCCAGATGGTCACTCACAACAAGGGATCTCTCAGATGGCATACATGATAAAAGAAACAGACCATAGCGCAATCCCGCAAGGTAAAAAACACATTTAATAAAAAAATAAAACTCACATTTAAAACGATCCAAAAGGCACAAAACAAACAGACGTCAGGAACACACTGCGTCAGGCGTGTGGACTCTGTGGCTCCTAGGATCCCTACGCGTCTCGTCACACCTCGTGACTTCCTTAGGGAGGATCACCCACACCCCCCCTCCTCCCCCCCTGTTCACTTTCAGCGCAGACTAGACATTATTATACGTATAGCTTATCAAACATACACAGAACTGTTTTATTTTACAGTTTGGAAATTTTTAAAGATGAGTTAACTTAAAATCGATTCCACTGACAATTCAGCTTATCCTTCCCCTTTATCTAGTTTACAGTGGGGAAAAAAAAGTGTATAATCATTACATGAGTTGTCTGGGTTAAATGTTTTTCCTGTAAAAAAAGTTCCAGCTTATGTTTCCATACATATCCCACCTTTTTTACCGTATACGCATCCCAGGTGTCTAGGTAAGTAAAAATATTCAAGGAGTACATTTATTTATTTTTTGGGCATTTAGCAGAATAATTTTGACTATGAGAACTTGGGCAGAAAAATAAACAATAAAAAAGATCTACATCTTATGCCTTGTACACACGACCAGTTTTCATGACAAGAAAACTGCCTTTCTTTATATTGGTCGTGTTTATGCTCCCTAGCAGTTTTCTTGACAAAAAAAAAAAAATTGAAACCAGCCCTTTTTTTTTCTCGTCATGTTTTCTATTAGTTTTTTTCTCGGCGCGAAAAACGGTCGTGTGTATGCTTTTCTGAGGGGAAAAAAAACGTGCATGCTCAGAATCAAGTATGCAGCCCAAAAGCAGCCCAAAGGGTGGCGTCATTTCCCCTTCCCTTTTATAGTCCCATCAGACGCGTTGTACGTCACCGCACTTTGATCGGATGTTTTTTTTGCATGAACGTGTGTATGCAAATCAGGCTGGAGAGAAATCACGTCGGGAAAAACGTTGTTTTTTTTCCTGACAAGAAAAATGTTCGTGTGTACGAGGCATGAGATCTAAAGAATAAATTAATTATCCTCTCTTCAGCCTCTTTTCTTTCTTCAAAACCCCTTCAACATTTTCTTGCAATGTAATGCTTTTCTCCATTTTGTAGCTATTAAAGACAATGCATACATTATAAAAACTTGCATAAAGCAGACCCAGAAACCTATATGTTTATGGTTGTGTCAACAACCTAGCATGAAAAAAAAGTTAAAAAACTCTGTGAATTTTTTGTAGTGTAATGTATTGACTTTGACTGCTGGAAAATGTTGTGAGACCGTGTGAAATGGAAATATTATTTAGATCATTCAGAAAACAAGATTTTTTTGAGAATATGAGAGCACTACAGCATGGCCTAAAGCAGGAGTAGGCAACCTTTGCACTCCAGCTGTGATAAAAATACAGATCCCAGATGCCTGTGATTGTCAGGGTCTTGCAATGTCTCATGGGAATTGTAGTTTCACCACAGCTGGAGGGCTGAGGTTGCCTACCCTTGGTCTAAGGTCAACGGCGCTATCAGGTTCATATACAGTTTGCATAGAAAATACATTTAGGTATTTCCCACAATAAACAAAGGTAGGCAAACATGTTTGTAGAACGATAGAGCAATCAGTACAATGTGACCTCCTCCCCTTTGGATTCAGCTTTTAGAAAAAAAATGACAGGTACAGCTGACCCTGTGTTAGGTCATTTTGGCAAAAACGGGCATTAAACAATCATAAGAACATAGGATCAGAAGATTCAACAAGTATTAATTAAATATTTTAAGACTGTTTGCCGAAGTTGGAGATTGTTCACACCGACACATTTGGCTGCTGTTTCAGGTAGAAGCAGAGGAGCTCCACTGTTTTAAGAAAATAAATATATTTGTTTAGAAAAGTTTTGGGATCATTTTTAATTCATGGAAAAGATGAAATCACTTTTTTAAAGGGAATCCTAATCAAAAAATAAAAGCAATCGGTGATCTACTAAAACCAAAAAAGGCCTTAACTGATTGGTTGCTGTAAAATTAGAGTCACCTCCAGCCAGAAATCAATGTGTTTGAGTCCTAACTTCTTTATTGTGAACATGTAGTAACAGCCTGATGACATAATTTGTACAGTGGCCACAAACATCTACACAAAAACTGTTCCTGGAGGTATGCATGAATGCATAGGTATCTATTCAGTCACATGCATATTGCTGGTCTGCAATATACACATTGTCCGCTATTGGAAATCTATAGTACATCCTGATGCCTTAGGCTATGTTTCCACTAGTGCGACTCCAAAGTTGCGTGATTTAGAGTGTGACTTTGATCTGACTTTACACTGTCTGGATCAAAGTTGCATCATGGTGCAAGCACCTTTTCAAATTCTCTGATTTTCAAAGCTGCTTAAATGGGAATGGGTGCCATTGAAATCAATGGGCTGTGACATGTTGTGCAACTTTATGGCCCAGATTCACAAAGCACTTACGCCGACGTAAGTGGAAATTTGCGCCGGTAAGTGCAAATGTGCGCCGGCGTATCTGTGCGCCGGACCCACAAACCAACATACGCCTAAAAGCTGCCCACCCTACGCCGACATAGCTTACATATGCCGGCGTAGTGTGGGCGCACTTTTCGTCTGGACGCATGTTGCTGCTCCCATTGATTAGGCATTCAAATATGCAAATGAGGGAAATACAGCGATTCGCGAATGTACGTGCGCCCGGCGCATGCTACGCGAGGTGCGTGTAAGTTTTATGTCCAGCGTAAAGTTATTCCCCATAGATGAGGCGCAACCCAGCAATAGACATGCAAAGGTCTGCACCAGAGAACACGGGCCAGCGTATTGGGCGTACGTTACATTCACGGCGTACGCGGTGATCCGGTGTAGCTTAGGCATTTGTCCTGGCGTGGTTGTGAGCATGAATGAATAAATGAATGAAAACTTATATAGCGCGGCACATGCAAACTAAATCGCCTCTGGGCACTTGTTGTTCCTGTCTCCTTTGATATCAAAAGAGATGAGTCTTGATCTTTCTCCTGAACGCTAAGTGATTCTCCTCCAACCGAATGCTGGTTGGTAAAGCGTTCCATAGTCTGGGACCCTGGATCGCGAATCTTCTTTCTCCTTTGGACTTGTAGTTGGCTTTCGGAATCTGGAGCAGGTTTTGATTGGTGGATCGTAGAAGGTGATTGTGAGCTTTTTTTTCCGCATAGATAATGGGGAGCATTCCCATGGATACATCTATGCGTCAGACAGAGTGCTTTAAAAGCAAATTCTGTCTTTTACTGGCAGCCAGTGAAGGGCTCTCAGTGAAGGTGAGATTGATTCCCATAAGGGTGCTGTTTCATGTGTTCACATCACAGCTACGTCACGGCGCATGTGCAGTTCGTGATACTCTCTGTGAATCTGGGCCTATGTGTCCAAAGTTGCATGACAAGCTGCACTAGTGGAAACTGAGCCTTCAAGCAGAACTAAACCTTCATATCTTAGGCCCGACGGACCATTTCAGCCGAAAAATCCGCTCGTGTGCAGGGGCAAACGGACCGTTTTGGCCGGATTCCTCCGGCGGAAAAATTCCAAAGCATGCTTTGGAATTTTTCCGCCTGAGAGCTGTCCGTCAGATATGTCCGCTGGTTAGTACGGCAAACCAGCGGACATATCTGCCCGCACATGCGTCGTATCCTGTGAATGGATCCGATGCATGCGTGCGGAAGTGTTTACTTCCTGGTGCGGTGACGTGGCGCTCATGTGGCGGCGTCAACGTCACCGCCGCGTCACCGCGCTGTCCGCCGGCGGGGAATTTGATCTGATGGTGTGTACAGCCATCGGATCAAAGCAATCCGGCAGACAGATCCGATGGGAACGGTCCGTCGGACCGTTCCCATCGGATAAATTCCCTCGTGTGTACAAGGCCTTGGCCTTAGGCTTCATGTGAACGAGTCCAGCCCTGCATACAGCAATTAAAACTGACAAGTGTTCTAATCCCTCACCACTCTCCAAAAAAAAATAGCAGTTTTGCCTTTAGTTACAGTTTAAGATCTACCCTAATTGGATGTAGATGTACATTTATATTATGGCGTTAAATATTACTGAACAATCCAATAAAATGATTTGTAAAACCTACCCAAGTCTGTTCGTACTCTAGAGCTTGTCCTGCCACATTGTCCATTTCATAGAAACCTTCCCGTTTTGCCTGCTGATATTCCATCCGTAGCTGTTGAATGCGGTCTGCATTCCCAGATTTTAAGCGGCCACTAAAAAAAAAAAAGAATAAAGAGCTAATACATAAAATGCATATTTATAATTACCATTTGCTGAAAGGTACTTTCTTGCTCCAGTGCAAATTGTTAATGTTTACAAGCATTATTTGCAATTGAGCCCGTTACCATCTGGATGCCGAATAATGCTTTTATTAGTAGTTTCATTGCACAGAATAAAAGCGAGTTTTCCAGAGAATTAAAATATTCCTTCATTTATCTATAAATTAGCAGGTCATTAATATATTCAGTGTTATACAGACAATGGTGCAATATAGCCTTCACACTGACCCACAGTGATAATAATGAAGAAAAACACCTGCAAAACATCATTTTTAAACCAAATTGTATTTTAGTGCCTAAACTGAGAGTTAAAGAATAAATAAGAAAGCATTAATTTCCTGCTGGAAGCAACAGTGCAGATAATATTTTGTTGATTCCTGTAAGGTTTTTATTATTCACGTGTACTTTGCTTCTTCATTATCACCTTTACTAACCCTAAACTAACCAGACTTGTGTGCAAACACTAAAGTCTCCAAATGTCACAAAACAAAATTTTACTGGACCTGATAATAGGTAGCTAAGTTCACAAAAGTAATAAACTGAGGATTCTGTTACTTACAGAAGGATTACATGGAAAGATGACAGCAGCAAGGTCTGATAACCCATGAAACCCTTATATTGTAGTAAAACATTTGTGTGTGATCATTGTTCTCCACCAACATTCACAAATCTGGATAGGAATCTAGAATTGCACTTTTCTCTACTCAAAAAGCATTCAGAATTTGATATCAAGGATATTAAAACAACTGAACTGAAGCCAACATGTTTTGTAGTTGATACTTTCATTCATTGAATTTCCATTTGTTAAACAAACAACCAAAAGCATTAAGAAAAATAATAACAATGACACTTGAAACATTAACCCCTTTCCCCCCCTCTCTTCTCTCCCACCGCCAATAACGGTGATCTTGCCGCGAATCCGCCGCGAAGACCACCATCGTCGCTTACAGGACCGGCCACGGAAACGATGGATATCTTGGTTGTGGCAGCAGCTGCTGCCATTACCGAGATATCCTATCTTTAAAGGACAACTTTTTTTTTGCTGAAACGACTGTTTACAGGTTTTATTTTTTTTCATAGAGAAATAATAGTTAACTGATTCCTTTTAAAAATGATTAAAAATAGATAAAAATCAATCATATAATGTGCCTGCAGTTTAGTTTCATTTTTAAACTGGTTTCATGTTTCTGTGAAGTAAAGAGACACACAGAACAAAAACAAACAAATACAGGGCAGTGTTTTGTTTTTAAAATGAATCTGATTGGTTCTGAGGAGTTTTAGACACACAGTAAAAAGACACACAGAACAAAAACAAACAAATACAGGCAGTGTTTGGTTTTTAAAATGAATCTGATTGGTTCTGAGGAGTTTTAGACACACAGTAATGACAGCTTGGACTACAGTGAAAAGCTGCCATGAGATTTTTCATAAGGAGCCAGACAAGCAGGAAGAGTGGAGATCAGAGCAGAATTGCAGCAACTTCAAAGCAAAAAACGAAGAAAGAGGACATGAAACCAGGACTGCAGTAAGGTTAAGGAAGCTATTTAGCTACAAAAAAAAATCCTTTAGTGATCCTTTAAGTAGTTAAATAGCTTTTAGGACCGTTCATATTTATTATACATTTTTGTTGCCAATTTGTGGTACCTCTAGATATAATTACATGGGATCCAAAACCTCTAGAGATAAGTGCAACCTCCGTATATTTTAAACGTATTGTTGCTAAAGCCAGTTAGCGGCCCGTAATGCAGGGAGCATATCCATGCACCCGGCCCACTAATCTACTACAGGAGTCATCGTTTTTTTTTTTTAGAAGCTTATGATTAGAGCCAGAGGCACTAACTGGCTTCAGAATAGGGTGGGCTTGGGGCACATTAGTGAATAAATATTCGCTAATGTCTTCCTGTTTCTTCTCCGACCATTCGGGAAATGGCTCCTGAGACCCCATTTGTCGGGATGAAAAGACGGAGGGTGGACACAGAGGATACGGAGGGGGGAAGCCATCGATACCAGCGATAGATTAAAACTGCTCTGCCCGGCTCTGTTCATTCTCTGCCAGCAGAAGGCATCCCTGCTCCTCACACCTTCCCTGTGTGTCTGCTGACTTGGTACCTGCACCCGGTATATGAGTTAGTGACCAGGGGGCTATGGTGCGAGGTGGCGGGCTAAGGGGATGACTGGGGGGGCTGTAGTTAGGTCCATCTGCCGCCCCCATCAGACCCATGGATCATCAGCTGCCACTGGCTGAACCCAAGATCAATGTAAGATCAGTTTAAACGTCCAAGTAACATAATAGGTTCATTTTAAACATTTAGTGGCTTGACTAAGACTGAAGGGAAGCCAATATCATCTAATAATAATTCCTCCTGTATTGAATTGTATTGAAATTGTACTGCCTGCCTCATGTTGCAAAGCGCTATGTAAACTGTTGGCACTATATAAATCCTGTAAATAATAAACAAACTGTACTTTATAAAACTGAAAGGTACTGTATTTTCTTTTAAATGCGCTAAAGGTTAGCTTGGGCGAGGTTTCATTGTAAAGTAAGCACTGATAATAAATTATAAGATGAAATGATAGATGGGGAATGACAGCTAATGCCCCTTTTAACTGTGTGCAGCCATTATAGATATTCAGTCTATAAAAGTAAACCCTCCCCTTCAGCAGCAGGGCTGACCAAAATATAATATTTAGATGTTAAATTGCTCATTAAAATGGACACTCAATGCTTGCATGAATCAGAATCTGCTTATACAGTATATAACTGTTACATGTGTTCTCTCTTAGGCCACGTACACACGATCAAATCTATCTGCTGAAAACAGTCTGACAGACCATCTCAGCAGACAGATTTGATCGTGTGTACGGGCGAACCGACGGATTTGACCAGCAGACAGATTTTAAAACCTGCTTTAAAATCTGTCTGCTGGGAAACCGTCGGACCGATATGTCTGCTGGTTAGTACGCTAACCAGCAGACATATCTGCCCGCACATGCGTCGAATGGATTTGACGCATGGGCGGAAGTGATTTACTTCCTGGTGCGGTGACGTGGCGGCAACAACGTCATCGCCACGTCACCGCGCTGTCTGCCGGCGGGGATTTTGGTTTGATCGTGTGTACATCGATCAAACCAAAACAGCCAGCAGACAAATCTGTTCAAATCGGTCTGTCCGACCGATTTGAACAGATTCATTTGGTCTTGTGTACGCGGCCTTAGGGTATATGCACATGTTCCAGATGACATAGCATTCAATGGAGGTCAACCAAGAATATGTAAAAGCAACCTTGTCAGTTTATACACTCACTAACCACTTTATTAGGTACACCTGTTCAATTGCTTGGTAACACAAATTCCTAATCAGCCAATCACATGGCAGCAACTTAATGCATTTAGGCATCTAGACATAGTAAAGAGAACTTGCTGAAGTTCTATCTGAGCATCAAAATGGGGAAGAAAGGGAAATACGGTAAGTGATTTTGAATGCGGCATGGTTGTTGGTACCAGACAGGCTGGTCTGAGTATTTCAAAAACTGTGGATATGCTGGGAATTGCACACTCAACCATCTCTAGGGGTAACAGAGAATGGTCCAAAAAAGAGAAAATATCCATTGAGAGACAGTTGTGCGTACTAAAATGCCTTGTTGATGTCAAAGGTCAGAGAAGAATGGGCAGACTGGTTCCAGATGTTAGAAAGGCAAGCCTCGTACACACGACTGGTTTTCGTGCCAGGAAAACTGCCAAGAAAGCTTTTGGCCGTGAAAACCGGACGTGTGTATGCTTCCCTCCAGTTTTCCTGACAGGAAAACTGCCGGGAATCCCAGCAGGAAAATAGAAAACCTGCTCTCTATTTTCCTGCCGGGATTCCCGGCAGTTTTCCTGTGGGGAAACACTGTGAAGGAGCATACACACGTCCGGGAATCCCGGCCAAAGCTCTTCCCTCAGTTTTCCAGATGGGAAACCTGGCCGTGTGTACACAAGGGAAACTTAACGAGCAGGTTCTCGATTTTTCCCGTCGGGATTCCTGCGGACTTTATACCGCCGGGAATCCCGGTCTTGTGTACAGGGCTTCACTCAAAAAAAACACTGGTTACAACCAAGGTATGCAGAATGCCATCTCTGAATACACAACACATCTAACCTTGAAGCAAATGGGCAACAGCAGACCACACCAGGTGCCACTCCTGTGAGCTGAGAACAGGAAACTGAGTCTTTTCCATTCACACAGTCTCACCAAAATCTGACAATAGAAGATTGAAAAAACATTGCCCCATCTGATGAGTTTAAATTTCAGCTGCAACATTCAGATGGTAGGGGCAGAATTTGGTGTAAACAACATGAAAGCATGGATCCATCCTGCTTTGTATCAATGGTTTAGGGCTGCTGGTGGTGGCGGTGTTATGGTGTGGGAAAAAAATTCTTGGCACATTTTGGGCTTCTTATGCCTCGTACACACGACCGAGAATCTCGTCGTAAAAGAAACATTGTTTTTCCTCGACGAGGTTCTTGTCAAGCTTTCCTTGCATACACACTGTCGAGACAAAATCCTGTCGTTCTCAAACGCGGTGACGTACAACATGTACGACGGCACTATAACGGGGAAGTTCGATTCCATGGCGCCACCCTTGGGGCTGCTTTTGCTAATCTCATGTTACCACGTGTTAAGTAAAAGTTTGGTGGCACTTTTCAGTCTGTTACAGCGTGACGAATGTGCTATCTCCATTACGAATGCTACTTTTACCGAAGGTGCGCTCCCATCTCATACTTTATTCTGAGAATGCGCGGGTTTTTAAGCATACACATGAACGTGTTTATTGTCGTAAACCAGCCCGACGAGAACCACGATGAGAAAATTGAGTCTCCGGACGATAAAAAAGAGAGCATGTTCTCCTTTTTTCTCATCGAGATCCACAACAGTTTTCTCGACGAAAAACATACACACGATCATTTTTCTCAGCAAAAAAGCTCTGCCAGCAGTTTTCTTGATGGTTTTTGCTGAGGAAAATGGTTGTGTATACAAGGCATAAGTACCAATTGAGCATCATTTAAATGCCACAGCCTACCTTAGTATTGTTGCTGACCATGTCCATCCCTTTATGACTACAATGTACCCATCTTCTGATGGCTAATTCCAGCAGGATAACGCCCATTTCACAAAGCTTAAATGTGCCTGCGCCCCATACCTCAGGCCAAATGAGGTACTGCAGGTCAATGTTCAGATTTTCTCAGCTCCTGCACCCCTGTACCTCAGGCCAAATGAGGTAGTGGAGGCCTATTTTCGGCTCTGCTCGGGTTCTGCTCCCCCGTACTTCAGGCCAAATGAGGTACTAATTTAGCTTGAATTCTGCTCGTCTTGCGAGTCAACACTCGCAAACCAAGTCAGAATTTGAAAAAAAATGTTGTTCGCAAATCAAAACGTTCTCAAACCAAGTTACTCTCAAACCGAGGTTCCACTGTGTGTGTGTATATATATATATATATATTATATATATATATATATATATATATATATATATATATATATATATATATATCATATATCATATATTATATTCATTGAAAACATCGATTATTATAGAATTGCATTCATTTGGAGCAAATTTATGAGGCAGTGAATGTTGCATTCACCGGTGGTGAATTATTCCCTGTATATTAAAACATTCACTATTAATTGTTACATTATTTGCTTTATGCTGCATGATGTTCAGCTATAAGACTCTAATCTAATAAACAACTAGCATGTAAACATTGTAGCTAATTCATCTTTTGTCTCGGTTTTGTTGCATACAAAACATGACCTAGTACCTGTCATATACCAGATCTGATTATTCCTAGTCCAGCCCCACACTGCTCCTGCAATATGGTATTCATTTTTTAGGAACCCAAGACATATAGGCAGAGACCTGGTGATGAAAATGAAAAACAATGTTTCTTTTTCTTATGTAAACCTAGAAGGTAGCATGATAGTGGAATACAGACTGTTTTTTGACCTCACATTCTAAAGGTTAGTCAATGTCCATTTCCCCTGCTACAGTGGAATTGCACTATGAGACTTCAAGAAAGGCATTATTTATGCATTACCCAGTGCCAGGTAATGTGAGAGGCATACAATGTCTGAGAGCAACAGTCCTGAATTTCAACTTGGCTCCTGACAATTACGTGAATATATGAACTGCATTGAAACCCACCAGATGAATTCAATCAGCGCTGTGCAAATATCGCATACATAATCTATTAGTTTACCCCCAATGAAACCGAAGCATTGAATTGAAACTGAATGAAGTCATCAGCAATAAAGAACACACGACTGATAAGACAATATTAAAAAATGGCCAATTTTCTTACATTTGTGGCAGAAAAAAAAGTTGACTTTGATGATAAACTGTCATCAGTTCCTTTTTACATTTCTAAATGATAAAAAAAAAAATTTTTTTTAATCAGATGGCAGTGAGACGGCAACAGCAAACAGAGGGAAGAAACAAGCCTACTTAAAATGCAGAGGATTGCTTCGATTTTACATGACTATTTATACTGAGAGAGAACACAAAGTTATAGAAAAGAATTAGAGGGAAAATGAAAATAGCTACAGAGGAAATCACTCAATCATCTGGTGTATGAAATGTTAAACCAGGAAAGCAATGTGAGTAGAAAATTAAAACAAAACAAAAAATAAAATAAAAAAATCAGATAGGATTCTACATTAGTCTCTAAAATTAGCATTCCACAAATGCCCCACCCTGCAAAGAACCTGAATCCAAATCACATGTTCACTGGCTTAAGCCTCGACCGGTTTTCCCGGCGGTAAAACTGCCAAGAGAGCATTTGGCCAGGAATCCCGGCCGTGTGTATGCTCCCTAGCAGTTTTCCCGACAGGAAAACTGCCTGGGAAAAATAGAGAACCTGCTCTCTATTTTCCCGTCGACATTCCCGGCAGAGTGTTTTCTGTCGTCTGTATGCTTACCAGGGCTGTTTTAAGGAATTTGGGGGCCCCAAGCAAAGTGAGAATGGAGGCCCCCCGCACGCACGCAAAGGCGTCCCCATGTTCTGTTTACTACCCCCAAGCCCCCCTCCCTCCCTATGTTCTTTTTACACCCCCCTGGGCCCCCCTCCCTACCAGGTCCGTACTGAGCGGCAGGAGATTCCGTTTCCTGTTCCCGGCCAGACTGACAGGAAGTTAGCACTCAGTGTGCACTTCCTGTCAGTCCGGCCAGGAACAGGAAACTAAATCTCCTGTACCACGCGTTACCCAGCCAGAGTCCAGACTAACAGGAGGAAGGAAGAGGAGCTAGGCCAGGCAACAGAGAAGGGGAAGTGACGACTCGAGGCAGCAGTGCTGCTGGCTCTCTATAGAGTGCTCAGGTGGCTGCAGCATATAAGAAGCGCGGCAAGGGATCTGCTTGGGGCCCCAGGCCAGCTCGGGGGCCCCAAGCAATTGCTTGGTTTGTCTGCCTTGTAGCGACGGCCTGATGCTTACCTGTCTGAGGTAAATCCGCGCATGCTCGATAAGACTTTGACGCATGCGCGGTAGCATACAAGGTTAATGTGGGGTGTAGCAAGATGGCAGCGATGGCATCGATTGTGACTGCGTTCTTGCCATTCAAAACAACTGCGGTTCTTTTGAGTGGCCATCTGTATGCACGGCTTTTCAAGGCAAGCTTGCCAGGAATCCCGTCAGGAAAGCCAACGTTTTTTTCCTCACGGAATTCATGGCCGTGAGGGCTTTACTAGTATCAGATGGAATGTATTTAATATGAAGAAAGTTTAATACCATAGGAAAATTCACACACTACACCTACACTATATCACCAAAAGTATTAAATTGTCATACAAATACACTGCTGAAATTTTTTTTAAGGAACACTTTAAAAACACATCAGATCTCAAAGGGGAAAATCTCATGCTGGATATCTATACTGATATGGACTGGGTAATGTGTTAACCACTTCCCCACCGAGCCATTGTAAAATGACGTCGGTGGGGACCATTCGTCCTTCAGACTGGACGTCATATGATGTCCTTGCATTTTCCGGCCACTAGAGGGCGCGCGCGATCTCACGCAATCACGGCAGAAGCATGGATCTGTGTGTGTAAACACACAGATCAATGCCTGTCAGCGGTGAGGAGACTGATGTGTGTTCCCAGTACAGAGGAACCCACATCGATCTCCTCCCCTTGTGAGCCCCCCTCCCCCTAACAGTTAGAACACACTTTAGGTAACATATTTAACCCCTTCAGCGCCCCCTAGTGTTAACCCCTTCCCTGCCAGTCACATTTACACAGTAATCAGTGCAGTTTTATAGCACAAATCGTGTAAATGTGAATGGCCCCAAAAATGTGTCAAAAGTGTCCGATGTGTGCGCCGGAATGTCACGGTCACAATAAAAAAAATCGCAGATCGCCGCCATTACTAGTAAAAAAAAAAACAAAAAAAAAAAATGCCATAATTCTATTTCCTACTTTGTAGACGCTAGAACTTTTGCGCAAACTGATCAAATACGCTTATTGGGATTTTTTACCAAAAATATGTAGAAGAATACGTATCGGTCTAAACTGAGGAAAATAAAAATTATGATATTTATTAAATCAAAAAGTAAAAAATATTGCATTTTTTTCAAAATTTACGCTTTCTTTTGTTTATAGCGCAAAAAATAAAAACTGCAGAGGTGATCAAATACCACCAAAAGAAATCTCTATTTGTGAGAAAAAAAGGGTGTAAATTTTGTTTGGGAGCCACGTCGCACGACCACGCAGTTGTCATTCAAAGTGCGACAGCGCTTAAAACTAAAAATTGGTCTGGGCAGGAAGGGGGTGAAAATGCCTGGTATTGAAGTGGTTAAGAACAAAAGGATGCCACAGCGTTTGATGAAAATTAAAATTATTCACCTACAGAGGGCTGAATTTAAAGGCAGCAACTCAAAATGGTCCTCAGGAGTTTGGATGGCCCTCACAGGTTTGTACGCCTGCCCGACAACCTCAGGGCATGCTCCTAATGAGACGACCAATGTTGTCCTGGGGTATTTCCTCCCAGATCTGAATAAGGCATTACTGACCTCCTAAACAGACTGAGGTGCATCCTGGCACCTCATGTCCCAATAGTGTTCTATTGGATTTAGGTCAGGTGAGAGTGGGAGCCATTCAATGGTATCAAATCCTTCACCCTCCAGGAACTGGCCGCATACTCTCTCCACATGATGCCAGCAATTGTCATGCACCAGGATAAACCCAGGACCCACTGCACCAGCGTAGGGCTGACAATGGGTTCAAGGAATTCATCCCAATACCCAATGGCAGTCAGGGTGCCATTGTCTAGACTATAGAGGTCTGTGCGTCCCTCTATGGATATGCCTGTCCAGACCATCACTGACCCACTACCAAACTGGTCATGCTGAACGTGTTACAGGCAACATAACATTCTCATGGCTTCTATAGACCCTTTCACATCTGTCACATGTGTTCAGGGTGAACCTGCACTCATCTGTGAAAATCAAAGGGCACCAGTGGCATACTTGCTAATTCTGGTGTTCAATGGCAAATGCCAATCAAGCTCCACGGTGCCATGCAGTGAGCACAGGGCCCACTAGATGACATCAGGCCCTGAAGCCAATCTCATGAAGTCTGTTTATGATTGTTTGGTCAGAGATATTCACACCAGAGGCCTGGTGGATGTAATTTTGTAGGGCTCTGGCAGTGCTCATCCTGTTCCTCCTTAAAAGATGCAGATATCGGTCCTGCTGATGAGTTCCAACCACCATTAGCATTTTTTAAATGTATGTCTGTTCATCATGCATTTTTATAATATAAATCTGGTCACTTACTATTTTACAATCCGCCGCCGCTCCACATAGTTATTCAAAAAAGATAGTTTATAAAACTATGTCTACACAGTTGTCATTTTGCTTGTGGGTATTGTGAAGCCCACAAGCACTTACTTCCTGGAAATCTTGGATGGGGAGTGATAATTGGACAGCGCACTGCATCCTGGGAAATGATGACACACATTTCCCAGGAGCATTAGAGGGAGATGATGTCAGAATCCTAGGTGATTTCAAAGGCAGATTTCGTGGGACAGCATACCAACAGGCATTTCCAGCTGAGTGAAAAAAATATATATTTTCCTTTTTTAGGTCTAATGAGCACAATAATGAAAACAATTTTTTGGGATGGAAACGCCACTTTAAGGGCCTTCTACGGCTCTGTCCAGCTATCCTAGAGTAACTGCCTGTCTCTTGAGACTGTGCTGGGAGACACGGCAAACCTTTTGGCAATGACAAGTATTGATGTGCCATCCTGGAGGAGTTGGACTGTCTGTGCAATCTCTATAGGGTCCAGGTATCATCTCATGCTACCAGTAGTGACACTGACCCTAGCCAAATGCAAAACTAGTGTAAAACAGTCAGAAAAGATGAGTACGGAAAAAAAATGGCAGTGGCCTCCACCTGTAAAACCATTCCTGTTTTGTAGGTCGTCTAATGCACCTGTTGTTAATTAAAAGCAGCTGAAAGTGATTAACAACCCTCTCTGCTACTTAACTGACCCAATCAATATCCCAGGAGTTTTATTGACTTGATGTAAACAAGGGCTCCTGCGCTACCGAGGGGGGTGATGTGATGGGGTCACTGCTGCAAACACCTAACACTCTGTCCTGGGCAGAGAGAAATAACAAATGAAAAAAACAGGGGGGAGTGGTGTCTGCGCTGTGTAGGTGGGGTAAATTACAAAAAGTGACACGGGAATGGGTCCCTGGGCTAAGGGCGTGAGTAAAGGGGGTAGGGCAGAATCAGAGCAAAAGGTAAACAAACATAAGCAATGTGTCAGTATATATACCGTCTAAATTGCAATGTGACAAAAGGTGAACTACCAAATGTTGGCAAGTGACAAAGTGACACAAAGAAAAGAGGGGGTTTTGTACCAGTGGAGCCCAAAATATATATACAATGTGCTGGTATAGTGTAGGACCCACGAGACCTACCCACAAGGGGCGTCTCTGGGTATGTTGTGTAGGTGAAATAACAAACACAAAATATATCAAATATAACAAATATAAACTCAAAAAATATATGTAGGAATAAGAAAAAGTCTCTCAAAGTGTTTCCCAAATGTCCCAAAAAATCCAAGGATGGAGGAATGGTGTCGGAAAGGACGTATCGCAGTGAACCCTCTGGTGGTCCCTATCTCCTCACCTCACGGCTATGGCACGGATAGCCAAAATAAGCCACCTCGGGGGGGGGGGGGGGGGATTGCACCTCTATGGGCTGCAAGCGACAGCAGTACTCCTCAGCAGTAAAGCATGAAAGAGATATAAAGCAGGTTTTGATATGGTGTTAGGAGGACATCTTGTGCAAGCATCATGAATCACTCATACATCCACTCACATGGAGGTGATGGATGGTGGGCCTATCTCCCACGAACTGCAAGTTCATCCTGAGTCCTGGATGTACACCTGTCTGATCCTCTTCTGATCTGGACTGAGTGGACACTCGGAGCGGATAGGAGGTACCCTCACACAGCGTGTATGTCAGGAGAGAGAAAGACCATAGTACAGCCCCTAACGAAGTCACGTGACGTGACGAGACACGTAGGGATCGAGGAGCATCAGAGTCCACACGCCTGACGCAGCTACACCTGTTGTCCGTCTGATATTCCATGTCCAGTTTATCGTTTTAAATGTGAGTGTATCCAGGCTTTTTCAATAAATGTGTTTAAGTTTTGCGGGGCTGTACTATGGTCTTTCTCTCTCCTGACATACACGCTGTGTGAGGGTCTCTCCTATCCCCTCTGGTGGCTCTCCTGGGCAAAGCCGTATAGATACAGGATTTTGCCCAGGAGGGACATTCTGCGCAGTATATCTGCGCGAGCCAGTCGGGAACCGATTAATTGGGAATGTTGATATTTGTGCACGTACATTATTCAGTGCAGAATTGTTCATTTTGAGGGCCAGTGCCCTGAATGCTTGGAAAATTATGTTTATTATTAATTATAAGTAAATATCAGGTAGATAGCTCTGATGATTGGTTTTCTTATATAATATTAGTATTATTAAGCCTATCTGGCCCCCACCTGACAACTGTACAATTGTTTTTTTTTTCCATCGGCACATCCCCCACAGTCGTTATCTGTTGTATTTTATGACCTTCCCTCTTATATTGTAAGATCTAAGGAGCAGGGCCCTCTGATTCCTACTGTATTAAAGTGTATTGTATTTGTACTGTCTACCCTGAAGTTGTAAAGTGCTGTGTAAACTGTTTGCGCTATATACTGTAAATCCTGTATAATAGTAATAATACTAATAAAATAATAATATTATATTGTTTACTCTGTATTAAATGCTTTATCTTTCACATTTTGTTATGGTTTTAAGATTATCCACTATCTTATGTCCAGTATTTAACTTGTTTACCTTCCCAACATAACAAAGTTTGGGATAAGATATCAGCCATACAGGGAGTGATTTGGTTGACGTGTAGATTTTCAATGTGACAGAGGGTAGTAAAGCACACCCAATGTGTTTCAAAGATGTATTTTATAGATCTGCTTTCGGAAAATCTCTCTAGTAGTCTATGTGCACATCGAAATATTTCATTTCGGAATTTAATTTTAGTCTGAAAAATAAATGTATTTAGTTACTCCCAAAATTAGTTTTTGTTTAGTTAAAAATACATTTGTCCGAAAATCCAAATAAATTCAGGTCGAAACTGTCTTGAAGGCTTATGGTGTATGTCAAATGTTCTAAGAAGATTCAACGAAAGCAGCTAAACTGTACGATGCCGCAATCATCCATTTCCGGTCGAATGTTCTGCCTACAAGCTATAAAAGAATTCTAATGTTGTATGATACTAGTAATAATTATATTTATAAATGATTATTATTAGTCAACCAATATTCAAATTCTTCTATAGCCTATGGGCTGGAAATGTATTTTTGCGTCATCGTACAGTTTAGCTGCTCTGTCGAATCTTCTTAGAACGTTCGACAGACACCATAAGCCTTCAATGACAGATTCAATGTTTGTATGTTTTTCGCTGCTTCATCGAATCTTTGTCATTCATGTCGAATGGTCTACCCCAACACTGTCTCTATAATTTTGAATCTTTTCTCTCTATGTCGAATCTTTCTTCTCTATGTAGAATTATCTTGGACTAATAGAGTTAAGGTTAGGCACAATTGATCGCATTCGATAGATACACATTGCTATTGTCAGCGTCATGTCAAATCTCCCATCTATATCAAACTGAAAACAAAAATAAAGCATTTTTTATTGTCGGATCTTTCAGATTTCGGATTCTGCGCATTCGTTTTCGTTTGCTAAAATGATAACGAAAATACTCGAAATTCGGTCGAAAACAAATGTACACACGACCGAGCTTCTCGGCACAATCCAGCGAGAAGCTCGCTGGAGACATATTCTGCCGAGAAAATCGGTCGTGTGTACACTTTCGACGAGCGTCCCGTCGGGAAGCTCGTCGAGCCAAAATAGAGAGCATGTTCTCTATTTCCTCATTGTTCAATGAGGAAATTTGGCTTGACAACCTTTTCGACTGCTCATCGGGAACCTCGACGGGCGGAACGATGAGTTTAGCCAAGACGAGGTTCTCGGACATGTGTACGCGGCCTAAGTAACCAAGAGCCATAGGTCTTAGGGACTGTAAATGGGCTTTGGTCTTGTGTCAATGGCATCATCTTGAGATGTTTCTGAGACCATTCCGAATTCATTTGATCTGTAGTTGACCTCCTTCGGACCTTTAAAAAAATATATGATGCTCGTGCAGTTGATGTGTAAATTCCCTCTTACTGCTAGCACCCTTGTGATTCACTACACAATATAAAAAAAATATATAATAATGTGCTGCGCTTATCTATAAATCAGATACTAAACCATCTATAAAAATTATATGTATAATAGACACTGTGGGCCAGATCCACTGAGAGAGTACGCCGGCGTATCTACTGATACGCCTGTGTACTTTCAAAGTTCCTGCGTCGTATCTTTAGTTTGAATCCTCAAACCAAGATACAACGGCTTCTGGGTTAGATCCGACAGGTATACGTCCTCGTACGCCTTTGGGATCTAAGATGCAATACTTCGGTGTCCGCTGGGTGGCGTTCACGTAGTTTTCTGCGTCGGGTATGCAAATTAGCTATTTCCGATGATCCACAAACATACACGCGTCCGTCGCATTCTCTTACGTCGTCTCTAGTCGGCTTTTTCCGGCGTATAGTCAAAGCTCGTATTTTGCGGCGTATAGATAGACTTGCCATATTAAGTATGGCCGTCGCTCCCATGTCGAAATTTGAATTTTTATTTTTGTTTGCGTAAGTCATCCGTGAATAGGGATGTACGTTACTCACGTCTACGTAAAAAAATGACGTCGTTGCAACGTCATTTAGCGCAATGCACCGTGGGAAATTTAGAAACGGAGCATGCGCAGTTCATTCGGCGCGGGGACGCGCTTCATTTAAATGAAGCATGCCCCCTAATCGCCAATTTGAATTCTGCCACCAGAGATAGACTACGCCGCCGCAACTTTCGGCACGCAATCTTTCAAGATTCGAAATTACGCCAGGTAAGGTACAGCGGCGTAGTGTATCTCTGATACGCTGCGCCGATGCAATTGTATGTGGATATGGCCCTATATTGGCAAAGTATTGGGACACCTGCCTTTACACACACACTTTAATGGCATCCCAGTCTTAGTCCGCAGGGTTCAATATTGAGTTGGCCCAACTCTTGCAGAAAAGTGGAGGTAAGACTATGAAAAGGGAAAACATTATTAGAATATCTGACTGCATATCTATTTCTGTGACTTCAGTTGGGCTTTATTCCATGACAAATCCTGGACAGTGAAAATTAGCATATTGTTTAAAGTGTCTCACTCTCATGATATGTGAAGGAGTTTTATATTTGAATATTGGTTAGCTGTATCCCTGTTGATAAGCCCCATTCTTACTTTACTATAATTTATTACCTACTCCTGTACATAAAAGAATTCGGCTACTGCACTTTTTTCTTGAGTACATAAGCAGGCAGATCAAGGAGGCAGCTGGCAGAGGTAAGGTGAGAACCATATTTCAAGTTGTTCCAAAGAAAGAGCCTTCAGAGAAAATATTCTTTCTAAGCCTCACGATAGCAACAGACCAGACAAATCTATTACATATAATAGTAAAAGTCTGTATTGATTTTACTTTGTTAGAAATTACGGAATTTCAACAATGTTCAATAAATGATCCTCAGGTACAAATGAATATATAAATGGTTTCTTTCTGTCATTGCATACTGTTATGCCAATAATTTTAGAAGGGGTGCTTTATTCAAAATATAAAATGTTTATAGCCTTTTATTTTTTTGTTCCTTTAAAGATTCAGATACTATTTATTTTAAGGATGAAAATTAAATTGTTTAAAAAAGAAAAAGCTACACATTTCAGTGCAATAAAATATTGTTTAGTAAACACGAAATGTGCTCTTCAAACCGGTTAATCATATTTTCTGCACATCTTTTCTGCTTAAAATTTGTCAAAAGCACATTTATTTTAAGAAGCAGATCACTTTTACATTGCAAGAATGTTAATTCATCTTAGGGTGTCAGTTGCAAAAACTCTATATATATTTACATTTTCTGAGATATGATTGCACATGGTGCCACACGCTAGAATGGTGATGGCATTTGAAAGTTGGAAATTTTGCTTTATGAAAAGTTTGAAAAGCAAAGAGCAAGCAATGTATTGAAAAACTTGATCGACATTTGAACAATAAAAAATAGGGCCAGATTTAAAACCTTCCATTAAATCCCAATTGCAACCTACAAATCTTTTTTTAGTTGCCAGTCTACTAAAACAAATGCTGGGCATTTTAGGTTATATGAGATTTACGCCATTGTGGTCGAACAGAGCATTTCCGCAAATCATACAATTGGTAGGGTTCTCCAGATTGGAACGTGCAGGGATTGCTACTCTGTTGCAACTGTATTCTAATGGGGTACTGAAAACATATCAACAACTCTGCATTAAATATAATTTAGATCTAAAAAAAAAAAAATCCCAATATTTACAACTAAGACATGCTCTGAAGACCCAACAATCTCCTTTTTCTCTGTTCCTATTTTAGACGGTATAATTAGAGCAAATACTACGAAGGGCCTCATTACTAATGCCCTGTACACACGATCGGTTCGTCTGATGAAAACAAACCGATGGGTTTTTTCATCAGATATCCGATGAAGCTGACATTCATCAGTCTTGCCTACACACCATCGGTTAAAATTCTGATCGTTTCCAACGCGGTCACGTAAAACACGACGACGTACAGAGAAAAATTAAGTTCAATGCTTCCGAGCACGCGTCGACTTAATTCTGAGCATGCGTGGATTTTCTATCGGTTTTTTAACCATCTGAAAAATTTAAAACAGGTTCTATTTTTTTTTCATCAAAGGGAAAAAAAACGATGGGGCCCACACACAATCGGTTCGCCGGATGAAAACGGTCCATCGATTCGTTTTCATCAGACGAACCGATCGTGTGTACAGGGCATAAGGTTTATGCATGATTGTTATCTGAAATGCATTCTAGTATTACTGTACCATGTAGGTAAATATGGTATGCAAAAACTGATGTGACTCTAGGGGATACTGTATATGGGATTGAATATTACAGAATGTTCAGCTTGCTTCAAAATCTCCCACTAATAGAGTGACTCTACTTTTTGTTTTGTACATAGCTTATCATCCCCCAGAACTGTTGCACAGGGTAGGCAGGAGAGAAAACTCTGAATGTGCAACATGTGCCCAATCTTCTGGCTCCTTCATACACCTCTTTTGGAGATGCCTACAAGTATTTAGGTACTGTCAGGAAGTGATGTATATATTAAATTACCATATATACTTGACTATAAGCTGAGTTTTTCAGCAAATTTTTTTGTGCTGAAAATGCCCCCTTCGGCTTATACTCGAGTCACCTTTTTGCGCTTAAGCTCCTAGACGTTTGGCACACATATAGCCTCACTCTTCTTCTACAAGTGTGCAAAATTTGTTGTCTGGGGACCTACGGCCCCTGAGCACTGATTTTTTAAAGCCGGGCACCCCTACCATTGACTCCCATGTTAAACCGTACTTTCTCTGGTGAATTTGGGGACACAGTACCGGACGGTCGTAGGTCCCCTGGACCCGGAAAATGGCACACATGTAGCCCCATTTCTCCTCTAAAAGTGTGCATAGTTTGTTGTCTGGGGACCTATGGCTGGGGTGCTCTGATTTTTCAAAGCTGGGCATCCCTTCCTTAGACTCCCATGTTAAACGTCAGTCTAGTCATGGACACAGTGAGGCATGGGCACATTGAGGCATGGACACAGCGAGGCATGGACACAGTGAGGCATGGACACAGTGAGGCATGCACATGGACACAGTGAGGTATGCCGATGGACGCCCTAGGCTTATACTCAACTCAATACGTTTTCCCATTTTTCGGTAGTAAAATTAGGTGCCTTGGCTTATATTCGGGTCGGCTTATAATCGAGAATATATGGCATGAATATGACATCAGGCTGACTCTAGAACCTGTTTTATGTCTTTTGGGCTATGTAGATTCCAACAGCATGGGTCGTGATCAGATAGTGGCTATTATGAGATCTATTTTTACAGCATGAAAGCTTTTCGCTGAGTCTCACAAAAATCTTCCTACCTCTGGGGACTGGATTCGGCAAATGGATAAATATGTAATGTTTGAAAAATACATGTTCAGCTTAATGTTTTTTGAAAATTTAAAAGGATCTAAATTAAATGGATTGTTGCATCACGTTCTAATTTAAATTTAAATAGTTTATAAATGGTGGATGTGTGACTGGAACTTGTTGTTATTGTGTAACATTTTTTTTTGTTTGTTTTATTCTTTCTTTCTTGTTGTACTTGACATTTGGAGGTTGTTCTCCATCTTGTATGTCTTTATTCTTTAACCCAATAAAAATCATTTAAAAAAAAAAAAAAAAATGGTGGATTTGGCAACAGTGGGTGGAGGGCCATTTCAAAGATCCATATACCATCTGCTACAGAGTACTTCTGAGTATTTCTGAATATTTTATTATTTTTGAACAATTTTGTATATCTTTGAATATTTATGAATATCTTTTCCTGTAAATATCTTGCAATAAAATGCATCAATGCTAAAATTAATCGGAAAAGCGATATGACTGGAACTTTTTTGTTGTTTCCCTATTTTTATTGGTGATTATTTGTTATAAAAATGTCAAAAATAAAATCTGATAAAAAAAGGGGCCTCTGTGTGAAGAGACAAACAAACAAACAAAAAACAAAGAAAGCAATAAAGCTCCAACAAGGTTCTTGACTTAAAGCATATGCAAACCCAAGAACAAAAATAAAGTGCAGTGTACCATTTCATAATTCTCTTTCCTTTACTTTTACTTGGTCATCCTGCCAGTAAAACAATTCCTTTCCTAGGTGACAAAACAAAACTCTGTACTGTATCTATGAGAGCATTGTCACCACAGGATAGGTAGTGTGTTAGGGCTACAGAACACTTTTCCCTCTCAGAAAAATGGTCTCTGGGTTATCAATGGAATAAAAAAATTCCCCAAGGTTGGTGAGCAGTGAAAGTGAAAAAGGGGTAGCACTAAAGGTTTGTGGGACGACTATTAATGCTGTATTGTTGGTATGAGTAGGAGGACTAGTTCCCCATGGGAATAAAAATGCTCAAGGTTCAATAAAGCCGCGTACACACAATAGGTCCAAACCGATGAAAATGGACTTTACTCCAGTTTCATCGGTCCAAATCGACCGCGTGTACGGCCCATCGGTCCGTCGGACGAAAGTTTTAAAACTTGCTTTAAAATCGAATTGGAACGCCGGTGGGAGACTCTAGAAGAAGAGGATTGGGGCTTCTCTGTGCTAAAGCATTGCACAGAGCAGGGAAGTAATGGAATGTTTGTCATTTTTACAAACCCTTTAAATACATGAATACATTTATACTTTATCTTACCTAGACTAGAGTGCTGAAACATGACTGGTTGCTATTAAAAACAGAACCACTTTTGTTCTTTCATGTTGAAAGCAGGTTGTTAGAATGTAACTACTACTGTGAATAAGCAAACGTATGGTCCATGTCCAACTCTCCACCATTCTATCTTCATTGGGGTACAGATGGAGATGTAGGGGATAATATACAGGAAAATGCCATGCGTTTTGTCAGCTATCAACCTGTCTTTAAATTAAACAAACTTTATTCATACAACTGTTTTATGTTCTTTCTTAATGATTTACTATACAAACACCTTTTTTATGGTATATATTTAAAGCATTTTGAAACATATTTTAATTGTAAAATTAGTGAGTTGATAGAGACATAGTTACTGTGCTGGGAGCATACAGTTAGCAGCGTCTCAGAACAGAAAAGTTGTTCCCCACTGACAAATATATACTCAGCGCTAAAGCCCACCCACCCAGTTGCCGCATATATAATTACGAATGGCAGCAACAGATTGAAAAATCTAAAAAGTTGGAAGTATATATACACATTGTATAAACAGAATAAAAAACATGAAAATGCAAAAAATAGGATAGTAAAATAATAGCTACTTTAAATCTTCTATAGCATTTGCTTAAAGCGGAACTTCACCCAAAAGAGGAAGTTCCACTCTTTCTCCTCCCCCATCCTCTGCTATATTTGGAACATCTTTTTTTGGGAGGGAGAGCGGGTATCTAATTTTGACAGGTACCTGCTCCCACTTCTGCTTAGATCGCCTAAGTTACATCCTGTGTATACCCATTCATCATGGTAATGGTGCACTAGATACACAATTATTATATAGGTCATACACAGAGAGAAAAGAAGATGAAGAGGTTAATGTACAGGCCACATATAGTGGTAGGATAGAGATGAGTGGTTAATGTGCAGATTAAGGGAGGTGAGGGTGTTAATATAGACAGGATGGAGCTGAGGTGCACAGGAGAGGACGAGTGAAAGGGTAAAAAAAAACACAAAAAATCCACAAACACAGTGATAAAATTGGCACACCTCAATCTGTTGCTGTCTCTGTTCTGCTGCTAACAAATCATTCATTTATTTATCAGATTGGCCTTCCTTTATGACATGACGTATCAGAAGAGGAGGACGTTCAGATGTAAACACTATAGTGTTTGATTTTAATGATCACTCTGATTAGTCATTACAGTGATACGGTACAGAGCCACTGAGGTTGCCTCTGTACATTGTGAATTTGATCTGAGCTGTCTAGGTTCAAATCACAGTCATTCACAAGCACACTGGCTGTCCAAGGATATTTTATTCAATGACATTCATAAGTGGAATTGCAGAAATAAATGTCAACCACTCTACTGTTCTTAAATGTATAGAGGTAGTGAAGTGATTACATTAGAATTGATAAGTAAAAAAAAGCTTAAATATCATGTATCTGAAAATAGGAATATACAGTAGTTATATGTGGACAGGGACACTCAATCCTCCCCTATATTTTATTGTATGAAAGGTATTGGTCTTAATTATTGTGTATTATTATAGCCAATAAATAAATTCACTTTGTGTTATATGTTGAGTATTTTATTAATGAACACAAATCTCCATAACAAATTAAGAGATGGCCATGGTGTAGTGGTATACAAATAATCCTCTTGAGTGGCATGAGAGGCCCAGGAAATGTACTTCTATAACACATAGACTGTGGCAGAAATACTGAAACGAAATATCAAATGCGCTGTATTTATCAAACCACTGTGTATTTGAAGACTTCAATTATAATTATAAGGTTTAACTATTCTATTAATTTGGCATTCAGCTATTTCATGGAAACACATTAAGCCAGTAAACACATTTGCATTTGAATTAGAATAACATTATCTACCATATTAACATTTCAACATAAATCATATCCGTTACAGGTAAAGGATATTCCCACAGGAAATTTTACTTTGCATAAAAAAAGAAATGTCCATCATATTCGGTCAAGATTTTTTTTTTTTTAATTAACTATTAATAATGGACATCAGACTCTATTCTAAAGACAGCACTGGCATTCCACTGCTTTTGCAAAACAAGGCAACAAAATATGAGATGAAGATAAAATGATGAGATAAAAAAATTGGAGATCATTTTTAATTAATTATTAGAAATAATGTTTTTAAATGAATGTGGTATAGAAGGCATGATATGAATACAAAACACCCAGAAGAGAAGCAAAAGGACAAATGGGAGACACCCACAAAGAACTACATTAAACAATTCAGCAAAATGGTAAATATTCCATATGTGTGCAGTAACCAATGGGAACCGATTAGGTTCTTACTTAATTTATGGATTTTAAAATGTTTTTACATTTTAAGATAGTAGGTTCATTGCCACATCTTAACCATTGAGAGTATTTTTGTTGTTATTTGTTCATGACAGCTAATATTCTTATGCAAAGTCATAAGAGGGCTTGGTTTCAAAGTCCTAGGGATATGTGTTCAACTTACCTTTACTGAAGATAAGTAGCAATGGCTATATATTGGAAGCAAAACATTTATAATGTGGTATATAAAGGAGATACATGGCACCAAAGAACCATCTATGAGATCTTCCAGTAATTTGGTATGGCTGATAATTGGTATATTTGGTATGGTCATAAATGAAAGCAGGCTCAGAGGGCTCAAATCCTGTCATTCAAATGGATGAAAATTACCCAGCCAAAAAAACCGATAAGAATGGTCTGATGGACCGTTTTCATTGGTCAAAACCGATCTTGTGTGGGCACCATCGGTTATTTAACCGTCGGTTAGTAGGCACGAACCATTGGTTAGAAATCCATGCATGCTCAGAATCAAGTCGACGCATGCTTGGAAGCATTGAACTTCATTTTTTTCAGCACGTCGTTGTGTTTTACGTCACTGCGTTATAAAACAATCGTTTTTTTTAACCGATGGTGTGTGGGCACGACGGAACATCAGTCAGCTTCATCGGTTAACCAATAAAAACAGTCCAGCAGACCGTTCTCATCGGATGGACTGATCGTGTGTACACGACATAAGGAAGAAGACAGAAAGATATTCAATAGGCCATTTCAATGACAGAGTGTAGAAAACCGAATTACCTGAAATCTAAGTGTACATTTTCTGCCTTGTTTAGACAATACACCAATTACTATTGGGCGTCGGCTGCAGAAAATAGCCAGAGAGCTTTAGGGCGTTGGAAGGCTTCAGTTGTTCAGAATTAAGCAATTAAAGCGCCTATAAAGATAGCCTAAGGATGACGACTGATTGCTGCATCCTGAGGCTTTGTGAGTGAAGGAGCAGTCACAAACTCTACTGAAGAGGTGAGGTGTTGATGGCTGTGTCAGACTCCATAGGTAGGTTCCTGTGTTGGGAAGGTAGACGCCCCAAGTGGCAAGGGTTTATTTTGTGTTTTGTTTTGTTTATGCTGTTTTTATTCTTGCACGTGTATGCAGCAAGATGGAAAAATAAACCATATCATTTGTTTTCAACCATCCTCAACTGCCTTTTTGTACAGTTCAGCGTGTAGTGAACCGATCCAGGGGGTCACACACACCCGCTACCGAGCTTAATCTCTCACAATACATACAAACACGCACACAGTATATAGATATATATACAGTATATATATATATATATATATATATATATATATATATATATATATATACCCTATTTACTACCTTGAAGTAGTTGAATGTAACCGGGACTGCCATCGGGGGTGGGCAGCCCATACACATGTAGTGCCCCAACCAATGACTTGCTGCGTGGGCGGCCAGTGATCCACCACTGTGGGGGGCCCACCACTCACCGCTTCTTCTAGTTTTGCCTGCCATATCCACACCTGAGTTCTCAGCTACAGAGAAACAGATGGCATGTGGGGAGGATGAAACTGTCTGTAGGAGAAAATCAGCTGATGGGTGCAGGCCAGTAGAGTGAGGGGGAGGAGCTTTCTGCTGTGTGAGGAGACCCAATGCCAAGAGATCTACAGTGGAGACACACAGAGGGAGCCAGGCAGGCAGTAAGTACCCAGGCTGAAAGGAAAACCACAACAAATGGAAAATTGCAGGACAACTACCTAGCTGCCAAGAAATTCTAATCTGGGTAGTAGGGATGTTGTGCAGACACAAGGGAGATGGACAGCTAAACTTGACAGGTGGGTAGTACAACTTTCCTGCAAACTTTTGGTTGATTATATATATATATATATATATATACCCCTGAGGGCTTGAGTAATGGTGCATTTGGCAGTTAAATGTTAGGAAATCATATTTATTTGCCTTTGGCACAAGAGTTGCTATATGATATATTATAGTGACTTGCCATAGTTATCACCTACTGGTAATCTATATAGGGGTAGTTGTTAATGCGTATACAGTAGCTGACTATGTTATTTAGCATTGGGTACTATAGGTAGAAGGAAAACTACACTATTTGGATGAAGCTTGCAGGGCATTTACCCAGCTGCCAAAGGGCTTTTAAGGGATGGTGCAGGCACAAGGGACACTGAGATGGTCACTTATACCTGGCAGGTAGGTAGTAAGACTTTCCTGCAAACCCCAAAAGGCTGGGATCCTGTAATTTGTTGTATGTGCCAGCTAGACGTATGAAGAACATTTTTATTTTCTTTATTTGTCTTTGACCTTGTTACCTACGAATATATATGGGGGGTAGGTGTTAATATCTATAAATAGTTAGGCTATATAGTAGGGCCAGTAGGTAGCCAGGATGAAAGGACAACCACAACTTCCATCACTGTGCTATATGTTTTCTGCTGTAACACTGGCATGATTCTATCCTCTTAGTCCTCTTCATAGACTTTTTAGAAATGTGTGCTTACAAGAACTATAGACAAAACTTTTTTATTTTTCATTTTGGATAGTGTAAGGGATGGTTATAACCCCTGGCAGTGAATCTTTTGCCATCTCTGCCCCATTCGGGAGATTTACCTTCACTTCCTGTACCATATTCATACTGTATATTAAGTTGTAAGAGTGTTAAAATAAAAGTGTAGTTAAGGACTAGATTTGATGGCCAGTGGGCAGACTCAGTGGGGAGGCCAGTGGATGGGATCTGGGGAATGTTGGTGGGCAGGCCGGGGGGGGCAGACCTAAAGCTCTGTTAGGGACCTCAACATTTCTGCTGGCTACCCTATATGTAACTAACTGATTTTATTGATTAGACAGCATATGATACTTACATAAATGTTTGGTCTAGCCCAGATAGTTTCGCTCTATTAAATGTACTCAATGTTATCTTACTACTATAAAGCTAGCAAGTTGGGATCTTTTCTGTTAAAACGCCAAATAATCTTTCATCTTCAGGGCTACGCAGGATCAAGAGTCTCAAGACCTAAAGCTAAACTCCAGGCAGATAAAGAAAAAACAATTACAAACCCTTTAAAGCAATCAATAAATGTATTTTAATTGCAACTAGTGTAAAGCTGGGCCATTCAGCAGGAACTGGCCAAAAATTCAAACCATGTGTGGGCAGGCTGATTGTACCCAAGTTTATCGATCTATCCCAGCCCCCTCCAAAGATTCAAATACCTTTTTTTGCTGCTGTGATCTGGCTTTTTATTTGATATTGGCTACATTCATCCTTCAGGATCTCTTGCTTGCTGGAACTCTATTTAAATTGCTTGAGGACTTGTATGGGGGGAGGGTGCTGGGATGCACTTCCCCCTCCCCCCAGATTTTAGATGCACCCTCCAGGTCTCTGAGAGTGCATTCACTGATTTATGAGCCAGTCTGATGGGTACAATTAATGTAAGGGGGCACTCTGATGGGAACAGCTATCTCATCATAGCCTAATACAGTATATACTAGTCTTCCCTGTTCACCCCTGCATCACCTTTGCATTATCAGACATAACTTACAGATCGTGACTTATGGTACAGAAGCATGCTGAGTGAATAAGGGGAGAGTGGTTCTCTGCATCTGTGACAGACTGTCACTGACTCACATACAGATTTGAGATTATGCCCTCTGACTTTTTTCACTGTACCCCCAGATCAGATAGGCTAGATTTGGCCCCATTTACCTGTGGCTGCTATCAAAAAGCCAAGGACCTAAGGAAAAGAGAGAAAGATGAACCGCAACTTAAGGAATAGACTTGGTCTGCTCTTACAGAGTCAAAAACCAAAACAATGGTTGCTATTGCAGAGTCATTGGACTCATTAAGCTGATCTTAAAGGTCCAAACAACATCAACTACTACCTGAGAAAGGTAGACACAAGCTTCACTAAATTGGGGTTTGCAAACTACAATTTACCCTGTAAATTGCAAGGCTATTTTTTTTCAGATATCCTGCCCCCCCCCCCCCCCAAAACCCCCTCTTTCATTTGGCAATAAAACTGTAAAAAGGATAAAGAAATGTTTCTCAACCTTTTTCCCGTTAAGGCACCCTTTAAAACTATGTACAATTTTGAGGTACCCTTAATAGTCTTGCATACCACAGTGGCCACCACACATGTAGGACACCCAACATTAGAGATGTTTATTTCTTGCAAAGCAAATACACTTTTGCACACTGGTACTCACTAACATAACAGCATTTGTTCTAACTAATTTTCTTTCCACCATGCTGCTAATGTGACCCCAGTGCTGACACAGAGGGGTGAGGGGTCAAACAAGGATGCTGTCCAGGTGACAGATGTCATCCTTATCAAGTGATGGCATCAGCAGTTGTTAGGGTGCTGGCAGCTAGCTGCCATGGCGGGGATAGGTTGTAATGTTGCACAATAAAAACCTATGGCTTTGTGTAACAAAAAAAGCAGGCTTAAACTATCCACTGGCTTGTACACAATTTGTGGGTAATTTGGGGCAATTTTTAAAAATTTTGTCAAGACATCCCTGAAAAACCCAGAAGGCACCCCAGGGTACATAGGAATCATGGTTGAAAAAGGTTGGGCTAAAAGGACTGGCACCCAACTTATTTGTCCCTCCACTATATGCCAAGTATGCAACCTGCCTGGGAGTGTAATGGTAACCTGCCAGACCACTTTGAATATAATTTCTAACCTCTGTTAGGCCGTGTACACACGGAGGGACATGTCCGCTGAAACATGTCCGACGGACCGTTTCCAGCGGACATGTCACCTCCGGATTTTTGTGCGACGGTGTGTACACACCATCGGATGAAAATCCCCTCGGCCAGGGAACGCAGTGACGTGGCGGTGACGTTGACGCCACCACGTCACCAAACAAGGAAGTGAAATAATTCTACGCATGCGTCGAATCAATTTCTGTCTACTGGTTATTGTACTAACCAGCGGACATATCCGACGGACATGTTGCAAAGCATGCTTTGAAATTTGTCCGCTGGGAAAACATGTCCGCTAGCCCGTACACACGATCGGAGATGTCTGCTGAAACGGTCCGTCGGACCAGTTTCAGCAGATAAATTCGATCGTGTGTACGCGGCCTAGGAATAGGAGTATTTGGCACTTTTACTCCCACCATTATTATTTATATCCCAGTTTATAATTGTAATAGTATACATATGAATGCCTCTGTCATACGTTTAATACAATATACAATATCATATGCATTTCAGTAACTACCATCTAGACTGCGATCTAATGTGCAATATCGATAATGTTCCCCTTTTTGTTGGAATTAAAATGCATTTAAATAAAAAATCTATACAAATAAAAAAGTGAAAAACTTTTAAAAAATTTTAACAAATAAAAAAGTGAAACATTTATATATTCCAATTGTTCCAATATAAAACATTACATTGACTATTTAAATTTCCATTTTTTTAGGAGAAAATTGTTTTGCAAACTTGTCTTAAATCCACTTTTCTTTTAAAACAAGTACACACAAAAACTTTTTCTTTTTAGCAATGCACAAAAACCTGTGTGGATCAACAAAGAGTTAAAAGAGAAGTATGGGATTGGGGGTTATAGCAGATTTATACTCACCTAGGTGGATGCCGCATCAGTCAGATGCTGTATCGGTCCCCCGGCATCTCTGCACTGAGAACCGAGTGATCGAACATCACAGATGGCTCGGTGCTCTCGGCTCTCCAAATGAAGAGCTGCTGACTGTCCTGGAAATTTTATAGCGATCCAGGTGGGATGAAATCTCCAATACTGGGTCCAGATTTTGTGAACCTCCAGCACATTAATATTGTAGGTGTGTCCTGGGCTATTAGTAGTGACCTGACCATGGTTCTGGGTTTTAAACCCTCCAGAGGAGTCAAGCCTAAGGGCTAGAGCAGCAAGGGGCTGGTAGCCATGCAGAGAGTGTTGGCGAGAAAATGGTTTGTGGGAGACAGACATAGGCCTAAAGTGAAAGGCCACAGCCGCATTGTTGCATATGTAATCCAAGAGGATAAATCTACCGTTATTTGATTTTGATGGTGAAAAACCCCTGCAAGGGAAGCCCTCTGATTTTATTTTCTGGAACTTTGTTAGAACTTTCCTTAATAAAAGTGGGCCAGCAAGCCCTTAAATGACAATTTATGGCGTGGACTGTACTCGCTAGTGAGCTCTACACATGAGTTATACAACCCCAAACTTCCCATTCCCAAATTTAAATTGGCAATCTCTCTCAATACAGGCAAACCACCTTCAGATGTCAGTAAAGTCTGTCCCATTCCACGTGCATACACTGAATTATTTTCAAGGCAAGTATTGCTGCTAACTGGACACCCAAGTGCCTGCACACACATGGCTTGATTTACTAAAGTGAAATAGGATGTTCACTTCGCAAAGAAATGTTAGTAATAATAATTCACTAAGCTAAAGAAAATATGCCTATTTAGCATTTAGTAAATCAAACCCACTGTGCACAGAGAAAGTACTGTTGGGAGGTGTAATTCTTGGGGGGGGGGGGGACTTGTCTTTGTCAGTGGGAATTAAGCATGTCATTTGAGTAATCAAAGTTGTTTTCTTGCTACATGAATAAGGAAAAAGAAACATTACATTAATTCCGATACATCATCTAGACAGGGAAAGGGAGGATTTGGAGTAAATTTAGTTCATGCCTATACAAATCTTTTCATTTACATCAGATCGGATTCTGTCAGAGAGTTGATTGAGCTTTGAAACGTTGAAATTCAGGCTGTCATTATCCAGTACAGGTTTTAAATGTATTGCTAACTGTACAAAATAATGACAGTTTTTTGTTTACTAGAACCTTAATGCATAGATGGTAGTTGAATAAACACACATGATACATATGAAGATATTATGATAAAATACACAAGTTGGTTACAATATTTTATTCATTCTGTACATCTTTTTAATTCTGACATTTACTGTACTTTCACATAGCAAAACAGTATCATAAATATTTAGGACCAAGGCTTGACTAGGAACAAAAGACAGCCCTGGTATGAAGCACAGTAGTTGCCAATTTTGCTATATAGCAAAAATAATTAAAGGGAAATCTGAGCTGAGAGAAATATGTAGGCTGCCATAGCTGTCTCCTTTTAAAAATGCCAGTTGTCATGCTGATCTATTGCTTTTAATATTTTCCGAGCCTTTGACTCACTCAGTATAACTAAACCCTGATTAAAAATTGCAGTGTGCTTTTAATAGGTATTAAAGGAGTGGTTCCCCTAAAAAGAAACTTTTAACATTGCATTTCTCTTCTTAATTACATGTAGAAAAAAAAATCCGTCCGTACATACCATTTTCGGCATGTAGTCTCACCGCCGCTTCCGGGTCTGACGGTCGGGGTAGGGCGTGCCTACTTGATTGACAGGCATCCGATCGACAAATACAGCGTGTCACGAGATGCCGAAAGAAGCCGAATGTTGGTGCACATGCGCTGTATAGAGCCGCACCAACGTTCGGCTTCTTTCGGCATCTCGTGACGCGCTGTATGCGTCGATCGGATGCCTGTCCCCAAGCATCATACCCGGAAGCTGCGGTGAGGCTGCATGAAGAAAATAGTATGTACTGACAGATTTTTTTAAAAATACCAGCCGATTCTACATGTAATTAAGAGGATAGATGCAATGTTAAAAGTTTCTTTTTAGGGGAACCAGCCCTTTAAGTAAGACTAAGCATTGTTTTACTTACTGCTATTTTCATTTCAGCACTGTGCGAATCTGGGCTTCTGAATTGGGTTGCTTTTGGGTCTGTGTGCATGGTCACAAGAGAGTGCATTTTGTCATTAAAGTTGGTTTAAATAAACAAATCCAATAGGCATTCTGGTTTAACCACTTAAGACCCGGACCAATATGCAGGTAAAGGACCAGGCACCTTTTTGCGATTAGGCACTGCGTCGCTTCAACTGACAATTGCGCGGTTGTGCAACATGGCTCCCAAACAAAATTGACGTCCTTTTTTTCCCACAAATAGAGCTTTCTTTTGTTGGTATTTAAACACCTCTGCGTTTTTTATTTTTTGCGAAAAAATAGAGCGACAATTTTAAAAAAAGTGCAATATTTTTTACTTTTTGCTATAATAAATATCATAATAAAAAATAAATAAGAAAAAGTTTAGACTTCTTCTACATATTTTTGGTAAAAAAAAATCGCAATAAGTGTATTTGATCGGTTTGAGCAAAAGTTCTAGCGTCTACAAAATAGGGAATAGAATTATGACATTTTTATTTTTTTACTAGTAATGGCGGCGATCTGCGATTTTTATTGTGACCGTGACATTGCAGCGGACATATCTGACACTTTTGACACATTTTTGGGACCATTCACATTTACACAGCGATTAGTGCTATAAAACTGCACTGATTACTGTGTAAATGTGACTGGCAGGGAAGGGGTTAACACTAGGGAGCGCTGAAGGGGTTAAATATGTTCCCTAAAGTGTGTTCTAACTGTACAGGGAGGGGGACTCACAAGGGGAGAAGATCGATGTGTGTTCCTCTGTACTGGGAACACACATCGG
This sequence comes from Rana kukunoris, assembly GCA_029574335.1. Classification (NCBI taxonomy): domain Eukaryota; kingdom Metazoa; phylum Chordata; class Amphibia; order Anura; family Ranidae; genus Rana; species Rana kukunoris. Next base: position 134,963,840 of record CM056054.1, on the reverse strand, counting down.
TCTCCTCACCACTGACAGGACATGGATCTAGCGGCCGAGAATGCAAGGACTCTGAAAAGACGAAAGGTTCCCGCTGACGTCATTTTACTATTACTCGGTAGGAAAGTGGTTAAGATGTATGGGCGGAAGTGACGTTTTGACGTCACTTTCGCCCTGCTATGGTACGGAGACAGGTGGGGGCCAGCTTTCCCTCACTCGTATCCATATCTATCCACAGATAGGACCCGATCGCCTCCGCTGCTGCTGGTCGATCGGCTCCGGTAAGCGTCGGAGGGTGCGGGGGAGAGGGTGGAGGGGGAGCCCCTCTCCTGCCGCTGATAATGGTGATCTTGTGGCAAATCCACCCCAGAGACCACCATTATCGTTAACCGGACCGCCGCCTGAAGAGACGGATACCTCGGTTGTGGCAGCAGCTTCTGCCATTACCGAGATATTCCTCTTCAAAATAAGGACGTATATAGTGGTGCGGCGGTCCTTGAGTGGTTAAATAGCACCTACAGAGACAATATCAACCCCATCAGTGGTAAAAGTTAAAATAGTATAATCAAACACCCTTTTTATAAAGAAAAAAACAGAAAGCATGCACAAAAAATCATGTTAGCATGTGCAATTATATGGCTTCTAACAGTCTCCTTTACATGTTCACTTGTAACAGAGAACATGTAATGTTGATTTGCAATAATGGGGTAGTTTGTAACAACCTCCTGCAATATACCAGCTCTCCAAAAGCTGTCAGCAGCAAAAGAACCATGGTTGGGTTGCAGATAGCAATAAAACCCTTACCGTTTTTTTTTTAAGGGCATGTTTGATCTAAAGATTTTCCCTTACTTCCTGCTCTAGTGACAAGTAGTGTGAGTCAAGCCCTGTACACACGGGCAAGAATCTCGTCATAAAAAAAAAAACGTTGTTTTCCCTGACGAGATTCTTGGCAAGAATCTCTTGCCGCACGAGTGTACACATGACGTGGTGACATCATCGCGTATAACGAGCATGCGCTCGTCACATTCGATGCCATCGGCACCATGTTGCTGCACCTGCTACCTGTTACCTATGCCTAGGAAGCTACCGCGCATGCGTCAAAGTCATTTCGGGCATGCGTGGATTTCCACGGTGACAGGTAAGTATACTCTCGCAGGAAAACTGCCGAGAATCTCACGACGAGAAAAACAGAGGATACAGCTGCACGTCCTGTCTAAAATTAGTCCATATAAAAGGTGGTATAAAATTAGACAATCCGTCTACATGTCAGCTAAAGCAACACTGTTAGTGAGGAGCTGAGCAGTCACACTTGCTGGACAACAAAATGTATGCCAACATGCCAGGGGCATCCATGCTCATAGCTATACTACTGACTTTAGAGGAGAAAAGAAGGAGGAGGTCATGGGAGAGGATATACCGCACACGCATAGACATCTTTGGCATGAGTGATTCTGAGGTCTATCGCATCTTCAGATTCACCCCTCATGCCATCATGGAATTAAACACAACCCTGCAGGAGGACATCACCAGCCCAACACACCGCTCACATGCAGTGCAGCCACTGGTCAAGGTCCTGGCAACACTCCATTTCCTTGCCAGTGGCTCTTTTCAAAGAACAAGTGGAGTGGTGGCTGGGATGTCACAATCCTCCATGAGCAGATGTGTGCACCAGGTTATCCCTGCAATTCTCAGACGCATGGCCAACCAAATCATCAAACCAACCACTGAGGACCTGCGGCTGAAGGCAATGACAGATTTCTACAGATTTGCCAGATTCCCACGCACCGTGGGGGCCATTGATTGAACACATGTGACACTCCAGCCCCCCCATGAGACAGAGCACATATACCGAAATCGGAAGCATTGGCATTCCATCAACGTACAGGTGATAGTCGATGCCCAAGGCCTCATATGGCACGTCCGTGCCAAACACCCCGCATCCAGCCATGACAGCTACATATACAATCATAGCCCCATCCCAATGGAATTCGAACAGAACGTGTATGGGGACAGCTGGCTGGTTGGTGAGTGACATGGGTGGCAGGCATGACTGTCCCCCCCCCCATGATGCACACATCACAAGGGGCACATGCATGACTAACATCCTCCTGTCTTCTCCCTTACAGGTGACTCTGCATATCCACTGGGACCCCATCTCATGACTCCTATCCGGAACCCCCAAACCCCAGGAGAGGAAAGATACAATGAAGCCCACGCCCAAACCTGTGCAGTGGTGGAGCGCACCTTTGGCCTCCTGAAGTCACGTTTCCGATGCTTGGATAAGTCTGGGGGTACCCTGTTGTATTCCCCAAACTTCGTGTGCCAGATCATCGATGCATGTTGCCTGCAGTGAGAAAGGGCCTGCAGATTGACATACGTGATGACCTGACCCCTGAACCAGACAATCCCCCCCTAACCGAGGATACCCTGTCTTCTGAGGGAAGAGCAGCCAGGAGACAGCTCACATTAGGCATCTTTGCACGTTAAACACACACACTAATCATGGCACAATGAGAATGCATGCATGCACACCACTGTGGTCCCTAGCACACACACCCCACATCCTCATCAAATTGGATTAGCACAAGCCCACCATGCAGGACTTGTGAGCAGCAACGCCATGCCACGGCTCCAATTATGTCACTGTACATTCATACACCATTCACACGGACCTGGGGATCACTTCTCCCTGGTCCAGGGGAACCCTTCTCCACCACAAATGAGGGTGACACCCCTTTTCCGGCAGGAATGTCACCCCGAAATCATTCCGAAATCATTCACAACACAAAAAAAAATTGTCCAGCAAAAAAAAAAGGGGGAAACCAAATTAATGCCGCTGGCGTGACCCACGCCTTGGGCACCCTCGGCCACGGCCCTGGCTCCTCAGGGGAGACTTATGGGGGGGGGGTAATCCAGGGAAGGAGGAGCAGCCCCTGGTCTCTGCCCACCTGGCAGCCTGCCCTCCAAGGCCATGGCTACTCTGTTCAGGCCAGCATTTAGTGTTGCCGTATTGGCCTGGATAGCCTGGGTGAGGGCCCTCACATCCTGCCCAACGTCTGCTGTAGTAGTCTGCAGTTCGTTTAGGCAGTTTGTAAGAGCCCGGGAGTGGCAGTCCAGGTCCCCAAGCGTATCCTTTATGGAGGACAGGCTCTCCTCCATCCGCCCCAAAGTCTGGCTGACCTGTCCCAGATGGTGGGTCTGAAGGGCCTGGACCCTTCTGAGATTGATGGGCAGAACCTCGGCCACCCCTCTGGTCTTCTGGGATGACTTCCTGCCTCCAGATGATGCTTGTGGCTGGGGAGAAGGGGAGCCCCTTGGGAGGGGAGCCCTGTTGGGGGAGGAGTGGGAGGGGCTACCCCTTATGGAGGGCTGCTAGCCAGAGGGGAAGACTCCTCCAAAAATAATAAGCCACCACCTGACATGACCTCCTCCTCCAACTCAAACTCCTCCTCAAGCTCCTCCGAGGACTCAGGCCTTGTCTGGGGGTCCTCATCAGGCTGGCGTCCCAGGGATGGTGCGGTCAGGCCAGATGGCCCAGCACACTCCTGCACATCTGTGGATGACACAGAACATTCACAGGTTGGAGGATCCACACACTTACCACATATTGCCTTTCCCCCCCCACACACATGCTACACACCAGAAAAAAACCTTACCTGTCATCACGGCTTCCTCAATGGAGTCATAGCCAGGCAGGCCCTCCACTTGCTGCCTATTAAAGGTCTGGGCCACCACACGCTCCTCCGCTGTCAGCCTAACAGGGCATGGTGGGCCCCCTCCAGTGTCCCTGGCATGTGCTGCCATCTTCTTACGGACCAGATGCCAGAGATCATTGATCTTCTTGACAATCCCCTCACGTGTCCGGGCCCCCCCAATGAATTTACCCCCCCCCCCCAATGAATTTACTTGTGCGGTAATGTTCTGCAATATCTCCTTCTTCCTGGCCGGGGGGGTGTTGACACTCTCCGGGCCGTGCAGGAAACGCCCATATTGGGTAAGGGCCCGGGCAATAATTTGTTTCTCCCCCAAAGTAAAATTGGTCTTGCACTTTCTTTTAGTCATATTCATACAACTCTCTCCCAAACAATCAACAAAAATCACTCACAAAAACAAGCAGGAAAAATCAAGCAACAAAACAATCAAACAAAATCTATCAACAAAAAAGTCTCAAAACCAGGCACCAAACAACACTATCAAATATATTATACAAAACACTAGCCCAAACAGTCAACAAATATCACAAAGACAAGTCACAAAGCAACAAACGCGAACACACAACAGAACAAAAGCACCTTGCTGTATAGGAAGGGATACAAAGGGATGTACTTTTGCAAAGGAAGGGCGTTTGTGTCTGTCTATTTAAGCTCTCTGCGTAGCTCACTAAGTTGCCCGGGTGCACTTCCAATTTCACTGATTGCGCGGTTCCCGAGTTGTGAGCATGCGCACAGAGGTGCTGACCATGGTCTGCTTCATGTGCGCATGCGCGATCCGGCCGGCCCTTCATTTGCATGGGGTCACGGCTCATTTCAATGTAACACGCCCACGTCCTTCCCAATTTGAATTACTCCGCCTTACGCCTCGGGAATTATGTTGCACCGGCGCAAATTTCTGCGCAAATACTACGAGGGTACGGTGATTGCGCCTCCAGTCTAACGTAAAGGAGGTGCGCTACGCCGGTCAATATATGCGCCAATGTACGTGAATCTGGCCCAGAGTATTTTACCCTGCCATGTTTTTAAAAAGTAGAATGAGTGTATAAGTGAAGCTAAGTGAAGTTAATAATCCCAATGCAATGATAAATCTTCCAAGAGGTAGACTAACATGCCTTTTAACATAGTAGGGATCACCTAACCCAAAACCCCCCCATCTCTCAGACACTCTCCACTGCGGTAGAGTTGTCCGATTGGAACCTGACCGGGCTACCACGGAGAAAGCCATCCATTGCTCCAGATACAGCCTGACATAGGCGTGCGCAGCATATTGCATTAGGGTGTGCACCTCAAACCAAAGCTCTAAAACACGTTCACCCCCCCCCCCCCCACAAAAAGATGATTTTTGAATTTTTTTTGCTGACTACTGATCGCAATTCATTCAAATATGTGACCTCTCTGTGCCAAGGCCCAGGCACAGAGAAGCTGCATATTTGTGTGTGGCCGGTGCCAAGGGGTCAATGACTACCCAAATGCAGGTAGCAAATGCAGTGTTCCAGAAGTGTAGGGTGTTGTGTAATGTAAAGGGTTCCAGAGGTGCAGGGTGCTGTGTAATGTAAAGGGGTCCAGAGGTGCAGGGTGCTGTGTAATGTAAAGGGTCCAGAGATGCAGGGTGCTGTGTAATGTAAAGGGGTCCAGAGGTGCAGGGTGCTGTGTAATGTAAAGGGGTCCAGAGGTGCAGGGTGCTGTGTAATGTAAAGGGGTCCAGAGGTGCAGGGTGCTGTGTAATGTAAAGGGTCCAGAGATGCAGGGTGCTGTGTAATGTAAAGGGGTCCAGAGGTGCAGGGTGCTGTGTAATGTAAAGGGGTCCAGAGGTGCAGGGTGCTGTGTAATGTAAAGGGGTCCAGAGGTGCAGGGTGCTGTGTAATGTAAAGGGGTCCAGAGGTGCAGAGTGCTGTGTATTGTAAAGGGGTCCCGAGTGCTGTGTAATGTAAAGGGGTCCAGAGGTGCAGGGTGCTGTGTAATGTAAAGGGGTCCAGTTGTGAAGAGGGGGTACAAAATAGTGACAATGAGATATTGGGGAGTGCAGGGGGCACAGTGGGGTGTGTTTACATTTTAAAGTGGGGGTGGGGGTGCCAGATATAGAATCCGCCCTGGGTGCCAAATGCTCTAGGTACGTCCCTGTCTGGAAGTACCATGATGGCTGGCCATTGTGGGTGCGGGAGGCGTGAGAAACAGTACAGGTGTAGGGAGCTCAGCCCCAACAGGACCGCAGGAGTTCCCTTGGTGATAGTGTCTCGTTCCTCCCTTCTCCTCCAACCTTGTCCTGTGATGTGCCCTACTGTGTACCCCCCAGATGTGCCATACTGTGTGCCACATGCCCAGTGATGTGTCCTTTGCTCTGCTATGTGCTCAATGCCCTGCTGTGTACCCCCTGATGTGACCTACTGTGTGCCCTGTGATGTGCTGTGTACTCCCTGATGTGCCCTACTGTGTACCACATGCCCTGTGCCCTGCTGTGTACCGCCTAATGTGCCCTGTGACCCTTGATGTTCCCTACTGTGTGCCCTGTGATGTGACCTACTGTGTGCCCCATGCCCTGTGATGTGCTCTGTGCCCTGCTGTGTACTTCCTGATGTGCCCTGTGCTCTACTATGTGCCCTGTGCCCTGCTGTGTACCACCTAATGTGCCCTGCTGTGTGTCCTGTGATGTGCCCCATGCCCTTCGATGTTCTCAGTGCCCTGCTGTGTACCCCCTGATGTGCCTTTGCCCCATGATGTGCTTTCCCATGTGCCTTGTGCTGTACCCTACTGTGTGCTCCATACCCTGTGTTCCTGCTATGTGCCTTTCTGTGTGCCCCATGATTTAGGTAGGTAGGGCTTTGTGTAGGTGTGGGTGGGGGACACAGTGGGCCCCATGATCTTCTATTGCCCGGGGCCCCATGAGTTGTCAGTCCGCCCCTGGGGGCAAGTTGTCAAAAAAGAATACTGCCAGTGATTTTAGGGGATAAGAGCATGCTGTATGTGCTAGGGGCACACTTTGGGAGGGGAGAGAAATTGTGCTGGAAGAGGGGGTTGAATAAAAAATGATTTCTCTTCCCTCCTAAAGTGCCCCACTAGCACATACAACATGCTCTTATCCCCTAAAATCACTGCTAGTATTCTTTTTTGACAACTTGCCCCTGTCTCTGTGTCTCTTTCTCCTGCAAGAGCCAAGCATTAATATTGTGTACTGACCTCAGATCAGCATGTCCCGTCCTCCTGTTGATTGCAGTGTGTCCATTCTCCTCCCCCTCCTTCCCTCCTGACATCCGAGCCAAGGAGGAGGAGGGGGGGGGGACTTCAGTCGTGAGTTAGTTTGAGATGGGCAGGAGGGGGGAGGAAGTGAGAGGGAGAGATGGCTCGCAGCTGTGGGAACAGAAACACCTCACAGCCAAGCAGCAAGCCAGTCACTGGAGCGGAGGTGAGAGAACCAGCGTGACTCCCCAGCAGCACTAGCGCGGAGGAGGAGGAAGTGAAATCCTCCTCTGCTTGCAACGTGGGCAGTGACGTCACTGGTTGCCAGACGCCAAGCGGCTATAGCAAACAGTGATCAGGAGTAGGTGGAGGAGGTGGGGGCTAGTTCACTCCCTCCCTGCTCATTCCTCCCAGGCTCCTACTCGCAGTACACAGCTGTATTTGCGACTGAGTGACTGTTACATACACTGACATTGTGTATGTTAAAGAGCACAGCAGGGATGATTAGGGTGTGCCTGGGCACACCCGGCACACCACGTGGGCACGCCTATGCAGCCTGATTTCTTGCAGGTCAAGGACAACAACCTGATTTTGAACTCAGGACTCCTCCCCAGCCAGACAGGCTGGCACCTGTTGCGACTACCAACTGGATAAGAGGGAGGAAAGACTTCCCAGCCCCTAAAGAGGGCAACTGAAGCCACCGGAGGAGAGAAGCCCTGCCCCTTGCAAGCCACTCCCCAGTGGCTTGTAAGAAGACCTGAGCACATGCTGGTCTCCAGCAATACAGTGTCTCCTCTCCATCTGAACAGTCATCTGCAGTGTTTTCAGCTAATCCTGGGCACAAATCCTCCCTATGCCCAGCGCTGACCTAACCAGTCACTCACATGGCCACAGAGGTGGAGAAGCTGGCTAAATGTCACTGTCAAGATAATCCCTCAACACTGTACCCCCTGCAAAATAAAATAAAAAGATTTAGCTTTAGATACATTTTAGGTAGACCTACACAGTTAAGTTAAAGTGTAAGTAACCCCCCATCCTATCATTTTCAGCCAAGAAAGCTGCCATTGTTGCCTTTGTTTAACCACTTAACCCCCGGAAGAATTTACCCCCTTCCTGACCAGAGCACTTTTTGTGATTCGGCACTGCGTCGCTTTAACTGACAATTGCGCGGTCGTGCGATGTGGCTCCCAAACAAAATTGGCGTCCTTTTTTCCCCACAAATAGAGCTTTCTTTTGGTGGTATTTGATCATCTCTGCGGTTTTTATTTTTTGCGCTATAAACAAAAATAGAGCCACTATTTTGAAAAAAAATCAATATTTTTTACATTTTGCTATAATAAATATCCCCAAAAATATCTAAAAAAACATTTATTTCCTCAGTTTAGGCCGATACGTATTCTTCTACATATTTTTCGTAAAAAAAAATCGCAACTAGCGTTTAATGATTGGTTTGCGCAAAATTTATAGCGTTTACAAAAAAGGGGGTAGTTTTATGGCATTTTTATTAATATTTTTTTTTTACTAGTAATGGCGGCGATCAGCGTTTTTTTCCGGTACTGTGATATTATGGCGGACACATCGGACAATTTGACACATTTTTGGGACCATTGGCATTTTTATAGCGATCAATGCTATAAAAATGCATTGGATTACTATAAAAATGCCATTGGCAGTGAAGGGGTTAACACTAGGGGGCAGGGAAGGGGTTAAGTATGTTCCTATTTGTGTTCTAACTGTATGGGGGGGTGGCCTCACTAGGGGAAATCACTGATCTTCTGTCCATACATTGTATGAACAGGAGATCAGCGTTTCCACGCTGACAGGACCGAGAGCTATGTGTTTACACACATAGCTCCCGGTCCCCGCTCTGTAACGAACGAGCGTGCGTGCCCGGCGGCGATCGCGGCCGTCGGGCGCGCGCACGGGACTCGGGGGGCGCGCGCGGGTGAAAAAGATAGGATGTAGAGCTACGTGCTCTCGCGTAGCAGTGCCGACCTGCCGCAGTAATATGACGGCAGCTGGTCGGCAAGTAGTTAATCTACAACTGCCATAATGCTGCACATGTGCTAACTTATGACACCAGTCATTGGATGGTTTGACAGTTTAGTTGCAAGCACAACCAATGGGAGCGTTACATTTCTGGCACTTTTATGGATGGCGCTTTAAGAGTTGATTGATCACTTATTATCAGAGGTAGGTGACATCACCTTACCTTGAAGGTTTGTAAGATAAGGCAAGTTCCACCTGTGTTGGGATTTATCTATAAAATGAACTTCAGATATCTGGTATTTAAACTTTATCTTGAATTTCGTATCTGAGACCTAGTAGCACCTGCATTTGAATCATGTCATTACATCTTGCCTCTTTTGGAATCTGGAAACATTTCAAATCTGGTTAGGTTTGTACATGCCAAGTAAAGGTTATAACAGTGCAGACTGTCAAAAAGATCAGATTTGATTATACCTGTATAACAATGCTATGATGTCACATGACTATTTTCAATAAACAGGAACAGAGATGAATTAATTAAACGAAAAACTGAAGCTGACAGTTTCAAATATATCACAATGAAAAATTATTGCTGCTGCTGTTGGCTTACTGAAATATAACAAAGGGGCAATCTAATAAACTAATAAAGCAATCTACTAAACAAACTGTGTCAGGTTTGATCTTATCTACTTTGTTTTTAAATTGTGCTACACATTCTACAATCTGGACAACTAAATATTAAAACGTGTAATTATACTTTCAGTTTTCTGGATTAACCACTTTATCTCATTTTCTCTGGGAGTGCTGTAAACAAACTCTTCTGCCTTGTACACACGATCAGTTTTCCCGACAGGGAAAAATATGAGGAGAGCTTTTGGCCGGGAATCATGGCCGCGAGTATGCTCCTCGCAGTTTTTCCAACGGGAAACTGCCCAAAAAACAGTTCTCTTTTTTCCCGGCGGGAAAACCTGCAGACTTTTGACCGGCGTGTTTTGGCTGTTTTTCTATGGAAAAAACTGCAATGAAGCATAAACATGGCCGGTATTCCCGGCCAAAGCTCCATCGCAGTTTTCCTGTAGGGAAAACCGTCCGTGTTTAGAGGAAAGACTGAACCGAACAGATTCTCGGCTTTACCCTCTGTATTTCCGACAGGAACTTTTCCCGTCGGAAATCCCGTACGTGTGTACGAGGCTTTCCTCTTTTAAGCACCTAAGGAAAGGGAAAATTACAAACACATTCCAACAAGCATATTGGAGCAAATGTTTCTTATTTATTAATACGCCAGATAATCTACTATATGCCAAGCCCAATATTATCCCTTTATGTTAGTATAGATACCCAAACCTCCCCAGTAGGGGTAAGGTATCTTCTTAAAATTGTAAATATTTATAATCAATTGCATTGTGGGCTCTTATAGAGCTTTTTCAATTATGGGCTCCAAAAGGGTTTCCTACCTAGGTAAACTTGTTATAAATGTATTCACAACTTTTTTATGTTCATTATTGGTGGAATTATAGATTTGAGAAGCACAGTTTTGAAATGGTGGTACGTCCCCACATTTTTTGCTAATGGAGACAATTGTTTCTATATTAATCTAAAAAAAATATTTGAATACAGTTGAACCTCGCATAACGAGCATAATCCGTTCCAGGAGTATGCTCGTAATCCAAAGTACTCGCATATCAAAGCGAGTTTTCCCATTGAAGTCAATGGAAACAAAAATAATTAGTTCCGTGTTGACTTCATGCGGCCAGACGAATGCGGCCAGATGTGGGGGGGCGCCAGAAACCGCCCAAAACTGCTGAAAAGGCCCCAGGGCTCGTTTCCTGCACCCCAGTACCTCAGGCCAAATGAGGTACTGCAGGCCTATTTTCGTCTCTGCTCGGCTTCTGTGCCCCTGTACCTCAGGCCAAATTAGTTACTGCAGGCCTATTAAGCATGAATTCTGCTCATCTTGCAAGTCAACATTCGCAAACCGAGTCAGAATTTAAAAAAAAAAGTTGCTCGCAATTGAAAACGCTCTCAAACCAAGTTACTCTTAAACCGAGGTTCCACTGTATCTGCTTTGCTGGAATATGTTGCTATTCTATTCCCTTTACATTGCTCAATGATATTTCATCCTTATTCATTTCAGAAGAACTACATTCAAAAGTCAAAACCAGATATGTTATGCACGTCTTTAATACAATTAGGACAATACTACTTGCTTTGTAAAAATTCCACCTCAAAATGTTCTTTGTAACTGGTAATTCTGCCGCTTATGTCATTTAGTAGGGGGGCAACACTCTTTGTTTTTAAGTCAAAACACTGCAGCATTGTCACTCCCTGCAGTCACTATAGCCACATAAACTAAAATGGTATGTGAGGTTGTAAAACGTGGGAAAAGATATTGGGCCAGATTCACGTATCGGCCGCGTCGGCGTAGCGTATGCCATTTACACTACGCCGCCGCAACTTAAATGAGCAAGTGCCGTATTCTCAAAGCACTTGCTCCGTAAGTTGTGGCGGCGTAGTGTAAATGGCTCGGCGTATCCCCGCGTAAATGAAAGGGGGGCTTGTATTTAAATTAAGCGCGCCCCCGCGTCGATCGAACTGCGCATGCGCCGCCCTGGAAAAAAGCCCAGTGCGCATGCTCCAGCTCACGTCGGAAAACGTCACTGAAGCTGGCGTGAGCGTCATTACCGTAAAGCCCTATTCGCGAACGACTTAGTAAAACAACGGAAAAAGACGACGCTGTCCCGACGCCATACTTAACATGACATACGACGGACCTTCGTAAACTTATCCCTCATATAGCAGGGGTAAGTTTACGCTTACAGAAACGACGTAAACGATGACGAGGCGGCGCAAAATGTTCGGGAATCGGCGTATCAGGCTCATTTGCATAGGCAAATGAGAAAACAACGTAAAAGCCACCTAGTCGGATCTTAGTGTAAAACCGGCGTATCTTGTTTTGTGAATACCTGTATCTGTAGATACACCGGCGTAATTCTTTTGTGAATCTGGCCCATTGACATTATTGGTATTGTTTATGCTGGTAGCCCTCCTTCAGATAGCCAGCCATGCCATCTCTTCTCATAGTCATAACACACTGCTCCCAGCTGAGAAGATAGGCCGAAACCAAAACTATCTTGAAGCGCTTCCAAATGCCTTGAGTACTTAATAGGTATTACCAACAGCAAATTGGGAGACAAGGAAATTATGTGCAAGCACTGCTGAATCCCTCCCTTAGTCTCCTTTATTGTGTAGTTATGGCTGGCTTGGAAACAACTATTCTAAGTGATGAGGCAAATACAAAACAAACGCATTCAGACAATGAACAGGGCAGTGTACATTGTCCCTGGTTTGTAATGAATAAATTAATGGAAAAATGGTGGGGTTTGGATAGACTTTAATCTTTAGTAATCTCCCACTTCTTACTGCATGCCTTGCAAGTCTTCATCCTTACTACATCCCTTATACTGGTAGTTTCCACACATCAATGTTTCCTCCACAGTTAGATTTGTTCAGATTGCTAAGATTTGAAGGTTAGCCTCCAGTTGTGGTCACTAGCCAGTGCCACTTTTGCTTACAGGCACAGTATGACAAAAGACAAGTTGAGACTGGGATAATAATAAACTTGCACACAGAGGAATAGTGCTAGAAAGAGAAGAGGAGAAAAACAATTGGATGGGACGCAGGTTCAAAGTCACAGTGTCAGGTTCATCATCCTGCTGTATATACTAAACTCTATTTGACAATATAACCACTTGGCATGGATAAATTGACCTTCTGCTACTTTGTGACAAGCTTGGGAACAGCAGGATTTTCCTGTTTCTGCTTACCCTTGCTTTGCCAATGCCTCTGATCTCTATTTTGCATGAAGGTGGACCTGAAGTGAAGTAATTTCTTATTGTCCCTTCAACTGCCACAATGATGGCATGTCTTTCAAATGGCAGGCTAGTCATCAAACGCGTCAGGGTGGTTTACGTTTTTTTTATTATACCTGACACAACATTGAAGAGCTTCAATGTCTGATTCACAAATGTTGAAGCTCATTGCATATATCTTTGTATATCTATGCATAACTTCAGCATAAAAACTCTGTTGTGGCATAAATAGTATCTAATGGCCAACAGGAAAAGAAAACATTATAAATAGAATGTACACATTGTATTTATTGTACCTCATAAAGCATGTTTATGAGATTGACTGACTACAATAGCAAAGCTCACTGCACAACCAACACCATCAAGAATGTTTATTTTTTGCCACTTCCACCTAACATGAAATTGTATGGATGTGTGGTGTAGTACAGTATACTTTTATATTTTATTATAAAACCTCACACTCAGCATTTGTTGCTCATCAATAAAATTAAAGCAGTAGTAAACTGTAGTTGAGGAAAAAAATCCCCTGCAAGGCAATGTCATAATGTGCTAGTATGCCTCGCATACTAGCACATTGTGAGAGACTTACCTTAGAACTAAGCCCTCCAGCGTCGCTCTGACATCACAGACAGGGATAACATCTTCCCCTGGTCTTTTTTTCTGAGTTTGTTTCCTCCAGCTACATGAGTGGCCTGGGGCGTAATGATGTCACTCCTGCGCGTACGTGCGGGAAGCCGCCGTTTACGGCTCAGGCTCTGAATGTCCGGGCACTGTATGCTCTAACGAGTTGTCATCATCGTCTATGGCTGTGCAATATTCCGCGAGGACAGTTTGTGAGACTGCGCCGGAACTGTACTTTGGAGTCAGATTACCTGGTCCAATCGCAGGAATTATCTGCTCGTTTTATATCTAAAGGTTATTCTCGCCCTTTAATTCTAGAAGAGATTGAGAAAGTAAGAGCCCTAGATAGGAGTGCTATCGTAGCAGATAAACCTCTCAATACAACTAAAGAACAAGCTAATTTTAAAATGGTGCTGGATTTTAATATCCAGCACAAGAAATTTGAAAAAATAGTGGCAAAGCATTGGCCTATCTTAAAAGGTGATGGCGTCCTGGGGCCAGTCCTTCCGGATCGCCCTCAGTTCATCTATAGAAAGGCACCCTCATTGAGGGATAGCCTTGCCCCTGGGGTGATTGACCCACCGGTGGTGGCACAGCCCAAGCTTTTTGATTTTTTGACAGGCTTCTATGCGTGTGGTCGCTGCGCAACGTGTAAGCATGTTAAACAGCAGACTAGGAAAAGGAAGATGTAGAATATCCCATCAAGCAGCTGATTACGTGTGATACCATCGGCGTAGTCTATATGCTCGAATGTGAGTGCGGCTTGCAATATGTTGGCCGCACCTCACGAGCGTTGCATGTGAGAATAGGGGAACACATTGGTAACACATTGGTAACATCTTGAGGGGTAATAGAAACCATAGTGTATCTAAACACTACACGCTTTTTTAGCACCTGCCTCCTGGGCCGGGCCTTTTGGCCAGGACCGGAGGAATTTTTTATTCCTGGCCGGAGGGCCTGGTCATTGTTGATCACAATGACCACTTCTTCACTCTCCTCTTCACTATCCCTTTCCCCCACTTTATTTAATTTATTAGCCTATGTTTGTCACCTTTTTGTCTTTTTTTGTTGTGCACGTTTTGTACACAGTGTGATTAGTAGGGTGCCGGTCCTCGGGCCAGCCCTGAACGTCTTGGGAGTGGGTGGACATGGCCTTTTGGCTTAGTTCACCTGCTCTCATGGGGTCTCCCTTCGGGGGAGTCCCACTTAGTACTTGGAGGGTTCTGTTTCGGCAGTCCCTCCAGGGAAGTTGGGTCCGAGTCGGCTTCGGTTGCTCGGGCCACAGTAACTCAGTCCCCGTCTGGAGCCTAACGCCCCGGGGGATCAGGGTTTGGGTCCCTTCTGCACAGAAGGACCACTTGACGTTGCACCCGTCTGCACGTTTTTGTGAACACTCTTTATGTGTGTGCACATTTTTTCTGCACCGGGTGGAGTTTTTGAGTGTGTTTCACACGCCATAGGCTTTTCAAAAAAAAAAGTATCTAAACACTTTAAGCAATTCCATCAGAAAGACCCCAAAAAGTTAAAGTTCTGGGGCATCGAGAAAGTGTCCAAGCACTGGCGAGGGGGGCATTATATCCGCCAACTGAGTCGGCGTGAATCCTTCTGGATATATGAAACCAAAGTATCTTCGCCAGCTGGCCTCAATGTCGAGTTTGATCTTAATTGTTTTATTTCGAATAGATAATGGTTTATAATTATATATTGTTTATCTATTTTTTATGTATTTTTATTATTAGTATATTTTTATGGTATCTTAACCACTTCCCGCCCGGCCAATAGCCGATTTACGGCAGGGAAGTGGTTATGAAATCGTGACTAGACGTTCTCAAACGTCTAGCACGATTTCATGCCGCACGCGCCCGTGCGGGCGCGCAGCGCGGCGATCGGTGATGCGGGGTGTCAGTCTGACACCCTGCACCTCCGATCTCGGTAACGAGTCTCCGGCGGAGCCTCGTTACCACGTGATCAGCCGTGTCCAATCACGGCTGATCACGATGTAAACAGGAAGAGCCGCCGACGGCTCTTCCTCACTAGCGTCTGACAGACGCGAGTACAGGAGAGCCGATCAGCGGCTCTCCTGACAGGGGGGGTTCGCGCTGATTGTTTATCAGCGCAGCCCCCCTCGGATCGCCACACTAGACCACCAGGAAAAAAAAAAAAAGACACAAAAAAATTACAAAAAAAAAAAAAAAAAAAAATGACAAAAAAAAAAAAAGACAAAAAAAAAAAGGGGTGGCAGTAAAAAAAAATGATGCCAATCAGTGCCCACACATGGGCACTGATTGGCAACATTGATCCATCAGTGCCACCCCTCAGTGATCATCAGTGCCACCCCAGTGTCTGTCAGTGCCACCCCACAGTGCCAATCCATGCCCAGTGCCCACCTACCAGTGCCCACCTGTGCCACCTATCAGTGCCCACCTGTGCCGCCTATCAGTGCCCACCTGTGCCGCCTATCAGTGCCCACCTGTGCCGCCTATGAGTGCCCACCTGTGCCGCCTATGAGTGCCCATCTGTGCTGCCTATGAGTGCCCAGTGCTGCCCATGAGTGCCCATCAGTGCCGCCCATGAGTGCCCATCAGTGCCCAATACCAGCGCCGCCTATCAGTGCCCATCAGTGCTACCTAATCGGTGCCCATCAGAACTACCTCATCGGTGCCCATCAGTGCCACCTCATCGGTGCCCATCAGTGCCACCATATCAGTGCCCATAATTGAAAGAGAAAACATACTTATTTACAAAAAAATTAACAGAAAAAAATAAAAACTTTATTTTTTTTTCAAAATCTTCGCTCTATTTTTAGTTGTTGCACAAAAAAAAAAAACCGCAGAGGTGATCAAATACCACCAAAAGAAAGCTCTATTTGTGGGGAAAAAAGGACGCCAATTTTGTTTGGGTGCAGTGTAGCATGACCGCGCAATTGTCATTCAAATTGCGACAGTGCTAAAAGCTGAAAATTGGCTTGGGCGGGAAGGTGCGTAAGTGCCTGGTATGGAAGTGGTTAAAAGTATTGCTAATGTTTTTCATGACGTTTGGGCCATGTAATATGGTCAAATATCTCCTGGTAACAATGTCCCCCTTTCTGGGTCCCTTACACGCTTTGTGACCTGTAGTAGGTCGAAGGTATAAGGTGAGAGGCCATTCCTGCTGATTGGTGGAGGTTTCTTCTGAAAATCACTCTCTTGGAACACGTACATATTTTTCCAGATTTGGATCATATAAGCACTGAGCACCTTTTATGGACTCTTTTTTTCCCTTATTATTTGGATCATATAAGCACTGAGCACTTTTTATGGACTTTTTCTTTTCTTATTATATGTATAATTTTTCTATTGTTTATTTAATTAAGTGTTTGTTTGTGCTGCACTACTTTTATTGTTAACTGTATGCTGGACCTACAGAGCGCATGAGCCAGTAATGTCATCAGCTGCATGCACTCAGAATATCTCCTAAACTGTGCAAGTTTAGGAGATATTCACAGTACCTACAGGTAAGCCTTACTAGAGGCTTGTCTGTGGGTACAAGTGGTAGAACAGACTTTACTACCACTTTAAGGAAGTGGAAGTGAAGATACAGTATATTGATATACACAAAAAAAAGAGAGATCAAATGATGTATTACTGTGGCTGGAAGAACTCACTTTTTGAATAAACAAAGTAGCCATAAAGGGTTTACCCTTGGTCTGAAACATTTTTGTATTAGGCCCAGGGGGGTAGACTTCTGGTCAACTACTCATATTTGTACAGAGTTTTTCCCAATTCCTAAAGTAGGCCTGAAATCAAAAATTGGAGATTTACTATATTACAGGAAACTCTTTGTCGACAATCCCTTTTGTGCAGGACTTGGTATTGCTGCATAGTTGACTGCTGTTGTTTACTTTTAGATCGGTGAGATTTGGAGTGAAATTTGGTGATGTCGCTACTGTGCTTCTCACTGTTCTGCCCCACAGACATGAGAAGGCAAAACCCTACCTCTATCAAGATGCCTGCACCCACACAGAGACACAAGGAACAGTATGTCAGCTTTGGGGAAAGATCAGTTGTAGGAAGACCACAGGCAAGATTGGTGACCAGCAGGGGCGGACTGACAACTCATGGGGCCCCCGGGCAAAAGAAGATTATGGGGCCCCCGGGCTTACAGATGGCCACCAAGCCAGGTGGCAGTACAGAGGCAGGGCAGCTAAAATCTCGGTATTTTCACATCAAAAGCATGTCGGTTTTGGACATATCAGGGACAGATGTAAAAAAAACACAGATTTTTACATACTGTCCCTGGTTTTAATGAGCCTGGCAACCCTGATGGGGCCCCCTAGTGGCATGGGGCCCTCGGGCAGTGCCCGAGTTCCTCAATGGTCAGTCCGCCCCTGGTGACCAGCCATTTACTATCTGCCTTTCTTTTTTGGCAGTACTGATAATTTTCAATAACTAGACAGCAACAAACAAGCATCAAGACACTTTCCATATTCTAGAGAATTCCCATTATTTAATTGTTTGGGAAATATCTACTTAGTAAAAAGTAAACACTATGATGTCACTGAGCAGGCTAATGTGAAAAAAATAAAATAAAAATCTCTCCAGAAGTTCCACAAGCTATGGGTATGTGGCGCTTTGACAAGAGTACATACATTGAATTAATGATTGTTATCATAACAGATCTGTCTGTTGTAGGGGGTTAGCTCGATAGCGGGGGTATGTAACCCCCTGGATGGATTCACTACACACTGAAATACACAGAGAGGCAGCGGAAGACGGTTGAAAACAAAGGCCCAGATTCACAGAGCAATTACGCCTGTCTAACTGGTGTTAGACAGGAGTAATTTCAAATTTTGCGTGCCGTATCACTAGTTTGAATCCTCAAACCATGATACGGCGGCTTCGGGCTTCGATCCTTCGGATCTACACTGCGATATTTTTGCGACCGCTGGGAGGAGTTTGCGTCGTTTTCATGCGTCGGGATATGCAAATGAGTTTTTACGGCGATCCACGAAGGTACGAGTGTCCCTCGCAATCGCCTACGTCATTTTTTGGCTACGTAATGTTAGAGGAGCTTTTTGCTGGTCTAACAGTGCGTAACCCATGTAAAGTATGGCCGTCATTCCCGCGTCGATTTGAAAATATATTTTTTTTTTTAACGTAACTCGTTCGGGAATAGGAATGTACGTAAACGACGCTACTACGACGTGACGACGTGTTTTCGCGCAATGCACGGCGGGAAATTTGCGAACGGAGCATGCGCAGTTCGATCGCCGCGGGAACGCGCCTATTTTAAATGCTTCACGCCCCCTACTCACGCAGATGGATTGCGACGGGAGAAATACACTACGCCGCCGTCGTTTACTGGACAAAATCTACCTGGATTCCACGTAGAGCCAGGTAAAAAACGGCAGCGTAGTGTATTTCTGATACTCTACGAGAATCGAAATTCTCTGTGAATCTGCCCCAAAGAGTTTGGTTTATTCTTCCATATTGCTGGAAACAAGTGCAAGCATCCAAACAGCATAAACAAAACAAAACATAAAATAAACCCTGGCCACTTGGGGCGTCTACCTTCACCACACAGGAACCTATCTATGGAGTCTGGCACAGCCTACTGCTGGGCAGACACTGCTTGTCATACAGCAGAATAACAATAGTCTTTTTGATTTTTATCACACAGAAAAATCAACAACCACCTCACCTCTTCAGAAGTCTTTCTCACTGCTCTCCTTAACTCAAAAAGCCTCAGCATGCAGCAATCAGTAGTCATCCTCCGGATGACTTATAGAGGCCTTAATTGCCTCATTCTGAACAGCTGAAGTTTTCCAATGCCCTAAACCTTTTTGGCTACTTCTGCAGCCGTCACCTGGTAGTAATTGTGTATTGTCTAAACAAGGCAGAAATGTATCTCCCGTCTGTGACAACACCCACAGAGTTACCTGACTTCCTGTCACACTGTGTATAGTCACACCATTCATCACCTTCCTGCATAAAAACTAAATTTTAGAGTAACCAGTCATGTTCACAGGAATCCAATTATTTCACCTTTTTCTATATTAAATTATAATCAGCATACAGCACCCTATCTGTAAACATATTTGTTGGTTTGATTAGTCTTTCTATATTTCAGTCTAGTGTGCTCTAACTACACTAGAGACTATATGCCTACTGCACAAAGCAGTGGAAAACTGGCTGAGTACATTACTGGCTCAGGAGGAAATGTACTAAGGACATATCATTCAAATAATGACAGCAGTATTACTTGAGCTGGGGGCTTCGGAGTCTCCGTAGGAAACACAAGGGTTTCTCTGTAAGTGTTTTTCTTCATTCAGACGATAACTTGATGAGTTTATAATTAGACTCATACGTATAGTAATTTACTGCATTTCATTCATCATTTCTGATGAATCGTGCATCATTTTAATAGCATTCAGTAACATTAAGTTCATTTATTACTGTAGTAGAGAATTAGAAATTAGAATGGATAGAAAAAAATACACTCTACATTCCAATGCACCTGACCACCTTTACAATGTAGAAGGGGGCAGCTTAATTATCATACAGTTCAATACAGAAGGGACAAAGAACCTTGCTCATTGAGTCTGAAATCTAAAGGAAGGGGGAGGTGGTACAAAAGGTAATAGCTGCGGGGCGTGATTTGGTGGAGTTAGCTCGGGTGCAGTTCTTAGGTGGAGGTGGGGTAGGTTTCCCTGAATAGGTGAGTTTTCAGGGATTGCCTAAGGGTGGAAAGGGTAGGGGCTGACCGGACATACTGGGGTAGTGATTTCCAGAGAATGGGAGATGCTCTGAAGTCCTGAATGCGAGCATGGAAGGAGGTAACAAGGAAGCTAGAGAGCAGAAGGTCTTGGGAGGAACGGAGAGGATGATTTTCGGCAATATCTGCAGATGAGGTTGGTGATGTAGCTGGGGGCGATGTTGTGGATGGCCTTGTATGTTGGGATTAGTATTTTGAATTTTATATAGTGGAAGCCAGTAAATGGATTGGCAGAGAGGAGCAGCAGTGACATATCATGTGCTGGCTTTATATTCATCCCAGGGATAGAGCTCAGGCCTCAGACTTGGAGACAGCTCTGCCTGGCAGACAGAAAGTCTGGCCTAGGAGTTCAGGAGGGTCCAAGTAGGAGACTGATATGTTGCTACAATGTAAAGTAGTGAGTGTACAGTTTGTATAACAGTGTAAATTTGCTGTCCCCTCAAAATAACTCAACACACAGCCAACAACGTCTAAACCGCTGGCAACAAAAGTGAGTACACCCCTAATTAAAAATCTCCAAATTGGGCTCAATTAGCCATTTGCCTCCCTGCTGTCATGTGACTTGTTAGTGTTACAAGGTCTCAGGTGTTAATGAGGAGCAGGAATGTTAAATTTGGTGTTATCGCTCTCACTCTCTCAAACTGGTCACTGGAAGATCAACATGCCACCTCATGGCAAAGAACTCTCTGAGGATCTGAAAAAAAAGAATTGTTGCTCTACATAAAGACGGCTTAGGCTATAAGAAGATTGCCAAGACCCTGAAACTGAGCTGCAGTACGGTGCCAAGACCATACAGTGGTTTAACAGGACAGCTTCCACTCAGAACAGGCCTCGCCATGGTCGACCAAAGAAGTTGAGTGCACATGCTCAGCATCATATCCAGAGGTTGTCTTTGAAAAATAGACATATGAGTGCTGCCAGCATTGGTACAGAGTTTTAGGGGAGGGGGGGGGGGGGGTCAGCCTGTCAGTGCTCAGATAATACTGCAAACAGTTTGCTGAAGGCAAGCAGACTAAGGACATGGATTACTGGAACCATGTCCTGTGGTCTGATGACACCAAGATAAACTTATTTGGTTCATTGAAATTTTGTAATGGGATTTTGAAGTGAACAGCTTATTCAAGGAAATTCTAACATTGTGCAATAAAGCAATTTTGTAAAGGGAAGTAGTCAAAAATGTAAGCCAATGTCAGGGACTGGTGAGCAGTTATACAAAATGCCTCACAAGAAGTAATTTTTGATGGAGGGAGCAATACCAGCTTGATGCCATGGGCTTTTAATTGATTGATATCTTTGTTGAATGGGATAATTTGTCTCAATGTTTGCCTGTTCAAATATGATGAAAAAGTCAATAAGTTCCACAAAGTGTACTGACAATCCTTAATGCCCCCCAGTGACTCAGTATGTTTTGTGATAGAGCTGTTTTTTTGCCTGCCGAGCATGTCAGCAGATTAATACCCATATCAAGGGACTTACTACTTTCATATCTACTGCAAATGGAAGAGAGTTTTAGATAAAGTACTTCATCACGTGCAGTTCTACCTATGTCGTTTATGCCCTGGAATGCCCATGTGGCCTAATGTATATAGGTCGCACTAAAAGAACCCTAATGAAACGAGTATCTGAACACATTTACAATACCACTATTGGTTTATAAGGATCATAGTGTGTTTTTGCACTTCAAACGCAAACATAACTGCGATCCATCTGGTTTGAAGTTTTGGGGGGTGCATAGGACCTATCCATCATGGAGGGGCTCTAATAGAGTAAGGGTTCTGTCTAAATTGGAAACAAAGTGGATTTTTAAACTAATACTTTAAGCCCGAATGGGATAAAAATAGAACTAGATCTCAACTGCTTTATTAGTGATTACTAACGTGCATAGCCGGATGCATATGTTGGTTAAAAACAATCCAATTTTAAACATTTATATCATCATAATGGATGATTGCTCTTCATTATGAGTATTTAGAACTTGAAATGGCCCATACACTGCCAGACCAATCTGTTTTAATCACAAATATCCAATGAACAACATATTCTTGTTAGCTGCTTAGTGTGACTGAGTTTTATGGGATATCGCTGGTAATGCACGTTAAGTTGTTAATTTTACACCTTATAACAGTGGTAGTCATCCCTGTCCTCAGGGCCCACTAACAGGCCAGGTTTGCAAGATAACTGAAATACATCACAGGTGATATCATTTGCTGCTCAGTGATTGCAGTATTTTAGTCTGCATCTCCCCAAGGTAATACAGAAAACCTGGCCTGTTATGCCGCTTACACACGGATGGATTTTCCAATGGTAAATTCATGTATAATAAAGCACACACAGGGTTAAGATTATTGGTCTGAGCTGGCCTATACGAATGAGCAGTTGAGCAGTGTGATTACACCCTCAGATGACACCAAGCTATTCAGTGGAATAACGTCCTTGCAGGATGTCTCCAATTTACAAGTCGACCTCAATGCTCTGTCTAATTGGGCGACTATGTGGCAGATGAGGTTTAATGTTGATAAATGTAAAGTTATGCACTTAGGTGCTAAGAATATGCATGCGTCATACATACTAGGTGGAGTTCAACTGGGGGATCTGTAGTGGAGAAGGATCTGGGGGTTTTAGTTGATCATAAGCTCAATAATGGCATGCAATGCCAAGCTGCGGTTTCCAAAGCGAGCAAAGTCCTTTCTTGTATTAAGAGAGGTATGAACTCCAGAGATAGAGATATAATTTTGCCCCTGTACAAATCATTAGTAAGACCTCATCTGGAATATGCAGTCCAGTTTTGGGCACCAGTTCTCAAAAAGGATATCGGAGAACTGGAGAAAGTGCAGAGAAGGGCAACTAAACTGATAAGAGGCATGGAGCTATGAGGAAAGATTAGAAAAACTGAATTTATTCACTCTTGAGAAGAGGAGAATAAGGGGGGATATGATCAACATGTACAAATATATAACAAGTCCATATAGTGAACTTGGTGTTGAGTTATTCACTTTAAGGTCAACACTGAGGACAAGGGGGCACTCTTTACGTCTGGAGGAAAAGAGATTTCACCGCCAAATACGGAAAGGTTTCTTCACAGTAAGAGCTCTGGAGACTCCAGAGGTGGTTCTGGCCAGCTCAGTAGATTGCTTTAAGAAGGGCCTGGATTCTTTCCTAAATGCACATAATATAACTGAGTGGGGACTCGGGGGATCAGGAAGGAATTTTTTCCCCTCCATTAGCAAATTGGATCATGCTCTGCTGGTTTTTTTTGCCTTCCTCTGGATCAACTGTGGGTATGGAATTGGGTGTATGGGATGTACTGTGTTTTATTTTGTTTGTTTATTTTTTTTTATGGTTGGACTGGATGGACTTGTGTCTTTTTTCAACCTGACTAACTATGTAACTATGTAACTATGAAGTCTCCTACGAAATGAATTAGGGAGTGACCACACGATTGATGTGTACAAACGCGCCTCTCAACCTGGGAACTACCTTGTTCATTTCAATGGTAAGGTGGTGAGAGTCATGTAGACCTGTAAAAATAAGCTGTGCAATTATATTGAAAGGACATGTCCTAGTGATCTCAGTGGTGTAGAAATCAATCATTAACAACCATGATACCCAAAAATTAAAGAATAATATGCAATGTCAAAAATGAATCAAAATTGCACCCCTTATCAAAACTGTGACACGAGTTGTTGCACAGACGCAAAACAAATAGTCCAAAAAGTCCCAATGAGTAGTCAACAGGTAGAATATTGAACAAACTAGGTGTTTCAAAAGTAGAGGCCAGTAAGTTGATTTTACGAAGTCCTCCTACAAACAGGTTGGTGACATCAAACCACGAGACACCCTAGAACAGTGCTGTATAATAGAAAAGATCCTCCACCTCCAAAACAGCTTCCGCTTATCAGAAAATAAGATCCCAACTAGAGATCTTTGTTCATGGATGGCCTATATCCCAGACCAGGTCTCTGTATGGCTCTGTCTGATGTCTCCAATCAGTCAGTGGTTCTGTTCTCAGCCACTCTTACAGGATCATGGTATAGTCATGGCCAAATGAGAAGGGAAAAACCAACATAGCGTAACCCAGTATAAAAGTTTAATAAAATATTAAAATTGCACTTACAAAAAATAGAAGAAAAATTCACATGTGAATGTTTGTGTAGCTGGCCGACTCTCACAGCCCTTTCCGGCCGTGACCTTGCGTTGTTGTTGTGGTGACGTCAGCACGCCGCTCCTCCCTATGTCGTTTTGTCAAACCTGACTTTGTCCAGGGGCATGGTGAGAGTCATGCTTGCAGTTTGATGTGTATTAGATGATATTAATGCTTTTGAATGTTTTTATCTTTGTAAGTGCAATGTATTAAGGGGGGGGGGGGTTTATGGATTAAAACGATCACAACAGTATCACGCCATGTGAGTATCTCTCTTTCATGGTGGGGAGTTGTTATAAATGAATGCTCCATATACAACAGACTACAAGACAAAGAGATATTATTGTATAAGGCTCAGCTTTTGCTGCTATCTGGTGAGTCGAAATATAGCACGAGGTGTGGTGATGGGAAGTAGGATTTTTACAATAATCTCATGACATTCAACCCAGATTGGAACACAGTTCTTATACTCATGGAGAGTTAAAGGGGGACATTTTTATAATGTTGATCTGACTGTTAAACAATTAGCACTGCTAAAGTTTGTATTTGCTTTTAGGAAGTTCAAACTTATTTGTGTAGTATTTTGTACACATGATAAAACAATTATAAAAACAATCACATTGTCTTTTTAAAAGATAGAAGAAAATTTTATAGAAAAACCTTAGGCCTTGTGCACTCAGACAATTAGCAGGTCCTGTGTGCTGAGGCATAAAATCCCCAGTGAGTCATACGTACCAAGTACAGCCATCAGTACAAGTGAATGACTGTATGCAGCCATGCTCAGGTAAACGCCAATTGTTTCTGCATTTGCATTCACCCAAGCATGGGCACGTACAGCCATTTGAATGCATTGATACACGGCACATGAAGCTCCCGGCTGCCAGAAGGCTACAGGATTTTATGCCTCAGTACACAGGTGCTGCTAGGCGTCCATGTGCATGAGGTCTTTATAGTTCTTTCAATATATAAGTATGTTCTAAATATTGCATATCTAATGATAAAGGCCTATATCTGAAAAAACACCCCCAGCCATACCATATTTTGTCTGTGCTGATTTCCTCTGAAAGTTCCAGTTAAAGAATCTCATAAGTTACAGTAAGCCACCATAAAATACATGACCATAGTACCGCTGGCCATAAGTTGAGACAAAAAATGTTTTCATTTTTAAAACGTTTCCTTGCCTGGTGACAGCACGTTGTAAAATTATGATATTAGAACCAAACAGTTCAGACTATGTTCTAGAAGTACCCATTAACAAACACAATCACAAATCTAAAAATACCTTCTGAAAACAGTTCTGGTTTACTGGAAAAAAAAAGCTAATCTTCTTGCTCAAGAGCTTTGTTGGAGGACGCTTACTGCTTTGCTGTAATTAGATATATGTATGGCATTTCTGGAAACAGGAATCTGCTCAATGATCCATCGGCTGAGGTAATACATTCTCAAACTTGTAGTTACTGAGCCTAATCGCTAGTAATCAGAGGCAAATGAAAAATAGAGTCATTGATCAGGCTCATCTCTGCATCTCTCTGCAATGTATCCAAGGGTACCCAATCTAAATACCTGTACACATCACTGATGATTACATTGGAAGCCGAGAGCATGGAGAAGGCTATTAAACTTGTGCAGTATCAATCTATCCATTCTCCATTGTGGTCATATTTCACAATATATTTTTAGTTTCAGCTTTACAGTAATCGCATATTGCTGAAGGAACCAATATTAATGCAAAAATATTGTCACATATGCCGCTTAATATACATTGCCATCCAAATACTGTTTGAGCCAATGCATAATTTTTAGATTATGCCGTTTGTTAAATTATGTATTTCGCCTTAGCATGAGTTTTCAATAAAAATGACCTAAGTGAATATATTAATGCAGAATTGGCAGCAGATGGCTACATGAAATAAAACTGTGTATTTAACTACTGCCAATCTTCTCAAGTTTCTTTGCAGTTACTTCCTGTCTGTATGCATGTTCTACAGTGGTAACTGCTTTTCATTGCTCAGGGAGAGTTTCCTGATGTCAATAACAAGACAAGTCAGTACAGCTGCTTATAATCTCCACTGAATGCACATCCAAAGTGATAAAAATGTAGGAGGAGTAATTGGTAGACATAAA
The DNA here is from genome assembly GCA_029574335.1 of Rana kukunoris. NCBI lineage: Eukaryota > Metazoa > Chordata > Amphibia > Anura > Ranidae > Rana > Rana kukunoris. The sequence goes on along the minus strand of CM056054.1, from coordinate 134,937,477 downwards.
GCATTACCACTCCTTACCTGAAACACCAGAGCATTGTCACCCCTTCATGGCAAAAATATCCAACATTATTTTAATAAAAGCTGCAAATTTGAAAAGATTAAAAATGACTCTTAAAATTACATTAACATCTATTGTTTCATTCAAGTCCAATGAAATCCAATGTTCCCTCTGAATATCAATCCTTGTAGGCATGAGAACATGCAAGACAAAGCTCACCACTATCCTTTTTTATGAGACCAATTGTCATCTGATTTTTTTTTTAAACATTTACAACTTGAAGCTGATTTTCTGGCATTGTCCATAAGAACACTTTTTTGTTTCAATCATTGTATTGTCTTTTTTTTTGGTATAGATAGCAAGTATGTTCATGTAGGGGCTAAAACACCTGATAAGTAACAGGTAAGAAAATACACAAACAGCATTATTTGGAGGCAAACTTACTAGGCTAGTAGGTGGAGGCAATGAAGAGGAGAGAGTCTGAAAGCTGTTGAGTAGGGAAAACTTCTAGGAGATTAAGTAAGGACATCAGGAAATGTGGATTAAGGAAGGAATGTCCCATTCGGACACCAGACCACAATATAATAAATAGTAATGAGTAATGAGCTGTAGACATGTGCACACTAAAATATTTTGTTTCGGAATTTAGTTTTCATCCGAAAAGTAAATGTATTTAGTTACTCCCAAACTTTGTTTTTATTTATTTTGTTTCGTTAAAAAAAATGCATTCGTCCGAAAATCCTAATTGATTAAGGTCAAATCAACGGAGCAGCTAAACTGTACGACGCCACAATTGTACATTTCCGGGCCGAATGTACCTCCTACAAGATATAGAAGAATTCTAATGTTGTAATAATTATATTTATAAATTATTATTACTAGTCAACCAACATTAAAATTCTTCTATAGCCTATGGGCGGAGCATTTGACCGGAAATGTACGATTGCAGCGTCGTACAGTTTAGCTGCTTGTCGAATCTTCTTAGAACTTTAGACACCATAAGCCTTCAATGACAGATTCAACGTTTGTATGTTTTTCGCTGCTTCGTCGAATCTTCGTCGTTCATGTCGAATGGTCTACCCCAACACTGTCTCTATAATGTTGAATCTTTTCTCTCTATGGAGAACAATCTTGGATTAATAGAGTTAAGGTTAGGCACATTTGACCGCAGATTCGATAGACACAGATTGTTATTGTCAGAGTCATTTCGAATCTCCTATCTATATCGAACTGTTGTAGCAACGAAAATGAAAATAAAGCATTTTTTTATATTGCTTTTTTTTCAGGTTTTGGATTCTGCACGTTCGTTTTCGTTTGTTAAAACGATAACAAATATACCCGAAATTTAGACAAAAATGAATGCACATGTCTAATGAGCTCTATAGAATAAAAATCAGAGGAGACCAAACATCCTAAACCAGGGTTTCTCATCAAGGGTTCCTCCAATGGTTGCTAGGGGTTCCTTGAGCAATGACCCAATTTTGCCTCTAGGCTAAGTTCCCAGTGACACCAATGATCTTCATAACTAATTGTAGGGGGGAAATTCTTCCCCAAGACCACAGATGTAATGAGCACTCTTCCACTGACCATTACACCAATATATCATGAGTTGTAGATATAGCCATTTTTAACCGGGGTTCCCTGAGCCTGAAAGGTTATTTCAAGGGTTCCTCCGTGTTAAAAAGGTTGAGAAGGTCTGTCCTAGACAATCAAATTTGGCCAGGACCATTGAATGTGTAGCACATCTCCCCGTAGATCCCCTAAAACATCTATCAATGCATCTCAGGACAACATGAGATATTGGTGCTGGTACCTAATACCATTGAAAGAGAACTCTGTATGCCGTTTATAACATTATAAGAAAATTTTTCATACTTGAATCCTGATTGTTGCTCAGGACATATTTTGAGAAAGCAATGAGTTTTATTTATCAATTTGTATGAGAGGAGGAAAGCCTTGGACAGTCTGTGCTGTTTCAAAGCAGCCAATCAGATTCATACACAAACTGGAATACGACAACTGGAAAATTAAAGTCTAAATGTAATTGTTTGCTAAAGGGCAATACAGATTGTTCAAGACACTTCTACCTTCAGACACTTTGACAGTGAGGACAGATGTCATCGACTTCCTAACTCATTTACATCAGTATACAATCACTGTAGAAAAATGTTGATGCCACATCTGTCATCTCTAATATGGAAGACCTAGTTTTTAATATGATTTTCATGCAATTTGTGATATAGCTGCAAAGGAAAAATGTTCAATGAATATATCAATTTAAAATGTTCCTGCAAAATATACACAGATTTAAAGAGGCACTGCCGAAAAGAAAAACAACAAGATTTGGAGGACGAAGCTACACCTGATCTATGAATCATATTGTATTTATTAAATAGTCAATGTAAGCCTAGTCATTGAATTATAGTTCAGGAAGTATAATTACAGAACGGCTGCTTTCATAACATTCAAATGAGATATCAGTTTTGCTTTAGAGTCACTTTAGAGGGTAGGTAATTGTCCCAATATATGAAATGATCTAATAAGGTATTATAATTCCCAACGCCATACTAACAAATACAAATATTGTAATCAGACATGACAGAAATCAAATCTAGCTGAGATGTCAGAGCATGCCACATAAATAAACCTGAGCCTACAAACAGCAGCTAAAGGACACCTGCACAAGACAAACACGGGCACTGCAATAGCTGACATCTCTTCCTGAAAATGTTAGTTACTGTGCTGTCATACTGGCCCTGAGGGTTTAATATTTTCAGTTATTAAACTAAAGAAACATACAAATTAAGATCCCAGTTTTTTTCTACTTTCTTAACCACTTCCTGACGGCCGTACGACTTTGTACTGCTGCAGGGTGGTTCTAATTCTCTGATCTGCTGTCTTTTTACGGCCTCCGCTCCTCCAGGCCACTGGGGGGCACGGGAGCACCGCCGGCGGCGCGCACGTGTCCGCCGCATCACTGAGATGCCGATGCGTGTGCCTGGCAGCCGAGATGTCCGCCAGGCACTCGCGATCGGCGGTTACAGGACAAGGACGTGGATCTGTGTGTGTAAACACACAAATCCATGTCCTGTCAGGGAGAAAGGAGACCGATCTATGTCCCTTGTACATAGGGACATAGATCAGTCATCTCCCCCAGTCACCCCCCTCCCCCCACAGTTAGAACACAATGCAGGGTACACATTTAACCCCTCGCTCACCCCCTAGTGTTAACCCCTTCAATGCCAGTCACATTTATACAGTAATTAGTGCATATTTATAGCACTGATCGCAGTATAAATGTGAATGGTGCCAAAAATTCAGTCGCTTATTGCTTTTTTTTTTTTTTTTTTTTACCAAAAATACGTAGAAGAATACATATCGGCCTAAACTGAGAAAAAAATGGGCTATTTATTATAGCAACAAGTAAAAAATATTGCCACGTCGCACGACCGCGCAATTGTCAGTTAAAGCGACGCAGTGCCGGAAGCTGAAATTTCACCTTGTCAGGAAGGGGGTATACGTGCCCAGTAAGCAAGTGGTTAATAAGCATCATTTCCCCAGGGAACTGGCTCAAAAAGTTTTGATCCAGTGGATAAGCTTAACAGTGAGCTAAACTGCATTTACTAAAGACTAGCAGTTCCTCACATGACAGATTTACTTTAAGGTGCAACTCCGGGAAAGTTAAACAAATCTTCCTTGCAGTGGGGCTGTAAATTGTTCGTTTAGGTCTAAGAAACATGAAAAATAAGGTTTACCTACCCAATCCTCTGTGTTGTTAGACTGGTCCCAGCAGCATCTCCTTCTCTATGCTCAATCAATCTTAGTGTGACAGACCAAACCAGGACAAGGGCTTTTGGAGGACACTGTAGGCTAGCCTCTTGCCCACTGACTATGGGCCCTGGCTTTTAAAGGAACACTACTTTTTGGGAGGTGTGTGTGTCTGGGGGACCTTTAGAGTGGTTTTGCTTCAGATTCAAGTCAATGTTTCCCCAAAAAACACAGACTATGGGAACTGGGGGACCCATATACATATTTGGGGTCTCTATGCCAAAACCACCAATGATTGCTTTAGTTTGTAATTCCCAGAGCAGATGTCGTATGAAAAGCGACCTGATGCTGGGGGTCTTCTGATAAAATCTCTTTAAGCTGTTATGTGTTAGGAGGCACACAATCGGGAAGACGCCTAGGTGTGCATTTCCATTGTTAATTGTTAGTTGGCAAAATAGGCTCGTGGAGGTTAATATGATGGGATTAGCCTTGTGTCAACTTGCTCGTTATCTAAAGCATTGTATGATGTTTTGGGCAATGGTTTTGTCGACTGACCTATTTTTGATATATATAAAAACCTGTATTTCTGTTCAATTAACAGTCATTCCTTAAAACGTATATAGCGCGGCACATGCAAACCAAATCGCCTCTGGGCGCTTGTTGTTCCTGTCTCTCTTGACATCAAAAGAGCAGAGTTTTAATCTGTCTTCTGAAGGTCAGGTGGTTTTCCTCCAACCGAATGCTGGTTGGTAAAGCGTTCCATAGTCTGGGACCTTGGACAGCAAACCTTCTTTCTTATATCTTGCTTTGGGTACCTTGACCAGATTTTGGTCGGTGGATCGCAGAACGCGATTGGAATTGTGGGCTTCTATCTTTTCGCATAGATATTGCGGGGCCTTCCCATGGATGCACTTATGTGTCAGACAGAGTGCTTTGAAAGCAATCCTGTCTTTTACTGGCAACCAGTGAAGGGATCTCAGAGAAGGTGAGATTGATTCCCAGGGTTTTTTCCCAGTCACAAGTCTGGCGGCCGTATTTTGAACGACTTTTGAACTCTTGCAGTGCAGTTGCAGCCACACTGCAAGGAGGGATTTTCTGATTTCCCAAATTTGAACATTAAAGTGAACTTTTGCTAAAGAAACAAGTTCACCCCAATGCCCCCTTCACCAGCTGCACATACCTTTCAGTCTTTCTTCCATCTCTCCATTCAGATGACAGCACTGTGTAAGCTCAGAGCTTACAGAGGGCTATGAACTCTTCTTACATCTATGTGGTAGCACTAGGCCAACCACCAGAGCTGTCACATAAAAAAAAGGGGCGTGAGTCTTATGCTCTCTATTACTAGGAAGTATTAGGTATTTTCCTTGCTACCAGGAAGTGTCAGGGAGTAAATAAAAGGTATGTTCTACTGGGGAAAAAAAGCTTTGAAGCAAACCTGTTGGATGGTAATGGCAGCTTTTATATTTTTATCCTTACTGGTCCACTTTAAACTGGATGCAATTAAACATTTTCAAGCTTCTCAAAACAATCCAGTCTGTAAAGAAATTAGCACTGTTTGGAAAACCAAATTTGGGGCATGCTGGAAATGATTTTCCGTGTTTACCTCAACTGGTGTGATTGATTGCAAAAGGCAGTGATTCCTTAGAGAAAATTACATACCTTCAATTTTAGGCATCATAAACATTCTAAGATGCTTTAAGTCAAGTACCTGTGAAAGATTGGTATAACTTAAAACCATGAGCTGCCTGTTTAGTGGCTTCTTATCTATCCATCAAAATGTAAAGGCATCCGTAATAAGGAAGCAGGTAGTATACCTTCTATTCAGAAAACACATCAGAATCCAGGAAGATGGGAGACAGAGATTACTGGCATCCACGTGACGGCCACATTTATTTCCTAAATTGAAACGTCACTGGATTTATGAAGACGTTTCCTTCGGCATAGCAAACGAAGAAAAATGTAGATACATTGGAGGGAGACAAATGGCAGAGTAAACAAAATAACTGATAACTAGAAAATCCATTCCACGAACATAATTCTACAGTTGCGGTTTCCATCTTTGTCAGGCATGAAATAAAAAATGGCAGGGGAATTAATAAGCTTTCATAGTTTGCACCGTCATGTGGTAAACAAATGACATTCTCTGATAGATTTGTCAGTTTGGAACTTCATGTTGTGTTTTGAGGCTGAAGACTGAATGGAAATGTTTGCCAGTGTAATAGTATAAATTTGCATTAAATTGAGTGTTTCTCCTTCAATGACCGGCCCTCGTAATGAAACGTTGTCTGAGACTCTTCACCCATGTTGGACTTGGAACAAAAGGAAATTAACCATGTCAACCAACTATGTGGTAGCCCTGCTTATTTCCTAATATACATGCCAGTAACAGCCCTAGGAGCCTATTTCTGTTGCCTAAAGACATGGGACTGAAAAGCGACAAAGAAAACACAAGGAAATATTCTATATATTACGACTGTCATGTATAATAAAAATAAGAATTTAGTGCAACAACACAATTGTCAAAGGGAAATCAAAATCCGTACAAGTAATTTAAAGGTTTTAAATAAATACACAGTAGTATTTGTCCATGAACATTTCATTCCCTTTAAGAAATTAATGCTGATCCTAAACAACATTTTCTATACTTCTGGGTATTAAAATGTGTATTGTTTGAATGCATATGGTGTTTCCCAGTTAAAAAGACATTAGGCTACTGTATGTTTTTTTTTTTTTTTTATGAAATGAAACAGCATTCTGGAAGTGAACTATTTGCATTAATTTCCTTTAAGCATCAAACACAAATGAAAACAAAATCCCAGAATTCCACAAAAATTATGGAATCATGTAATAGGCAGTATCATAAAGATTACTTTTTTTTTTTTTGGAAAAGTTCCCACCCCCCAACAATAGCGGAATGGCTCAATAAGGTGAGAAATGTGGGGATCTTAGAGGACTTGGTATTAACGGCACAAAATAGAAAAGAGCAATACAATAAAACCTGGGCAAAATGGAACATATTTGTGCAATCAGAGGAAGGGAAGAGATTAATGGGAAATATAGCTGGGGAATAGACCCCCCCGAGAAATGAGAAAAATAGAGGAGATTGGCAAGTAACAACTATGGACCCCTAAGGGGGTAGGAGAGTGGGAAGGAGGAGAGTATGAAGTAGGGTGGGGATTTTTTTTTTCTTTGGGAGGGTAGGAGGGTGGGATATAAAAGTGCTAAAAGAGGTAGACAGAAATAAAAAACAAGGATAATCAGTAGCAAAGATAAACATAATTTGTTCCTTTCTTTCGTAGTAGGATAGGCAGAAGAACGTATAGATAGCTAAACATAGATTTAAAGAATGTAATAGGATGAGAAATGTATTATGTTTGGAAATACAATGGAATATATAATTGTATTAATAGATGTATTTTTTCCTTGAAAAATACATAAATAAAGAATAAAAAAAATAAAAAATAAAGATTACTTTTTAGCTATGTAGGAATTTAGATTTATTTTCATTTAAATCAGTTTATTTAAACATTTGCCAATTAGACAGTAATACAAGAACACCACAGAGGTGAGAACCCACACAGGGTCTTCACTAATAAGGCAAGTTACAATAATGTAAAAAGAGCAAGGGCCTCATTCAAAATGACGAAGGTGTGGCTGGCGGCAACAAGCAAAGACTAAATCAAACATAGCAATAGTGGCGGCGGGGGGGGGTCAGACTTTTTTTTTATTGCATCACTGCCTTACTGCCATAGAAAAGAAGGAGGCTTACCAGGGTTCTATTGGCTACCAGCCTCAACAGGAAGACCGCAATAGTGGTTTACAAAGAGATGAATATGACAGCATCAATCATGGGCAGTACATCTCCCCGGAATCTGGTAATGGCAGGACAAGTCCAGAAAACATGGGAAAAATTCCCAGGGGAACGACTACACTTCCAACACTCCTGTGGATGCGATGGATTCATCCAATGGTGCCTATAGGGAGTGCAATAGGCCCTGTGTACTATTTTAAATTGTATGAGCTGATCTCGTAAGGAGACCAAAATACAGGAAGGGAGATCCCAAATATCCTCCCATTTATTGTTATCTAAATCCAGTGTGTCCTGCAGCCATTAGGTCCGTGGTCCCTCCATAGCAGGCAAGGACATGAAGAGGTGGTAGGTGTACAAATGTGAGGTAGGCTTCTCAGCACAATCTGTTTGAAGCACATGTTCCAGAGCAGACATATCAACCATAGATGCAGCCCGTGGAAACTGATTCCGGAAAGCATTGGAGAGTTGCATGTAGCGGGAAAAGTAATTACATTGTAATTAAAGGAAAGCTGTGTAAGGGAAATCAAGGATAGGTGCATCACTGCCTGAGAAACTGTTCTGATTTTGTACTTAGCCTAAGCTCTCGGATCCAGTAACATACAGTATACAGGTGGGGCAAGGAAGGATTAAGACACAGGGGGGTGCTCAGTCACACAGCTAGCTTCTGGTCGTTTTCAAATACTAAACCCGCCATCCAGGCCCATAGAGTGGTTGGCCTTGAGGGAATAGGAAGCTTTGGGACTCCTGAACAGTAATAATTGGAGAGGTTCAATGGAGCAAACCACTGCAGCTTCCAACAGTGTAAAGGGATTAGACTAGTCTGGGCTTACCACAAAGCAGCCATTACCAATTGCATGGCCAAAAAGTATTTGTAGCAACCGAGAGCGCATTAGAATTGAAAATTTATATCATAGAGATTGAGGGCCCCACAAAGAATTTTGAATTTGAATGACTATGCTACTTTACCAATTTAATCTGTAGCTTTCCAAAAATATAAAATGCTACATCCTTGCCACTTTGACAATCTGTGGGTATTATGTACACACATTCCATTGCACTGTATACATTGCCTTTTGGAATCTCATTCACTGCAACTCTAATTGGCTTTTACCAGAAGACACAGAGCTAGAATTAATGTGTAAAAGGATAATGGGGTGACTTATTTTCTTATGAAACTGATATACAGTACCTCAATGGTGAAAATGAAAGCAGACCCTCCAGGTTAGGAGTGATTTTGATAAAGTAGATAGTAAAGTTAACATCAGTTACATAAGACTGTGTGCACGTCTAAATCTGCAGTATTGTTGGCTACATTTTATGCAATGTACATAAGTACACAAGGTTCACCTAGAAGGAAGTTTTTTTTTTGTGTGGCTGCTATGGATTCTAAATCCCCAAAACAGGTAGAAATAAAATGCATGAGATGTCAGACAGATAGGTAATAAGAATTTAAATCTAACAAAACACTAGGATGAATCATGCTTGTGGCTCATTTTTTTTTCTCCTAAGGCAGCCCATACAGGTGCTAGATTTAATAACCTTGCCACTTGTTGCAGTTTTGAGTCCTCTCTGGGTAGTATTAGCAAAGAGTGCACATTATGCTGCAGCATGATTGTTGATCCCCTGTGAATGAGTTAACTCATCCATCGATCTATGCAGTAAGCTCTCAAGTGGCTGAAAACTCAATGTGCTTCGAAGTAAAGCAGCGTAGTACATTTCAAGCTACATTAGCTCTCACACTGTTTGTTTTATGGTGGAACAAGTTGCTTTCCCCAGAAACTAATCTTGTCTAACAAGCATCAATATATCCGAGAGAACACCAAATTAAATCTAGCCGGTAAAGAAGTAGAATATACATACTCATGCCCTGCTATATTCTGTATTGAAACCTAGAAAAATAAATCCTATTAAAATAAATTTTGCTAGCATACTGACAGCTCCTATTTTTAAATGTATGTGCATTATATGAGCCAGGTAGGTTAGGTACATGAGCACCATGAATTCAAGTTCTGTAAGGAGAATATAATGAACTGTTATTGGCATCGGTAAACTGTACATGAAACAGGGACACCCAGGAACGGTCAAAGCATGTTTGTCCTGCACTTCTATTGAGCAAGGCCTTAAACAAAAAACATTTTCAATGCAGAGGAAATTTGTTCAGCAAGCCCAGGGCTGATCTGAGGCGGTGCACAGAGTGTTTTCATCACTGCTGTGTTTCCTGCCCAAGCCCATCCCCCCTCCATCCTCCTGTCAGAGGAGATCAGAGCGGCTGTGTCTGTTCGGAGAGACCAGCTGCGCAGTGACATCGTTGGGGGAGCGGTCTGTGCCTGATATTTTTCTCTTCCTCCTCTCTGTCATGATCTTCTCGACCTGGGCGGCGTGGCTGCACACCGTCCCCTCCTCTCCAGCTGCCGCCCGGGTGGGGTTTGTCCTAAGGGGGATCTGTACTAATAGGGGGGTGGTTTGTGGGCGGTCTGTATTAATGGCATGGCCTGTACTAATGGAAGGGGGAGGTTTGTACTGAGGGGGGTCTGTACTAATGGGTGGTTGGTTTGTCAGGGGGCTCTGTACTAATGGGGGATGGTTTGTGAGGGGGTCTGTACTAATGGAGGGGGGTGGTTTGTGGGGGTAGTCTGTACTAGTGGAGGGGAGGGTTGTGGGGTTTGTACTAATGGAGGGGAAGGTTTGGGGGGGTCTGTACTAATAGGGGGTGGTTTGTGGGAGGTCTGTACTAATGGAGGGGGATTTACTAATAGAGGGGGTAGTTTTTCCTGAGGGGGGTCTCTACTAATAGGGGGTGGTTTGTGGGGGGTCTGTTCTAATGGAGGGGGTGGTTTTTCAGGGGTCTGTACTAATGGAGGGGGTATGGTTTGTCCTGGGGGGTCTGTACTAATGGTGGGGAGGTTTGTCTTGAGGGGGGTCGGTACTAATGTAGGGGAGTGATTTGTCGGGGGTGTCTGTACTAATGAAGGGGGGAGGTTTGTCTGGGGGTCTCTACTAATGGAGGGGGATGGTTTGTCCTGGGGGGTCTGTACTAATGGGGGGTGGTTTGTCTTGAGGGGGGTCTGTAATAAAGAAGAGGGGTGGTTTGTCCTGAGGGGGTCTGTACCAATGGAGGGGGTGGTTATTCCTGGGGGTCTGTACTAATGTAGGGGGCTGGTTTGTCCTGAGAAGGGTCTTTACTGAGAGAGGGGTTTATACTTAGTGGGGAGTCTTCACTGACAGAGGGGGTCTATACTTAGTGGAGGGGAGTCTGTACTGAGGGGCGACTATAGTTAAAAGAGGTGACACCAACCCTAGTGACGCCACTGCAGTCACAGGCTTTTCTTTCCCCCTCCCTTACCTTCCCTTTACCTCTCCTTGTGCTGCTGTACTAGAGAGCAGTGCTTGCCAGCACAGCCGTCCACTATGTTTCTTCCCCGCCTCAATATCAGCCAGGGAAGAAATAGAATAAAAAAAGGAGCAGAGAAGAGAATTGTGGGACATATAGTCCCGAGGACTGGCAGTCCCACTGTCGCGCGACATGGCTCACAATTTTCTTCCCCCCAGAAATAGAGCTTTCTTTTGGTGTTATTTGATCACCTCTGTGGACTGAAAGAGAGAGAAACAGGTTTTTCACAAAGCACTACAGAGAGAGTGCTGACAGAAGACTGAAGAGAGGGAAGGCTGTGGTGATTGAAAGAGAGAGAGACAGGTTTTCCACACAGCACTGTCCAGTCCCCTTGCCAGTTTAGCTACCAGCCACCCTGATCGGCCAACAGGAGGAGATCCGTTGTCTTACAACATTGCTACGAGCCTGAACCAGCTTTTGGAATTTCAATTGTGTAATTGTACAGAGGATTGGCGAGCGGGTGAAAACCCAAAATGTCCTACACAGTACAGACACTTCAAGCAGACACATATTCCCTTTTCTAGTGTCAGAGGATGCTTGTTTGGAGCTACCACTTTTAGCCATTCTGTTCTTACCAACCACTACCTAATGGTATTTCCTAGAGGATTACTGTCTCACTTTGCTTGATTAAACCTACTTTCTTTTCAAAGGGCCCCAATGTTTGCTAGCAGAAGATACTAGTACTCTTCAACCCAGGATCCCCCTTACATAATTGTGCTTACTGTACCTGTTAACCCATTTCTTATTTTTATGTTGTTACATTCAATGGTGCTTGTGGCCCAGAAGGAGCTAAGAAGTTGACAAATCTTCTCTCCTCCCTTTCAGCGTTTGTGTTATGGGCATATAGATTACTGCCCTTTTCAAAATCTAAGTATTGCAGGTTATCTTTTCTAATGTATTAATTGTTTACAGAAAGGTTTAACATTGTTGTAAGCTTCCATATGCTTTAAACTGTGATAATATATTCAATTTGTTTTTCACTACCAGGTGTGCGTCTGTTTTTGGTTAAAATCCACAGCCAGGAGAACAGTATTTTCCACTTGTGTCCTTAAATGTGTTTGGAGTAATTTTATTTAACCAGGTGTGTCAGAGAGGCGGAGATAATTCTTGGAGCAGAGGCAGAGCTCAGAGAATCCAAATTCACCAAGCTGCTACTTTGGAGGTGGTGCTACAGCAGTAGGATTTATTTCCACTGCATTCGACCTGCATCAAGCAGGTTTTGCATTCCCATGGACTAACACACTATACAGTTCATGCAATGTCATCAATCTTAAATACCGTTTTGTTAGCATACAAGGTTTGTATTATATGAGCAACATCTACTAAATGTCATTGCTGTGTGCCTATTACATTATATGATCACTAGATGGCAGTGTTACGTTTGCTAGTTCATGTTTTGTCTATGTACAAGAAGTAATAATAAAGTTCAGTTCCTGTTTCCACGACCTACAGACTGTCTGCCTGTAATTTGTTTAGCTCCAAAAACTTATGTCTAACAGGTTATGGTCCCAGAGCATGTTACAGAAGCCCAGGATATAATACAGATCACCCCTGGATATAGCCACATACAGTGAGCTAGAGCAATTCAGTGCAGAAGACAGCAACAGAAAGACAAACAGCAGTAATGGCAGCTGATATCCCTTCAGCAAAGTTTTCCATTGCAAATCTGACAAATCAGAACTACCAATCTTGGAAATTCAAGATGAAAATGCTGCTTATAAATGCATAAATGAACAAAGACCTGCACAGCCCACAGAGGAGTGGTTAGACAGAGATCAGAAGGCGCAAAGCACAATCTCCCTGTGCATAGATGATGATCAAATCATACATATATGTAACTGTCAAACTGTTAAAGACATGTGGGAAGAGTTACAGAAAGCACATGAAAGAGTTAATCTCAGCAATAAACTGTATTTAATCAGAAAGCTCTATCAGACTAAGTTACAGAAAGACCAGGACATGCAGGACTATATAAGACAGACCTTAGAGATGGTGGAGAGACTGCGAGGGATTGGAGAAGAGATGAAAGATTTCCATGTTGCAGCGCTATTATTAAGTGGACTTCCTGAAAGTTATGAGACACTTGTCACAGCACTAGATGCACGTCCAGATGATGATCTGACACTGGAATATGTTAAAGGCAAGCTTGTGGATGAATACAAGCGCAAAACTGAAAGCATGAGTACTGTGAGTGTGTGTTCAGAGACTGCTTTAAAGACAAGATACAAAAATAAACACAGTAACGTGCAGCTAGAAAAGCGGGAATGCTTTGTGTGCAAGAAACCAGGACATCTAAAAGCAGATTGTAGAATCTGGAAAGCTAGAATGCAAAAACAAAGTGCATTCCAACAAGCTAAGAATGTCATAGAAACAAAGGAATATGCATTCGGATCCAAAAATTGTGTCACCACTGTGCAAGCATGGTGTGTGGACTCAGGCGCTACAAGTCACAAGACAAATAACCAAAGTTTCTTCGCTCAGCTTGATGAAAGCAAAACAGAAGGGATAACTACAGCTAATGGACAACTCATGAAATCAGTGGGAATAGGAGATGGCTTTCTATACTGTCCTATCTCTCCAGATATCACTAAAAAGATCCATATGAGGAATGTTCTGTATGTGCCAGATCTTGAAAGCAACCTTTTGTCAGTAAAGAAACTCACTAACCAAGGCAATGTAGTCACATTTCAGGGTGACAGTTGTATCATAACAAAAGGGGATTGCTTGCTTGCAAAGGCTAAAATCATAGATGAACTATATCAGTTGAACTGCAGTGAAATGGTTAAAATAGCCAAAGAGGATAAACATTCAAACTGCATCCACACTTGGCACAGACGATTGGGGCACAGAAATTCTGATACAATAAAGAAAATAGTTGAGAATAACCATGCAAGTGGTATTAAGATTAATCCATGTGATCACACAATGAGTTGTACCAGCTGTATTAAAGGAAAAATGGCAAGGACACCTTTTCCCAAGCAGACAAACAGCAAAGTTCAAAAACCTCTGGACTTAATACATTCAGATCTTTGTGGTCCAATGAAAACTATGACTCCAGGAAAGAAAAAGTACTTCCTGACCTTCATTGATGAATACTCCAGATATACCACAGTATTTCTACTTCACAATAAGGATGAAGTGCCAGAGAAATTAGAACAGTATCTCGCTCAAGTAAATAATATTTTCGGCAGAATGCCCAGAGTACTACGAACAGACAATGGCTCAGAATATACAAGTGGTAAAACACAAGCCATTCTCAGGAAGCATGGAATTATGTTCCAGACAACAGTTCCATATAACCCGGAGCAAAATGGAGTTGCAGAGAGAATGAACCGCACACTGTGTGAAAGTGGGAGGAGCATGCTATTTGATGCTGATATGCCAACTAAATTCTGGGGAGAAGCTATCACAACTGCATGTTATCTTCAAAATCGTTTGCCGGGAAAAGCAACAACAAAAACTCCATATGAACTATGGAACAAAAGGAAACCAGATTTAAGACACATCAGAATTTTTGGAAGTAAAGCCTATGTACACATTCCAAAAGAAAAACGTACAAAATGGGATGCATGTGCAAAAGAAGGTGTACTTGGGGGGTACAGTGAATCTCAAAAAGGATACAGGATTTTACATCAAGACACGAACAAGGTAACAGTCAGCAGAAGTGTGATTATTGATGAAACTTCTATGTGCTCAAAGTTTGAACAACAGACACAAACTATTCAAACTGAGAAAGAATCAACATCAGTCACTCAAGAAAATAAGGAAAGTGATACAGAAATAGAAATTACTGCAGAAGAATCAAAACCTGAATCTGAACCAGAAATACCTTCAGTCAGAAAATCAACCAGAATCAATAAAGGTGTTCCAGCTGAACGTTTATCTTACATAGCTCGCAGAGCTGTTCAAACTGAACCAGGTTCATGGAAAGAGATGCAGAAACTGCCAATGCATGAGAAACACGTATGGAATAAAGCCGCTGATGAAGAAATGACATCACTCGAAGATCTCCAGACATGGACACTTTCAGAGCTACCTCAAGGTAAACATGCCATAGGATGTAAATGGGTTTTTAAAACCAAATGTAACTCTGAAGGGAAAGTCTGTCGGTACAAGGCAAGGCTGGTTGCTAAAGGTTACTCACAGAAGTTCGGTGAGGACTATGATGCTACTTTTGCTCCAGTTGCTAAACAAAGTACTTTCAGAACACTAATGACAGTGGCTGCCATGCGTACAATGATTGTGAAACATCACAATATTAAGACAGCTTTTCTTAATGGTGATATTGAAGAAGAAATTTACATGTCACAACCAGAAGGATATTTGAAAAAGGGACAGGAGCATCTTGTCTGCAAGTTGAATAAATCTCTTTATGGCCTTAAACAATCAGCTCGAGCATGGAACCTGAAGATTAATCAAGTTCTACTAAATGAAGGAATTACAAGAAGCAAAGCTGATCCGTGCCTATACGCTAAACAAGTAGACACTGAGTGGATGTATCTGCTAATTTATGTTGATGACCTGATCATTGCTCACAAAAATAACAATGAAATTGCAAAATTAACAGGAGTACTTAACAAGCACTTTGAAACTAAAGACCTAGGTGAAGTGACATATTATCTTGGAATTGACATCCAGCGTGAGAAAGATGGAAGTTTCCTGTTGAATCAGAGCGCAAAAATTGAATCTATTCTTCAGCAATTCAACATGACAGAAGCGAAAGGAGCAAGCACACCTATGGACACAGCCTATCCAAAGTTAGAAGGAGAAGATGATCTTCTCACATCCAATGAACAATACAGACAAGCAGTGGGGGCACTTCTCTACATTGCAACCACTACACGTCCAGACATTGCAGCCAGCATGTCTCTTCTTTGCAGGCGAGTTGATAAACCACGTCTAGAGATTGGAATGCGATCAAAAGAGTTATGAGATATCTGAAACAGACAAAAGACTTAAATTTGAAACTCTCAGCAAGTGGTGATTTAAACCTCGTGGGATATGTGGACTCCGATTGGGCAGGTGATCACAGCACACGCAAATCCACAAGTGGTTACTTATTAAAATTGGGAGACAGTCCTATATCATGGTCCAGCAAGAAACAGATGTCAGTGGCATTGTCCTCTACAGAAGCTGAATACATATCTGCAGCTTATGCCAGTCAAGAAGTTGTGTGGTTACAACAATTACTCAAGGATCTTGGAGAAGCAACATCAGAACCTACTGTCTTATTTGAGGATAATCAGGGTTGCATTAAGCTTGCAACAAGTGAGAAGATTAATGGAAGAACCAAGCACATCGATGTCAGACATCATTACATTCATGACTTAGTTGATCAGAAAGTGATTGAACTTGTGTATTGTAAAATGGAAAAAATGATTGCTGATGTTTTGACAAAACCACTAGCTAGAGACAGATTTGTTGATCTTAGATCAGAAATGGGATTGACATAGATAGTAGTTGTTAAGTGGGGGTGTTAGCATACAAGGTTTGTATTATATGAGCAACATCTACTAAATGTCATTGCTGTGTGCCTATTACATTATATGATCACTAGATGGCAGTGTTACGTTTGCTAGTTCATGTTTTGTCTATGTACAAGAAGTAATAATAAAGTTCAGTTCCTGTTTCCACGACCTACAGACTGTCTGCCTGTAATCTGTTTAGCTCCAAAAACTTATGTCTAACAAGTTTGCCTGTTCTCCCTGTGCCTATTTGGGTTTCCTCTGGGTGCTCAAGTTTCCTCCAACACTCCAAAGACGTGCTGGTAGGTAAATTTGCCCTAGTATGTGTAGGTATGAATGTGAGCTAGGAACCTTTGACTGTAAGCCCCTTGAGGGGCAGTGGCTGCTTTCAATGTATAATACATATGTAAAGCGCTGGTAAATTGAAGGTGCTAGATTAGTGTCGGGGGGCATAATTAGGCAACTGCACTGTTTCCCTAGAAAGCAGAAACAGGTGCGTCTGAGTATTCTCCCTTTTTATCACACACTGATCTTCACCAGTTTATTGAGTGCTGTCTGTATCTTTTTGTTATTGCATTAACAGTTACATTTTCAGAACAAGCTTTTGAGGTATTCCTGTCATCTCGGTCCAAGCAGTAAAGTGAAAATGATAAGAACAGTGGCCTCTATTCACAGAACCAGATCGCATGTGGTTATCGAGGTGTTTTCTCAAATACAGCATGTGATCCTGAAAATGTCAATTCAGTATTACTTTATGCAGTATTTACCGCATAAAGCAAAAACACTTGATATACTGTAGGAGTATAAGTAAATTTACAAAAGGAAAAAAAAATGCATGCGGAAAATAAGAAGTGGTCCTGACATGCAATATTTAAGAAACTGGCAGCTGCCAGCATCCTTAACCACTTAAGCCCCAGACCATTTGGCTGGCCAAAGACCAGAGCACTTTTTTGCGATTTGGCACTGCGTCGCTTTAACTGACAATTGTGCGGTCGTGGTCGTGCGACGTGGCTCCCAAACAAAATTGATGCCTTTTTTTTTTCTACAAATAGAGCTTTCTTTTGGTGGTATTTGATCACCTCTGCGGTTTTTATTTTTTGCGCTATAAACAAAAATAGAGCGAACATTTTGAAAAAAAAGCAATACTTTTTACTTTTTGCTATAATAAATATCCCCAAAAATATATAAAAAAATATATTTTTTCCTCATTTTAGGCCAATACGTATTCTTCTACATATTTTTGGTAAAACAACACAATAAGTGTTTATTGATTGGTTTGCAATTTTTTTTAAATTTATTAGAAATGGTGGTGATCTGTGATTTTTATTTTTACTGTGACATTATGGTGGACACATCGGACACTTTTGATGCCATTTTGGGACCATTGTCATTGACACAGCGATTAGTGCTATAAAAATGCACTGATTACTGTAAAAATCACGCTGGCAGTGAAGGGGTTAACCAGTAGGGGCGCTGAAGGGGTTAAGTGTGTCCTAGGGATGTGTTATAACTGTGGGAGGGATGGGCTACGTGTGACACGGCACTGATCACCGCTCCCGATCACAGGAAGCTGTGATCAGTGTCTTGTCACTAGGAAGAATGGGGAAATGCTTATTTACATCAGCATTTCCCCATTCTTCCTCTCCGTGAGACGATCGCGGGAACCCGCGGTCACACTCACGGAGCTTACAGCAGTGCCCACAATCCTGCATCTTAAAGGGGACGTACAGGTATGTCCATCTGCCCAGCCGTGCCATTGAGCGGACGTATGTCGTCATGCACTGCTTAAAAACCTGTAACCAACATGGTTGTTA
Organism: Rana kukunoris; assembly: GCA_029574335.1. Lineage (NCBI taxonomy): Eukaryota > Metazoa > Chordata > Amphibia > Anura > Ranidae > Rana > Rana kukunoris. The sequence continues at coordinate 134,919,231 of CM056054.1, read as the reverse complement.
GGAGAGGGCGGCTGTCGTGTCCTTAACAACGGATGAGTCATCAGCTGTCAGTGGGGGTGACAGCTGATGCTGTCGCCAGCAAAATAACTCATGAGGCATTTTAGTAGCTTTTTTTTGTGAATGCCAAAAAACGTTTTGAAAAATGCTGTGTGGTATCTTACCGCAATACTCGGATGCAGTAAGTTACCGCTTTGTGAATGAAGCCCAGAAATCTGTGCAAAAAAAAAGAGACACACACATGCAGACAGACACAAATACAAAAATACATACATCTATACTTTATTTGGTGGAAGGGCCAATATATTAAGGTCAACTTTTTCTAATTTTACAATAAAAGTTATATTTTAGGGCTTGGTGGGCTTTGTGCGCATAGAGATAAAAAGGCAAAGCCCTCTGTGTAGCTTTACATGTAGAAGCCACAATCACTTATGCCGCGTACTCTCGGTCGTTTTTTGTGATGAAATAAAATGACATTTTTGAAAACGTCATTTAAAATGATCGTGTGTGGGCTTCACATCGTTTTTTTGTCTTCTGAAAAACGAGAAAAAAAAAATTCGAACATTCTTCAATTTTTGATGTGGTTTTTGAAAATGTTGTTTTTTGTGTTGTAAAAAATGATCGTGTTTGGGCTAACACGACATTTTGAACCCGCGCATGCTCAGAAGCAAGTTATGAGACGGGAGTTTGAATGGAACTTCCCCATTAGGCCGCGTACACACGATCAGACATGTTCGATGAAACATGTCCGACGGACCGTTTTCAGTGGACCAAGCTGAAGTGGTCTGTTGGTCTGATGTGTGTACACACCATCGGACCAAAATCCCATCGGACCAGAACGCGGTGACGTATAACACAACGACAAGATGAAAAAATGAAGTTCAATGCTTCCAAGCATGCGTCGACTTGATTCTGAGCATGCAGGGGTTTTTGTTCCGAAGATTTTGTGTACTAACCATCGAACCTGTCCGACGGACAGGTTTCCAGCAGACAGGTTTTAAAGCATGTTTTGAAACTTTGGTCCGCTGGAAAACGGTCCGATAGGCCGTACACATGATCGAACATGTCCGCTGAAACTGGTCTGTGGACCAGTTTCAGCGGACATGTTTAATCGTGTGTACGCGGCCTCAGAGTGCTAATCATTTTTTTTAAAACGATGGTGTGTGGGCAACATCGTTTTTAATGATGAAGTTGAAAAAACTTTTCATGCCGAAAAGTGATCCGTCCGTCCGTCCGTCGTGTTGGTGATGGAGGCTGAGTGTAAAACCTGCTGTGTGCTTAGCCCCCCAGTCTGGGAACCTTCCAAAATGCTAAATTTCAATCAATCAGCATTAGTGTATTATCATTGAGGTGGGAACAATTTTACCTTAGCACTGCAATATCAACACAAAGTGGATGTAAAACAGAAACTTATAATAGATATTTTTATAATTTTACTTTACATAGAATATAGTGCAACGTCTCCTTTAAGCTATTTACTTCATTGTGCCTAGATTGTCAGATTTCCCAGATACAGAGTAAAAAAAGAGTCCTGGAAAGCATTCTCCATCAAAATCATGTTCTGATTAAGCCTTCTGTATATGTATTTTGCTCACTGTTTCCTATTTTATGCTTTGATTAATATCCATAGGAGATCTATAACCCACGCTGGGAGGATAGTCCAACTGTCACATCGCCAAGCAGATTTACACAGAGATAAAAAAAATATATAAATATTATTTACTTGAAATGTAGACATGAGAAATTACTAGTGACAATAATGCATTGGAGAATTCAGAGAAATGTGTGAATAAGTGAGAGTGGAACACAATACTGTATAGTGTTCTTTTTCTGAAAGTCAGCAATAGGTTGTACACATTGACCTTATGTGCACTTTAATGTATTTTGCTGTTTTAATGATTTTGTATGAAATGGATAGGCAAAAAATATACAATTCTTAATATAAATATCATTTTTATTATTGTATGCATTGCAATGATTGGTCTCTTTCTGGATCATGTAGGGCCCACTTTTGAAAGTGCCTTTATTACACGCAGAAATGTTCCACCAAGTTACAAACATTTTGTAGCGTTTAGTAAAGATCTATGCAAACCCCCCTGAAAAACCCTTTTTATGGAGAAAATGGGAATAATATTGTCACTATGGAGGTGCTTTACTAGAACTGGAGCACACATAATCTGGTGCAGCTGTGCATAGTAACCAATCAGTATACAGGATTTATTTCAGCGATTAACTAAACAAGCTGAAGTTAGAAGCTGACTGGCTACCACGCACAGCTTCTCCAGATTCTGTGTGCGTTAGTTTTCGTAAATCTCCCCCTATGTGTACACCACCTCTGCATGCTGGTCAAGTTGGGTTCTAGCAATTCTGAATGCATTATTTAACATAGAGAACTATATTGCTCCTCCCTGCACTGGGGCAAGGTAGTAGAAAAATTAATCATGGTCTGTGCTTATTACTAATTTAGGAAGGCATGTCCTATTTCACATTGTATTAATATTAAGTCTTAGTTCGTAGGCTGGAGCGGAGTCGGGGTACAGGCCAGATCGGTAACAGGCTGGCAACAAGGTAGCAGAAGGAGCAGACAGATGCGAAGTAAAACAAGCTGGGTCGGGTGCAGGCAGAAAGCAGGAACGTCAAGGACAAGCTGGGTCAAGTAACAGGAACAGGTATCAGATACTAGGAAGCAGGGACACGCAGAATGCTGTAGAGCAGACAGCATTGAGTCTGGGTACTGACCCAGTTTAAATAGCCTGTTTGGGGCCAAGGGCGTGGTGCGCACACGAGCACGTGCACCAACGGTGTTCTGACAGGAACTGAGGTTCTAGGCCATTTTCCACAGCAGCCATCTTGAATGCTGGCATGACCTTTCTGACAGACAGTCACTCACAACCTTTTCACAGCCCAGTTCTCCAGTGAGCATGGGGGTAGGGGACAGAGTAGACGGCTCTGAGAGCCGAGCAATCAGCAGTGTTTGATCGCTCGGTTCTCAGTCTTAGAGCCAGCGGGGGACAGATGCAACATCAGACCATGCTGGATCGACCTAGGTAAGTATGATTCTGATTTTTTCCCATACTTCTCTTTTAAAAAGAACACCCAATCAACATTGATCTCTGATTTCTAATGAAAGGTTGGTCACAATTAGGGAAACATTTCACTGAGACTGATAAGCTAGGAGACATTTATCCATCTCCCACTGAAATTTGCTCAGTTGCAGAATTGTCGCTGTCATTACTTTTATTTTTTTATGACGAATTTCCCCACAAATCGCTATCGCTCAATTCTGCAAGTGATTATCATTTATTATCGCTGTTTTCTAGCTGCTCTTAAATCACTTTTGACATAAAGGGACACTTTTGGTTGCTATGGACAATCTACAGTTTGCAGGCAGAAAGAACAGTTTTTATTTTATAAAAGTACATGCAGAACACTGGGCAGACCACTAGGGACAAAGGGGGTGTGTATTTTTTACATACTGTACTGTAATCTTACAGATTACAGTATACTGTATGTAATGTGTTTATTTACTTTTTTGAATTTGGCGCCGTTCTCCGCCCCTGGGCGGAGAACGTCGCAGGGAACGGAGATCGGCGGCACACAGGCACTGTGTGAATCGAGCGAGGAAGCTGCTCGCTCACACAGCGGGGATGCATCGCAGGATCCAGGGACAAGGTAAAGAACTTGTGGCTGTGGATGTTGAGAGGCAGCACTGAGTCAGGCTCGGGGATACTGCTTTTGGTATTAAAATCTTACCCCGAGCCAGACTCAGGAATACCAACAAGGGGGTTTAGAAGAACCTCCCCATTCTTTTTGAGGTCTTGACACAAGGATGCCATTTTGCAAGCCATAGAGCACCAACTTTGGGTTCTTTATGCCTGGTACACACCATGATTTATTTTTATTTTTTCATTTAACTCAGCTTGGTACACCTCACACTGCTTAGCATCAAACTGATTACTAGTGATGAGCGGAATACGCGAAACTTCGCCAATGCGAAATTTCGCTTTTTTTTTTTGGATAAAATATCACGAATATTCGATATTTACGAATATTCGCTATATTTTATAAAAAAAAATAAAAAAAATGCGAAATTTCGCATTGACGAAATTTCGCATTGGCGAAATTTCGCAATTTTTTTTTTATAAAATATCACGAATATCACGGGAAAAAAATTGCGAAATTTCGCTAGTGCGAATGCGAAATTGATTGCGAAATTGATTGCGAAATCGCGAATATTCGCGAATATTCGCTGCGATATTCGAGTTATTCGCGAATACTCGAATATGCAATATTCGTAGCGAATATTCGCAATGCGAATATTCGTGAGCAACACTACTGATTACATAGTGAAATAGACTATTTCACTCGGTCGTGATGATATCGTTTATTTCAGTATATAAGGTGAGTTAACTGCAAAAAAAAGTGTGAAATTGAAGACCTGCCTCGGTGTAAGAAGATTCCACTGCTGCCTTTATGTTCTGTCAGATTAGGAAACCTATTGAAATGCCTAAATCAATATGTGTGAGCTTCTGCGCTACTACGTGGGTGACGTCTTCCTAATATACAGTGTAAGTGATTGCAGAGAAAACAAAGTTCTTCCAATATTGTGAGTTGAGGCAGACGGATTAGCAGCAGGAGCCCACAATGGCACACGTCTCCTAGGAGTAGGAGCGTGCGTGCTATAGCTCCAAGCAGGTGTAGGCTAGCAGGCAGGCAGGGTTTTCCAGTCCAGCCCAGCTCCAGCCTCAGCACAGCTGCATCTGATCCAGATTACCTCCACCTCCAGCCTTCTCCAGCACTCTTTTCTCCCCACCTTGAGCACCATCTGGCTCCATCTCACAGGTAAAACCTGCCTGTCCCCCCCAGGATCAAGGGCGGGCGTCCTTGTCAGGATAAGCCACGTCAGTTCTAGCCCTGAGAATCAGCTCTCCTCACCCCAGACCACAACCGAGGCTCCCCCCCTCCCCGCCGCTGGTTTCCCGGCTGTTTTCGTTGGTCCGCGGCAGCCACGCTAGGTCCGCGGCAGCTGCGGCTTAGGAAAGACCGCGGCTTCAACCGCTGCCTAGCGGCGCACCGCAACCTGTATCGCCCCCTGTTTCACCCAGCACACCCCCCCTCACCCGTGGAAGGCCCCATCCACCTCCGATTCAGTCAACCACCCCCACTCTGGTGTAAATTCCAGCCAGTTGGTGACTCCGGCTTGGGCCCTGTGACAGGCCGTCGGCCATCTTGGTACACCCCCCCAGCAGCAGCTACACCCTTCACCCCATCCCCTCACAATTCATCAGCATTTTGATCCATGGTCTTAACCGATCGCCTCTTAGGGATCAGGAAGGAATTTTTTTCCCTGCCCAGCATATTGGCACAGCTGGACCAGGTTTTTTTTGCCTTCCTCTGGACCAAAAAATTAAAAATAAAGCTTGGAGAGAGGATTCAAGGAATCTGCTCCCCACCGCCACCTGGTCATCAAACCCCCCCCCCCCCCCCGGTGACGGGCCACTATGGCTAATCGTCAGTATTCTGCAGAAACCATTTGGGGCCCGAGGCAATTCACCACTAAGCTGCCAGCCGTCACCAATAAGGCTCTAAGAATTGAGCAACTTTTGAGGATCGATCGACGATCAACAGTCACAAAACTCAGCTACCCACCCCAACCGAAGCACATATCATGTGCTTTGATCAATACAAGATCGGCAGTAAGACACCGATTAGAAATCCACGATTTCATTCTACAACACAATTTAGACTGCCTCTTTATTACAGAAAGCTGGCTCACAGCTGACTGTAACACCATTCTAGGAGAACTGGTGCCAGAAAACTACCGGATCCTCACTGAAAACAGAATAGGGCAAAGAGGAGGAGGGCTGGCGGTGATCCACAAGATTCACCTTGTGATCTCTAAACCAGCCCTTCAGTACTCGCTTCCATTTATGGAAACACTTACTCGGCAACTGCAAGCAAACCCCCAGGAGACCGTCCACATTCTTCTCTGCTATAGGCCACCCGGGCCAAAATCGCAGTTTTTACCATCATTGACAGAGGTTATCTCCACTTTCACCCTGAACATCAAACACCTTTTGCTGCTCAGGGATTTCAATCTCGGGGCCAACTCCTCACAAGACCCCGTTGCCGACGCCTGTATCGACCACCTGGAAGGATTAGGGCTTCAGCAACTAGTATGTGGGCCCACACATGCTGCAGGTCACTCACTCAATCTTATTTTCAGACTAAATCTAAAAATAAGTATTTTGGAAAATGAACCATTGCCATGGACAGATCACCATGCAATTATATTCATAATTTCCAAAACTGCCCTATTGATAAAAACACCCAAGCCGAGAACAAAACACTGAACCAGATCTCAGAAGAAGCTCCATTCGGAACTCTTCAAATCTACCTTGGGAAATAAAATTAAAACAATTCAACAATGTCAAACTGCCTCAGATACACTGGATGCCATAAATGCAGCCCTACTACAGTCAGCCGACTTAGTAGCACCAGAACGCAAAGCCCTTACCCGGAAAAACAAGTCCCCCAAGGCTCACCCCTGTCACCAGTGCTCTTCAACATCTATCTTCGTCCTCTCTTTGAAATCATCAGTAGTCAACAACTAATTTATCACTCATACGCAGACGACACGCAACTGTATTTTCACATCTGCAATAGAAAGGATCATCATCTCAGTTTAGAGAATTGTCTCTCTTCAATAGAAAACTGGATGACTAAGAGTTATCTTAAACTCAACAGTTCCAAAACAGAACTTCTTCTGTTTCATGCCAGTCGCAAGAGTCAACTGGCAACAACCTGGACACCTCCGCCCATTCTGGGCCAGATCATCACACCTAGCTCCAAAGTCAAAAGTCTCGGGGTCATCTTTGACACCTACATGACAATGGACGCACAAATAGGGTCAGTAGTCAGCGGATCTCACCATCTGCTGCACCTACTTCGCAGACTTATTCCATTCATTCCTAAAGAAGACGTAGCAGTCGTGGTAGGAACAATTGTGAACTCCAGACTGGACTATGCAAACGCCCTTTACCTCGGACTCCCTAAGAACCAAATCACTCGGCTGCAAGTCGTCCAAAATACGGCCGCCAGACTTGTGACTGGTAAAAAACCCTGGGAATCAATCTCACCATCTCTGAGATCCCTTCACTGGTTGCCAGTAAAGAACAGAATTGCTTTTAAAGCACTCTGTCTGACTCATAAATGCATCCATGGAAAAGCCCCGCAATATCTCTGCGATAAAATAGAAGCCCACAATCCCAATCGCGTTCTGCTATCCACCGACCAAAATTTGGTCAAGGTACCCAAAGCCAGATTCAAGTCCAAAGGAGAAAGAAGGTTTGCTTTCCAAGGTCCCAGACTATGGAACGCTTTAACAACCAGTATTCGGTTGGAGGAAAACCACCTAACCTTCAGAAGACGGATTAAAACTTTACTCTTTTGAGGTTATGAGATACAGGAACAACGAGCGCCCAGAGGCGATTTAGTTTGCATGTGTTGCGCTATATAAGTTTTTCATTCATTCATTCATTCAAAGTGGTGTATACACAACAACAAAATAGATCAAATAAATAAATATAGAGTAATTGCGCAAAACATTCATATATAAACAATATGAAGACACATAAACATCAAAAAGTGCAAAAAAAGGTGCTGAGTGATTAAAATCTTAACTAAGAAGATGACGCTGGAGAAAATAGTGTCAAAGTCCAAATGTGAAAGTGACAGATAAGCTGCTGTAAATGGTTGTCCACTAATCCCAGAGAGAATGGAAACTCCACCAAAGACACCAGTCTGGTCTCCCAGAACTCTCACCTCAATGAGGGATAAATAGAGCGATCAATAATCAATCTCCACCTCACGGCAGTCTCCTTAATGTCTCCTAATACCAACGGGTATAAACCTGGTGGCTGAATCTGGTACCTGGAAGGACTCAAGCCAGAGAAACAAGAGGGACAAAAGAGGGCCTCCAATGGTGTAGTATAAAGGTAAAATAGGGCATTTATTGACGAAGAAATGAGGCAGTTTCATAGGGATTGGCCGTAGGACAAGACGTACACCAGGAGTGACGTGAGACGGCGCAGAGGATGCCACTGTTTGTTTACATGCTCGTTTGTATGGTTTTAATGTAAGCACAACTTGTTTTCAATAAATGCCCTATTTTACCTTAATACTACACCATTGGAGGCCCTTTTTTGTCCCTCTTGTTTCCCTGGCTTGAGTCCTTCCAGGTACCACATTCAGCCACCAAGTTTACACCTGTTGGTATTAGGAGACATTGAGGAGACTGCTGTGAGGTGGAGATTGATTATTGATCATTTTCTGATGGGTAGTGGTATTCTGATAGAACACCAGCTATACTCATTCTAATGAAAGACAGGCTGACAAGAGCCCTACCATGCACCCCATATCACACAAGGTGGGGTGTATTGTAGATTACAGTTTAAAAATGAATCCTGGTTCTGCAAAGCCGTACACCATGACATCACCACACTAACCGGAAGTGTGTCTCTGTGTCCACAGAGCAGGGTTTTACTGTACAGCACTGTTACCAAAGCATAAATGTGGTTTTACATTTTGCAATAAAAAATTTATGATGTTTTTACATTGGGGCTTGTGACTCTTCCCTTCTTTCTTCCATATATACAACTGGCTATTAATTGGTTATTAAGTGGATGTGAGAAGAGGATAGTTATAGCAACAGGTGCAATCTGACCACTCTGATACAAGGCAGTCATGGCTCACTGGTAAGCCTCTAGTTTAATCACTGAGGTGAGGAGGATTGGGAGTGAAGGGCACCTTTGGATTCAAATTGTTGCAGTGATACATTTCCATGGATCCTCCTGCTTTTTGCACAAACTACCTGGTGCATGACTGCAATAATAATACTTTTTGGGATTTTTATTAATACACAGACTTTAATATGTATTATCATTTTTGAGTGGATGATCCACTTACTGTTCCCGTTATTTAATTGAATTGTGTAACTTTTTTTTGTTATTTTACATATTATGCGGAATCCAGCCTTTATTACTCAATCACATAGTGTGGGCAGAGTTACACATGATTGGTAATCAGATTCACTTTGTTCACTTACAGTGCCTGCCGCCGAGAATGTGTTTTTAGCACGCCAGCATCGCGCTGAATCTCGGCGACAGGCTGCCGATATCTCGCACTCGCTGGAATAGTAAAAGCACATTCCAGCGAGTGCGTCATAGAAGCGACGGGGATCCGACGCGGATTCCCGCCAATTCTACACGTGGACGGAGTTTGTTATGAATCCTGAAGGAGAAATCCCCGCCGGATTTTTAAAGAAAAATACGGCATGGGTTCCCCCCTCAGGAGCATAACGGGCCCTTAGGTCTGTTATGGGTTGTAAGGAGAGCCCCTACGCCGAAAAAACGGCGTGGGGGTCCCCCCACAATCCATAACAGACCCGTATCCAAAGCACGCCGGCCGGCCGGTCAGGAAGGGAGTGGGGGCGAGCGAGCGCCCCCCCCCCCCTCCTGAGCCGTACCGGGCAGCATGCCCTCAACATGGGGGGGTTAGGTGCTCTGGGGCAGGGGGCGCACTGCGGCCCCCCACCCCAGAGCACCCTGTCCCCATGTTGATGAGGACAGGGCCCCTTCCCGACAACCCTGGCCGTTGGTTGTCGGGGTATGCGGGCGGGAGGCTTATCGGAATCTGGAAGCCCCCTTTAATAAGGGGGCCCCCAGATACCGGCCCCCCACCCTAAGTGAATGAGTATGGGGTACATTGTACCCCTACCCATTCACCTGCAAATAAAAAGTGTAAACACAAATAAACCACACAGGGTATTGACATATTTTATTAGTTGGCCGCCGGGGGGGGGGTGTGTATGATCGCTTTTATAAAAGCACCCCCCTCCGGCGGGCTTCTGTGGGGGGTGGGTGCCGCCGTCTGGTTCTCTTCCGCCGGCGGGGGAGGCGCTTTGATAAAAGCGCCCACCACCCGGCGGGCTTCTTTCGACGTCTTCGGCGGCTGGGGGGTCTTCTCCCACTCTCCGGGGTCTTCTCCTGCTCTCCGGGGGTCTTCTCCGCTCTCCAGGGGTCTTCTCCGCTCTCCGGGGGTCTTCTTCTTCTTCAGGACTCGCCGCCGCTAACTTTGTGTGTTAGCTCAATTACTAGCGGCGGCGAGTCCCCTCCTCTGTGACGTCGTCTTCTTCTTCTTCTCCAGATGTTGACGCGACGCTTCCTTCCGCTGTTATGCCGGGCGCGCGGCTCGCAGCGAGTTATATAGGCCTGTCTTGTGACGTCGCAGTCCCATCATGCTCCGGTAGGTAGCACGTGGTACCTACCGGAGCATGATGGGACTGCGACGTCACAAGACAGGCCTATATAACTCGCTGCGAGCCGCGGGCCCGGCATAACAGCGGAAGAAAGCGTCGCGTCAACATCTGGAGAAGAAGAAGAAGACGACGTCACAGAGGAGGGGACTCGCCGCCGCTAGTAATTGAGCTAACACACAAAGTTAGCGGCGGCGAGTCCTGAAGAAGAAGAAGACCCCCGGAGAGCGGAGAAGACCCCCGGAGAGCGGAGAAGACCCCCGGAGAGCAGGAGAAGACCGCGGAGAGTGGGAGAAGACCCCCCAGCCGCCGAAGACGTCGAAAGAAGCCCGCCGGGTGGTGGGCGCTTTTATCAAAGCGCCCCCCCCGGCGGCGGAAGAGAACCAGACGGCGGCACCCACCCCCCACAGAAGCCCGCCGGAGGGGGGCGCTTTTATAAAAGCGATCATACACACCCCCCCCCCCCGGCGGCCAACTAATAAAATATTTCAATACCCTGTGTGGTTTATTTGTGTTTACACTTTTTATTTGCAGGTGAATGGGTAGGGGTACAATGTACCCCATACTCATTCACTTAGGGTGGGGGGCCGGTATCTGGGGGCCCCCTTATTAAAGGGGGCTTCCAGATTCCGATAAGCCTCCCGCCCGCATACCCCGACAACCAACGGCCAGGGTTGTCGGGAAGGGGCCCTGTCCTCATCAACATGGGGACAGGGTGCTCTGGGGTGGGGGGCCGCAGTGCGCCCCCTGCCCCAGAGCACCTAACCCCCCCATGTTGAGGGCATGCTGCCCGGTACGGCTCAGGAGGGGGGGGGGGCGCTCGCTCGCCCCCACTCCCTTCCTGACCGGCCGGCCGGCGTGCTTTGGATACGGGTCTGTTATGGATTGTGGGGGGACCCCCACGCCGTTTTTTCGGCGTAGGGGGTCTCCTTACAACCCATAACAGACCTAAGGGCCGTTATGCTCCTGAGGGGGGAACCCATGCCGGATTTTTCTTTAAAAATCCGGCGGGGATTTCTCCTTCAGGATTCATAACAAACTCCGCCCACGTGTAGAATTGGCGGGAATCCGCGTCGGATCCCCGTCGCTTCTATGACGGCTTTGTCTCCATCGCGGCAAGCCAGCTCGGCGCTGGCTCCCGCGATGGGGCTCGTAGGTGGTCAATCTCGCCGAGAAAGGGAGCGAGATTGACACAATATCCCAGTCACCTACTGTAAAGGGGTTGTAAAGACAAATATATTTTCCTCTTAAATTAAAGTCTGACAGTAGCTGATAAAGTAAAACGTCATGTTTTGCATTATAACTAGTTTGATACCTGTTGAAATCGAGCTGTTTTATTCACCTCTGTCACTCCTGAATTGTTATTCTGACTGACTTCCTGGTTTGCGGTGCGCATTCAATCTTGCTACATCACGGCCTAATGGGAACTACAGTGCCCATTAGGCTTAGCCTCCATCCCTGTGAGGGATAAGAGAGCATCTTCACGCAGGGCTGTAGTCATAGGGAGGGGGTAATTCTTCATGCTTTCCACCATGCAGATGCTGGTGGAAAGCAAGAAGAGGAGAGACAGGAAATGGCATTTTCAAACCTGGATTACTGTTTTTTGGAGGTCAAAAGGAAAAACGAGTTAAGTGATATTTAAATGCTCTACAGTAGCTTACAACAATCAATGGAACTAATAAAAAACGAACCTTTAGTGTTCCTTTAAGTATCTGTAAACAAGCTGCTGATTTTATTTAGCAGGTATACAGTATGAAATTGCATTTTATATAGTTAACAGCAAACTATATCAAAATTAATTAATTGTATTATTATTTATTATTTTAGGTGGGAAGGGGCAGCGCAGCTGCAGGGGAATTCACAATCAATCAAGGCAAAAGAGATGGGGGGAGCTTTCTACTCATAATGGAACATACAGACACGCTGTGCCCTTACATAAGACATAAACTGACCACACAGGCATGGATCAGTAGTCATGTTTAGCATGTTTAGTCATGATTACTCTCCAGAGTGGGGGCACAGGCAGGATCAACCAGGTATTACAGAACACCAGGAAGAGTAAATAAAATAAAAACATTACTAAGCATTTTTTATTGCTTTAAAGAGGCAGTACAAACACTTTAAGTACTGTATTTATTGACATATAACACTCACTTTTTTACCCTGAAAATGGAGGGTAAACTGTGCCTGCGTGTTATATGCAGGGGGCTGTGTAAATTTTCTTTCCTCCTAAAGTTAGTGTTATACGCCTGTGCGTGTAATACGCCGATAAATACAGTATGTAAAGTATTATAAGTATTGTTATTTGCATGAAATATATATAGATATATCAATATCCATATCTATATATATATATATATATATATATATATATATATATATATATATATATATATATATATATATATATATATATATATATATATATATATAAATAAATACACACTGTATATATGTCTTTTGTTTATAGACATGAACATTCAAAATCACAACCAGAGCAATCCTGCTATGGAATTTAAGAAAATGACCTTGGGGATCAGCTATGGATTTTTCAACAACAGAGGGCAAGACTCTAATAGGAATATAGACATCTCTGCTGTTCTATGATTGACCAAGCTAGACAGATTGCCAAACACTGTTCAGAATTTAAACACGTCCAATACTATCGAAATGGCTTTCTTAGGCTATTACTTTTAGGACATTATGATAATGAAATCCCTGTATGTATAAGTGCCTTCTTACTCGCTTTATGTAGTCTGTTAACATAAGTCAAGAAAATACATGCAGCTATAACACAACAGTAAGCTCAGTTGCTTTCTAATAACATAATAACATTGCCACAATGTGTAGAAAAGAAATTGTGTTGACGTTAGAAAGAAAATTGGAAAAGAGAAAGGAAACTGTAATAACTCTATAAATAAATCTGGGACTATGTGGGGATTATATGTAACGAGAGAAATGTGTGTATGGTGTTGAAGTAATTTTTGCCCCCCCATAAAAAAACTGTTATAATTTATGTATATTTGTATGATGTCTAAACAGCTTTTTAGTTTGCTGGACAATATTTCAGAGGGGAAAATGTGAGGGCTCCGATGTGGCCATTCTAAAATATGGAATGTCTTATGTTTTAATCCAGCTATGCTGCATATAAACTTAATTGTGTTGTATAAAGTATTACACCAATATTTTTGATATTGTAGAATATGCAAACATGACACAAATGTTGATCCAAGGTTCCTCCATCTAGCTGGACCACATTACATTCCAACATAGCTTTTTTGGATCTTGAAATATGAAGATAATCCTCCAACAGTCATTGGTTTACCTCCTTGGGTAGTGGATAATTATTGTAGTTCACATAGTTTGCTCAAAAATAAAAGAATCAGCAACAAGCAATGCCAGCTTTTTAGTTAGAGAATTCAGTTAAATAAATTGTATGGAGTACATGACTCACCATTTTAATCATGACATGCGTGCTCGCTAAAAGAGCTTGCTTTTTACAAGGGGGCGTTCAAGTCAAATTAGGAATTTCGATTTTTTTTTATTTTTTTTAAAGTGTATTTTTGTGCGTGAACTCGAGAGAGAGGAGCCGGACAGCAGGATTTGGGAGTAGGCAGACCCTCCCCCCGGAGGCAATCGCCATCCTTCTCCATGCCCCTGGTGGCAATGGCGGGTGTGAAGGGGGGCCTCCCACTCACCCCGCCCTACCTGCTCCTCTTGGGAGCCCAACTGGGGCCCAACAGGACCCCAATGGGGCAGAGGGACTCCCCCTATGAGGGAGTGAGGGGGCCTAGCCCACCCAGCCAGCCCCGTAGGTCCTTCGCCTCTCTTATTTTAGGAGACCGCATGGCCAAAGTGCATGTGTTTTAAACCAATTTTGTGTGCGTGCAAGTGTGGTGGTTTTGTGGGGGGGGGGTGGGCGTACTAAGCACAGGCGTACCTTGCATAGCACACCCACCGGGAGCCGGGCTGAGACCACCAAACTCAATTCACATGTAGCCGAGACCGGGATCCGAACCCTTGGCTGCAGAGGTGAATGGCTTGTCAGCGCAGTGCCAATCACGTTGAGCCACCACAGCTCCCTTAGGAATTTCGATTTTACATAACAAAAGAACAAATTTCAGGAGTGTAAACTGCATTTAATTTTCGACATGCTCCCCCGCTACATGTATACATTTTCCCCAGGGTTTAACTAATGCTTAGAAAGCTTTGGCAAAGAAAGATTTGTCAGTATGCCTGAACCATCCTAGGACAGCCCTGCTTCACTTCGTCATCAATGCTGAAATGCTGACCTCCAAGGAACTCTTTTAGTGGTCCAAACAGGTGGAAATCAGTGAGGTGGAAATCAACGAGCTCCGGGCTGTAAAGGGGATGTGGCAATAACTCCAAGCCGAGTTGCTGTAATATGCCCGTAGTGCGTTTAACAATATGGGCATGAGGTTTCAGCACATGTTTGTGAATGGTTGTGTTCACCGTTTTCACAAAAATATTTGTCTCTCGTGCAATTTGATGACAGGTTATGCATCAATTATCCAGAATTATGTGTTCCACATGCTGAATTTTTACAGGAATGACTGCTGTGGGTTGGGAACCACCACAGCCAGAATTGTCACTGATGGACCTATGGACATCTTTAAAAGTTTACACCATTCAAATGTCTTACTGTGGCTCATCACTTTACTGTGCTTGAAGTCTTCTGTATATATCTGGAGGGAGGTTTTATACCTTCTTTTACAAGAAACTTCATCACCACACACTGTTCCATACAAGCACTAACACTGTTGTCTGCCATCTTAATTAACGGGCTCTGGACAGGCCCGTGACATGTGCGGCACTTTTCAGAAATAGGACACACTTGCTACTTACTACTGTGTGTAGTACCGTCTCACTAGCATCCCTTTTTATACCTGTAAAATTAAAATTCCTGGTTTGACTTGAATGCTCCTCTAAAATAAATCATTTGCAAACAGGATGTGGAAAATCTAGCTTAGCAAATAAGGGACATACTTTTGTCTTTTCGTGCAGGATAACAATAGGATAAAAATACCTAAACTTCAGCAACATTACATACATTAAAAGCAGTGAAACCTATGTTAAACTGTACAACTGTAGTTACTGTACATAAACTGAGTATAATGTGACTTGGACATGAAACAAAAAGCATCTATCACCAAAACTACTGGGTAGATACATCCGTGATGAACTGTAACGTTTTACATTATGAGCTGAGATTACTGGAATCCAAATTTAACAGTTCTGAGAAAGAACTAACAAATAACTAATATGGATTAGTGTAATCCAGACAATTTTAGTAAATGCCCCTGCTGTTTAGAAGGGTTTTACTTTGCTACTGTGTGGAAAAACTGACAAATGGCTGTTTGTTTCACTGTCCTCTAGATCAAAACTGCAGGTTTGTAAAAACTTCAACTTGATAAAGGTGAGTTGCTTTTTGTTTACAATATTAAGCTATGAAAGTCAGAATGTGCAGCTCCTGTATTTGTAGAATAAAAGTGTTTTTTTGTTTTGTTTTTTTCTTGAACCCGTGGAGTGCAAACAGAAGCAGAAGCTTCACACCAATTAACAGGCACTTCCAAGTATCCCCACACTACTTTGGTTCCTCTGTGTAGCACAACAGGATCCCTGAAACTTGTGATATTCCATACGGCAAATAACTGGCCAAGCTTTCTGACTAGTGTTGCTAGTTCCACTCTTTCTCACTGGATGTGCCATACAATTGGACTTTCACTGTGATATGTGCTTTTACTATTCAATAATAATCCAGTGGGTAGGGATAGGGCTAGTACAACAGAAAAGAAAATGCGCACAGTCATTTAGAGTACATAATACTCTTGAGGTTTCCTCCAGAAGAAGACTAGACTGGCAAATATCCCCCCTTCCCCAAGCCTGAGTAGAAAAAATTGTACACCATTAAAGCCCCGTACACACGATTGGAATTTCCGACGGGAAAAGTCAGACAGACTTTTTCTATCGGAAATTCTGACCGTGTGTATGCCCAGACTTTTCCTATCGTAAATTCCCATAAATTCCATCAGAGTTTTGATAGAGAACATGTTCTCTTTTACTAGATGGAATTCTGTCGGAATTCCAATGTGAGTTTGGTCGGACAAAGGTCAGATTGTGTGTATGGGGCTTTAGACATTGTTTAAAGCAGGAAATGCAGTCAGTGGCCCATTCTGGGTATTACTCCAGCATTCATTTTTTCTGTGGCTCTGAGAGGTCATGTGACTGAATGCAGAGAGCCACAAAGGAAGCTTATGCTGAAAGATGTGAAAAGGTGTGTAAGCAAAACATGGATTTTAGAAACACCCACCTTTCACCATACTCACAAATCAATGCATACCATGGTACAATGCACTGTGTATAATACACTTTATTTAACCAACAGAAATCTAGGCCAAATGTTCTCCATCCTTCCTTGGTTTCCAGGTATCTATAAAGCAGTAGCACATCTTGAAGATGCCTGCTAACTGGTGTTAAGCTTTCATTTTCTTTTACTGTGAATTCATTTCTGGAACATTTAATATCTAAATCCACCCATTCATTGCAATGTGTCTACTACTTCACATAAGTAAAAGTAGTGCTGCATGGTGATAACCCTTTTTCCTTATTGTTGACAGAGAGCTGGAATTTTTATTATAAACAGGAACACAGGAAAATACTTTTACATGGAAAGGTCATATCCTAAACATGTGGGAAAAATCTCATACAATTAACAAGATAAAGCATATTTTAAATCCTGTTTTACGGCTATGGGAATTGCTATCTGATTTAAAATTTTAGGTCTGACAATACACTGTATTCTTTATTTAAATGAGGATACAATAAAAATTTAACACCTTAAAAGTGTCAGAATGATTGTAAGAAAACTTTTCCAACTCAAATGCCCTGTACACACGGTCAGAATTTCCGATGGGATAAAACCTGATGGAATTTTCTGTCGGAATTCCGTTCAAGCTGTCAAGCTGTCAGACCAAATTTTGACCGTCCAAAACGCGGTGATGTAAAACACTGCGGCGAGCCGAGAAAAATTAAGTTCAATGCTTCCAAGCATGCATCGACTTGATTCTGAGAATGCGTGTTTTTTTCTACGTCGGAGTTCCACACAGACGATCGGAACTTCCAATAGGATTTTTTTTCATCGAAAAAAAAAAAACATGTTCTATTTCTAAACTCCGACGAAAAAAGTCTGACTTTTTTCATCGGAAATTCCGATCGTGTGTACAAGGCAAAAGTGTATGTACAGCCAAAACTTTTTTCAGCTTTGGATATAAACTTTTTGTTGTATACTATTAAAAACAACACCTTGTATATGTTATTCATCCATGATGAACAATGGGACTTGTCCAGCCTAAACCCTCTGAAATCTTCAGTCTTGCTAACATAGCTTCATAGCAGACACTGTGGTAAGGGCTACAGCAAACACTAATGCAGCATACACACATGATCGGTTCGTCTGATGAAAACGGTCTGATAGACTGTTTTCATCAGACAAACCGATCGTGTGTGGGCCCCATCGTTGTTTTTATCCATCGGTGAAAAAAACTAGGAACTTGTTCTGATGGTTAAAAAACCGATAGAAAAAAACGATTGTCTGTGGGCACGTCCATCGGTTAAAAATCCACGCATTCTCAGAAGTCGATGCATGCTTGGACGCATTGAACTTCATTTTTCTCAGCACGTCATTGTGTTTTACGTCACTGCGTTCTGACACAATCGGTTTTTTAACTGATGGTGTGTAGGCTAGACTGATGAAAGTCAGCTTCATCGGATAACTGATGAAAAAATCCATCAGACCGTTTTCATTGGGTGAACCGATCGTGTGTACAGTGCATAACAATGGTTGGAAATATAATTTTTTTTTACCACAGAAGACCTACATGGGCTAATATTTTCTCAAGTTGACACTGGCCATGGATGGCCATCTTATAATATAAATAATACTAAACAGAGAATTCTTAATTGTCATAATTCATTCACATAAATCATATATATCACGCCAATGTATTTGTTTCCCCGTCCTCTAAGTACCTTATTACTGCAGCATTTCTTATGTGTGGTCACATGATCATCTCCTGTTCTATGGTATCTGCAGGTAAAGATCTCTGGAAAGGCCTTCTGTTACTCTGCTGGTGTAAGTTATCTACAGTATGAGTCTGTGTCTGGCCAACCCTGATTGGTGCTGTGCTAGTCACACGACTAAAAAAAACACAGTTTCAGAAGACCAATTCAAATTTGATAACAAATATCAAAGAACTGTTTTACAGTTCCGATAAATGTTTTTTGACCATCAAATGTGTATTTTTTTTACAATTGGTTTTGAATCAAAGATGATTGACACTAGCTTTCAATTTGTTCAGCTGACATCTGCATTCAAAGCTCTGTTTTTTTACTTTACAGGTATTTGCAATTATGTTAGACATATTTAATACGGATTTATATTTTGTGAGTTTCTTAGTGAATGCAAATAGCATGCTATATTCCTCCCTCATAGGGCCAGATTCAGCAAGACTTGCGCTGGAGTAATTCGATATGCGCCGCGTAACTGTGAAGATGCGCCGTCGTTTCTATGTGGCCGTACCCACCAAACTAGATGCGACAGAAAACGGGCCATTTCCGATTGGCTTAACTTTCCGACGCCAGAGTCTCGTCAGCGCATAATTTCCCTTGGCGCATAAGTCGCGCCTATTGATTTCCCCTGCAAATATGCAAATGAGGGAGATTTCCCGATTCGCGAACGGATTAGCACCATACGCTGGCTACATGCGCCGCGCGTATCTCGTCCGTCCGTCGCAAAGTTATTTCTACAAATAGCTGCTTTATCTTTACTCCAGACGGCCACAGGTCAGCAGGAGAGCAGCTACAGCAGCGTTACCGACGATAAGAGCTAGCTGAGCACCCCCATTTGCAGGACAACACCTCTGTCCATGCTTGTCTGTCAACTTTTACAGCCATGGAGGAAGACATCATAGGTCTCCATAGCCGAGATGACGGCTGACAGCTCCTGGCCTTTAGAGTTCAGCTTTCTTCTGTGTGTTTGCGGGGAACGGGAGCAGCCATCTCAGAACAAAAGTAACTTCACTGCGGGGAGGGGGAACAGGATATACTTTAGTGCCGGAATGGCGCATCTACGGGCGCATTTAAACGCCCAACGGAACGCATTGCGCTGACGTTTCCCGTGAAGTGGTGCCAACGGAAGTTGTGAGCATGCGCACAAGGGGGCCGAGTGAAGCCTCACTTACTGCGCATGCTCCGTGGATGATGCGCTGAACGTAAGCCTCTGCGCTGGGCTCCGCCCATCATTTACATATGATCACACCCACTTCCACTTGCGTCGGGTTACGCCAGCGCATTATCGTTACTCTGGCGCAAGTTTACGCGCAACTGCTATGTGAATAACAGTACTTGCGCCGAAAGTGTCGGCGGAGTAACGTAAATGAGAAACGTTACTCCAAAGTAAAGATCTGGCCCATAGTGTTTAGCAAAAGGAACACAGGAACAAGGAGGGGAGTGTTATTTATCACTGTGTATACACTCACATTTGTGACTGTATACTCATGTGGTCTGCTCAGATAAGAAAAAGGAGGAAATGTAAAGCTAAAGCCCTGTACACACGATCGGAATTTCCGATGGAAAAAGTCAGACAGAATTTTTTCATTGGATATTCCGACCGTGTGTGTGCCCCATCTGAGTTTTTCCATCGGAAATTCCGACGGGCTTAGAAAGAGAAAAAACACACATGCTCAGAATCAAGTCGACGCATGCTCAGAAGCATAGAACTTAATTTTTCTCAGCTTGTCGTAATGTTGTACATCACCGTGTTTTGAACGGTAGGAATTTGGTGTAACAGTGTGTATGCAAGACAGCTTGAACAGAATTCCGTCAGAAAAATCAGTTGGACTTTATCCCAATGGAAATTCCGATTGTGTGTATGGGGCATTAGAAGGAAACTAAAATCGAGCATACTCAGTAGAGGACACCAGCAGGTCCACACAATCTCAGGCTGGAGTGGGGACACAGAAAAGATGAGAGTGACAGCTGAAGGCAGGATCAACCAGGTATTTTTCACTCTACACAAAAAAAAAATACTTTAGAGGCTTTGTGAGTATGAACATTCTGTATTATAGCATATAAAGAGAGTTTGTCATAGTCATGACACTTTAACCAGTACTTTAAACATGCAGCACAAATCAACAGGTTGTCTTATCCCCTTTCCCTAGCAGTACATGCTCTTCTTTCTTCTCTCCCCACTGATCTGCTTAACCACTGAGAACACAGAGAGCAATTCACAACTTGGAGCTTACATAGGGCTGAGAACTTTCTCCCTGCCCTCATATGACAGTGCCGGGTTGATCACCAAGCACAAGCATTGCCTTGGTACAGTAATTAGGCAAATAGCTACACCAAACTGGGACACGTTAAGTATTTATTTTCTCTCCTGATAGAGGGCCAAACAAGGTGGTAGAAAAATAAAGGTGTGTATTGGCTGCTGGAAAGTTAAAGTGGTTGTAGACCTAAAACAAAAAAAAAGAGAGCTCCTATTACCTTATTGCAGATTAAACAGTACAGTGCTTGTGTTGTCTAACCTGTCCCTCTCTAAGCTGTAAAAAATGTGGTTGATCCTGCCTGTTTCTGTGTCCCTCTCTGTGTGCTAACCATGATAATCATGGTTGCTGAGCCCTGATTACCTTCAGTTTACGTGCCTTCATCATCTGCCTATCATCTGTGAGTCGTCTCCGCCCCACCCCACCCCCTGTCGCAAAGTAAACTATAAAAAAATTCACTGCCAGCTCCTCTGTTTTATCCATCCATAACACACTGTGTAAATGTTTGTTGAAAACAAAGCATCTAAATACCTTTTTTTAGAGCTCTTCAGGCCGGTCGCGTGACTCCTGGCTGTTCTCTTCCCCATCTCAGCCAGAACAGCAATCACATGACCCAGCTGATGTCAGAAGGAGATCTCGGTCCCTCCCACTGTAGCCCATAATTGGAGTACGAGAGCGGCTGGGAGTCATGTGACCAGCCAGAAGAGATCTGACATTTTTTTATTTAGAAGCTTTGGGCCAGATTCAGGTAGATGAGAGTATCTTTCCTCTGGAGTAACGCTTCTCATTTACGTTACTCTGAAGACCCTTTCAGCGCAAGTCCTGTAATTCACATAGCAGTTGCGCGTAAACTTGCGCCAGAGTAACGATAATGCGCTGGCGTAACCCGACGCAAGTGGAAGTGGGTGTGATCATATGTAAATGATGGGCGGAGCCCAGCGCAGAGGCTTACGTTCAGCGCATCATCCACGGAGCATGCGCAGTGAGTGCGGCTCCACTCGCCCCCCTTGTGCGCATGCTCACAACTTCCGTCGGCACCACTTCCTGGGAAACGTCAGCGCAATGCGTTCCGCTGGGCGCTTAAAAGCGCTGGCGGAAACGCCATTCCGGCGCAAAAGTAGTTCCGCTTCCCCCCACCCCAGGGAAGATACTTTTGTGCTGTGATGGCTGCTCCCGCTACCCCCAGAGAGAGGAGGAACCTGAATTTTAATGCCCAGGAGGTCTCAGTGATCATTTCGGCAATGGAGAGGGATAATGAATTTCTCCATGGCAAAAAAAGCCGGAAGACCAGCCGGGAGAGGAAGCAGGGCATCCTGGAGTCGATTGCTGCCAGGGTCAATGTCCTGGGCTACTCCACCCGGACTGCTGGGGACATACAAAAAAAAATTAATGACCTGCGGCGCAAGGTGAGGGACAAGGTGGCCTCCATCAGGAGGTATGAGAGGGGCACAGGTGGTGGTCCCCCATGTCCTGTCACCCTAACCGCAGAGGAGGAGGTGGTTGCTCCCTGCCTGGAGAGGGAGCAGGTGGAGGGGGTCGCAGGCTATGACTCCGTGGAGGAAGGCACAAGGACAGGTAAGTGTTTTATAATCCCCTATTTGTTGTTTTGCATTTGGGGGGGGGGGGTACATGTGCCAAGTGTGTGGGACCACCAACATGTGTCTGCTTTGTGTCATCCACAGATGACGGAGCTGGGCCATCATCTGTCAGCGTGCATTCCACCCCATCCCCCCCACGCCATCGTGTGCCTGAGCCACTGGGTGGTGAAGAGGTTGTGGAGGAGGAGAGTGGCCACACCACACCTGCCGAGGTGGTTGTGGAGGATCCTGCTGTGGCAGAGCAGGACTTTTCATTAGTGTTGTCTGTCTCCTCCCCTTCTCCTGGGCCGTCTGTCGTCCCCTCCCCCATCCTTGGAAGCCCCTCAAGGGCGACTCCTTCCACCCGAGGACATCCATCTTCTGGCCCCAGGAAGGCGACCCAGAAGACCAGGGGGGTGTCTGATGGTATACAGGACCAGTTGGCGAGGGATCACGCCAGGCAGACGGAACAGATGGGGGCCATAGCGGTGCACTTGGAGAAAGTGTCTGACAGCCTGGGCTCCGTTGCCAACCTCAGCAACGCAGTGCAGGATGTCAGCTGCAACTGCGCTGCAGTGGTCACCACTTTGGGGGAGGTGCAGGGGGATATCCAGCACCTTACTGCAGCCGTCCAGGCCAACAGTGCTGCCATCCAGGACCAGGGGAGGCTGAGTCGGCGGGCCCAGCACTACCAGGTCACCCGTCAGCTCCGGATGCAGGCCCAGACCAACTCCTACCTTGGACGGATAGCCAGGGCCTTGGAGGGCACGCAGGCCACACCTGCCAGGAGTGGCCCACCTGGGGATCAGCCACCTCCAGATGCCCCCCCACCCCCACCCACTCCATCCAGGCAGCTGCGGAGCCAGAGAGGGGCCCCCAGAAGAAGCCCCCGGCATCCCCGATGAGGCCTTTTTTTTTTTTTTTTTTTATATATTTTTGATTTGGACATACTCAGGTCATGAGTTTATTTTTTCTTTTGCTCAGGTTATGAGATTTTGTTTATTTTATTTATCAGGATATGATATTATTAATTTATTTTTGTACTGCACACGGTCAGGAGTGCAGGGGACAGTGTGAATGGTGTGTGAATGTGAGAGGGTGGCACTCCTGAAAGTAAGGGGTGTCACCCTCGGCCGTGGTGGTGAAGTTAACCCCACGGCTGTATGAATGACGTGTGAAAGGTGTGTGAATGGACAGTGACATCATTGGGGCCTTGATGCTGGCGTTACTGCTCCCAACTCCTACATGCTGGACTTGGGCTAATCCAATGCGATGTGCATGTGGTGTGTGTGATCTAGTGACATCAGTGGTGTACACGCGTGCACTGTCTGTGTGACTAATGTTTTGGGTTAGTGTCCAAAGATGCCTACGGCGAGGACCCTCCTGACTGCTCTTCCATCAGCAGACTGGGTGTCCTCTGGCAGGTGGGGACTGTGTGGGTCGGGGGTCAGGTCATCACGTATGTCAATATGCAGGCCTTTTTTAATAGCAAAGTTATGCAGAATGCAACATGTAGCGATGATCTGACACACGAAGGTAGGGGAATACAATAGGGTCCCCCCAGACTTATCCAGGCATCGGAAACGGGACTTCAAGAGCCCAAATGTTTGCTCCACCACTGCACGGGTTTTGATGTGTGCTTCATTGTATTTTCTCTCTCCTCTGGTTTGGGGGTTCCGGAAAGGAGTCATTAGATGGGGTCCCAGTGCATATGCAGAGTCACCTGTAAGGTAAAAGACAGGAGAATGTTAGTCATGCATGTGCGATTTCTGTTGTGCATCACGGGAGGGGATAGTCATGCCTGACTCCCATGTCACTCACCAATCAGCCAGCTGTCCCCATACATGTTCTGGTTAAATTCTGCTGGGATGGGGCTCTGATTGTATATGTAGCTGTCATGGCTGGACCCGGGGTGTTTGGCACGGACGTGCCATATGAGGCGTTGGGCATCAGCTATCACCTGTACGTTGATGGAATGCCAATGCTTCCTATTGCGGTATATGTGCTCTGTGGCACTGGGGGGCTGTAGGGCCACATGTGTGCAATCAATGGCCCCCACAGTGCGTGGGAATCTGGCAATGTTGTAGAAATCTGTCATTGCCTTCTGCCGCAGCTCCTCAGTGGTGGGTCTGATGAACTGGTTGGACATGCGTCTGAGGATTGCGGGGACAACCTGGTGCACACATCTGCTTATGGAGGACTGTGACATCCCAGCCACCACTCCACTTGTACGCTGGAATAATCCACTGGCAAGGAAATGAAGTGTTGCCAGGACCTTCACCAGTGGCTGCACTGCTTGTGAGCGGTATGTCTTGCTGGTGATGTCATCCTGCAGGGTTGTGGTTAGTTCAAGTATTGTATCAGGGCTGAATCTGAAGAGGCGATACACCTCCTCCTCCCCCATGCCAAAGAGGTTCATACGAGTGCGGTATATCCTCTCACGTGGCCGCCTTCTTGGTTCCGGGGGACCCATCAGTAGTTCTAGGACCACAATTGCCCCTGGCATGTTGGCACACAGAGGTGTTGTCCTTGCAAGTGGGGGTGCTCAGCTAGCTCCTATCGTCGGTAACGCTGCTGTAGCTGCTCTCCTGCTGACCTGTGACCGTCTGGAGTAAAGATAAAGCAGCCTTTTGTAGAAATAACTTTGCGCCGGACGGACCAGATACGCGCGGCGCATGTAGCCAGCGTATGGTGCTAATCCGTTCGTGAATTGGGAAATCTCCCTCATTTGCATATTTGCAGGGGAAATCAATGGGCGCGACTGATGCGCCCAGCGAAAATAAGCGCTGACGATACTCTGGCGTCGGAACGTTCCGCCGGTCGCAAATGACCCGTTATTGGGCGCATCTAGTTTGGTGGGTACGGGCACATAGAAACGACGGCGCATCATCACAGTTACGCGGCGCATATCCAAATACTCCAGCGCAAGTGTTCGTGAATCTGGCCCTTTGTTTTTAACAAACACTTACACAATGTGTTATAGATGCATAACAGAGAGGGGCTGGCAGTGATTTTTTTTTAAAGGTTACAAACACTTTAAGTGAACCTGTTGCTTTGCCCTGATTGTAGAAAACATAAGGGTAACATTATTTTATATCTCTCAAAGTAATCGGATTTCCAAAACCTGCAAAAGGGACCATTAGACTGCTCAACTAAGTTAACATTATAAAGATTAGCTACAACATATGACATTGAGGAACTTCCTTATTACTAGGCGCCTCTCGATCAACATCTGCTTACTGGCTGCTGCTACATAGTTAAGCTGTTTTCTTGGGAATTTATAAAAAACGACTATACAGTGTTCTGCGTCTCTCTGTATTATTTAACCTTACAATACAAGTCAGAAATATGTATATGTGACATTTACCAACAGCTCACTGTCGACTAATGAAACAGCTTCAGAAAGACAGTGGGTTATCGAGCATCCATGGCTTATCCCATGTGTACTATGAGCAAGAGAATGTATTGTAAATCTGTTTCCTAGAGTCCAACACTCTCAGATGTAATCACTATTTTATTTTATACAAGCAGTTTTATAACTCATCCCTAGAAATGTAAATCTACTGGATCATAAATAACAGAGTAACATCCATGCTTTCAGTGCAGCACATTAACAGTGGAGGATTTATGGTTCTTTCAATCTGCCTTGAAAGTATTACTTTTTTTCTTTTAAAAGTATATCTCCAGTGAAAACCATGTTTTCTTTGTTTAGGATAGAGTATAGAAGGGTTATACCCCTGTCAAGTTTTTTTCTGTTTGAGGCCACATTGGGGAGTTGTGTATCGGTGAGAATTTTACCGCCAGATAGGAAGTGAGCAGAAACATATAAACTCACACATGTTCTAACCTTACTTCAGCTAAACTATAGTAAAGTAATTATGTTGCTGTATTTGTCCCTGTTGGAAAGATCCCCTAGCTGTTTACCCAAAAGGATAGCGAAAATCAGCAAGAGCTTGAAGTAGGCTCTAACCCTTTCCCATTCTAATCAGAGTCAAATGCCTTAGTGATCCAGCTGTATTCGCTAGTTGCCACTAGGGGCCTTTTTATACACACTCCTGCATTTCCATTGAGCCGCTTGCACCCTGGTATGTACTACATGGTAATACCAACTTGAAAAGGACTAAGACTTGAGGTGGGGCATGTGAGACACCTAAATTCTAGCCATTCTGTTTTAAGCAGGGTCCGTGCCAAACCTGCTATTGGACACTAGGCAGTAATGGCAATTTATTATAGCTGAGATAAAGACAGATTACGGTAATTTATCTAGTTGTTCCAGTAAGTAATTTCCTGTACAATTTCATATTTTAAGTGAATAAATAGGTGACACGCTGAAACTCTTCAACCAGTATACAGCAAAATTTTAAAAGGGGTATACATAAAAGAACTTACTGCTACCTACTCTTTGGTGTTATATTAGGTACAGTGTTTCATGTGGGTGGGTTAATGTGTGCAGCAGCCCTTTAATACTTACTGGAGCCCCCTCTCTGACCAGCAATGTCCAGGACTCTCCCTTCCGATTGGTAGAGACACAGCAGCCGCGCCATTGGCACCCGCTGCTGTCAAAGTCAGTTAGCTATCAGGAGAGAGGGGGGCGGGGCCCGACCTTAGCGCCATGTCTGAATGCACCCGCAGCTGCACTTTGGCTTTGGTGCCCACATAGCAAGCTGCTTGCTGTGGGGGCACTCAACAGAAAGGAGGGGTCAGGAACACAGAAGAGGGACCCGAGAAGAGGAGGATCTGGGATGCTCTGTGCAAATCCACTGCAACAGAGCAGGTAAGTATACCATGTGTGTTATTTTTATAGAAAAAAAAAACAAGACTTTGCAATCACTTTAAACAAAAAGACGCTGGAGGTATTTGACAGACAGTAGTATTAGTGTAGCTTTGTCAGAGCATATATTTCAGCTGTATAGTGCAACAGAAATACTCTTAACATACTGTATCCATGGTCTTAATCATGACATAAAATGTTTTATATTTATTTTTATAGATCAAAGGCTGCACACATTCTTCCTTACTTATTAAAGTAATCTGATTACAAAAACCTAGAATAAGAAAGCACTGAGTTGCTCATTTAGACATGCTTTATAGACATTAGCTACATGACAATGAGCAACTTTCTAATTATCAAGCACATCTCAATCATTAGCTACTTTTATTGCCGTAATGCAAACTTGCTGCTTCTACTTCAAAGTCAAGCTGTTTTCTTGGAAATATATAAAGAATGACTATGCAATGTATTGCAGCCCTCTGTGTTTCTAACCTCACGGTACAAGTCAGAAATATGTATATGTGACATTTGCCAACAGCTCACTGCCGACTAATGAAACAGCTGCAGAAAGACATTTATGTGTAGCATAAGGAAGATACTGTATTGTAAATATGTTTTCTAGAGTCTAAGAATCTCACATGTAACAGATATTTTACATTATACTGTACACAAAATTAGAAGAAAAAAACTAGATATAAACCCACCTGATCACAGACAAACAGGGTAACGTTCATATGCTTTCTTGCAGTGGGACATTGTATATATTAATAATACATTGGGAGAGGGCTTTTACGTACATCCAATAACTAAAAAAATTATATAGGCTATAACATCTTAATGTAAATTAAAAAGGTTATTTGTAAACTTTCCAAATATGCAGCTTTCCAACAATACCTGGTAATCCTACTTTAAAGGTCTTTGTCCAAACACTTCCTGATAAAGGGAGAGAAAGCTCTGTGCCTTTCTCCCAATTGTTATCAGCTACTCATTGATTACACACTGCTGCTGGTGCATACCTGCCAGGTGAGCCTGCTGGTAGCCAAGGTACTTTACGATGAACTGCTTTACCACCAGACAAAGGACATGTTTGATCTTTCCCAGGTGGAGGGTGGCCAGAAAATTTGTGTCATTGTCATGCATCATTTTGCTTGGCAGAGGATGGCATGGGGCCATCCACCCCTTATCTTGAATATACAACAGAAGAAATACTCTTGAACGCAGGTATGGTAGCCCAGCACCTATAGGAGTGATGATCCACTTCTCAGGGAATATTATTTCTGGCCTTGCTGCCCTTTAGAACTGGAGGTGTCCTTACTGTCACTAGAAGAATGAAAAATAGAAGCCTAGTGCATTATTCCACGTGTATTTATTTAGTATAAAACTTATAAAAACTACTTACAAGAATTAAGATAGAAATTAGCTCATACAGGCCACTTATCTGTGGCTGTACAGTCCTGGAATCAGCAGTCTCCAGAACATAGGGGAGACCTCACAGGGGCCCCTGCTGGCTAATGTGTTTTAAAGGTTTTCCTTCTCCCTCTGAGCCTCAGCCACAGATGAGTGGCCTGTATGAGCACATTTCTATCTTCATGCCTGTGAGTAGTTTTTGTCATTTTTATATGGAATAAATACATGTAGGATAATGCACTAGGCTGGTGTGTCCCCTTTTCTTTTCATACCTCTTAGCTTGGGCCTGGAAAGATTCTATCGGGCCATGCTCTGGCCTAGCGTGGCTCCAATCCCCAAGCATATGAACTGCAACACATCCTAGCAATATTTAGCCATTGCATATGTTCTTGGGCACTTCAGAGGGGGACAGTGGGTTAATATTATTATCATACAGGATTTACAGTTTTCTCAGTGCTTTAAAAAAAAAAGGCAAACATTACAGTTACAATACAATTCAGTAAAAGAGGAATCAGAGGGCCCTGATAATTTGTGCTTATAATCTAAAGGGGAAGGGTCAAGTGATACAAAAAGTACTAACTGTGGGGGATGAGCTGATGAATAAAGTAAAAACACAGTGTATTAGTTAGAAGCAGGATAGGCTTTTTTCAAGAGAGGGGTTTTCAGGGATTGTCTAAAGATTGAATAGATTGATCTAGGGAGTAAAAAGGATGGGAGAAGTTCATGTGAAGTACTGGAGGCAAGCATGGGAGGAAGTGACAAGGGAGCTAGAGAGCAGGAGGTCCTGGGATGACCAAAGAGAGCAGCTTGGATAATATTTTGAGACCAGGTTAGTGATGTAGCTGGGGGCAGAGTCGTGGATGG
The DNA here is from genome assembly GCA_029574335.1 of Rana kukunoris. Classification (NCBI taxonomy): domain Eukaryota; kingdom Metazoa; phylum Chordata; class Amphibia; order Anura; family Ranidae; genus Rana; species Rana kukunoris. The sequence continues at coordinate 134,889,957 of CM056054.1, read as the reverse complement.
CTTTGTATTTTATTTATTGGGTGAGCAAAAGCCAAAATAGGGATTAGCAGAGCAGGCTACTAGACAATGAATTGTTGGCAAGGTGGGTGAGTCTGGCAGCAGCATTCATGATGTACTGAAGGGGGGATAGCCTATTGCAATAGTCGAGGTGAGAGATAACCAGGGAGTAAATTAGAAGCTTTGGGGTGTCATTAGTTAAAAAGGGGTGTATTCTGGAGATGTTGGGGAGGTTGAGGCGGCATGTTTTAAAAAGGGATTGGATGTGGACCTGAGTCCAGGGTTACACCTAGTACCCTGGCTTGTGGGGACAGACTGATAGGTGTGCCATTGCTCTTGACAGAGAAGTCTATGGAAGGTGCATGTGGGGGAATATCATGAGCCCGGTTTTGGCTAATTTGAGTTTGAGGAAGTGATGTGACATTCAGTCTGATATTAATTTAGTGATACATGAGGGAACTTATAGGGTGAGCTGAGGGGAGAGATGTGGGTGTCATCAGCATGCAAATGGTATTGAAAACCATGGAAAGCTATCAGCTGACCCAGGGAAGAGGTGTAGATCAAGAATAGGATAGGTCCAAGGACAGAACCTTGGGAGAGGTGACAGTAAGAGGAATAGGAGAAGAGGAAGTAAAGTTGTAAGTGACTCTGAAAGTATGGTGAGATAGATAAGATGCGAACCAACGGAGAGTACATGGTCACATGCCTGATGAAGGGGCCCTGCGTGGCTCCGAAACATCGCTTTTATTTTTGATACTATGTGATTAAAGTTTTGGTGCTGGTGACACTTCCTTCTCATGATTGCAGTCAGTTCCAGCCAATGATTATTTCAGCACACAATCTACGATACCGTCGTTTTGAAGTCATGGAGACCAAAGAAATAAAGTTTCTTGATGGGGACGGGGTAGTCAACTGTATCAAAGGCAGTGGAGAGGTCTAAGAGTAAGGCCTCGTACACACGATCAAATCTGTCTGCTGGAAACGGTCTGCTAGACCGTTTCAGCAGACAGATTTGATCATGTGTACGGGCAAACAGACGGATTTGGCCACCTGACAGATTTCAAAGCATGCTTTGAAATCTGTCGGCTGGGAACCCGTCCGCCCGACATGTCTGCTGGTTAGTACGCTAACCAGCAGACATGTCTTCTCGCACACGCGCCGAATGGTTTCGACGCATGCGCGGAAGTGTTTTACTTCCTGGTGCGGTGACGTGGCGGCGTCAACGTCACCGCCACGTCAGCGCGCTGTCTGCTGGCGGGGATTTTGGTTTGCTCGTGTGTACACGCGAGCAAACCAAAATGCCAGCAGACAGATCTGTTCAAATCGGCCGGTCCGACCGATTTGAACAGACATATTTGATCGTGTGTACAAGGCCTTAGAGTATGGAATAGTTACTGTAGATTTTAGCTGTTAACCACTTCAGCCCGGACCATTTTGCTGGTCAATGACCGGGCCACTTTTTGTGATTTGGCACTGCGTCGCTTTAACTGACAATTTCCGGTCGTGCGACGAGGCTCCAAAACAAAATTTACATCCTTTTTTCCCACAAATAGAGCTTTCTTTTGGTGGTATTTGATCACCTCTACGGTTTTTATTTCTTACGCTATAAACAAAAATAGAGCGACAATTTTGAAAAAAAAAAAGAATATTTTTTACTTTTTGCTATAATAAATATCCCCCAAAAATATATTAAAAAAAAAAAAAATCCTCAGTTTAGGCCGATACATATTTTTCTACATATTTTTCGTAAAAAATATTTGCAGTAAGATTTTTTTTGATTGGTTTGCGCAAAAGTTATAGCGTGTACAATATAGGGGATAGTTTTATGGCATTTTTATTAATATTTTTTTTTACTAGTAATGGTGGCAATCTACAATTTTTATCGGTACTGCAACCTTATGGCGGACACATCGGACACTTTTGACATATTTTTGGAACCATTGGCATTTTTATAGTGATCATTGCTATAAGAATGCATTGATTACTGTAAACATGTCACTGACAGGGAAGGGGTTAACACTAGGGGGCGATCAAGGGGTTAATTATGTACCCTCATTGTGTTCTTTTTTAACCATATAGATTTTATTAAGAAATAGGAAAATACATAGACATTTATGTCACAGCAGCATCGGCAGGTATAACAGTAAGATCAGAAGGAGTTACAAAGCGGTATTACATATGACATACAGGTATAAATTAAGCATGTACCATATGATCGAGGCAATAGACCTAATAACCCAAGACATAGCTGAAAGCCGGCGAACCTACCCCTCCCTCCCTTGCCTTAATATTATAGAGATCACTATAATAGTCCTGGAATTGACGAGCAATATCCTCCGTCTTCGTAAGGATCCTGCCGTGCTTATCTTTCACCTGGTGGATAGTGGTGGTGGTAAAATCGCCACCCCTTTTGTCTTGGAACCAGCACAGGTGGAGTGAAAAAAACCTCAGTGTAGCGTTTATCAGTGAGGCGTTGAATGCTGTCCGATCTGAAATGCGTCTCTGAAAAAAGACGATTTGAGCTTTTTTTCTGTGTGCTTCAGCAAGAAAACGTTTCTCCGGGAGATTAAGTCTCTTAGCATTAACCGAGAGAACCTTAAGCGATAGAGGAACTAGAGAATGCACCCCAGAAGCCATGGTTGCTCAACAGTTGCAATACCAACCAAATCCCCACATGGACGAGAAGGGCTGTGAGTTGGGAAGGGGCGAATAAAGGGGGGGGGAGAGAAATAAAAAAAAAAGGGGGGGGGAGTTGGGGGAGAAGAAGGAAATAGAAGGAAAGTAAAGCAAAGAGGAAAGAATGGACAGGACTCGCTACAAGAAGGGGACCCAGAGACTGAGACCCTAGGGAGATATTCTACCCACCTCAAGCTGAGTGCCTATCCAAATCCCGGAAAGGAAACCCTACGTTAGGGTTATCCGGGTATAGTAAACCAGAGGTAACCTAAGCCCTGCTAAGCTACCTAAAAAATAGGAAAAATAAAAATACGTAAGAACATGAACAGAAAATCCAAAATTATACCGGAAGAACCAGGGGGAGTACCAGCTTCTCCTGAGGCGGGGATGAGAGCCTGTACCCGAGAACTACCACCCACCCCGCCGTCCAGCCCCCAGACTTCAGGTAGCCGTAATTCAATAAAGGAACCCTCTATCAGGTACTAGGACAGGAGGAATGGCTCGCAAGAACACCCCCACCCGCAGGCAGCGGGTTCCCACAAACCCCCTCCCCCCGAGTATCAGCTTCTCCAGCACCCACCCTAATATGGATTTCACCTCCCCTACACCTCGGCGTGGCAACGTCAGGAGGAGGTGCGCCGCATGCTGCTCGGTTTGTCAAACATATCCCCTGGCCGACCCGGCCCAAAAGGGAATCACCCCTATCCGAAGAGCTCGCTTACCCAATCTAGGATTGGCCCCTCCCTATCTTTCCGGGAGGGGGTTCCAGAGTCCCTGGAATCCAGAGGCCCCACCAAATATACATTAACAGTGAAATAAGAAATACCAAGCATCAGTTAACTTAAGGGAAAAGACATTTCACAAGACATTAAATAACTGTCCCTGAGAGGGTAACACAACGGATGAGGAGCCATACTAATATCTCTATGCCAACAGTCAAATGCCCCCAAAAGGGATTCAGACAACTTGAATCCAACATGGGGAATCCACAATCAACTGCAGTCAAATTTTGCATAGGTATATTGTAGCTTTGGGAATGTCCCTTGAAACCCCCGTGCTCCGCCCAAGGCAGAACCCCAGGGACTCCAGGGATCCCCAACACCCAACATCATAAAAGCCTTTCCAGGTAAAAGTACAGCAACATAAGCTTATCCCCACTGCATACTCCTCCAACCCCCACCTCACACAATTCACTATATTACCAGCACAATTTGGATATGGTCGCCATCCATAATGGCAAGGGAGGGAGGAACGGGGGAGGGAGGCGGAAAGGGGGAAGGAGAAGAAAAGAAGAATAAAAGGGAGGGGGTGGGAGAAGAGAGAGAGAGAGAGAGAGAGAGAGAAAGAGAAAGAGAGGGGGATCAGCGGAGGGAAGGGAAGAGGATGGGGGAAATGAGAGGAGGGGGGAAGGAAGGTGAGGGGAAAGGGAACCCAGGGAATCCCCACATCCCATGTCAAAGACTCATCACGGAATAACAACAAAGTAATAGACCTCCACTCAAGTTCATCGTGGGTACCTGTGGGGGAAGAGCACAATGAGCGCCCAAATAACAAAAAGCAAACAACAAGGAAGGAACCCCCAGAGTGAGTGAAATGCATAATGGTCCTCAGCAGATCGGTGTAGCATCAGAGGGGAGGTAGGTCAGGTAGCAAACTCCCATGTAGCTCATGATCAAGGCACCAGGATACTAAGCCCCAACGTAAGAAGGGGTCGAGAGCGAGTGAGACAAAGGCCCGTCTCCATACCATGCTACAGTACATTTAAGGTGAAAGGGAGAGCTGTTCCAATGCTCCGATAAAACTTGTGATGAGTTTACCACATAGTGCCCCAAAGCTCGGGGTGCGCTTGTCACAATCTCCAGCGAAGGTCCGTTAGGCCCCATAATGAACATTCCTGGCCACATAGCAAGGCCTAAAGTTTCAAGGAGCAATCCTGAGGTGACCCAGTGTCCATCCAAAAGCTAGCAAGGTAGGAGTGTGGGTAATAATAACAAAAAAAAGGGGGAGAAAAAAAGAAAAAAAAGGGGGGGGGGACAGTCAGTCACAAGGAGATGCAGGGGTCAGCTTACCGCGTCCTGTAGGAAGCTCTCAATGCTCCGTCCGCCGCCGCACTGAGTATGGCGACGCTCGTGGGCTCTCCTCAGTTTCCATGTCCCCTCGGAACCTGGGGGGGAGAGACATCGGATGACCTGCGTCGTCTTTGCCGGTTCTTCCGGGATCTTGGGGTGTCATCAAGCCGGGTGGGGATCCAGGGCTCAGGCTGGAAAAATGTGCTATACCAATCTGGTACATTGACTACCGGGATGCCAAGTGTATCGCAGAATTGCTGTAGGTCTGTCGGTGTTCTCAGAGCGGCCGTGCGATTACCCGCTGTAGCCTGCAAGCAGAATGGGAATTTCCATTTGTACAAAATGCGCCTGTCCCGTAGAATCTGTAGTAGGGGTCTCAGGTCCCTTCGGTGCTGCAGTGTGATGGCAGATAGGTCCTGGTACAGCTGAATGCGTGCCCCCTCATATTCCAAGTTGGCGTGTGTGCGCGCCAGGCGCAATATGTCTTCTTTTTGGAAAAAGCTAACCAGAGCGCATACTATATCCCTGGGGGGGTCTGTGTCTCTGCCTCTGGGCCTGAGCGCTCTGTGACAGCGCTCCATCTCTATGGGGGCATCAAGCGGTCTGCCTAGCACCGTGTTAAAGACAGCCCAGGCGGCTTGTTGAATGTGCTGGGGTCCCTCCATGGACTCTGGGATACCCCTGACACGTAGGTTCCTCCTGCGTCCCCTATTGTCTAAGTCCTCTAAATGCCTGTGCATCTCCATGAGGTAGTGGGCATGGGAGTCAGAGGCCTGCTGTACTTGCTGGATAGCCGCCCCATGTGACATGGCAGCTGCTTCCACGTGCTCTACTCGGGTGGTGATCGTTTTGATCTCGCCCTTTAGGTCTGCAATAGCAGTAAGCATGGCTGTTTTAATGTCCAGTGCGACTTGCTGCAGGTCCGCCATACAAAGCGTGCACAGGGTACATGTAGAGGGCGTACCTTGAGCCAGGCCTGAGGCGGTCGTGGAGGAGGCTGCGGGCGGCTCCAAACTCCAGTCCGCGGCTTGAGATGCGGACTGCACGTCCGTCGGCTGTGTGCGGAACATTACCGGTATGGTCTTGCTCAGCTGAGTAGAGGGATCGGGCTGCTGCCGGGTGGTTGCCTGGTTCTTACCCGCCATCGTGGCAGGTTAGATTTGAGGGATACTGCGAATTGAAGCGAATCTCAGGGTCTGGACGGCGGAGCTCTCTTGTTAGGCAGCCATCTCGCTCCGGATCCAGGCCACGCCCCCCCCTCATTGTGTTCTAACTGAAGGGGGGTGGGACATTGTATGAACATACGATCAGTAATTTCTCCCCCTAAAAGAATCGGAAGCTGTGTGTTTACACAATATATGTAAATCTTGCTAGGATTTAGTCTTTATGCCACAGACGCTTAAGAGTACAGCTATGTTTTTTGAGGCTTCTGGTATTGTTGGGTTGTAGTGGTAAGGGTCTGATTCTGTGTGTAGTGAGGGGGGCCAATGTGTCCAGGGTGGATGACAGTAAAGTGGCCAGGTTGGGGCAGGACAGGGCTGAGATTCTTTCTTAGCAATGATCTGGCAGAAAAAAGAAGATAAGGATTAAGATGACGAAGGTTTCTATGGATAATGATTAGGTTGTCAAACAGCAAGGTAGAGGAAGACAAGGAGAGATTAAAGCGTATAAACTGGTGATCAGAAAAAGGAAAAATAATGTTGGAGAGGTTGCAAGGAGTGCATAGGTAGGTGAATACATGGTCAAGGCAGTTTCCATCAGAGTGAGTAAAAGCTGTGTGCTCATTGTTGCAGGTTAAAAGAGGAAGTTAGGTTTAGATGTAGCAGGAGTGTTAAGATTACCAGGGATGTTGAAGTTAGACATGTGCACTGCCGAATAATTTGTTTGTTTTCGTTTCATTTGTTTGGGGGGGGGGGGGGTGGGGGTTCAGTTTTTCAGGTCATTCGTTATGAACGATATTAGTTATTTCAAATACCGTATTTTTCGCTCCATAAGACGCACCTCCCCCCCCCCCAACAAAAAAAACAGGGGGAAATGTGTGCGTTTTATGGAGTGAATACTGACCAGGGGAGCCGCTGATAAGGGGACCGTTTTGACGGCAGAACGATGCCCTATGCATCTCTCTGCCCCAGCTAAATCCTGTTTCTCCCCTGTCTTTAGCTGTTACAGGGGGAGAAACAAAAGGGTATTGTTCTGTATTTACCCCCACAGGGTCGGTATAAATATGTCAATTATGTGGGCATTGTTATGTTAATGAGGTTGGTCGTCGCGATTCATATGCAAATTACACTCACACCTCTGCAATCCGTCCACCAAGAAGATGTAAACAGCATGCAGGTGAGCATAGGGGGCATGTAAAAGTAATCAAAGGTTTGAGGTGAGCAGAGGAGGTGTGCAGAGGTGCAGAGTTGAATGGGAAGGAGGGGTTGGAGTGCAGAGGTTAGAAGATGAGGTGTTTGGGGGACAGAGGTTAGCAGATGAGTTAGAGGGGCAGAGTTGTACTGCGATGGAGATAAGAATACAGAGATTAGTAGAGAGATGGGGGGGGGGATACTGTATATAAACCTGTTACATCACTGCTCAGTGTAAATGTCTCAATACATTGGTGCTTGATACAAATACTCCTGTTGTGGTCATGTAAATGTCCCAGGTACATTGGGGATCAGTGTAGGGTGCCCCCTTACATTGATTGTCAGTGTAGAAATATTATTCTGTTATGTTTTATTAAATATTTTAGTAAACCATTTGGTTTAGGATATTTTTTTATTTTTTATATATTTTCCTCCTCTAAAATCTAGGTGTGTCTCATGGTCAGGTGCGTCTTAAAGCGGAGGTTCACCCTCAAATTGAACTTTATAGCTAACCTTTCTCCAGCCTTAGTAAATCGCTGCTGCATTGTCATTTTTTGTCATATGTGTACCCTTACCTGTATTCTTGCTGACTTCCGGGTCTTCTTCCCTGCGGGAGTGAATGAATGAATGAAAACTTATATAGCGCAGCACATGCGAACTTAATCGCCTCTTGGCGCTCCTTTTCCCCCGAAGACTCTAGGACTCCTGGGATTACAACTGGGCGTGTATTCTAAATGACGTCACCCGTTGTCATGGTACTGACTGTAATCAGGAAGTGTTAACGGCGAGGCTCACGCTGCGCACCGTCAACACGGCACATCTGCGAGATCCTGCGGTGCATGATGGGGGCATTCCGTGAAGAAATCCAGGAAGTGTTTGCTTGTGGGATTCAAAATGCCCACAAGCAAGATGGAAAAGCCCTGGAGGATTTTTTTTTTTTTTTTTTTTGTACAATAGTTTTTTATTGAAAGTTTTCAAAAGTACAAAAGTAGGAAAACAGAAAAACATTCACATGTATTCCCAAGGATCAGCAGGGGAAATCACATACATTGACAACTCCAGAAGCAAACAGGGTAGATCAGCAAGAAACATATGAGTACGAGCAAGGCAATCATATTGAAGACAACAATTCAAAGTAGGGGAGGGAGATATCGTCTTTGTCACTTGTCATACTCTGGGGAGTGCATGGAGGAGTAACATGGGGGGAAGTCGAGTAAAGTGAATAGGGTCAGGAAAGAGAGGGAGAGTAGGGGAAGGGCGAAAGAAAGAAAAAAAAAAAAGAGGGGGGGGGAAGGAGAAAGGGAAATAGGAAGGAGGGGAGGGGGTGGGGGATGAGATGGATACCTGAGTATTCATTATCATAAACTTTCACATAGACAGTTGTTCAGAACATATCAAAAAGAACATAACCTAGGTAGACATTCCAAAGTCACCATATCACCGCACCTTGAACCAGTCAGTCCAGGGCTTCCACTGAGTATCAAATTTTGCTCTCCTACCCTCTCTGCTCGCCAGCAGGGACTCAAAGACATAGTTGTTCCTGGTAACTTCCAGGACCTCAGATACGTTTGGCACATTGTGTGATTTCCAATTTCTAGTCAGCAACAATCTGGCCGCCAGCAGGATGTGAGTGACTACAACTCGAAAATCTGTGGGGAATCCTTCGATTCCCAAGTTCAGTACTGCCAGTTCCGGGCAGGGGGGTGTGAGTATACCTGTTATGCGTGAGATGCATCTAAAGACCCCCCTCCAGTAACTCGTGAGGTTCCTACAGAGCCAAAAAACATGAAAAATATTGCCAACCTCTCCACAATTCCTCCAGCACAATGGGGAGGTCGAAGAGTAAAATTGGGCTAAACGATATGGTGTTAGGTACCACCGCAGAGCTATCTTTTGGGACAGCTCCCAATGGTTAATACATCTGGAGGCTTTGTATATGAGTTTAAATGAATACTTCCATTGGTTTGGAGAGAATGTTTTGCCCAAATCGGTTTCCCATTTACAAAACGGGGGGGACTTTTTAAAGAGAAGCTTATCTTGGAATAGGTTATAAAAAAGGGAGATACCTTTAGGGGGGAGGGTCGAACTAGTGTAAAACTGCCATACGGCGCTGTGGATCAGTACATTTCGAGAGTGTAGTGATTTGAGGAAATGGGACGCTTGCGAGTGCCTGAAACTGTCCAACTGTGTCAAACCAAAGTCCGCGGTCAGCTCGACAAACGGCTTTATGATGTTTCGGCAATATAGGTCTTCAACCCTGGTAAGGCCCTTGGCGGCCCAGCTGGAGAAGGAGGCGTGTGGCACTGCTGCCGACAAGGTTTCAATCGGAATTGGTACAGAAATAGTACTGGAGGACGTGTACGCCAAGGCACATAGATCCCTCCAGGCTAGTATGGTAGCCTGAATAGTCGGTGGTAGATGGCGCAACGGGAGAGGTCTCCAAGAGTCGAGTATCAAAGCACTGTAGAGGTCTTTGGTCGGGCTAAGGGCCTTTTCTATATCACACCAGAGAATGTCAGGGGTTGGGGAAATCCAACGTCTAATCTGGGTAAGTATAGCCGCTCGGTGGTAATCTTTGATGTCGATCATGCCCATGCCCCCTATCGATCTGTGCGTGATCAACAGGGACCTTGCGCATCTCGGCCGCTTGGTGCCCCATATGTAGCGATTAAGGATACCGTTTAGGGACCTAAGGTGATTGGGCTTCAGAGGGATGGGTAGTGTGCGGAAAATATACAAGATTTGGGGGAGGAGCAACATTTTGAAGGAGGCCAAGCGTCCCGACCACGTTAGTTCGACCTTGGCTAGGTGAGTGGAGCCCTGGAGGATTTTTTATAACTTCTTCTTTCAGACAAAACAGGAAAGAACAGACGTAGCAGCGCCTAGCAGGTGAGTAGTACCTAGCTAGCTCTGTTACCAGGCTTTGGAGATTTAAAAAAAAATAGCTAAACCCGCGGAACCCCCGCTTTAAGGAGCGATAGTTACGGTAAATTTGCAACTTTGGGAAAATTAGAATTCCTTATGTTACATTCGTTTAGATGCAGTGGGCCAGATTCACGTACATCGGCGCATTTTTTGACTGGCGTAGTGCACCTCCTTTACGTTAGACTGCCGCAATGTAGCGGCGCAATCGCCATATTCTCGTTTGATTTGCGCAGAAATTGTGCAACGTAATTTCAGAGGCGTAAAGCGGAGTAATTCAAATTGGGAAGGACGTGGGCGTGTTACATTGAAATGAGCCGTGACCCCATGCAAATGAAGGGCCGGCCAGCTCGCGCATGCGCACATGAAGCAGACCATGGTCAGCACCTCTGTGCGCATGCTCACAACTCTGGAACGGCGCAATCAGTGAAATTGGAAGTGGACCCGGGCAACTTTGTGAACTATGCAGACAGCATAAATAGACAGACACAAACGCACTTCCTTTGCAAAAGTACATCCCTTTGTATCCCTTCCTATACAGCAAGGTGCTTTTGTTCTGTTGTTTATTAGCGTTTGTTTGTTTGTTTGTGACGTGTCTTTGAGATATTTGGGGACTGTTTTGCAGAGTGATTTTTGTCTTTTATGTGTTTTCTTTGTTGTTATTTTGTTTAAATTAGATTTTTGCTGGGCATTTTTTATTTTTGTTGGTCAATTTATTTATTTTTTTGGTTCTGTTTGTGAATGATTTTGGAATGTGGGGGTGACATTCCTGACGGAAAAGGGGTGTCACCCTCATTTGTGGTGGAGAAGTGATCCCCAGGTCCGTGTGAATGGTGTATGAATGTACAGTGACATAATTGGAGCCGTGGCATGGCGTTGCTGCTCACAAGTCCTGCATGGTGGGCTTGTGCCAATCCAATGTGATGAGGATGTGGTGTATGTGATTTAGGAACCACAGTGGTGTCCATGCATGCATTCTCATTGTGCTATGATTAATGTGTGTGTTTAACGTGCAAAGATGCCTAATGTGAGCTGGCTCCTGGTTGCTCTTCCCTCAGAAGACGGGCTATCCTCGGTTAGGGGGGGATTGTCTGGTTCAGGGGTCAGGTCATCACGTATGTCCAGGCCCTTTATCACTGCAAAGTTGTGCAGCATGCAACATGCACCAATGATCTGGCATACAAAGTTTGGGGAATACAACAGGGTACCATGGGGGGTTCCGTATAGGAGTCATGAGATGGGGTCCCAGTGCATATGCAGAGTCACCCTGAAGGGATAAGACAGGAGGATGTTAGTAGTGCATGTGCCCCTTGTGATTTCAGCATCATGGGGGGGGACAGTCATGCCTGCCACCCATGTCACTCACCAACCAGCCAGCTGTCCCCATACATGTTCTGTTCGAAATCTGTGGGGATGGGGCTAGGATTGTATATGTAGCTGTCATGGGTGTCATGGGTGGTGTCATGTGTTGGGCTGGTGATGTCCTCCTGCAGGTTTGTGGTTAATTCCAGGATGGCATGAGGGGTGAATCTGAAGATTCGAGACACCTCAGAATCACTCATGCCAAAGATGTCTATGCGTGTGTGATATATCAAGTGAAGAGTGATGGACTTGTATCAGATTAGATTATTATATCCATCAAGGTTTTAAAGGGCTATTGAAAGATAGCGAGACCGTGTTTGTAATGTGTATGTATGTTATGTATTGATGTATATATCTATGTATTTTTTTTGTAAAAATGTTTATAAAAGCAAAGTAAAATTTTTTGGAAAAAAAAAAAATCCTCTCCCGTGCCCTCCTCCGTGCCCTCCTCCTTCTTTGCTCATCTAAAGTCAGTAGTATAGCTATGAGCATGGATGCCACTGGCATGTTGGCATACAGTTTGTTGGGCAGCAAGTGTGACTGCTCAGCTCCTCACTAACAGTGTTGCTTTAGCTGACATGTGAGACGTATTGTCTAATTTTATACCACATTTTATATGGTCTAATTTTAGACAGAACGTGCAGCTGTTGCGCACAGCGCGTAGCCTGCGCTGCAACAATGTTCTTTTGTTGATCCCCGTAACTCCCTCATTAGCATATTTGAATAGCAAATCAATGGTGTGTCTAGCGCAGTTTTGCGCGGACGGATACGCCTGTCTATCGAAATTACGCCGGGCAAAAAAAAGTAGAGTTCTTGCGTATCTCGTTTTGGGCATGCGGCGCATCTAAACGAATGCGCAAATTTAGACTTACGCCGCACATCTCCTGTAACGCCGGCGTAATCGCTCTGTGAATCTGGCCCAGTATTCTTTATTTCCAAAATACAAAATTTGAAAAAACTAACTAACGAAAATCAGAAATAATAACTAATAATAACTAACTATAAAATTATATTTATTGGAATTTATTGGATAATTACACATTATCCGAATTAACGAATGCTTCATCTAAATGAATGGAACATAACAAATTAATAATAAATTATAATAATTCAAAAATATTATTCATTTTTATTATTATTCATTTGTTACATTCCATTAATCTAATTGTGACATTCGTTATTTCGGATAATTTGTAACTTTGGATAAATTTGTATTTGTTACCTTCACTAACAGCCAAATTTAAAAGGAAATTCCAAAACCTATAATATAATAGTTATTATTAGTTAGTTAGTTAGTTATTATTTTGTAATTTTCAGGTTCTTGAATTTTTAGACTTTCGTTCTTATTTTAGTTCTTTTGAATTTCAGATTTCCAATTTTATGAAAAATGTGTTAAACAAATTTTACTAATTCTCAAAGAAACTAGACAGAATAGATGAATACAGTGAGCTTCAAATGACGAGAGGGACAGAGAAGGAGGTGAATAAAGGACCTGAAAAGTGCTTTGAGGGGATATGAGGATTCCAACTCAACCTACCTTTTGTCCACTAGGCCTGGAAGAGTGAGTCCAGAGGAGGTGACATGGGAGAGGGCAGCACGAGAGGAAAAATCAGTTTCTTGAAGCCAGGCTTCAGTAATTGCAAGTTAGTTAAAGGAGCGTGCAATAAAAATGTCATGGACAGAGGTGAGTTTGTTACAGACAGAGAGTGCATTCCAAAGGGCACAGGAAAAGGCTGGTTCTAGGAAGAAGTTATAAGTAATCAGACAATTGGCGGCACCACCAGCTCCAGTGGTGTGTCTCATTCTGGATCCTTCCTAGCTGCCAGAGGATTGATCCAGTGAGCTGAGAAAATATGTAGCATTACTGCCAACGCTTCTTAGATCATGTCTTGTATACCTTGCCACAAACAGACTGGTCCAGTGACACTGACACATTGGATTCCACATGCTGGTAGATTGCAGGGAAGGCTTTCTCAGCAAAACAATTGTGGCAGGCTACCTGCTACTAAATGGGACTCATTTCACAGAGCAGCTGAAAAGCCAGCAGTTTTTACCAAGCTGCCATTAAGGGCTTGGACACAGGGGTTATTTAGGCACTTTTTTCTTATCTGCTCTAGGAGCTGTAAAAAAAAGAAAAGACACATGCATTGATAAGGATGCTGCTAGAGACAGCCGGGTTGGTATAGAGGCAATCTCTGATAAGGTTCAAGTCTTCGCTTGATCACTTTTTGCTTGATGTGGCATATCCTAGGCCTTTGAAACCCTTTATGAGGCTTCCCTTCCTGTCATTATAGGCCACAAATGTTGCAGTGGATGCCACAGAATAAAGTTGTAGAGAGCGGAAAGATTCAGAAAGTGAGGACTGAGGAGGAGGAGGATGAGGAGGAGGGATGCCTTTTTTGCTGTTGACTTGCCTCACTAAAGGTGCTGATTACACTGATCTCTGTAGTGAAGAGAAAAGTGTTTCCCTATGCATGTGGTAGCCATAAGGCTGGTATTTTTAACATGGCTGATATGCTATGTGAACTAGCCTTGGATTGGCAGTAGCCTGTACCTGAGGGGCAGTGTTGCCAGGTAGATTAGGATCAGGGGCGGACTGACAACTCATGGGGCCCCTGGGCAAAAGGGGATTATGGGGCCCCTGGCAATAGGAGATTATGGGGCCCCCAGGCAATAGATTATAGAGCCACAGAGTATAAACACACACATACAGTATACATACACACAGAATACACATACACACACTGAAAAGGTACTGGAGAGGTAGGGCAGCTATAATCTTGGGATTTTTACAAAAAACACAGATTTTTACATACTGTCCCTGGTTTTACTGAGGCTGGCAACCCTGATGGGGCCCCCTAGTGGCATGGGGCCATCGGGCAATGCCCAGGTGCCCGAATGGTCAGTCCGCCCCTGATTAGGATGGCTATTCCCTCCAGTCAACCTATTTGTTTTGGTTTCTTTGTATCTATGGATTGCATAGGTTGTTACCGACATGTGATGAACATTTCATGTCATTAAAACCTTTAGAAATATATTTACCTAGAAAAATGGTGACGTGTTCAATACTTATTTTACCTGCTGTATATAGTGAATAAAAATGTTTACATTTACTTATTAGAGAAAGCAAAATGTTTTAGTCATTTCTGTTAGTGCTTGGATTTACACCATAATGCTATATACACAATCTTTTCTGGGAGAAGCCATAGTAAATATCTGCAGCAGCCAGGTACAGAGCATATCCCTGATACTGCAATGGGAGCATGGGTTCACATAAAAGGTACTCGTTTTACCTTTAAAGCTGGAAAGACCTTCCTTTTTAAGATGAACTGTAGTGCCTTATGGTATACCCTGTTGGGGATTGGGAGTTCCATCCTAATAAAATGAAGACTCATTTACAAATAGACTAATTTTAGAAAAAATAGACTCTTAATTATAATGGTCTAATAAGCTGTTCAATTAAAAAGACTGTGTAGGGAGGGATAGAAAGTTTTTATTAACCATAATATATATATATATATATATATATATATATATATACATTTTTTTTTAAATGCTTAAATGCCACAGACAATGAAAAATATCCACTCTTCCCCATTATTTTTACCTGGTATCCACTTAGGCCTCGTACACACGAGGGGATATGTCCGCTGAAAACGGTCCGATGGACCGTTTCAGCAGACATCTCCGCTCGTGTGTATGGGCTAGCGGACAGATTTCTCCACCCGACAGATTTCAAAGCATGCTTTGAAATCTATCCGGTGGGAATCTGTCCGCCCGACATGTCTGCTGGTTAGTACACTTACCAGCAGACATGTCGTCCCCCACCGCCGCCGCCGAATGGATTCGGCGCATGCGCGGAAGTGTTTAACTTCCTGGTGCGGTGACGTGGCGGTGACGTGGCGGCGTCAGCGTCACCGCCGCGTCACCGCCACGTCACCGCGCCGTCCGGCGGCGGGGAATTTGATCCGATGGTGTGTACACGCCATCGGATCAAACTCCCGATCGGACATATCCGATGGAAATGGTCCGCGGACCGTTTTCATCGGATATGTCCGATCGTGTGTACGAGGCCTTACAAGGAATGATAACTGATACATTCACATGAATGAAAACAAAAAGCACTTGTACTTTTATATAAATAAGCAACATGAAATGGCGATATAATAATGAATAAAGCAAACAAAGAAAGATCAGCCTGTCTATGGAAAAGTTTAGTAATAATATCCTCTTGTCATCTAAAAAAAATGGTTCTTTAAACCAATATCACCAAATTGTTTTGCAAAAAGATGTTCTAACAATGAACCTATATCTAATCGTTTCTCTGTGTCATTTAATGGTACTACGTGCTACTTGCATTTCGTTAATGTGTATTAATAAACCTAATTAATAAAAATGGCTTGCACTGATTATAGATTTTTTGAATATATATCTAAACACTTATCTAGTTATCTATTGAATAACCTGCCTCTCCTCTGACACAAGTTTTTATCAATTGATATCCTTTGTCTCTAGAAGAGCTGCATTTGTTAGCAATATAATGTAAAGACAGCCCCTATACAGAAACAAAAAGGTGCAGTGACAAACAGTAACTGATCACCTTTTACTTAAAATATGAGACCAGTAAAAAATTCTCTTTTTTATAATACAGTATGTACCCTTGTTAATGTCATGTATGCTATTTTTTCCTGCTATGCTGAAAAGCAAGAAACCCTTGACCCACATATTTGTTACCCTCCTCCTATCTTATAACACATATATGCGGAGGCAGGAAAAGTGCATACCCCCAACACCTGATGTTATCGATGAGGGACACTTAAGGGGACAGTGAACCATATATGGCAAAGTGTTTTCTGTGGATGTGCTTAAAAAGTGGGTGTGGTTAAATTAATATGGCCAAGAGGGGACAATCAAGTACCCCAGGTAAAGTAGCAATGTGGTGAAATATCAGGAGTCTAAATAGACCCCTGATGTCTCACCTTTGAGACAGAGAAAGGAAATGAGGGCATAGATTCCGCAGTCTCTTTCTCTCAGCTGCACTGGACACTGAATTAAGAGAAAGCGCCCTGCACAGAGGCTCCTGTTTATTCACAAACTAAAGCATAGTAAACACAGATTACTATACTTTAGTTATGAATGAACACAGGCACAACCATTACTGAACACTCACTGTGAACCCAATCCTCCTGTGCCCTGCAATGGATCTAGCTGGTGGGAGGGAAAGAAGGAGAGCTGGCAGCACTGCCAAGTAAGGGGGCCACACAGAGCTGCAGGGGGGGTCGAAAAGTGGAAGGGAGTTAATGTGCCAGGAAGGAGATGGCACAACTGGAAACAGTCCCCCTGTTTGGCTCTCCCTACCGCAGTTGCAGCCAGCGGAAGAGAGAGGAGGAGAAGGTGGAAGTGCTGTGGGAGGGGGAGTACACAGAGGGGTCGGAGAAGGATGGTGGGGGTGAAAAAAAAAGGGGAGGGGGATCGCTGGGTGCGGGGACAGGAACAGAACCCCTCTACAGCACAGCCAGCAGGAGGATAAACTGGCTGTGCTACAGGGAGATCAGAGCCTAGGGGACCCAGGATCGGAGCCAGGAGATTAATGAAGCCCAGTGCTGGTAATTGTTCCAGCACTGGGCTCCGAAATGTATCCTGGATCTGCTGGGATTTCAATGAAATCTCATGAGGTTGGGAGGTATAAAAGTGGAGTTTATTGCCCAGCTTCCACATGTATGTGTCCATGGAGGTTTGAGGTGGTGTGTTGAGAGCATGCTCACAGCACTCTGTTTAAGCTGTCTCTGACAGTGCTTTGTCATGGCTTTGGGCCAGTGGGAAGGGCTCCTGATCATGTAACCACTATGAAAGCCAACAGCAGTCACTTGAGTTGCCTCTGGCATCAAAACCCACCTGAGGGCTGCCTGGAGACAGCGTTAAGGTGTTAACCATAGTCCTATGTAACATAATTTATCGTTCTAAATGTCTTATGCAATATATTAATATAACACATATATTATATGAATGAATATATTAAATAACACGAAAAATAATACATATATAATAAATGTATTATTAGGAATACCTCAATAAATGTACAAATAAAATCAAAGCTAACGCTACAAACATATACAAAGGGATCCTTGCAACCAACTAAACTACATTTAAAATATTAAGGCCCTACTCGCAGGCAATATACAGTATTCAAATGACAAGAGCTAAATCAATCCATTGCCATTAGTGAACCTCTGCATGAATCACAGTCAACAAGTCAAGTTCATCATGTGGCCACTATTATAACTGTTGTCTTCTCCGAAGCACTATGCTCTTTGCAATCAAACTTTGTAATAACAAGAATATTCTGGGCTTCCAGGAAAATAAGTGGAATGTATATGTTCTGTTACCATGGTAATTCTCTCCACAATTTCCTAACTGCTGCCCAAGTATACCTTTCTGTAACAGCAAGCATGGTAACAGACAATATTTGACATCTTACATCTACCAAACAGCAGCTATCTTAGCCATCTGATATGTTGCCAAAGCCACTTTTCCAGTATGAATACTGTGCAATAATATTAAATAAATATCAGCCTTTCCAGGGCAAGATGCAAACTATGGATGTAAGTTTTATCAAATCTCAGGATATGACATTTGAAAATACTCAGGAATGATCACTACCAAAGTAATCTTGTTCAGATTATGATTTAGGTAGGATAGCATTATGATGTAAATACCTCTGCATGGCACCCACTTTTCTCCCTAGTGTTCCTCATCCTAGGAATTCGCTACTTCTTTTTTTTTTTTTTTTTTTAGCTTTTCAATATATATATATATATATATATATATATATATACACACACACACACAGTGCCTTGAAAAAGTATTCATACCACAAGAAATTTTCCACATTTTATCATGTTACAACCTAAAACTTAAATGTATTTTATTTAGATTTTATGTGATAGACCAACACAAAGTGGCACATAATTGTGAAGTGAAAGGAAAATGATAAATGAAAATGATTTTGTACATTTGCCCACTGACAAAGAAATAATCAGTCTATAATTTTAATGGTAGGTTTATTTTAAGGCCGCGTACACACGACTAAATAAATCCGATCAAATCGTTCTGACAGACCGTTTTGTTTGGATTTGTCTGCTGGGATATATTGGTTTGATCGTGTACACACGATCAAACCAAAATCTCCGCCGACAGACGGCGCGGTGACGTGGCGGTGACGTTGACGCCGCCACGTCACCGCACCAGGAAGTAAAAAACTTCCACGCATGAGTCGAATCCATTCGACGCATGTGCGGGCAGATATGTCCGCTGGTTAGTGTACTAACCAGCAGACATGTCGGACGGACGGGTTCCCAGCAGACAGATTTTAACCACTTTAGCCCCGGACCATATTGCTGGTCAAAGACCAGAGCACTTTTTGTGATTCGGCACTGCGTCGCTTTAACTGACAATTGCGCGGTCGTGCGACGTGGCTCCCAAACAAAATTGGCGTCCTTTTTTTCCCACAAATAGAGATTTCTTTTGGTGGTATTTGATCATCTCTGCGGTTTTTATTTTTTGCGCTATAAACAAAAAGCGACTATTTTGAAAAATATCCCCAAAAAAGATATAAAAAAACATATTTTTTTCCTCAGTTTAGGCCGATACGTATTCTTCTACTTAGTTTGCGCAAAATTTTAGCGTTTACAAAAAAAGGGGTAGTTTTGTGGCATTTTTATTAATATTTTTTTTTTACTAGTAACGGCGACGATCAGTGTTTTTTTTCGGTACTGCGATATTGTGGCGGACACATCGGACACTTTTGACACATTTTTGGGACCATTGGCATTTTTATAGTGATCAATGCTATAAAAATGCATTGGATTACTATAAAAATGCCATTGGCAGTGAAGGGGTTAACACTAGGGGGCAGGAAAGGGGTTAAGTGTGTTCCTGCTTGTGTTCTAACTGTATGGGGGGGTGGACTCACTAGGGGAAATCACTGATCTTCTGTTCATACATTGTATGAACAGAAGATCAGCGTTTCCCCCGCTGACAGGAACGACAGGAACGAGAGCTATGTGTTTACACACATAGCTCTCGTTCCCCGCTTTGTAACGAACGAGCGCACGTGCGTGCCCGGCAGCGATTGCGCCCGCCGGGCACGCGCGCGGGACTCGGGGGACGAGCGGGGGCGTGCGCGCGGGCCGTCAGAAGAGCGTGCGTGCCCCCTAGCGGCCGCTAAAGGTAGGACGTAGAGCTACGTGCTTTAGCCCAGCAGTGCCACCGTCTCGCCGTATAACTGTGGTGGGCGGTTGGCAAGCAGTTAACCTCCCTGGCGGTATGATTCTTTCAGATTTTAGGTGCTAAAAGCGGTACCATTATTTGCAAGGGAATTTGGCGTTTTATACTGTAGGCTTGTAATTCTTAGTAATAACTCACTGAAATCTATCCAAACAAGAGTCTAATAGGCATCCTGGATATGATTTTTTTTTTTTTCTTATTAAAAATTATAATATAATAAATAATTATAAAAAATTATAACAAATAATAATATAATTATAGTAAAAATTATTCAATAATGTAATCAAATCAAAATCACTGAAATTTGCTCAGTTGCAGAATTTTTGCTGTCATTATTATTATTTTTTTTATGACGAATTTCCCCATAAATCGCTATCGCTAAATTCTGCAAGTGATTCTGATTTATTATCGCTGTTTTTTAGCTGCTCTAAAACAATTTTTGCCATAAAGGGACACTTTTGGTTGCTATGGGCAATCTACAGTTTGCAGGGAGTAAGAACAGTTTTTATTATATAAAAGGACATGTAGTGTACAGGGCAGACCACTAGGGACATGGGGGGTGTGTATTTTTTACATACAGTACTGTAATCTATAAGATTACAGTGTACTGTATGTATAGTGTTTGTTTACTTTTTTAAATTTGGCGCCGTTCCCCCCCCTACGTCGCGACGCTCGCAGGGAAGGGAATTGGCGGAACACACAGCATCAGGCGGACATCCGGCCGCCGTGTACTGCAGGGATTCATCGCTGGATCGCAGAGAAAAGGTAAGTAAACTTTTTTCTGCATCCAGCGAGGCAAGTCCGTGTGTGGCACGGGGTTACCGATCGTAGCTTAAAAATCTCACCCCGTGCCACACACGGGAAGACCGCCAGGGAGGTTAAAGCATGCTTTAAAATTTGTCTTGGAAAGGAGAAAGAAAACTGCGCTAAAATTAATGAATACAAAAATAAAGAGAACTCCAACAAAATTACAGTGCGCTCTCCCCAGGTGCTGCGATTTTCATGTATACAATAAATACAAGAAACAAAAGTAGAAAAATATATAAATCGGGCTACCTTAAAACATAAATAAATGCAAGACATAAATAAAAAGGGGCTGGCTGCTGAATTGAAAAAGTGACCAGTGATGGCCGCTGTGCACAACGCAGTCACCTTGAAAGCGTGATGATACTGTATTTATGATGAACCAAAAACAAAACAAACAGCAAAAAAGACACAGCTGATATAATATGGGTGACCCTCAACTGAGTGTGGCTTGATTAACACAGTCCAAAAAATTAACAATCAAAAAGTCCATAAGTGAAGATTGATAGAACACCCGTGCTTCTAGATAAGTAGACGTGTCCAAAAAAAACCCACATTTATGTATTTATGTTTTAAGGTAGCGTGATTTATATATTTTTCTACTTTAAAATGTGTCTGCTGGAAAAACCTGTCTGTCCGCCCGTACACACGATCAAATTTATCTGCTGAAACGGTCCGTCGGACCGTTTCCAGCAGATAAATTTGATCGTGTGTACGCGGCCTTACAGTGAGAGACAGAAGAACAACAAAAAATATTTTGTTCTAGTGGGCGTAACAAAACAGGTAGACAATATTCACATAGGGACAAACCCCCTACAGATGGCCCATCAGATGGTCCAACCACAGGCTTTTCAGCACAACTGATTCCCGCTATGCCACCACGCTTGATGTTCTCACATGTTACCTGAGTATACCTGAGTGTGGCGTTTATAGATGTTACTACGTCCAATCACCCTCTGCATGAGGTATGGGAATTTAGGATGGCATTTGTGCTAAGAAAATCTGCACCAGCTCATTGGAAAAAAGCTTGACGGAGGGCTGTAAGTACTATATGTAACATCATGTTTATGCTTGGTGAGAGTTATGTGTACAGGATGTGTGTTATGTGTGGAGAGATACCCATTTGATCTGGAACCCTCCCTGTCTGGAGGAAAAGAGATTTCACCTCCAAATACGGAAAGGTTTCTTCACAGTAAGAGCTGTGAAAATGTGGAACAGACTCCCTCCAGAGGTGGTTCTGGCCATCTCAGTAGATTGCTTTAAGAAGGGCCTGGATTCTTTCCTAAATACACATAATATAACTGAGTACTAAGTTCTATAGGTAAAGTTGATCCGGGGTAAATCCGATTGCCTCTCGGGGGATCAGGAAGGAAATTTTTCCCCTCCGGTAGCAAATTGGATCATCGCTCTGCTGGGGTTTTTTGCCTTCCTCTGGATCAACTGTGGGTATGGAGTTGGGTGTATGGGATGTACTGTGTTTTATTTTGTTTGTTTATTTTTATTTTTTTATGGTTGAACTGGATGGACTTGTGTCTTTTTTCAACCTGACTAACTATGTAACTATGTAACTATGTATGTATGCCAGCAGTGACATTTACTGGATACCAGTGGCCTATCAGTACTCAAATGTACCAATGAGGATGTATTACACACCCCGATTTTTCACCTGCTGGTTGCTGGGCTATTCCCACACATGGATTAATTCCAATTATAGAACAATACATATACCAGTTCATTGATTAGCACTTATCCTTCATGTCTATGGGATGGACTACCAGTGCCTGATATATTCCCTGTAGCCGATGAACTTCTTCCCTGGCCTAGTCTTCAGGGACTTTCTAGCTGCCTGCATTGTGATTCTCCACACATACAATCCTTGACCATGACTGACTACTTTTAGCAGGTTTTTCAGGAGGGTAGCTTCTGTGGTGGGCTTTGCTAGCACTGTGGTGAGGTTCCCCATTCGCCCATTGAGGTTTTAAGGTGTGACACTGTCCGCAGTGGGGATAGATCCTGCCACACAGTAGCTCATTTTAGGGCCATTTTTCTGTAGGGGTTCTTTTTGGGGATAGGTTAGACCCAGCTTTCATGAGCTGGAATCCCTCACCCCAATTATATAGCATAGGTGTGTGGGGGGTAATCTTTTAGTCAGGGTTGGGTTTTAGAGAGGATGGGTTAGGGGAGTTTTATGCTGGGTGGGAACCTGCATTGTCTGGCTTCTAGGGGGGCCAGTTTGGTGTCAAATGCTGATATTTTTACTAGGGATGTCCCGATACCAAGCATTTCCCCAAGTGCTTGTACTTGGGGGAAATGCTCCGATGCTTCACCCGATACCTGGGCAGTCAGGATCGGTGCGGCAGGGGAGTTGCAAGCACCGATCTACCCCCTTTTTAGCTGTTTTGGTTAAAGTTATACAGCGGTGATTGGTGCTTGTAACTCCCCCCAAAGCCACACCAATCACCGCTGACTGTCCCCCTCCGTGCTCCGTGCTGTCTTTCCCTCTCCATGCTCCGTGCTGTCTTCCCCCCTCCGTGTGGTCTCATCCCCTCCATGCTGTCTTCTCCCCTCTGTGCTGTCTTCCCCCCTCCGTTTTCCTATCCCCCCTTCATGCTACTCTCCCCCTCAATTTGTCAAGATAAAGAGCGGAGGTAGGAGCCGGCTCCAACCTTTTCCAAATAAACAGAGTCAGTGATCACCGACTCTGTCCATTCACATAACTGAGTATTGTAACCTGTGTTTACGATGCTTCAGTTTATGGAGGAGAGGAGCTTCTCTCCATTCATTTTAGCTGAGGCTGCAGAGAAAGGGACTGGGGAATCTGTGTCCCTAGTCCCTTTCTCTGTCTTAAAGGGGAGATGTCAGGGGTCTGTTAAGACCCCTGATAGACAGACTCCTGATATCTCACCAAAGACCCCCAACAGGGCTGATTAAAAAAAAAAAAAAGTTGCAATAAATATATATATATATTTTTTTTAAATAATAAAAAAAATGTAAATAAAAAAAAAAACACACTGACAATCCACCCCACCCCCCATCCTTAAAAAAGAAAGAAATCACTGTATAAACAATTGTAAAAAAAAAACTGCCATTGTCACATGACATTAAAAAAAAGTATGGTAATCGGTATCGACGAGTACTTGAAAAAAAAGTATCGGTACTTGTACTTGGTCTCAAAAAAGTGGTATTGGGACAACCCTAATTTTTACCTTTTGATAAATAAATTTGTTAGGTGACTCTTCATGGGTGTGTTATATCTTTTTTTTGTATATATAGATATATACTAGCCTGTGTGAAAAAACTGTAGCTGCACCCATAGACAGTGCAGAAGTGAGAGTAGCTACGAAGAAACAGGAAGTGCTGTCATTTGCAGGATCGCCAGGTGAAAATAAAAGAAAACAGCCTAATAAAATACTACTGCAACCACCACATCTAAGGACTCTTAAACTTTAGGGAGCGAGGTGGTCAATAGAACTGGTTTCCTGGGATTCTGTCATCATGAAACTTGTCTTATTATTTGTCTTTTGTGGGAAAATATTCTTAGAGTGTATTTGTTTTACATTGGTAAAGGCACCTGACTGTAAGTTTCTTTGAGATTCAGCTTCAAATGAAGAGTTTCACTTAGCAAAATGCATTTTAGGACTGTTTTCTTATTTTTAGTGTTCATTTACATGGGCAAAAGGACCTCTACGCTGTAAAAAATAAATGTATTGCTGTGCCCAGTAGTCAGAGGTTTGCATACAGTCTCCTGTAAAAACCAATGACAGATGTCAACTGTACACTGCTAATTGCATAACAAAGTATTTACATGCGTACAGGGTTGGAACTGCACCCCTGGATGCATGTAGTTTGTGTCCATGGCTGTTCATCCATTCATGTTTGCAGGGCTGCCATTAGAAATTATTGGGCCCTTTACAGCCTGCCTGACATTCCCCACCCCCCAGAAAATATCAATATTAGATTTTTCCTAAAAATACACTATAATAATTATTAGCAGAAAAAGACATAACATACCTTATAAAATTCCTGCTAAATCTAAAATTTAAAACTGTATCAAGTTAGAGAAGAAGAAGCAGGCTGTGCTGCAGGGAGAGCATATTCAGGGATCACCCCCCTCCTGCCCTTGCTTGTCCACTGCCCGGGCCCCATCAGTTCAATGTACAGGAGGCCTTGTGCTACCCCCTTATCAGTGTATTTATCTGTACACATGTAAATTCTTGGACATGCATACCAGTACAAATCAACAGCTGCAGCCTGTTGATTTGTACAGGCAGCTACATGCAATGCCTGTGACTCCAGCGCACACAAATAAACAAATTTTTTACAGTGTACAGGTCTCTGTGTTTGTGCGGATAAGCCATTTTAATGGCGCCAACACCGGACCCGACGTGGGAGGAGGCTTAAGTACTCAGCAGACTCCTCCCACAAGCACAGGCCTACGGACAGCCTTTACACATATATTCTAAATTTTTCTATTCCACATAATTTTGTTTTTTCACTTCACGAGCCTAGTAGAATTAGTGTACAAAAGTATGGGTACTGTTTGGACTGTATATCAGTTTTCCCCCATATGTTTGAATGAAGAAAAAACTATTTTATTAAAACATTGGGTGAGATAATGACTCCTGTAAAGGAATGATGTTTGAGGTCTGTGCAATCACTGTATAAAACAAAAGGTGCTCTAAAAGTAAATTAAAGATACAAAACATAAGTTTAGAAACGTATATAATTTGTTACATTAACTCTTAAAAACTGACCCAAACAATTATAGTTTCTCTCTTTTTTACATAGTAAAAAAAGACAAGTCTAGGGTGGGCGAAACTTGATAGACCTTTCAAGCTTAATTGACATGTCTGACCATAGGAACTAATCAGAGTTAAAGTTTTAAACCTCATTGCTAGCTGCTTTGATCACGATTTCCTTTTCTCAAATTTTTATGCTCAAACCCCACTGTGATTACAAATGACCATTTAGAAAAAAAAATCAGATTGGTCTATTTGACATGAAATGTCTAAATGAAATTTCCAGCTGCTTCCTTGAATTGTAAAGGTAAGAAAACTAAGCACCCTGCAAGTAAAAGTAAACGTGAAGAACCATTTGAATCTTTTTATGTGATAGTCATATAATGATCTTATTGAGTAAACGGCAACAACACAGTTGTGGAATATAATGAGACAACTGGTAGAAGCATGTGTTGACCCTATTTGCAACAGCCATAAAGGGTCATAAAGCGAAAATAAGTTATATTACCACTCACTTCATCGTATCCTACATTTTACAGTAATAATAATAAACCAGTTGTTAAATGTCTTCTAATGAACAGCAGTACAAGCTGAAAAGTTGTTCAGAATTAATTTTCTCAAAGACATGCCTTAAAAACTCTAGCACCCACGGGAAATACCTAAGCCATACATAAGGATTTGAAGAGAATAAAATATATTTTCTTTGGATGAACCTGACACCTCAGGGTCATAGAATTATGAGGAAAATAATTGAAACATTTCGACTTCCTTTTTTAACATGCAAATGTAGCACTATTTTTCTCTCTTTCTGCAGCTACTGAGGTATGATGGTGTCACCTGTATACTATTTAGGAGCAGAGTCTTAATCATCTGTGTGATCAAGACAGGATCTTTAACAAGTACAGTGCATTCACTCAATTGGGGCTTGTGAATAGCAAGTGAAGTCCCAATTGAGAAATATATCTTTACATAGACAGTAATCCACACAGCATTGTATTTGAAAGTTCATGTATTGAGGAAATAACATTCAGTGAACCATCCAACATAAAGTATTTACCAAACAGGAACTCATTATTGAAATCATTAAGGTGTCCATTTATGAAGCAGTGAACAGCGGTGATCCCAAGGATCACCAATGATCACAGCCCATAAACAGTTTATGAAACAGAGATAATCAAGGGGAGAAGTGTTTGAATTTGTTCTCCCGCCGATTATCTCCACACACAGTCTCATAGACTGACACAGAAACGGCCAGTTTATGAAGCTGTGATCTGAGTCAGGGGAGTGAAGAGGGAATCCCGGGGGGTTCTGAGGAGGAAGGAGGAAGATTTTTAACTTCCTTCTACCTCATTCAGACCCCCCAACACTGTAACCATGTCCCCTGTAATATTTATGTGTATACATACATATATATAATGTGTACATGTACATATATATATATAATGTGTGTGTGTGTATATACATGTGTATATATAATGTGTGTGTGTGTGGATTCATATATATATTATGCAGGGGGACTCGTTATTTTAATTACATTAACCACGTCATCTTTCAGTGAACTGAGCGGTGATAATTTATCACTGCTTAATAAACTGACATCTAACAGTCTCTATGTATGTCTCAGTGAGATGAATCTGCAGCAGCAGCACTCACACAGCCTGTGTTCTCTTAGCAGGAATTCATTGTTCTATCTCTCTTTACATATCTCTCTCCACCCACTTACCCACAAAACCCCTTGCCATTCTCTGCTCTTCTTGATGAACTCATCCTTGGTGAGACAGAGAACAGAGAAACCATACTGGAAAAGGGCAAACAAACACTGCATAACAAGAGTATACACTTGGTAAATGGGCAAAGAAATTATCACATCACTACACAAATTATTCCAAAAACTAAATAAAACAACTTGTTTTTATCTGCTTGTACATGTTATTCATGCAGTTCCTGAAAAGGACATTACTGAAGTGTTATGCCGCGTACACACGATAATTTTTGGGTTGTAAAAAACTTTGTTTTTTCAAAAATGTAATTTAAAATGATCGTGTGTGGGCTTCAGAGCATTTTTCGGGTTCTGAAAAACAATTTTTTTTTCCAGCATGCTATATTTTTTAACGACGTTTTAAACTGTTGTTTTTCGGGTTGTAAAAAATAATCGTGTGTGGGTTGTTAAGACGTGAAAAACCCACGCATGCTCAGAAGCTCAGAAGCAAGTTATGAGACGGGAGCGCTCGTTCTGGTAAAACTATCGTTTGTAATGGAATAAGCACATTCATCACGCTGTAACAGACAGAAAAGCGCAAATCGTCTTTTACAAACACGAAATCAGCAAAAGCAGCCCCAAGGGTGGCATCATTCGCATTGAACTTACCCTTTATAGTGCAATCATACGTGTTGTACTTCACCGCGCTTTGCTAGAGCATTTTTTTTCACGATCGTGTGTGGGCACTGTCGTTTTAATGATGAAGTTGTATTTTTTCGAGAGGCTGAAAAACTTATTTTTTTACAAACCGAAAAATGATCGTGTGTACGGGGCATTAGATAAAACCACACAACTCATGCAGAGAATGTCATGTCTTCAAATAACACACTAGTATTATGTATGAATTGTAGTTTACAGAACATTGCAGAAAGCAGAGCACTGAAACAAGTCTTCTGTCAATATAACTAATAAGGAGATTCAAGGTAAATATTCATAATTCACAGACTAAAAACCCTATACTAAATCACTCAGGGAGACCAAAAACTGTCCAAGCAAATGGCTTTTTATCTCCTGATCCAAAAACGTGATGATTTCGTATTGATTTGCGAGCAAAGAGCCATGGGAGTTGTGGGGGGTTGCTGTAATAAGACTGCACACTGGGATGGATGGATACACACAGGTGATTCTCAAAATCCCACCATTAGATCTGGGAAGTCAAGTACATGAAGAAAAAACAGGGACATCCAGTGCTCTCCCTTTGGTAAATGAACATTTAATATGTAAAATTGAAAATACACTTACAAGAAACACACTGTGCCACAGTTAACAACAGAAACAGTTAACAACAAGTCCACGAGTATCAGCGTGTAGGAAAGGGGTGACGTCACGCGAGATCATATAGTTCCGTACGTGTTGAGTCCCAGGGGGCAAGACTTCATCAGCGGTAACCATATTAAATGTTCATTTACCAAACGGAGAGCACTAAATGTCCCTGTTTTTTCTTCATGTACTTGACTGTCCAGATCTGATGGTGTGAGTTTGAGAATCACCCGTGTGTATCAATCCATCCCAGTGTGCAGTCTTATTACAGCAATCCTGGCTATACTTATCCCTGTGAGGGAATTGTTTGTATGACCTGACTGACTGGCTCAGTGGTCCTATTGCTGAGGTGATCTGCTAACCATTACCAGTGGTGGAGGTCGTCAGTGACACAAGTCACCTTTAAGATATTTAAGAAGTCACCTATTCTTATCATAAATTTTTCTAGTGTCATTTTTAACATTGTGTTTTTTATTTGTTTGCGCTGCAATGATTTTCTACCAGTTTTATGTGGGGATTTGAAAATTTGACCCTCAGGCCGTGTACACACGACCAAATACATCTGTTCAAATCGGTCTGGCAGACCGATTTGAACAGATTTGTCTGCTGGGCTGTTTTGGTTTGATCGCTGTACACACGATCAAACCAAAATCCCCGCCGGCAGACAGCGCGGTGATGTGGCGATGACGTTGACGCCACCACGTCACCGCACCAGGAAGTAAAACACTTCCGCGCATGTGTCGAATCCATTTGACGCATGTGCAGGCAGATATGTCTGCTGGTTAGCGTACTATCCAGCAGACATGTCGGACGGACGGATTCCCAGCAGACAGATTTTAAAGCATGCTTTAAAATCTGTCTGCTGGCAAAATCTGTCTGTTCGCCCGTACACACGATCAAATCTGTCTGCTGAAACGGTCTGTCAGACCGTTTTCAGCAGATAGATTTGATCGTGTGTACGTGGCCTCAGTGTTTCAGCTGCTGTATTTTTAGGGTTTATTTGCGCTGATTGATCTGTTTTTATTAAGTTGTGGGGGGTTCCCTGGGTAATGCAGACTGCATTGGGGGGGGGGGAGTGACCAAGTTAAATAGGAGGATATAGGGCAGGCTTTACTAACCTAGAACTTTACCAGGGTAAACATCCCCTGCCTAAGTAAAGTAAGTAAAAAAAATCCCTTTAAGAGCATTTTTAAGCAACAGTTATAGTAGGGCAAACAAACAATAAAAAAGGTTGTAACACACCCAGCTGTTTGAAAATACATTACATACTTCACTGTAATACACACATCCAGTCAAGTGCTGTTTTACTTCTGATGTTCATGACATATATACCATGACAGTTATTTTAGGCTATGTCTTTTCTGGCCTTGAGAATGATACTTAACGTTCAATTTCTTTGTGTGCAGTGATATTATGTAAGATGTTTAGCTCTGGGTAAAGATTCACCTACTCTATGCTTTATTAAGATAAATTCAAAAGGAGAAACCGTGAAATGCCAGAAGAGGGCTTAAACAAGCAAGGACAGACATTAATACTAATCTTCAAAGAACATATTCTCCTGCTATGCTATGGGCAATTGTTTAAAGATGTTTTATGCTGTGAAAGCACTTTTTCTAGCCATTACTAGTGGATCACCAGCTGATGCAAAGTGTTTTTAAAGCTGATAAACTCGCTCTATCTAAACAAACTCCAAGCCAGAATCAAAAACAGTGACTTCAGAACAGTATTCTTACAGTGTTTTATAAATGAGGTCAAGTAGTGGACAGGAAATTACATTTTAACATGAATTTGTGCTCATTTTAAAACCCACTAAAATGACTGCTGACCTGAAAGGCAACTGAATGTACTTTGGGGCTTGCAGAGTAAAGCCTTTGTACACATGACCGGTTTTCCCAACAGGAAAACTGCCAGGAGAGCATTTGGCCAGGAACCCTGGCCGTCGGTATGCTCCCTAGCAGTTTTACCGCCAGAAAAACAGCCTGGGAGTCCCCACAGGAAAATAGAGAACCCTGCTCTCTATTTTCTCGTCAGGATTCCCGGCAGAGTGTTTCCTGCCGAGAAAACCGGTCATCTGTATGATTACCTGTCTGAAGGTAAACCTGCACATGCTCGATAAGCCTTTGACGCATGCACGGTAGCATACAAGGCATAGTGTAGGGTGTAGCAAGATGGTGGCGACGGCATCGAATGTGACGAGTGCTGGCTCGTCGTAGTTGATTAAGTCACGGCGGTTCTTTTGAATGGCCATCTGTATGCACAGCTTGGCAAGAAAAGCTTGGCAGGTATCCCGTCAGGAAAACCAAAGTTTTTTTCCTGATGGGATTCCCGGCCGTGTGTACAGGGCCTGAAGCCCTGTACACACAGCAGGGAATCCCATCAGGAAAAAAAACGGCCATTTAAAACAGCCATTTAAAAAGAACCGCCATTTTTTTGAATGGCAAGAACGCAGTGACATCATTGACTACGACGAGCTGGCGCTTGTCACATTCAATGCCGTCGCCGCTATCTTGCTACACCCCACACTATTGTTGTATGCTACCGAGCCAGGTTGTCTATTTTCCCGTCGGGATTCCCGGCTGTTTTCCTGACGGGAAAACTGCTAGGGAGCATACACACAGCCGGGATTCCTGGCTAAATGCTCTCCTGGCAGTTTTCCTGATGGGAAAACCGGTCGTGTGTACGAGGATTGAAAAAAAAAAATTTAATGATCAAGTTGAAAAAAAAACATTTTTTCTAGAGCCTGGAAAACATATTTTTTTAGAACCCGAAAAAATTATCGTGTGTACGCAGCATTAGTGTTGCCAGCTTTTGCTCAAGCACAGTGTTCCTTTTTCCTTTGGCTGTAAGAAAAAAACAGCCTAGAATCAAATAGTCACTCTCCAGCTACCTAAGAACTCAGACAGATAAGCATTGTTCAATACCAAGAAATGCTTTTTCAGCACCTAGCTGGATGGAAGAGAAATAGACCGCCGCTCCAGATGAGTGCACCTCGGTGGTGAGTGTGGACTCAGAAAAATCCAATGGGTGCAGGCGATGCACGAAGCATAAATGGAAGCAAGAAGGTATGGACAGCCGCACTCCGATAAATGTAAAAAACAATAAAAGCCTTTAATCCAGTAAAAAAACACTGCACAAACAGAAAAACAGCAAACAGTGGGATGGTATAGCTTGTGCAGTGTTTTTTTACTGGATTAAAGGAGTGCAGCTGTCCATACCTTCTTGCTTCCATTTATAGCTGGATGGAAGGTAGAGGATGGGAAGGATCTTATTCACAGCCAACTTAGACAGGGGTATAATGATCTGCCTATTTGTTGCTAAGCCTTATTGAGCCACTCATATTTTTCTAGCCAAGCTTTGGATGACCATATAAACTCTAGTGAATTTTTGCCTTTTAGTTCAATAGTGTAGATGGAACATTCCAAACTGTTTAAAATATTAGTGGGATTCAGGTAATCTCATTCATATGCTATGGAGAGAGATCCCAAATTAACGTTATACTGAACATAGGTGACTTATATCATTCCCATTGTGTAACTTGTGAAAATTCCTAGATCCCCAAATGTATTTTGTGAATGTAATAAATAGGGAAGATTATCAAGCAGATGTGCAAATAGCAACTGTCCAAATTTAGTTTTTGACATGCAAACTGGAATCTCAGCAGTGGTTATCCCACAATTTAGTCTCCTGGATAAACAAGATAACATGGTAATGTCTAAAGAGAAGTTAGTGTATCAGCGCAGAAATTTTGGGAAGATTGTTTAGACATGTCACACTGTCCCCACAGCAATATCACTTCCAAAACTTTTATGGCACTAAGGCCGCGTCAACACGATCGAATATATCTGCTGAAACTGATCCGCAGACCAGTTTCAGCGGACAGATTCGATCGTCTGTACGGGCTAGCAGACAGTTTCCAGCAGACAAAAGTTTTATAGCATGCTTTAAAACTTGTCTGCTGGAAAGCCGCCTGTCCGACATGTCCGCTGGTTAGTACGCCTAACCAGTGGACAAAAATCCCCCGCATGCGTCGAATGGATTCGACGCATGCGCGGAAGTATTTTACTTCCTGGTTCGGTGACGTCGCGGCGTCAACATCACCGCCACGTTACCGCGCTGTCTGTCCGCGGGGATTTTGGTTTGATCGTGTGTACACTGATCAAACCAAAATAGCCCAGCAGACATGTCCGATGAAAACAGTCTGTCGGACCGTTTTCATCGGATAAATCTCCTCGTCTGTAAGCGGCCTAAGGTTTGGGGTTTGAGTTTTAGAATAGAAAGTGATGCAGAACACCTATCAGGCATTACTGATTTCTGTGACTCCGTTAGAGAGATTTGCCCCCTCTTTTTTTTCCTGTGTATCATTATCACCAAAAGCAAACTTGAAGATAATCCCAAATTTTGTGTCACCAGAACAGGAATAGAAGGGAAATATTTCAATAGGGACACTAGTTCTGGTGACCCTGGAGACAGCCAAGGATTCCTTTACTTTGAAAGGAATTTCCTCTCACTTCCTGTTGTGGCTATAGGACAGGGAGCAAAGGGAAATCTCCTCAGTTGCACACAGATGACCAAAAAAAAAAAACAGACTGAAAGGAGCTATAACCCTCTTTTACAC
The DNA here is from genome assembly GCA_029574335.1 of Rana kukunoris. NCBI lineage: Eukaryota > Metazoa > Chordata > Amphibia > Anura > Ranidae > Rana > Rana kukunoris. Next base: position 134,857,117 of record CM056054.1, on the reverse strand, counting down.
AAAATGTAAAACAAAACATTTTGCCTCTAGTTCTACGCATTTATTAAATTTATATAAGCAACATTCAATACTAACATTTCTATAGATGGAGGATACAATCATGTCACAGAAATGATTTCATATTTAATAATATAGGAATGTGACCCACCAAGGGCACCTAATATGGCAATATTTGGCTACATGTCAGACATTTACCTACATATTGACTTTGTGTTTGTCATTTGAGATGCAACAATTATGTTTCTTGCCATGCTCAAATATGTGGCTGTATCTTTAATGTACTTGGATGAAGTATTACTTTAGAATTTGTTTAATCCACAATCGTTCTTTATAAATTATGGGCATTTACTAGTTGTCATAAATAAGAAAACATAGAATTGGGTACTAAAGCTAGTGACAAGGGCAAGTAATCATTGTAGTTTGTCTCTTGTCTCCTTAGAAATGATCAACTCCAGAAAAAGAAACATCCTTGTCCATCCTAGTCAATTTAGACTTCATTTAAACCCTTACAGCAAATGAAAGCCACATACAATTCTTAAAAGGTTCGGCCTCTTGCACACAGGATGTTTTTTTAACCTCTCGTTTACAGGCATCAAGCTCCTGGGCGTTAATTCATTTCATTGGATAGATTATTTAACTAATTCAGGCAATTGAAATGAATTAATGCTCAAACACCAGAAATGTAAGCAGCTTTTAGGCCTCGTTAACACAGGATGTTTTTTTAACTCTTCTAAAAGCCAGCAGTGTTTTTGCAGAAAAAATACCTGACACTTTTAAAAGTGTCTAAAGCTTTCACAAGCTTATAGGAGCTTTTACAGGCGTCAAGCTCTTGGGTGTTAATTTATTTGGCCAGAATAAATTCTTTATTCTGGCCACTGAAAATAATTAATGCTTAAGAACTAGCGGTTAGGTGCATTTAGCAGCTTTTAGTATGCAAGCTTTTTTTCTCCCTAAACTCTACTGCTCCTGGATGCACTGGCAATGTTTTTTTTTTTTTTCTGCCACTAAACGCTGCTAAAAGCCTAGGTCCTTGCTTCAGGACCTGGACGACTTACCATAATTGATGGAACCATAAGATCTGAGCTCTACCAGAAAATCCTAAAGGAGAATGTCCGGCCATCAGTTTGTGACCTCAAGCTCAAGTGCAGTTGGGTTATACAGCAGGACAATGATCCGTAACATAACAGCAAGTCCACCTCCAAATGGTTCAAACAAAGCAAAATTTAGATTTTGGAGTTGCCTAGTCAAAGCTCAGACTTAAATCCAAATGAGATGCTGTATTATGACCATACAAAGGCCGTTCAAGCTGGAAAACCCTCCAATGTGGCTGAATTAAAACAATTCTGCAAAGAGTAGGCCAAAATTGCTCCACAGCAATGTGAAAGACTCCTTGCCAATTATCGCAAAAGCTTCATTGCAGTTGTTGCCGCCAAGGGGGGCACAACCGGTTATTAGGTTTAGGGGAAATTACTTTTTCAAAGAAGCCAGGCAGGTTTGGACAGCTTTTTTTGCCTTAATAAATGAAACCATCATTTAAAAACTGCATTTGCAAGTGCCCCCCCCCGCCAAACCATACCAGGCCGCTTGCCCTCAACATGGGGAGGGTGCTTTGGGGAGGGTGATTTTGGGGGGGGCCCCACACCATTTTTTTTTTACATTTTGGTGTGGACTTCCCCTCTATACCAGACCCGGAGGACCTGGTATGGACTGAGGGGTGACCCCGCGCCATTTGTTTTATTAATTTTACATCTATATTGCCAGGAGCCAGCAATACATTACAGCTTAAACATTACATTTATGCCAGATGTAACGGGATGAACAGCTTTCAAAAAGCTTTTTGGTAAATGTGAGATGAGCCTTTGTGTTCTTTTTGGTCAGCAGTGGAACTCTCCCATGGATGGAATTTTGCCCTGTCTCTTATTGTTGAATCATGAACATTGATCTTACCTGAGGCAAGTGAGGCCCGTGGCTCTTTAGATGTTGTTCTGTTTTTTTTATTTTTTATGACTTTCTGAATGAGTCGTCATCATGCATGGAGTAATTTTTGTAGGTCAGCCACTCCTGGGAAGGTTCACCACTATTCCATGTTATCTCCATTTGTGGATAATGGCTCTCCCTGTGGTTCACTGGAGTTCCAAAGCCTTAGAAATGGCCTTAAAACCATTCCTAGACTGATACATGTTTGTTTCTAATCTGTTCTTGAACTTTTTGTCGATTGTGGCATGGTGTGTGGCTTTTTTGTGATCTTGTAGAAGCTGTCTGACAAAGTGAAGCATGCTATTTATGTGATCATGAGGCATGTGTGATCATGAGGCATGTGCCTCCATTGTGGGGACACTCATTGTTTAGTGTTAGGACCACAGATTATGGGGTGCCTTGGCTCTGTGGCTCACGCATGCGTTTGCAAATGCGTGCGGACAAAACCCCTGTTTTTAACGCATACTGTTAGACAGGTAAATTGGTTGTTCTGCAAGCTGGTCGGTAAGTAGGCTTGGTTTTTCCCTGGGCATTCCCCAGGTTTTTGTTGTTATCTGGCAGTAATCAGGCCTGGGTGTGGCGAGTGAAATTTAACTCAGTTTTCCAAAAAATTGTGGTTAATCACAGTTCAGCCTTAGGGGGGGGGGGGGGCATTCCTTTTTCACATAGGGTCAGGCAGGTTTGAACAGTTTTTTTTCTCCTAATAAATTAAATAATAATTAAAAAAAATGCATCATGGGTTCATTCGGGTTATCTTTGTGTAATATTAAAATTAGTTTGATAATCTGAATCATTTAAGTGTGAGAAATATGCAAAAAAAAATCAGGAAGGGTGCAAAAAAAATTTCACAGCACTGTATATACTACATGGACTGCACTATATACTCTGAACTGTATTATATATACTACACAGACTGCACTATGTACTCTAAACTGTGATATATATACTACATGGACTGCAGTATATACTCAAGCACCCCATATGTTTGTTTGTTCTATGAACAAACAGCTGATGTTCGAGTTGAACTTACGCTTGACACAAACATCGAGCCCATCCCTAATTAGAGTTAAATCTTAGTACAATGCCTCTTTTGTAATTTTCAGGTATACTTACTTTTTAGATTTCTATAAAAAAAAAAACATCAAACAAGATCAGAGAAGAATTACAGCAACTTGAGAGCAAAAACGGACAATGAGGAAATGAAAACAGCACTACATTAAGGTAAAGGAAGCTATTAAGATAAAAAAAATCCTTTACAAACCCTTTAAGACCCGGACCATTATGCAGCTAAAGGACCTTGGGCCAGATTCACAGAGCGATTACGCCGGCGTTTCAGGAGATGCGCGGCGTAAGTCTAATTGTGCGCATGCGTTTCGATGCACGGCACTCCCAAAACGAGATACGCAAGAAATCTATTTTTTTTTTGTCCAGCATAATTTCGTTAGACAGGCGCATCCGTCCGCGCAAAACTGCGCTAGACACACCATTGATTTTCTATTCAAATATGCTAATGAGGGAGTTACGGGGATCCACAAAAAAACGTTGGTGCAGCGCAGGCTACGCGCTGTGCGCAACAGCTAAATGTCCTGTCTAAAATTAGACCATATAAAAGCTGGTATAAAATTAGACAATTCGTCTACATGTCAGATAAAGCAACACTGTTAGTGAGGAGCTGAGCAGTCACACATGTTGCCCAACAAACTGTATGCCAGCATGCCAGTGGCATCCATGCTCATAGCTATACTACTGACTTTAGATGAGCAAAGAAGGAGGAGGGCACTGAGGAGGGCACAGGATTTTTTATTTTTTAAACTTTTTTTTTTGCTTATATAAACTTTACAATTTAATCTAATCTAATACAATATTCTTATCTGATACAAGCCCCTCGCTCTTCACTCTTCACTCTTCACGGAGAGGATATATGACACACGCATAGACATCTATGGCATGAGTAATTCTGAGGTGTCTTGCATCTTCAGATTCACCCCTCATATGCCATCATGGAATTAACCACAACCCTGCAGGAGGACATCACCAGCCCAACACATGACACTACCCATGACACCCATGACAGCTAGATATACAATCAGAGCCCCATCCCCACAGATTTCAAACAGAACATGTATGGGGACAGATGGCTGGTTGGTGAGTGTCATGGGTGGCAGGCATGACTGGCCCCCCCCATGATGCTGAAATCACAAGGGGCACATGCACTACTAACATCCTCCTGTCTTATCCCTTCAGAGTGACTCTGCATATGCACTGGGACCCCATCTCATGACTCCTATACGGAAACCCACCTAACCAAGGCTACCCCGTCTTCTGAGGGAAGAGCAGTCAGGAGACAGCTCACATTAGGCATCTTTGCAGGTTAAACACACACATTAATCGTGGCACAATGAGAATGCATGCATGCACACCACTGTGGTCCCTAGCACAGACACATCACATCCTCATCACATTGGATTGGCACAAGCCGGCTCCAATTATGTCACTGTACATTCATACACCATTCACACGGACCTGGGGATCACTTCTCCACCACAAATGAGGGTGACACCCCTTTTCCGGCAGGAATGTCACCCCCACATTCCCAAATCATACACAAACAGAACCAAAAAAAAAAATTTGACCAGCAAAAATAAAAAATGCCCAGCAAAAATGTAATTTAAACAAAATAACAACAAAGAAAACACATAAAAGACAAAAATCACTCTCAAAGACACGTCACAAACAAACAAACGCTAATAAACAACAGAACAAAAGCACCTTGCTGTATAGGGAGGTATACAAAGGGATGTACTTTTGCAAAGGAAGTGCGTTTGTCTCTGTCTATTTATGCTGTTTGCGTAGTTCACTAATTTGCCCTAGTCCACTTCCAATTTCACTGATTGCACCGTTTCCGAGTTGTGAGCATGCGCACAGAGGTGCTGACCATGGTCTGCTTCAAGCACGCATGCGCGAGCTGGCCGGCCCTTCATTTGCATGGGGTCACGGCTCATTTCAATGTAACACGCCCACGTCCTTCCCAATTTGTATTACTCCGCCTTACGCCTCTGAAATAACGTTGCGCAGGCGCAAATTTCTGCGTAAAACCGACGAGAATAGGGTGATTGCGCCGCTACATTGCGCCAGTCTAACGTAAAGGCGGTGCGCTACGCCGGTCCAATAATGCGCAGATGTACCTGAATCTGGCCCTTTGTCCCTTTTTTTGCGATTCGCCACTGAGTCACTTTAACTGACAATTGCGCGGTCGTGCGCTGTGGCTCCCAAACAAAATTGCCGTCCTTTTTTTTTTCCACAAATAGAGCTTTCTTTTGGTGGTATTTGATCACCTCTGTGGTTTTTATTTTTTGTGCTATAAACAAAAATAGAGTGACCTTTTTGAAAAAAAAAACAATATTTTTTACTATTTGCTATAATAAATATCCCCAAAAAATATATATAAAAAAACGTTTTTTTCCTGAGTTTAGGCCGATACGTATTCTTCTACATATTTTTGGTAAACAAAAATGCAATAAGCGCTTAACGATTTGTTTGCGCAAAATTTATAGCGTTTACAAAATAGGGGATAGTTTTATGGCATTTTTTATAAAAAAAATGTTTTTACTACTAATGGCGGTGATCAGCAATTTTTTTCATGACTGAGGGATTATGGCGGACACATTGGACAATTTTGACACATTTTTGGGACCATTGTCACTTTTTGCCTGTTCGAGGTTTTCTGGTGCGAACCGAAGCTGGGGTGTTCAGCCCAACCCTACTCCTAATGTGTTAGATTGCCTTACAAATTATAGCACAGATGCAATTAAATGTGAAACATTTCTGTTTGGCGTTGCCTCTATGGAATGTTAGGCTGCTGTGCTCTTGGATCTGAGATCTATTCAAGCATATGAATGACTGACAGTTGCAGACAAACGAGGCAATCTGCTGCCTAAAACAAATGAAGTGCCCATGAAAAATAATGACAGAGAAATTTCCTTTTCTGTCAGTAGCCTTGAGACAATCAGATAGCTTCCCAACTCCTGCAGTTGAGCTGTGATAAAGCCGCGTGTTGGGATTAATTGAGGCCTGTTACCAACATGGATTTTTTCCATAAGTTCAAAAAAAAATCTGTTCACACACTACATCAATCACAATGGTGAATGGCAGCAAGTTCATCTAAGGTCTGAATGCATCACATATATCTGTTTCTAGGAACAATGTTCATCAAACTAGTCTCAGTTGTGTCCAGAGATGATAGTTATATAAATGGGTTCAGCTAAGGTTATTTGTGCTCCATATAGTTGGTCACGATAGAAAATAATTTAGATATATAATAATTATTACCTTCCCTCCATAAATAATTATTCAACACTTATCCACTCTATACCTTATATAGTTATTTGTCTGTTATACATTCCTTAGTGTTGTTTACTATATAAACCACTAAACAGCCAGTAAGTAGTACTAGCTGCTGCTGGCAATAAAATATACACATACAATTTGTATGTTGGGATGAATGTTTTTTTCAATCTGATCATCTACTTTTCCAATGACCTTGATTCTGTGGCATGGGGAAATTAAATGCAAAGGACATAAGTTTCACATTTCTGTGGAGGGCTCTAAAATACACCTTATTAAAGGTGACCACTGGTGGGACCATCAACATAATTATGTTTTCACAAGATTGTACACTGCACCTTAAATAAAGTAATTAGTGCAATAATTTAGCTTTCAGCATTGCAAGCTTATCACACCTCAATTTATGAGTAAGCACTACTAAAATTAAGCCCTGTCTAAAATGCTACTTTTTTTTTAGAACACTTCCAACTTCAATAAATATTCAAATTATTGACTAAATATTAATTACACAAGTATAAAAAGGTACCCGACTACCCCCTCTTAAAATCATCCACACATTTGTGCAAACACCCCAGTACAAAGCATAAAGGTATGACAACACAATATATACACTAGTATAAATTGAATGAATGCTACATTCTTGAAAGTGAACACTTATGCCCTGTACACACGATAGGTTAGTCTGATGGATTTTTCTATCAGTTATACGATGAAGCTGACTGATGATCAGTCGTGCCTACACACCATCAGTTAAAAAAACGATCGTGTCAGAACACGGTGACATAAAACACAACGACGTGCTGAAAAAAAATTCAATGCTTCTGTTTTTTCTATAGGTTTTTTATCCATCAGATAATTTTAAAACAAGTTCCTATTTTTTTAATCTATGGATAAATAACCGATGGGGCCCACCCACGATCAGTTTGGTCTGACGAAAACGGTCCATCAGACCTTTTTCATCAGACTAACCTATCGTGTGTACACGGCATTAGCTTTCTGCAACTGAGAATTCAGTATGTCACCTTTATGACGAATACCATATATTAAAACCCTCATGGTCCTGTGTATTTAAATGTATAGAACCAAAAGATTAGAGACATAAGCCTGATAACCAATTACAGTAGTATGAAGTATATTTTGGGGTTGGTTTACTAAAACTGGAGAGTGCAAAATCTGGTGCAGCTCTGCTTTAGTAACCAGTGAGCTTCCAGGTTTTATTGTTCAGGCTTAATTGAACAAGCTGAAGTTAGAAGCTGATTGGCTATCATGCAGAGCTACAACAGATTCTGAGTGCTCCAGTTTTAGTAAATTTCCCCATTGAGTCAACAACACTAAATACCCATCAAGCTTTTCATATACAGACATGAATATTCTGTTTTAAACATGAGATAGGAAGAAAGTTAAGCCGGGTACACACTACAAGTTTTTAGTTTTTTTCGATTAACCCAGAGGGTCAAAGGGAAAAAAAAAGAACGGTTGATGTCTCTTGATGTTCAACCTGTGTGTACAACTTAAGGTACAACTTTTGAAATGGCCCATAAAGGTAAAAAGATACACATATTGATTTGTGAGTCATCTAGGTACAAGGGATCGCAAACAACCAAATTATCATAAAAAAAGTATTGACCGATGCAATGCATACACAGTATTGATCAAAAACATGATCTATCATGTACCTTAAAATGGAAAAGTACTTTTTTCTTGTATTACCTTTAAAATATGACAATAAAAACCTATAAATAAAAATAATAGTAATAAAAAAAAAAACATTATCTATCAAAAACAATCTATAAAAGGTGATAATTTAATCTGCATTCATTTTGGTTGCCTGACAGACATCCATATATTCGTTTGATCATTAAGAATTAATCAATAAAATTCCATCACAGCCAATTGACTCAACAGTGTTGAAATTGATTGAAAGCTCACTAAATCAATCAAAAGGGGGGTCAGTGGTTTATGATTCTTATTAAGTTGAATCATTTTAATCGCACTGATTGAATATTCATATCAATACATTTGTTGTCAATGTTAGATACAATAATGGATATTATTCATACCAGGGTAACAAAGGAGAGGTCCAATTTCTACTGCTTTCTTGGAAGCTCACAATTTTGTGTGTAGAGTGAGACCCAGGGCCGAACATGATAAATGTATGTGTCTTTTCATATCAATCTTAAATAAGGAATATTCCTTTTTTTTTCCAGTTACATGTATGTCATGTAAACGCCTGGTCTTAGTGGTCTATCCTATACTTCACAGTGGTTTATTGGAGGGCTTTTTGGTTTCTCCAGGTCCACCACACCAATTCATGTCTGATTTCATCTGATTCCTCCAGGCCCCATTCTATAGCAGCCACACACAGAAATAATGATGGCTAACTAGCCTGTAAAGAAGCACTAATACAGGGAGAGAGAGGTCCAGTATTTCTAACCAATTAGGTATGCTTGAATTGCTACATGCTTAAAGGATTTCGAAAGCAGACTGCTGATCTTATCAGTGCACTGTTCCTGTCTTTCTACCCAGTCAAAGATTGCAGGGTGGGAAGGGGACCTTACAAAATTACTTTACTTTTCTCTATTACTAGAGAAAATTGAAGTCACCAACTTGGCTTTGCAGTTTGGCAGGGTTGTGTAAAACCAAGTGCAGGAGAGACATAATTACCTATTCTTTGGCAGGTAAAGTAGCACCCATATATGTATTTCAGCTGTGTATTTAGCTGGAGTTCAAAGAATAGGATATTTCTGAAAGCAATTCTGACAAGTAAATGCCCCTTTTTAAAAGTAGTTTTGCTGTGCTAGTATTTATAAGGGGAAAATATACTTCCACTTTAATTTATCTAGTGATGTCATGGTGGATTGGCTATATCTCATTAGTTTAGTTCTACAGAAGTGAGAATTTATGAACCTAATTTTATCTTAATTACAATTAGTAGTGTCATGGCATCTTCAGTTCTGAGAAATTATGCACACTTTCTATCAAATTCAATGTAAACAATGCCTAATTTATCAAGATGAAATAAGTATTACAGACTAATTAAAAAATTATTTTGACAGAATGTTGATAGTTATTTTATTTTGAAACACCCATTAAAATGTAATTTTATTCGCGCCCCCACTGCTACAAAACCCTCCCACCCTTCCTATTGTTAAGTACAAAAGCTTTGAGAACTCTGTGTCTGTTCTTTGCCTTGGCGCTCTTGGACAGCTGGGAGAGCACTATGAGCTATCTTTTGTAAAATCCATTAGCTAATTCAAGGAACCTAATTAGTGCTGCCATTTTGATGGAGTATAATATGGAAGGTTTCATACAGACTAGTAACACCATCAATGTTTATTAGAAATTACAAAGCAAAAGCTTCCCAGCTATAAATAAATACATCTTGCTCTGATGAGGAGGGAAAAGTAAATAAAGTAATTACCTTTCCCTAGCGTAAGTAGGTAGTGTATCAAAGCTATTAATGGATTGGTCTTCCCAGCAACTGGAAAGCACATTCAGCAATTGGGTGTTTATAAAAACATGTCAGTGTCAAAGTAAAAAACCCCTATTTAACTCAATAAAGTGTGAAGAAATATGTGAAAAAATTAATAAATACTGAAAAAAGTGATATAAAAATCAAACACAACAAGGGGGTGACTGGTGGTGCTGCAACTAAAAAACCTTAAATAGTCAGTCAGTGGGAATGTAAAACAAAAAATCAGTTGTGCTACCACACAGAAATGAGATCGACAATAGTGAAATGAAAAATAATATACCCTGAGGAAGTCCGTGTTGGATGAAACGTCAGGGCTGTAACTCATCGCCTTACCCGGGAGTGGTGTGCACTCTTATCTGAAATTTACCCGTCAGGCCACACGATCAGACCGGTCTGATGAAACTATACTGGTTTCATCGGACCACGCTGAAGTGGTCTGATGGTCTGATGTGCGTACACACCATCGGGCCAAAAATCCGATCAGACCAGAACGCGGTGACGTAGAACACAACGACGTGCTGAAAAAATGAAGTTCAATGCTTCCACGCATGTGTCGACTTGATTCTGAGCATGCGCAGGTTTTTGGTGCTTTTGTGTACTAACCATCGAGTTTGTCCATAGATAAACATGCAAAGGTTGATCTTTAGGAAGACCAAATCAACCAAACATCAGTTCATAAAAGCTGACAATTTTCAATACAGAAAAACAAAGGCTTCACTACAGGTTAAGCATATATGTTCTGTTCATCAGTAAATTAAGGTGAGCAACGCTGCTTACCAGATGGGCGGATCTCAAGTTATGGAGATCATTGAGGCATGTCGGGAAACAATTAGCCAGCTATGGATCAGCATCCGAGAATTACAATGATGGTAAAGATATCCCGCTCATGCTGTATAAGGCTCTTGCTTCGGTATATCTCACCAATCTTACAGCAGGTGAGTATCGGGACGCGCTTCCAACTTGAGATCCACCAGATCTGGTAAACGGCGGTGATCACATTATGCCTTGTACACACAATCGGAACAGAGGCTTGACTGCAGGTTAAGCATATATGTTCTGTTCATCAGTAAATTAATGCCTTGTACACACAATCAGAATTTTCGTTGGGATAAACTCCAACGGATTTCCGTTCAAGATATGTAGAAAAAAACTAGGATAGCCGCACTCCAAAAACAATGTTGTTCCTTTTTAATAAAACTGGTCACAAAACAAACATGTCACAGCAAAAAATCAGATGAAAAACTGACGCGTTTCACACTATCATACAGTGCTTATTCATAGCTTTCAGTTCAAGCTGTCTTGCATACACACTGTCACACCAAAACAGGGGGAAGGGACCAACTAGATAGAGACAGTGAAGCTGCTTGACACTAGACTGATCTATACTATATCCATCGATATGGGTTTGGTTGGGATTTTCGAGGTACTCGTAGAGAGACGTATATCATATAAAAATAGATTTATTACAAAAAGAACAATACATCAATGATAAAAAGATGGGACAGGCCCCACAATTCGGACACAGTAAGGTGTTTGTTAAGATGACATAAAACAAAGCAAAACCGTATTGGTCAGATGCGTGGAGCCAATCTGCGACCTCGACCGGTTTCGCGGTTGATACCGCTTCTTCAGGAGGATCTACATAAAATACATGTATTTATGAAGAAAGACAAGCAAAATTTACATAAATGTACACATTTTAAGAAACAAAGCAGCAAGACCAGTGTTAGACTGACTGTGAAGATATACTCACATGGGATGGCAGGTGGCCCGGAATGAGCAGACAACAAACGTGTCCCCCAAACAAAGAAAGAGTACAAAATGGCTCGCGCCGGGGAAGCTGACAAAAAAGCTCTGAAGGGTAAACAGTTGCAAAAGATAATGCTTTTAGGTATGCAGCAAATAAAAGTAATAGGGGACACCACGGGAGGGGTGGGGGGGGTTTTTTTTGGGGGAAGGGGAGAGAAAGGGACTAGGTGAGAAAAAGTGAGGGATAGTGGGGTAAGGAAGGCCAAGGATAGAAGGAAGGAAAGAGGGAGTGTGTGGAATGGAGGCAGCGGAAATGGAAAAGAAAAAAGGAACCAGGGGGGAAAAGGGAGGTACAAGTAAAAAGACCAGGTAAGAAATAAGAGGGACATGTGAGGGAAGGCAACATATAAAGGGGAGAAGGTGAGGAAAAGAAAAGAAAGAAGGGGAGGTGGGAGGGGCAAGTTAAGGAAGGATTGGTGATGGACATAGGGGAGGGGGGGGAGGAGGGAAAGGGGGGAAGGAAAGGGGGGGGGAAGGGAGAGAGCCGGAATGGGGGAAGGAAGGAAGAAAAAAAGGGGGGAAGAAAGAAAAAAGGAAAAAAGAAGGGTAACCAGCAAGAAGACAAAGGAGAGGGAGGGGGGAGGGAGAGTAAAGAGTGAACCTGAAAGACGTGAAAAGGAGGAAAAAAAGGGAGGAAAAAGAAAGAAGAAGAAAAGAACATGTAGGAAATAAATTGATAAGAAGGTATGGGAGGGGGATGGGGAGGAAGGGGGGGGGGGAGGGAGTGAAAGAATGGGGCCAGAAGGAGAGAGAAGGGGAAGGGGGGAGAAATAAGGACAAAGGAAAGGAATGAAAAGAAGGAGGATGAACAGAAAAGGGAGGTAAAAACGGGGGGTAAAAAGGGGGGGTAATAAAAAGGAAAAAAGGGGGGGTGGGGGGGAAGAAATTGGGCGGTGTGGCAGAAGAAGCAAGGAGAAGGTGTGTGTGAGGAGAGCAATTGGGTGGTGCACATGTGAGGAACCCAGGATACACCAGTACTCATATAGGGGGATAACCTAGTAGTTCTTACCCGAAAAAAATATAAAGTTTTACAAGATACTGGGGATAAACGGCAACATCAACAAACTAATAGGTGCACGTGGCAACCTATGAGGTATGAGGAGAGCCAAAGGCGCTGGTAAGCAATTAGCTGCAAAATAGGATATAAGGCGAGTTAGGTTTAAAATACACCCGCCAGTAACAAACTGGCAGGGTTAGGGATTTCAAAACAAAAAACGATTGGTTAAAGAGTGTCCTACCTTAATGTGATGGCCGATACGTATCCCCAGGGAGAGCCTGTCATATCTCACCATAAGCAAGCAGATTGCTGCTTATGTGAGATTTCCCCGGATCACATGGGGCGTCAGGTGACGGCGGCGCCTATGTGACGTCGCAGACGCGGCATGATGTGATCATCCATCCAAGGACCAGCGTCCCACGTGGGTGAGGCGTCGGTGTGCGATCTGAGGACCCAATGGCAGAGCCAGGTCATCAGTCGCAGGGAGGGGGCTAGAGATAGAGCCCCCGCCCCCGGGACGGAATAGCGCGAGCCATAGTTTCAATGGGAAGGGGGAGGGAGATAGAGCTGCCCGTTGTAGCAAAGCTGCCAAAGAAACAGGGTAATCCCCGCAGTCAGGTTACACAGGAAAGCCGCCGCTTTACAAACATGAAAAATAAAATAGAGATTACATTTACAAGTATAGTCAATTTTTAAAAAACAGACAATGTCATTAAAGAGGAGATTTGTTTCAAATGTCATTTCATATGGGCAGAGAGTAACAGCCTTAAACGTACAAACAGTCACGGGCGGGGGAAGGAGGGGGGAAAAGGGAAGGGAAGGGGGGGGAAAAGGGGGGGGGGAAAGGGGGAGGGGGGGGCAGAGGGGGGAAGGCAAAGAAAAATATACAACCCATACGGATGACCTATGTAAATTCATTGTATAATAAAGTATATATACAGAAATATGTGAAGATAATTAAAACATAGCAGGAAACACATATCATAACAGCAGTCAGTTATAGTCGGATAATATTTCATTGGTATAGTTGATGCCTTCAACAGAAACCCACGGAGGGGGAGAAAGGAACACATGTGGGGGAGGGGGGGGGGGGAAGGGTAAGGGAGAGGGTGGGCAGGACAAGGGGCGGGGTTATTCTAGGCAAAAGGAAAGTACCTGAATATTTTACAGAAAACATTTATAGGAGTTGACCTCATTGAGGCCAGGAGGGACTGTGGCATTGAGATGCTCTATCCAGAGGCACTCACTTTGTAAGATGGATTTGTTCCAGTCACCTCCTCGTGGGTTTGGTGGAATTACTTGTATAACCAGAAAACGTAAAACAGAGAGGTCATAACGATGGTACAGGCCAACATGACGTCCAATAGTTGTTAGTTTACCGTTGTCTGAGTCGTATAGGTGGTCACCCATTCTTTGGCGAAATTCCCTGATGGTCTTACCGATGTAGAAGGCACCACATCGGCAGACCATCAGGTAAACCACCCCCTTGGTCCCACAGTGGGCAGAAAAAGATGGACGCAAAAGTTCACCATTAGGTAAAAGGTAGGACTGTCCCTCCCAGACCCAGGGGCAACGTGAGCAAGCGCCACATTGGTATGTTCCCTTCGGGTCGGGGGATGACCTGTGTTGTGACACATAGTGGCTTTTGGTCAGTCGATCCCTAAGGGAGTATGCCCGGCGGAACACAAGTTCAGGGTTAGTTTTGACATGTTTGGAGAGGGTTAAATCATCAGTGAGAATATGCCAGTTATTATTCAGAATGTTACGAAAGTGTATTGTGATGCGCTGAGAATGTGGTAATGAATCTGACAGTTTCGTTGTTCGCTAGTTTAGGTTTAGGGGGATCGTATAATAGAGATTGTCTAGTTCGAGATGTAGCTCTATTAAATGCTTTTTTGAGGTTGCTTTTGGTATAGCCTCTGGCTAGAAGACGATCTCTAAGGGCATTGGCCTGCGTTTTAAAGTCACTAGTAAGTGTGCAGTTTCTCCGTATCCGTAGATACTGAGCAAAAGGAATGCTTCTAATCAATGGTTTAGGGTGGGCACTGGTGGCGTAAAGGAGGGTATTACCCGCTGTTGGTTTCCGATATAAATCGGTACTTAATGTGCCATCCGGCAGTTTGACAATGGACAGGTCCAAAAAAGGGACCTGGCCATTGTCGAACTGGACCGTGAATTTAAGGTTAAATTCATTAATATTAAGTAGAGAGACAAATTCAAGGAGGGATTCGGGGGTCCCTGTCCAAATAATAAATAGGTCATCTATGTACCTGTACCACAGAAGGACCTTATCTAGATGTTCAGAAAATATATGATTAACATGAAGAGAGCGTTCCCAGCCACCTAGATATAGATTAGCATATGCTGGGGCGCACGAAGTCCCCATCGCGACCCCTTGGGTCTGTAAAAACAACTCATCATGAAAGATAAAGTGATTTTTGGTCAAAATAAACAAAAGTAATTGTAAAACGAAATCCACGAGGGGCCAGGAGGTGTTTTCTTGTTGATGAAGGAATGAGCCAGCCATCCCGACGCCCTGCTCGTGGGGGATGCTAGAGTACAAAGCCTCAACATCCAAAGCCACGAGCAGGGCGTCGGGAGGGATCTGGGTGCCCTCAACATGTCTCAATAGATCAGACGTATCCTTAATATATGACGGGAGACTGGTAACATGAGGCATTAAAAATGCGTCGACAAATTTGCTGACATTGTCAGTAAGTGAACCAATGCCTGACACGATAGGTCGGCCAGGTGGATTCTTTAAACTTTTATGTGTCTTAGGGAGGGCGTAGAAGGTTGGGAGACGGGGATGTTTGGGAATGAGGAATTCAAGGGTATCTTTGTCAATAAGACCAAGGAAGTAGGCTTCAGTACAGATATTTTTTAGTTCTGCAGCAAAGGTAGAAACTATAGTCGACGAAATTCTGGTATACCACTGAGGGTTGTTTAAAATGGATAAACACATTTTCTGATAGAAATCATGAGTCATCAGGACTATGTTGCCGCCCTTATCGGACTGTTTAATCACAAGGTCTGTACAATTCTGAAGGGATTTTAGGGCTTTGGTTTGACTGGTGGTCAGGTTAGGGGTAATACTGTGCCATTCTTGGCGTTTAAGGTCCCGAATGGTAGCTTTGACAAAAGCCCAGATAGCTGGGCATGTCATGAGGTCGGGGAAACGATGAGATGGAAGGCGAAAAGGCTTTTGTGGTTTACAGATGTTTGAGATGGGTGTTGGAGAAATGGAAGAATCCGTTTCATCCGGGTGGCTTTCATCATATAGGAGCATCAGGTCGCGGAGTGCCCGGAATTCATTCATGGTGAAATGTTTCGTCCGGTCCGCGAGCTCATGCTCCAGGATAGCCAGGGAACGGTCATGATCAAAAATGTACTTGTATGTAAGGTTGCGAGCAAAAAGATAGAGGTCTTTGATAGTATAGGTAATTTTGAGGGGGTCGAGTGGGCAGAAGCCCAAACCTAATTGTAGCACCGAGGATTGCTCCTCTGAAAGTGAATAAGAGGTAAGGTTAATGATGTTTAGACATGTGCTTTGAGTGGGGTTGGTTGTAGTGGCAGTGGGAGTGGTTGGATGGTTTTGAGGACAAAAGTGTCCAAATTGCCTTGTTGTTGTTTTTTTAGATCTAAAAAAATGGCCTCCTCATTGATTTTAGTGTATTTGTTTGTCAGTAGTGTAGAATTGAGGACTTTAGGAATTGCCCCATGAAGTGAGGTAGAAATAGCAGCTGGATCAATCAGGGTATTGGTGTCCACTAGGTCCCGTGAGACTGGGACACGGGTCCTAGTGCCCTTCATGGCTTTCTTATCTTTTTTGGAGCTAATAGGAGGAGGGGTTGCTCCACCATATCTCAATCTTTTACGGGTTGAGGGTCCTCCCGATATGGTCGATAGTCTTGAGTTACTAGACTGGGAAACCATAGAGGAAGCTGAGGAGTCAGATTCAGCTTCTAGGTTGGGATTGGTGTTGTACTGATTGCGTCTGGGGTTTCTCCTTCCAGTCTGGCCTGTTGACCATCTGTATGCATGGCCCTCCATGAATGCAGCCTTGTCTTTGTTGAACTTAGTTTGTTTGTTAGTAATAATTTCCTTATTAAGGATTTCTAAACGTAATTTGGTTTCTTTCCATTTTTCAACAAAGACCGGGTTGCCAGTGAGGTGGAGAAATTGTGTGTTAATACTTTCAATCTCTCCATCTAATATAGTCATGTCTTGAGTATATTGTGTTATCAGGGATTTCATCAGCTCAAGGCTGCATCCCAGTAGGGTATTTTCCCAAATTTTTTTAAATTCCGCTGAGGGGTCCTTAATAGTCGGAAAGATTTGGACACGAAGTCCAATAGGGCAGATATTGTCTAATAGGTAACGTTTAAAGTATCCTATATGCCAGAAGAGGTGCGATTTACGTTTCAGCAGGGCAAATATTTTGACAAAATAAACCTTTAAATCATCTTCCAATTTGTGTGTGTTTAGACAATTTGTTTGAATAGTGGCCATGAAGCCTGACCAGTCAGTGCCAAGGACTTCCATATTGATCGAAGACAAAGGACAAAGACAAAACAGACAAAAGGGGACTGTGAAGACAAGAGAAAGAAGGAACAATCTGCCTGTGAAAAAATACAAAAGAAGAAAATTTTTTCTCTAAGAATTAATTAGACATAATTTACATAATATAAAAATTAGAGACACTCAGAAGGGTAGGGAGAGAGGGGCAAGGGCCTCAATACCTACAAAGAAAACGGGTGTATTATCCACACTTCGTGTCCAAATCTTTCCGACTATTAAGGACCCCTCAGCGGAATTTAAAAAAAATTTGGGAAAATACCCTACTGGGATGCAGCCTTGAGCTGATGAAATCCCTGATAACACAATATACTCAAGACATGACTATATTAGATGGAGAGATTGAAAGTATTAACACACAATTTCTCCACCTCACTGGCAACCCGGTCTTTGTTGAAAAATGGAAAGAAACCAAATTACGTTTAGAAATCCTTAATAAGGAAATTATTACTAACAAACAAACTAAGTTCAACAAAGACAAGGCTGCATTCATGGAGGGCCATGCATACAGATGGTCAACAGGCCAGACTGGAAGGAGAAACCCCAGACGCAATCAGTACAACACCAATCCCAACCTAGAAGCTGAATCTGACTCCTCAGCTTCCTCTATGGTTTCCCAGTCTAGTAACTCAAGACTATCGACCATATCGGGAGGACCCTCAACCCGTAAAAGATTGAGATATGGTGGAGCAACCCCTCCTCCTATTAGCTCCAAAAAAGATAAGAAAGCCATGAAGGGCACTAGGACCCGTGTCCCAGTCTCACGGGACCTAGTGGACACCAATACCCTGATTGATCCAGCTGCTATTTCTACCTCACTTCATGGGGCAATTCCTAAAGTCCTCAATTCTACACTACTGACAAACAAATACACTAAAATCAATGAGGAGGCCATTTTTTTAGATCTAAAAAAACAACAACAAGGCAATTTGGACACTTTTGTCCTCAAAACCATCCAACCACTCCCACTGCCACTACAACCAACCCCACTCAAAGCACATGTCTAAACATCATTAACCTTACCTCTTATTCACTTTCAGAGGAGCAATCCTCGGTGCTACAATTAGGTTTGGGCTTCTGCCCACTCGACCCCCTCAAAATTACCTATACTATCAAAGACCTCTATCTTTTTGCTCGCAACCTTACATACAAGTACATTTTTGATCATGACCGTTCCCTGGCTATCCTGGAGCATGAGCTCGCGGACCGGACGAAACATTTCACCATGAATGAATTCCGGGCACTCCGCGACCTGATGCTCCTATATGATGAAAGCCACCCGGATGAAACGGATTCTTCCATTTCTCCAACACCCATCTCAAACATCTGTAAACCACAAAAGCCTTTTCGCCTTCCATCTCATCGTTTCCCCGACCTCATGACATGCCCAGCTATCTGGGCTTTTGTCAAAGCTACCATTCGGGACCTTAAACGCCAAGAATGGCACAGTATTACCCCTAACCTGACCACCAGTCAAACCAAAGCCCTAAAATCCCTTCAGAATTGTACAGACCTTGTGATTAAACAGTCCGATAAGGGCGGCAACATAGTCCTGATGACTCATGATTTCTATCAGAAAATGTGTTTATCCATTTTAAACAACCCTCAGTGGTATACCAGAATTTCGTCAACTATAGTTTCTACCTTTGCTGCAGAACTAAAAAATATCTGTACTGAAGCCTACTTCCTTGGTCTTATTGACAAAGATACCCTTGAATTCCTCATTCCCAAACATCCCGTCTCCCAACCTTCTACGCCCTCCCTAAGACACATAAAAGTTTAAAGAATCCACCTGGCCGACCTATCGTGTCAGGCATTGGTTCACTTACTGACAATGTCAGCAAATTTGTCGACGCATTTTTAATGCCTCATGTTACCAGTCTCCCGTCATATATTAAGGATACGTCTGATCTATTGAGACATGTTGAGGGCACCCAGATCCCTCCCGACGCCCTGCTCGTGGCTTTGGATGTTGAGGCTTTGTACTCTAGCATCCCCCACGAGCAGGGCGTCGGGATGGCTGGCTCATTCCTTCATCAACAAGAAAACACCTCCTGGCCCCTCGTGGATTTCGTTTTACAATTACTTTTGTTTATTTTGACCAAAAATCACTTTATCTTTCATGATGAGTTGTTTTTACAGACCCAAGGGGTCGCGATGGGGACTTCGTGCGCCCCAGCATATGCTAATCTATATCTAGGTGGCTGGGAACGCTCTCTTCATGTTAATCATATATTTTCTGAACATCTAGATAAGGTCCTTCTGTGGTACAGGTACATAGATGACCTATTTATTATTTGGACAGGGACCCCCGAATCCCTCCTTGAATTTGTCTCTCTACTTAATATTAATGAATTTAACCTTAAATTCACGGTCCAGTTCGACAATGGCCAGGTCCCTTTTTTGGACCTGTCCATTGTCAAACTGCCGGATGGCACATTAAGTACCGATTTATATCGGAAACCAACAGCGGGTAATACCCTCCTTTACGCCACCAGTGCCCACCCTAAACCATTGATTAGAAGCATTCCTTTTGCTCAGTATCTACGGATACGGAGAAACTGCACACTTACTAGTGACTTTAAAACGCAGGCCAATGCCCTTAGAGATCGTCTTCTAGCCAGAGGCTATACCAAAAGCAACCTCAAAAAAGCATTTAATAGAGCTACATCTCGAACTAGACAATCTCTATTATACGATCCCCCTAAACCTAAACTAGCGAACAACGAAACTGTCAGATTCATTACCACATTCTCAGCGCATCACAATACACTTTGTAACATTCTGAATAATAACTGGCATATTCTCACTGATGATTTAACCCTCTCCAAACATGTCAAAACTAACCCTGAACTTGTGTTCCGCCGGGCATACTCCCTTAGGGATCGACTGACCAAAAGCCACTATGTGTCACAACACAGGTCATCCCCCGACCCGAAGGGAACATACCAATGTGGCGCTTGCTCACGTTGCCCCTGGGTCTGGGAGGGACAGTCCTACCTTTTACCTAATGGTGAACTTTTGCGTCCATCTTTTTCTGCCCACTGTGGGACCAAGGGGGTGGTTTACATGATGGTCTGCCGATGTGGTGCCTTCTACATCGGTAAGACCATCAGGGAATTTCGCCAAAGAATGGGTGACCACCTATACGACTCAGACAACGGTAAACTAACAACTATTGGACGTCATGTTGGCCTGTACCATCGTTATGACCTCTCTGTTTTACGTTTTCTGGTTATACAAGTAATTCCACCAAACCCACGAGGAGGTGACTGGAACAAATCCATCTTACAAAGTGAGTGCCTCTGGATAGAGCATCTCAATGCCACAGTCCCTCCTGGCCTCAATGAGGTCAACTCCTATAAATGTTTTCTGTAAAATATTCAGGTACTTTCCTTTTGCCTAGAATAACCCCGCCCCTTGTCCTGCCCACCCTCTCCCTTACCCTTCCCCCCCCCCCTCCCCCACATGTGTTCCTTTCTCCCCCTCCGTGGGTTTCTGTTGAAGGCATCAACTATACCAATGAAATATTATCCGACTATAACTGACTGCTGTTATGATATGTGTTTCCTGCTATGTTTTAATTATCTTCACATATTTCTGTATATATACTTTATTATACAATGAATTTACATAGGTCATCCGTATGGGTTG
This sequence comes from Rana kukunoris, assembly GCA_029574335.1. Lineage (NCBI taxonomy): Eukaryota > Metazoa > Chordata > Amphibia > Anura > Ranidae > Rana > Rana kukunoris. The sequence goes on along the minus strand of CM056054.1, from coordinate 134,836,283 downwards.
TATATTTTTCTTTGCCTTCCCCCCTCTGCCCCCCCCTCCCCCTTTCCCCCCCCCCTTTTCCCCCCCCCTTCCCTTCCCTTTTCCCCCCTCCTTCCCCCGCCCGTGACTGTTTGTACGTTTAAGGCTGTTACTCTCTGCCCATATGAAATGACATTTGAAACAAATCTCCTCTTTAATGACATTGTCTGTTTTTTAAAAATTGACTATACTTGTAAATGTAATCTCTATTTTATTTTTCATGTTTGTAAAGCGGCGGCTTTCCTGTGTAACCTGACTGCGGGGATTACCCTGTTTCTTTGGCAGCTTTGCTACAACGGGCAGCTCTATCTCCCTCCCCCTTCCCATTGAAACTATGGCTCGCGCTATTCCGTCCCAGGGGCGGGGGCTCTATCTCTAGCCCCCTCCCTGCGACTGATGACCTGGCTCTGCCATTGGGTCCTCAGATCGCACACCGACGCCTCACCCACGTGGGACGCTGGTCCTTGGATGGATGATCACATCATGCCGCGTCTGCGACGTCACATAGGCGCCGCCGTCACCTGACGCCCCATGTGATCCGGGGAAATCTCACATAAGCAGCAATCTGCTTGCTTATGGTGAGATATGACAGGCTCTCCCTGGGGATACGTATCGGCCATCACATTAAGGTAGGACACTCTTTAACCAATCGTTTTTTGTTTTGAAATCCCTAACCCTGCCAGTTTGTTACTGGCGGGTGTATTTTAAACCTAACTCGCCTTATATCCTATTTTGCAGCTAATTGCTTACCAGCGCCTTTGGCTCTCCTCATACCTCATAGGTTGCCACGTGCACCTATTAGTTTGTTGATGTTGCCGTTTATCCCCAGTATCTTGTAAAACTTTATATTTTTTTCGGGTAAGAACTACTAGGTTATCCCCCTATATGAGTACTGGTGTATCCTGGGTTCCTCACATGTGCACCACCCAATTGCTCTCCTCACACACACCTTCTCCTTGCTTCTTCTGCCACACCGCCCAATTTCTTCCCCCCCACCCCCCCTTTTTTCCTTTTTATTACCCCCCCTTTTTACCCCCCGTTTTTACCTCCCTTTTCTGTTCATCCTCCTTCTTTTCATTCCTTTTCTTTGTCCTTATTTCTCCCCCCTTCCCCTTCTCTCTCCTTCTGGCCCCATTCTTTCACTCCCTCCCCCCCCCCTCCTCCCCATCCCCCTCCCATACCTTCTTATCAATTTATTTCCTACATGTTCTTTTCTTCTTCTTTCTTTTTCCTCCCTTTTTTTCCTCCTTTTCACGTCTTTCAGGTTCACTCTTTACTCTCCCTCCCCCCTCCCTCTCCTTTGTCTTCTTGCTGGTTACCCTTCTTTTTTCCTTTTTTCTTTCTTCCCCCCTTTTTTTCTTCCTTCCTTCCCCCATTCCGGCTCTCTCCCTTCCCCCCCCCCTTTCCTTCCCCCCTTTCCCTCCTCCCCCCCCCCTCCCCTATGTCCATCACCAATCCTTCCTTAACTTGCCCCTCCCACCTCCCCTTCTTTCTTTTCTTTTCCTCACCTTCTCCCCTTTATATGTTGCCTTCCCTCACATGTCCCTCTTATTTCTTACCTGGTCTTTTTACTTGTACCTCCCTTTTCCCCCCTGGTTCCTTTTTTCTTTTCCATTTCCGCTGCCTCCATTCCACACACTCCCTCTTTCCTTCCTTCTATCCTTGGCCTTCCTTACCCCACTATCCCTCACTTTTTCTCACCTAGTCCCTTTCTCTCCCCTTCCCCCAAAAAACCCCCCCCCCACCCCTCCCGTGGTGTCCCCTATTACTTTTATTTGCTGCATACCTAAAAGCATTATCTTTTGCAACTGTTTACCCTTCAGAGCTTTTTTGTCAGCTTCCCCGGCGCGAGCCATTTTGTACTCTTTCTTTGTTTGGGGGACACGTTTGTTGTCTGCTCATTCCGGGCCACCTGCCATCCCATGTGAGTATATCTTCACAGTCAGTCTAACACTGGTCTTGCTGCTTTGTTTCTTAAAATGTGTACATTTATGTAAATTTTGCTTGTCTTTCTTCATAAATACATGTATTTTATGTAGATCCTCCTGAAGAAGCGGTATCAACCGCGAAACCGGTCGAGGTCGCAGATTGGCTCCACGCATCTGACCAATACGGTTTTGCTTTGTTTTATGTCATCTTAACAAACACCTTACTGTGTCCGAATTGTGGGGCCTGTCCCATCTTTTTATCATTGATGTATTGTTCTTTTTGTAATAAATCTATTTTTATATGATATACGTCTCTCTACGAGTACCTCGAAAATCCCAACCAAACCCATATCGATGGATATAGTATAGATCAGTCTAGTGTCAAGCAGCTTCACTGTCTCTATCTAGTTGGTCCCTTCCCCCTGTTTTCAAATATTCCGGGATGCTGGTACATTTTAAATTTATTATCCGAAATTGAATAACTGAGACTATACTCTCCCTTTTTCACTGTCACACCAAATTCTGAATGTCAAGAACATGGTGACATACAATACTACGACAAGCCGAGAAAAATTAAGTTCAATGCTTCTGAGCATGAGGCGACTTGATTCTGAGAATGCGTGTTTTTTTCTCTGTCTGAGTTCCATACAGACAAATGTAATTTCCAAAATAATTTTTTTCTGTTCTCTTTTTAAGTCCGTCGGAATTTCCAAAGGAAAAGCTCAGATGGGGCACACACACTGTCGGAATTTTTTCATCGGATATTCTGGCCGTGTGTGTGTCCCATCTGAGTTTTTACTTCGGAAATTCCGACGGACTTAAAAAGAGAACGGAAAAAAATTACCTGCTGTAAGATTGGTGAGATATACTGAAGCAAGAGCCTTATACAGCATGAGCGGGATATCCTTACCATCATTGTAATTCTCGGATGCTGATCCATAGCTGGCTAATTGTTTTCTGACATGCCTCTCTGATCTCTATAACTTGAGATCCGCCCATCTGGTAAGCAGCGTTGCTCACCTTAATTTACTGATGAACAGAACATATATGCTTAACCTGTAGTGAAGCCTTTGTTTTTCTGTATTGAAAATTGTCAGCTTTTATGAACTGATGTTTGATTGATTTGGTCTTCCTAAAGATCAACCTTTGCACGTTTATCTATGGACTAGATTGACCTAATTGATTTTCAATGTTTCATTCATTATTTTCTGGTTCACACTAGTATATTATTTTTCATTTCACTATTGTGGATCTCATTTCTATGTGGTAGCTCAACTATTTTTTTGTTTTACATTCATAAAAACTGTTATTTGTACAATGAATTATCGTAACTGTAATGACAACAATAAAGACTGAACTTAAAGTAAATTATTTTACTTTACTTATTTTACTTATTATTATTGTGTATTAAAAAAACATTTTAGGACAAAAAAAGATTTGACAATAATTGCTACCTGATATATTAGTTACTGTACATAATAGGTGCTTGATTTTTGGGTGATATTAGTCTCCTGCAGAGGCTGTTTATATCATATGGATTGATGCTGTTACTGTCATGAGTAAATCAAGCTATGGTTTATGCTAGAATCAACTTATCTGACATTAGAAAATTCTGAAAACTACACACCCTTCAAAAAACACCCTTAAATAAGATACACCATCCAAGTCATAAGGTTCCCTAACAGCATATTTCTCTCTTCCAACCTATCTTTAAAAATCATCATATGAAATTCTTGCTTCCCCTTCAAGGACATAATAATCACTACTTTTAAGACAAATAAGAAGGCCAGTATGGTGGCCTGAGTTTATGGGAGGAGCCCGGAGGGTATTTAAGCAGCCCACTCACACATGCTCTTTGTCGGTTCAGTGTGCAGTACTACACGTCACTGGGCCGACTCTTCCCAGCTCACCTCATGTCCGTGAGTCTGCGCATTCAATCGCATTCGACATTGCAATCGCTTTGTGGCTTCTCCCTTCATGGTCTTCGCCGGCGGTTCCCGCTTACTGTCGCAGGTAGGATTCAAACCTTTTTCGTATCTTGTGAAATCTTGCAAATCCTGCATCTCTTTTGGAAAAAAAATCTGCCTCTGAGTTATTGTTGCTTATGTTCCAACATCATTTGGCTCAGGCGTAGTACATTTGTAACTTCCTTCTGCCAAACATACGATTCATTTGTAAATCCATTTGGAGATTAGCATGTGTTTGTATGGGTTCTTTGGCAGATTGAGGTGGCAATTGGACTCACATGGTGCCTTGTCTGCACTTGATTAGCCTGGGGGGATGGGTGGTTGGTAGGTGTTCGGTTTCAAAGCAAGGGGTAGCATACACTCTACAACCAAATCGTATCAGATTCGTTCAATACTCCTTACTACCGATTCGTATCGAATTTGTTTCATGCATTTTTACAACCGTTTTGTATCAGATACATTGCATGCTTTCTACCGTTGTCATTTATTGTTCCCCCATGCCGTGTGTTTTTAGTTCCCGCAGCAGAACTTACGAATTGTTTGTTCACGGTTCTTCTCTCTCATTTATTTACCAAAGTTATTGCCTGTGCGTCATGCATGGCGCCACACCACACTCTTCAGATGTGTTGCACACCCACTCCAGTCCAAAGCAAACCCAGTCGCACGTTCACTGTCCCAGGTAGGATTCGTTAGCTTGTTTGTCATGTCAAATTCGTGGCCACTCATGGTGTCACCCATACCATATGTTTGGTTCCCGCAGTGGAGCTTACAAAGCATTGATACGCACTTCTCGTGTTCTATTTTCTACACCAAACCTCATTGTTTTGCCCCATGCACGGCATCACGCTACACCTTCCCGACATGTTTCACTCCAGCCACAGTCCGCCGCAAACTCACTTGCATGGCCAACTGTCGCAAGTAAAATTTGTTATTACATTCTTTATGTCCTATCAATTTGCTACCATTCGTTGTCTCCCATATCGTTCATTAGTGGTCCCTACGGAACCACGATTCAAACAGGCGTTGTCCTTCTACCTTATACTGCTTGCTTAAGGTACAAACAAACCAGGTGTTTCTATCCTTTCTCAGTAACCCAATTCTTATTGATTGAGACCTTGCAACCATGCAAATCATCTCAGCAGCCTGACACCCTTGTTAAGACCCTTGCAACACATGACCTTTACTAAACGCAAAATAAAAAAATAAATAAATATAAAAACGCAAAAAAAAAACGCAAAAAAAAAAAAAAAAAACCTTTGCCACCACGCAATCTCAGCCCCTCGGCAACCTGACACCTGTTGAGACCGTTGCAACCACGCAAAATCGTCTCAGCAGCCTGACACCGTTGTTGAGACCCTTGCAAACGCAATATCGTCTCAGCAGCCCCACACTGATTGAGATCCGTGCAACCACGCAAAATCATCTCAGCAGCCTGACACCCTTGTTAAGACCCTTGCAACACATGACCTTTACGAAACGCAAAATAAAATAAAAAATTAATAAATATAAAAACGCAAAAAAAAAAGCAAAAAAAAATACGCAAAAAAAAAAAAAAAACCTTTGCCACCACGCAATCTCAGCCCCTCGGCAACCTGACACCTGTTGAGACCGTTGCAACCACACAAAATCGTCTCAGCAGCCTGACACCCTTGTTGAGACCCTTTCAAACGCAATATCGTCTCAGCAGCCCTCACACTCATTGAGACCCTTGAAACCACACAAAATCATCTCAGCAGCCTGACACCCTTGACGCAAAGGAAAAATATATATATATATAAAAAAAAAAAAAAACGTTGCCACCACGCAATCTCGGCCCAGCAACCTGACACCTGTTGAGACCATTGCATTCACGCAAAATCGTCTCAGCAGCCCTACATTCATCAAGGCCCTTGCAACCATGCAAAACCGTCTCAGCAGCTTGACACCCTTGTTGAGATCCTTGCAAACGCAATACCATCTCAGCAGCCCCACATTCATCAAGGCCCTTGCAACCACGCAATACCGTCTCGGCAGCCTCACACCATTGTTGAGACCCTTGCAAACGCAATACCGTCTCAGCAGCCCCACATTCATCAAGGCCCTTGCAACCACGCAATACCGTCTCGGCAGCCTCACACCATTGTTGAGACCCTTGCAAACGCAATACCGTCTCAGCAGCCCCACACTCATCGAGAGCCTTGCAACCACGCAATACCGTCTCGAGCAACCTCCCACTCATCAAAGACCTTTGTGACCACACAGTCTCGCCCCAGCAACATGGCATTCATTGAGACCCTTGCAGCCAGAAAAATGGGTGTTTTTCAGCCGCCCCTGATCTCTCCTCTATGTTATCTTACCAGTACGTCTACACAGGATCCCCTATGTTATATTATCAGTACATGTACACAGGATCATTTATAGTAATTTCTAGGCAGTTGAGTTCAGAAACCTTCTCAAAAAAAATAAAAATAAAAAAAATGGGTTCAGACGGATGTTCAAAGGCATTCAAAACGCCGATGCCTGTAACAGCTTGTAAACACAGCCAGATGTGGTAACTCATGTTTACCAGCATTTCATTTACAGTGGTTTTTATAAAAATAAAAAAAAAGGGGGGGGGAATATTGTCTCAGCAACTTGACACTCATTTGAGACTTTTGCAAAATGTAATATCATCTTAGCTACCTCACACTCGTCTAGACCTTTGCAACCACACAATCTCGTCTCAGCAACCCAACGCCCGTTCAGACCTTTGCAGCCATACAAAGTCGTCTTAGCAAACTGACACTCATTTGACACCATTGCAAATGCAATATCATCTCAGCAACCTGACACCCGTTCAGACCTTTGCAGCCATACATAGTCATCTCAGCAGCCCGACACTCACTTGAGACCATTGCAAACGCAACCCCTCACTTGTTGAGACCCGTGCAACCACACAAGGCCATCTCAAAACAAACCTCATAATCATCGAGACCTTTGCAACCACGCAATATCGTCTCAGCAAGCCAGACTGAGACCCTTGCAACCACACAATATTGTTTGAAGTATAAAACACTTTGCAGCACGCACCTACGTGCAAACCTGGATACAAACTAAACTTGCAAACACACCTCAGTGACAATCAGCCAAACAAACACACAGTGGCACCCAGTTGGCCATTCATTTTTAGTGGCACGCGGGCCACTCATCTTTTCCCTGTCTTTTTCCATCCAGCACCAGCGAGTGCACGTTGTTCAGCGAGTGCACGTTGGTCAGCGAGTGCACGTTGGTCAGCGAGTGCACGTTGGTCAGCGGGTGCACGTTGGTCAGCGAGTGCACGTTGGTCAGCGGGTGCACGTTGGTCAGCGGGTGCACGTTGGTCAGCGGGTGCACGTTGGTCAGCGGGTGCACGTTGGTCAGCGAGTGCACGTTGGTCAGCGAGTGCACGTATATCGTCTTGTTGAGCACCTGTGTATTGTCTTGATTTTTTCACACCAATGCAAGATCCAGTCCAAGTTCTCAAACTAGACCAAGCATCAGTAGCAGACTTAGCTATGTGGGACAACTTCCCCACCTGATAGAACAGCATTTCAATCTTCATCCCGGCAGTGTCAGCCGAGCCACCACAGGCTTTTGCGTGCATTTTTCGTCCGCCACTGGTTCTCCAAACCTTGGCCCCAGAAATTCTCTTAAATTTCTGCTTCACCCAGTCTTCATCACGTCTCGTGCTGTACCCCATTGTGGCAGCTGCCCAGGTTTGGGGCCACACTTGAACTGGACAGACAGTGTTCTTCACCACAGACAATCAGGCCACAGCCGACAATTAAGGTAGATCAAGCCTCTCCCCATCACGTCCTTCTTGCGCAGGCTCGCGCAGCTGTCACTCCGTCACCAGTTTAATATCTTCTGTAGTCATATTCCAGGCAAATGCAAAATCGCAGCTGATGCTCTGTCCCATTCTAACCTTATTTGTTTTTCCAGCAAGAGCCTGGAGCTGACCCAATAACCATCCCTGTCCCACCCTGGTCATTGCTGACGATGGACTGAAGTAGCATCTCACCAACTCAACCCAGCTTATTAACCACTCCTTGGCACGCAACACACTGAAGGCCTATCACACTGCTTGGAACACTAACTGCTAATTTTTGGCCACTTGCCTCGGAGCAGCAATAGGCAACGTTAGACACGTCCTAGCCTTCATATCGTATTGCCACACGCAGCTGACCCTTTCTCACAATACTATCACGCCATATCTAGATGGCGTCCAGCATTTCCTGTCCCTGCAGGACCCCAGTAAACTTTCAGTATTCTCGAGCCCATGCAGTCAAGTCCCTCCTACAGACATACAGAAGCACCAACCTGTAGTCAGTGGCAAGCGCCTATCTTTCAAGAGTGCCCTTTTTAGGGACATGTCTGAAATCCTTACTCGTTACCCATTTAGGGCCTTGCCCAGCATAGTCATCCTAGCAGCCATTTACCAGGTCTTCTACGGTTCCCTACGACCTAGTGAATTTACAGTCAGTGGCTCCGGCAGTCAGACACTGCTTCGACGCCACCCGACTTGCTTTCGAACCCCTACACTCTCAGTCTGCAAACGCAACAAACCAGCCCGGGGGTTGACATCAACCTGTTTCAGACTAACAATGCCTGACGCCCAGTGACGGTGCTTGACCGACTACTGCTCCATCTACCCAGCCAATCTGATTATAGCTCGTTGCTACCCTTTCTAAACCAGCTCCCTGAGTGGCAGCCAGTTTGTCAAGCATGTCAGAATCCTAAGCAACTTGGGCTTCAAATCCCAGTCTGTTCTCAGGACATTCTTTCTGAATTAGAGCAGCCTCAACTGCCTCCCAACAGGGAGTACCAGACCACGTAATCAAGATACCAGGCTGATGGGAAGTCTCCTTGTTTTGCCACATACATCCCAAATCCTCAGGAAGGAATGGCACAAGCCTTTACCAAGCTGGCTCAATAAATACAAGAAATCAATATAAGCTATTTCCCTGAGTCTTTTGCCCCCTTTTCTTGGCATACTGACCAGACCACCAAGGCACACTTCAGGTCTATTTATGTTGTAAGTCTTGTCGCGTGTTTATGTGATCCACATCACTCTCAGTCAGAGGGCCACGACCATAAATACATTTCACATTATACATTCTTCCCCCCCAACTGGTTGGTAGTACAATAAATTCATCTCTTCCCTTTTGCATCTGTGGACCATTGTCACTGTACTTGGTCCATCGTGGAATTTTCTCCCTTCCTTGTCAGACCTATCTGTGCTATTTGAAGAAATATTTTGTTGGCTTTGAACTGGTCAGAAATACTCTCCTATGTTTACACAATGCAATTTTTTCTTCAAAACTAATTAATTATGTAATTAGGAAATGGAAGTACTTTTATTTCCAGAACATAGAAATATCTTTTTTTTTTTTTCATAAAGCCTTAGTTACCAGAAGGCATCAGGAACAGGGCTGTAGGCTTCCGTTTGATAGCAAGAACACATATATTGACAAAGTTCCCAAAACAGCTAACACTGTCATTAAGCCTTTGGAATTTGGCTTGACATTCACAATTCCAGGCAAAAGTGAAAAAGATTTTATGTTAGCTTACTAGGATTAATCTAGAGGACAAACCAGCCTTATATCTGTTACCTTGACCCCTTAGTCCAAAGCAGTGGCGTAACCAGAGTTATGGGCGCCCGGGGTGGAAATTGTTTTCGCCCCCCCCCCCTTATATAAACATCCATGTTTATATGTGCGTTTTTTAAAACTTTTTTTATATTTACTTTTTTTTTTTCACTCTTTTTATGTTTTTTTTACACTTTATGTCATTGCTATTACATAGGGGGAAAAAATCCCCCCATATAATAGCACAGGTACACTGACAGGTCCTCTTTATGGAGACATTAGGGGTCTCCAGGACCCCTAATGTCACCTGGGGACCCCAAAAGAAGCTGATGAAGCACAGATCTGCTTCTTCTCGCTGGCTATAGCAGCCAGATGACTGACAGGTGAATGCGGATGTAATACACATCAATTCTGCATTCACAGCCTGGAGGGAGATCAGCAAGGAGGAAGATGCTGGTCTCCCTCCCATCTTACCTCCTGATACCCTCCCGAGCCGGTCCCGGGCCGCAGATGGGGCAGCGGATCCCGGGATTGAAGAGGAGGAGTCAGGAGGGGGGCGGCAGCAGTACTGGAGGGGGGTAGGGGGGCACGCAGCCAGCACAATTGGCAGGCTATAGAGTCGCTGATCGTGTATATGTGAAAGTTCAACCGGTAATGGCACTGACCCCCAAAAACCTACACTGACCTGACACCTACACTGACACATACACTGACACTGACCTTATACCTACACTGACCTACTGCACATACCCACCTAACTCCCACAGTAGGAGTCCTACTTCCAGCAATATTCCACCCCCCTCCCCCCAGCTTGGTGAAAATCCATCCTCCGAGTCCTCCTTACCTCTGTCTGCTCTTCTCCAGAGACTCCAGGACTCTCCTCAGGACGGACAGGACCCCAGCACTGGATGTGCAGAACTGCTTCGAAGTCCCGACTCCCATCCCCGCCAGCGCCATCCACCCGCAGCCCGCTCCATGGTGCAACTCCCTCCACACAGCGCCGTACCACAGAGCAGAGTACCAGAGCGGAGGGGAAAACAGCGGCCACGGCGGCTCACACTTTTAGTGCCTGACGTCTCCCGCCGCCATGTTTAGAGTTTCCCGGCGCTCTGTGATTGGGCGTATGGCGGTCATGTGCGGAGGCGGGACTTCCAGCCCCACGACTCACATGACCCCCATATGCCCAATCACAGAGCGCTGGACATTAAACATGGTGGCCGCTTGGCCGGTCTGTACATCCGTGTCGGTGACACGGGAAATTAAAAATAAGGAGGAGGCACGGAAAGGTGCCCCCCTAAATGTCTCGCCTGGGGCAACAGCACCCCCTGCCCCCCCCCCCCCCTTGCTACGCCAGTGGTCCAGAGAGCATCACAAGAACTTTCTGAAAATTACTTTGCTTCAAACAGAAAGAGTCTGCATATTAGTGCTGTAGAAATAAAGCCCCTCTCTACATTCAATCACAGATTTTAAAGAATAATGGTTATTTTTCACATAGATGGTTTTACTACCTCTCTTAGCAAAATACTGGATAGGTTTAGCAATAAGTGTTGATCTAGTGTTCTAGTGAGTAAAGAAAATACTTGCATATGCTTTGCAGGGGGCTCCAGTAGCAGATTGAGAAGGTGCAATGGTGCTGGCACATCAAAAACTGGGGCTTTAGTGCACATGACATGCTGTGGCTGCATTAGTTTCATTCAGTTTAGCTAAGTACTGAGCCACTTTAAATGTGTTCTTCTGACTCTGAGGTCTTTTCTTTCATGGTAGGAAAAGAAAATCTTTAACCGCAGAGTAATTCATTATGGTTAGGCATTTTTGAACAATAAAGCACTGATGTTTTATGAGGGTCTGTATAATCAGATGCAGCTCCATTGCAGAATGAAAAACAAATTTACAATGACATGATCACATTTTAAAAGTTAACTTCTATATTTACCACTGATAAAAAAAATACAAGAACAGAACACCAAAATTTATATATTTTCTAGTCAGGGATTTTCATTTCAATTACCAGTCATTTTAACTTGTCAGGCATCACTGAGATTGTTTTTGTTGTATTCTTGGCATTGTACTTTTAATTAAACTGAGTGGCAAAGGCTTGTCAAAAAAAAAAAGATATTACAGTTACTAAAAGCCACAAGACCAGTTAAAAGCAGCAATTTCCCAACCACTAGGTTAAAGGGTTAGAATTAAAAGATCTACTAATGCACTCCTGTACAATCCTTCAACTAACAACTGCATTGTACAGCAGCTCTGGACATGCAGTGCTTCAATTCTGTCCAAATGCTTTCCAGGCAGAGCACTCTCTTCTACATTTAGGATATTAACAAAACATATTATACCAAGTACTGTGTTTCTTAAAAAAACAAACCAAAAAAAACATACAAAATAGGTAACAACAACAATTACTATTTAATGAAAAGTTAATAGTCTGCCTGTATTTACCACAGCAACAGCATACGACTCCCTGTACATCATGGAGAAGATTCATCCAAGAGCAGCAAGAACATATATTCTTCAATGCTCGAAAACTTATTTTTAGTTACCCCAACTTCCAACAGTTTGGTATTATCAGCTTAGCTGTAACTTTACACCTCTCCCAAAATCCTTCATTGTATGCTGGCCTCAATCAATGACAATTGGAATCATTCAGTAAAAACACTGATATACAACAAAACGTGTCTATATTCCATTATCTGAAAGTTCAATTGGTTATTTTCAGCATTTATATTACTTTGATAAATTCTATAGTTCTTGTTATCCATTTATATCAGTCTTTGTTCCCCGACTAAACTCACAGGGCCAGATTCAGAAAGAGTTACGACGGTCGATACGCCGTCGTAACTCAGAATCTGCGCGGTCGTATCTTTAAGCGTATTCTCAAAGTGAGATACGCCTAAATGTTGCTAAGATATGACCGGCGTAAGTCTCATACGCCGTTGTATCTTAGCTGCCTATTTACGCTGGCCGATAGGGGTGTGTACGCTGATTTATGCCTAGAATATGTAAATCAGCGAGATACGCCTATTCACAAACGTACGCCCGGCCATCGCAGTAAAGATACGCCGTTTACGTAAGGTGTTTTCAGGCGTAAAGATAAAGCTGCAACAAGATGGCGCAGCCAATGCTAAGTATGGATGTCGGGACCGCGTCAAATTTTTCAAATTTTATGTCGTTTGCCTAACTCGTCCGTGAATGGGGCTGGACGTAAATTACGTTCACGTCTTAGCGGGGTAATTTGGAGCATGCGCACTGGGATACGTCCACGGACGGCGCATGCACCGTTAGTAAAAAACATCATTTACGTGGGGTCACACTTAATTTAGATAAAACACGCCCACATCGAACACATTTGAATTCGGCAGGCTTACGCCGGCCCATTTACGCTACACTGCCGTAACTTAGCTTGGTGAATACAGCACTTGTCTCTCTAATTTACGGCAGCGTAGCGTATCTGAGATATGCTACGCCCGCACAAAATTACGCCGCTCTACGTGAATCTAGCCAACAGTCTAATGTCTTAACCACACACCAGTGACCATTTTGGGATGCAGTCAATTAACCTACTAGGTTTTTGGATTGTGGAGGAAACTGGAACATCCAAAGGAACACAGCTGGGATAAGAACACAGAGCTGCAAGGCATGAGGGTTAAAAGCCACTGATAAAAATACATGCAAACAATATCAATAATGTCATATAAGCATTAACATGTTAATATAACTTCCAAAGTCATTGCTAATTTTAAATCTGCATTTTCAATAAAATAATACCTGATCATAAACTTGCCATGAAGGTCCTTGTTAAGTCACTTCCTGTTACACAATGGCAACTCTCTGTCTCTGTTTCTCAATTGTGCTTATGCCTTATCACCCTGTCATAACCGGTTCCAATAGCAACATAGCATGTATGTAGGGTCCACTGTTGTCAAGAAAACCCACCCTTACAAATGCTGGGTATCCACTGATGGAGTACATATGCATTGAAAGGAAGCGGCTGAAGGGGCCAAGTATTTTATTTTTATAAACTCTTATGATATACAGTGCTTTATGAAATGAAAGCCTTCTACACGCCACTAGTTTTTGTCTAACCGCTGGGTTTGAACGAAAAAACAACAACTTTCAGCTCAGGTCAGAGCTGTTGTACTAACGATCCAACGTTAGTGCAGAGATCACAACTGCTGTTTATTTGTGTTCTGACAGGGGGACAGCCCTCCCGCCAGAACACTTCAGTTGAGAGAGCTGATCTGGAGCTACTAGCTTCTGTTGGACCGGCTGCCATAAACACTGGCCGAATGTTGGCCAGTTTTTATTGAACCGATCAATGTCATTCAAAATTTGGCCAGTGTGTATTAGGCTTAAGGGAGCCTATTTACAGTATAAAGAAAAGAGAGACTCATTATTCACTCTCCACTATAAGCTGCTAGGTTTTTCAACACCACAGTTGGCATTTTGCAGCCCATTCATAACATGCAGACTGCAGTGTGGAGCATATGGTACCTCATGGAATTCTCTCTGTTTAATGTGACTGGAGAAAAGACTGTTCACATAGCTATCATATGTACGAGGACCAAGCTTTACAGCAGCTTTTTTTTTTTTGCTTGGTTTCTTCATTCATTGTAAACATTGTATTGCTAACTGGTAAATTCTCCATTGCAGTGATATGTTGAACACCTGTTTTTCTGCTTTCATTATAGTGGTTAGCAGTTTGGCCTTGTAGCACTAGGGAGGGTCCTCAGTTTGAATCCCAACCTACATTAATGAAGTTTGCATGTTCACCCTATGACTGTGTGAGTTTCCTCCGGGTGCTTCTGTGTCCTCCAATACGCCAAATATATGCTGTTAGGCTCATGTCTAAACTGACCTTAGTATATATACGTAAACTGAGACCTTCGTCCCGGACGAGGGGGTTCCACTTTCTCAGTCACTTTCTCAGTCACTTTCTCAGTTACTTGCCTAAGTCACTTAGGGTTGGGTTGCCTCTTCGATCTCCGGGTACGCGGGCTGGATACTGGAGTCTTGCTTCCTTCTGGATGGCTGGTCTCTCTGTGAATTTAGACCCAGGCTTCTGGATCTAGCAGAACGGCTGTCTCTGTCAGCAGCTCCGCAGAGGAGAAGAGGCTGGTTCAGAGAGAGCAAACTGGCACCACCCCTCTCCTTAACTAACCTCCCCTACAAGTCTGTGCGGAGGTGTCACATGTTCAAATCTCGCAGGGCATTGTGGGAATCATAGTCCGTTTCTCCTCAATGGAGTCCATATCTCCCGCTACTCGTAGTCCCACAATGCCTAACTCCTTAGCGATAACTTTAGTATTTACAAACGTGAATAAAGGTCCGGCGGGGATAGCCTGTCATTAGATTCTGACAGGAGGACCCCGCTACACAGGCATCTGGCATTGATGGGATTTATTAAGCACCAAGAAAATATGTTGTCCATGAAGTTGTTGTGTTAAGAGCAGAAAAAATGGCCGTTGCAGTTAGTTGTGTATTCGGGCTGCGTAGCAGCAGACCAGTAAGGGTGCCCTTGCTGACCTGTGCTCACAGCCAAAGCACCTTCAATGCGCACATGAGCATCAGAACTGCACCACAGAGCAACTGAAGACGTTAGCCTGGTCTGAGGAATCACATTCTCTTTTGCATCATGTGGATGTCCAGGTGTGTGTGCATTTTTTATACCCCATTAAATCTGGGGTAAAGATTGTACCAGGATGTGCTATGGGAAGAAGACAAGTCAGCAGAGGCATTATAATGCATTGGACAATGTTCTGCATGGAAACTTTGGCCCTCCCATTTATGTGGATGACACATACCACCTACCTAAACATCGTTATAATTCAAGTACACTCCTTTGTGGAAACAGTATTTCATGATGGCAATGGTCTCTTTCAGCAGGATAACTTACCCTGTCACAGTGAATAAATGGTTCAAGAATGGTTTGAGGAACACAACAGTGAGTTCAGGGTGTTGAAGCCCTTTAAACTTTCTAGATCTCAATCGAAAATCTGTAAGATGTGCTAGAAAAACAAGTCAGATTCATGAAGGCCCCACTTCACAACTTACTGTAATGCCCCGTACACACGATCGTTTTTCGACATGAAAAAAAAAAAGAAAAGTTTTTCAGCATGTAGAAAAAAACGTTTTTTCCAACGTCATCTTTTAAAACGATGTTGCCCACACACCATCGTTTTAAAAAAAATGATGAGCAAAGCGTGATGACGTACAACACGTACGACGGCACTCTAAAGGAGAAGTTCCATTCAAGCTCCCGTCTCCTAACTTGCTTCTGAGCATGCGCGGGTTTAAAACGTTGTTTTAGCCCACACACAATCATTTTTTACAACCCGGAAAACTACATTTTATTTTTTTGCAAATACATTTTTATTGAAATTTTCTAGTATCGTGATATATTGCGCTAACCAAAAAATGAACCAAAAGGTAAAAAGGTAAAAAGCAAGCCGCCAACACAACAAAATTGGATAATTTGTGGGAAAAATGAGTGAAAAAGTGTAGCGCTATAATTTTTCTCCTTCTGAGAATGTGAAAACATTCGCACTAAAAAATATAAATAATTAGTGAAAATTAGTGTCAACCTTAGGGTGATCCCCTTGTATGTCCTTAGGACTAATGGATAATCAAATCAAACAGTCCAGACCAACCTTTAGGAAAAAATCCGACCAAAAGGTAAGTGGTAAATCAGTGATAGGTGAATTCCTATAAATATATAATAAGGGGGTCACTCACAAGAAGTACCCCATATGATAAGAAAAAATAATCAAAACCATGCCAGTTAGAAAATAATTTTCCTTGTGAGGATGTGAAAGCTATCACACCAAAAATATAATTGTGAATTATATCAACCTTAGGGTGGTCCCTATGTGTATCCTTAAGACTAAATAGATAATCGAATCAATCAGTCCGGACCCATAATAGGAAAAAAAATCACAAGGTAAGTGATAATCAGTGATGAGTGACTTCCTATAAGCAAATAGCAAAAATATAAGTCAGCAGATAAACAAACATATATCAAACATATGACTATCTAAGGAAGGTCATGCAGCAAGAGAGTGTCTGTGGCACCAAAAGTCCTCTGTGTATATTGCGGGGTCACCAATCATAGGGATTTTAATCCCAGCATCTAATATGAGTGACACGCAGGTCTTCCTTCAAGATACACTTGGATGTAGTATAAAGTTCAAACAATATTCTCCACACTTCGCACAAATATAGATGGGTAACCTTACCGGATAGGGTGGACCCTCATCTCACCATATGGCGGGGGGTCTTTAGAGCTTGCACAGACCGATTGTCTGATCCGGATAACACCAAGTTTGTGGTCCCAGGTGTGAGTGGTTTCCCAGGGTGCGTCTGTATCCACAGGTTTGGAATTTCACACTAGGTAGTGCACAGCAGTAACTCTCAAGCGCAAAAATAGAAAAGAAAAAGGGAACAGAGGCTCCTCATAGCGTAAAAAAGTTGGTTTTTAATTAAAAACAATTCAAAGTCTCACACAATGTGATAAAAATCAGACAAAAAATGTTGTAAAAAACTCCACACGTGAAGAATCATAACAAAAATAAATGAATATAAAACTGAAGAAAAGGACAAAAACAGCAATTCTCCCCCTATGATGGAAGGACAAGGGTGTTTCAAAATGCAGTGGAGATTGGCATAGAATCTGCAACCCGACCGGTTTCGTCTGAGATAGACTTCAACTGGGGTGTATAATGCAGATTCACCACTCACCTGCATTTATATAAAGTGATTCTGCCCCAATGAGACCACCTGTACCTCACCTTTCGTCAGCACTAGCGTGCGTGTCATAATCCGTCCCCATCGCCATATTGCGTTCCAATCACCGGAAATAGCAAAGCGAGAAAACGTCACTGCGCAACCAAGGCTGGTATCCCGTCCACCAATAGGGCGGCTGTGCCTGCATGTATGGTCGGCGTGACGTGTAACGTCATTATTGTGCGCGGCGGTGCGCAACACGCTACACATGGACATGTGCCCCAAGCTCCACACCATTGGCCCAGTCCTCAAAAGGGTGGGTATCTCCCAAACGACGCACAACGTCATTCCCGTGTGTCACGGTGCGCTCCAGCCTGCGGTCCGCAATACGTCCAACTAGCTGGACGGACATCACATTGTGCGGAAGTGTTCCAGAGAACTGCGTTCCACACAGATGAACATGCGATCCACCGGGTCTACGAATAATCGTATGGTTACAGGATGTACATAGCGCATCCGAACAAGAACCCAGTCAGAGTATATTAACTGTGATAAAAAAGGAGCTCGGGGATGTAATTATATGAGCTAAAGAAAAAAATATATATAAATAAATATAGGTCTCACGGGGGCAAGAAGCATCAAATGTAAGAACAACCTAGTTACCCATCTGATGGATGGTAAAGGAGGGATAACATGTGTATACATAAATATGCATATATACACTAAGGGAACAAGAAACCAAACCAAAATTAAATATATGTATATATATACCCACATAGAACAAGAATAAGCTACAAAGATGTATATACATAAATGGTTTCTATGTGGTCACATCGTCATACCTAAATGACCATCAATGATTAATATACATAATTCAAGATTGATTTATAAAAGCATTAACGTCCCATTCAACGTTCAAACCATATGGCACGTAGCTTTTAAGTAAGTAAATCCAGTAGACTTCCAATTTAGACACACCCCGGGTGCTGGGTTCCCCCCTCCAGTGGGGGACAAATTTGTCTATAATCTGGAAGCTCGTACCCTCAAGTTTTTTATTGTGTTTATTGAGGTAGTGTCTAGGCACCGTATGTTTGGTGCAACCTTTTTTAATCTTAGAAATGTGTTCACCTACCCTTGTGGAAAAACTCTGTATGGTACGACCAACGTACTGTTTTCCACAAGGGCAGGTGATGAGATAAACTATGTGCGTGGTGGCACAAGTGAAAAATAATTTCATAGGGTATTCAATCCCTGTGTGAGTAGATTTGAAACTTACTGATTTTTTCCTCCCATGTATATTGTGAACACATACCTTACATTTCCTACACGGATGAAAACCCTTGGAAAGAGGAAAAAAGGAGGGTTTTACAGGGGGGTCGGGGATATTGGGGGCGACTTGATTTTTTAAAGATCTAGCCCCTCTATAAATCACAGTCGCGTTTGTCGGAAGTGATGGTCCCAGAACACAATCTTCTCTCAAAATCCTCCAATGTCTATTAATAATGTTCTTAATCTCTCTGTGTTGTGCAGAAAAAGTTGTAAAGAAAGAATTCTTAAATATTTATAGGAATTCACCTATCACTGATTTACCACTTACCTTTTGGTCGGATTTTTTCCTAAAGGTTGGTCTGGACTGTTTGATTTGATTATCCATTAGTCCTAAGGACATACAAGGGGATCACCCTAAGGTTGACACTAATTTTCACTAATTATTTATATTTTTTAGTGCGAATGTTTTCACATTCTCAGAAGGAGAAAAATTATAGCGCTACACTTTTTCACTCATTTTTCCCACAAATTATCCAATTTTGTTGTGTTGGCGGCTTGCTTTTTACCTTTTTACCTTTTGGTTCATTTTTTGGTTAGCGCAATATATCACGATACTATTTAATTTTTTACTCTTTGGACATTATTATATTGCAGCAACCCTATATCCAGTCCAATGGATATATTCGATTACCGTAGTAGTCGGACATTTAACACTGAGGGTGTTTTTTCAGTCCTTGATACTGAGTCAGAGGTAGGAGGTCTCTTCATGAGACTAAAAAACGTAATGACCTCTGAATTACACCTGCAGTGGGATGTGGCGTTCTTGGAACAATACATCAAAGAACGGATGGTCCCGAGAGGACTGAGATGGGATGTCCACCCCCAACAGGGAGACCCCGATCTTGCATCCTGGTTCCAGTTTTTTAATAATCAAGGCATATCCTTACTTGGCTTTTTAATTGATAAAAAGAAATTAAGGATGGATTTGTTAGACAAAGAAATAAAAGATATCAAAGAGAAATTAATACCTTCTAAATCCACACCCGAATATAACACATTATCTCTGAATTTAAAAACCCATCTAGATAAGGAGGAACGAGAACAAAAAACGAAGAAACAAAAGAAATATACTAGAGATGTTGCCGATTATAAATCCAGTTTAGTATTTAGATGGCAGACTACTGATAATGTAAGATCAAATAATGAATCCCAGAACACAGATATGGAGGTATCCCAACCTTCAACCAATGAGGTCAAAGTTTTGGCCTTTTCCCAATCCGCTCCATTGGTGGCACCTTTGGTCACCAATGACGGATCCAACAATCGGGGTGGTGGGCCCAGAACCCCTAATCACCAACCAGGAGGATATCCTCCCAATAGAGGAAAAGGAAAAGGCCCCCGAGGGAGGTCTAGGAATCAGAGGGATTACCCTCAGGATATACGGACCTATGACTCACCTCCCTACAATAATAGAAGTTATTACGATCATCCCCCAAGATATCCTCAATCTACCCCGGGAAGGGGAGGGGGTAGACACAACCCCCCCCCACCCAAGGGAAATTATCCATACAGGCCACCTAATCAACATTATGGCTATATGGAAAGGGAAGATTACCATGCAAGATCCCCATACTCTTACAACCAAACCCAACCAAGGTCCGCCCACCAGGGGGATTTTCCCCGGGAGCAGGAAGACTATCCAAGGGGGGGAGAACAAAACGGGGCACGAGAGGGGGGCGACGGGCCCGGTCGAAAAAGAAGACGAGTATAGTAGGATCTGGCATCTTCAATCTAAGTACGGTCCAATTAACTGAAGCAGAAAAAACGGTCCTGGATAAAGGGTTAAAGTTTGTTCCTTCTAAACCTTTGAACAAATTCAAAACCTTCATTGATGTACAAAAATATATAAGAAAACTAAACATCCAAAGATACTTTCTCAGTAATCCTAGCATACCCAATCCCCCAGACACTTCCTCTCATATCATACATACGGGTTTTTCGAACCCATCGCTATTTAACCCCTCATGTCCTATGGCTCCTAATGTTAGAGTATTTAGGGATTTAGTTCTGAAGGATTTAGATGAGCTTCCCCTCAAAAGGACCTATTCCGATCCCAAAATCAGGACTGGCCTAAAGAGTCTCTGTGAGCATAAGGACCTTGTTATTCGACCTGCAGACAAAGGGGGGGGGATAGTCGTTCTTGATAAGTCCGCTTACCATGGGGAAATGTCTCGTATTCTGGGAGACACTGAAACCTATGTGAAACTACCTTCTAATCCCACAAAGAAAATCAAAGCATCATTAACTAAATTAATTGAGGTTGGAGCCCGCAATGGAATTTTGGACAAAAAGGAAAAGAGTTACCTTATACCCAGAGTACCACGTATCCCTACAATTTACTATCTCCCTAAGGTCCATAAGGACAGTAGATGCCCTCCCGGACGACCCATCATAAGTGGGATCGATTCTGTTACCTCCCGCCTTGGGAGGTACATCGATTTCCACTTACAGCCAATTGTTAGAAGTATACCATCGTACTTAAAGGACACAAGACATACTATTGCAAGACTTGAAAGTATTGTGTACATTAGCGACGTCATGCTAGTAACAGCGGACGTCGCTTCTCTGTACACCAGTATCGCTCACGAATTAGGTTTCCGGGCAGTGGAATGCTTTTTGGAGCGTGTTGACTATCTCCCTAATATTCAGAAACAGTTTGTTTTGGAGTTATTGAGGTTTGCTACCCTAAACAATTATTTTTGGTACGATGGAGACTTCTATCTACAACAAAAGGGTGTAGCAATGGGGGCCAAGTTTGCCCCCAGCCTTGCAAACATCTTCATGGCTAAATGGGAGGAGGATGTCGTCTATGCTTTTAATCGACCAGAGATCATTCTCTGGGTTCGGTACATAGACGACATCCTCCTCTTATGGAAAGGTGACCGCGAGTCCCTGGACTTATTTATGTCCACTTTAAACTCTAATGAGGTTGGAATCAGCCTCACCTATGAGGCAAGCCTTTCAAGGATCCACTTTCTGGATTTGGAGATCCAGGCCCAGGGCGATCGGTTGACAACTAAAACCTATTTTAAGGATACCGATCGCAATGGGTATATCCCGACAGACAGCTGCCATCATCCTGCTTGGCTGAAGTCTGTTCCACGCAGCCAATTGCTACGTATAAGACGCAATTGTTCAGACACCCGAGACTTTTATGTCCAAGCAGAAGTTCTAAAGCAGAGGTTTCTGGTTAAGGGCTACCCGGGACAGGGATTGGATAATGAAATAGCGAGGATTGGGATGATTGATCGTAACACATTGACAATAGAAAAACAAAGGACCACTCAAGAAATGAAATTTAAGAATTCTTTCTTTACAACTTTTTCTGCACAACACAGAGAGATTAAGAACATTATTAATAGACATTGGAGGATTTTGAGAGAAGATTGTGTTCTGGGACCATCACTTCCGACAAACGCGACTGTGATTTATAGAGGGGCTAGATCTTTAAAAAATCAAGTCGCCCCCAATATCCCCGACCCCCCTGTAAAACCCTCCTTTTTTCCTCTTTCCAAGGGTTTTCATCCGTGTAGGAAATGTAAGGTATGTGTTCACAATATACATGGGAGGAAAAAATCAGTAAGTTTCAAATCTACTCACACAGGGATTGAATACCCTATGAAATTATGTTTCACTTGTGCCACCACGCACATAGTTTATCTCATCACCTGCCCTTGTGGAAAACAGTACGTTGGTCGTACCATACGGAGTTTTTCCACAAGGGTAGGTGAACACATTTCTAAGATTAAAAAAGGTTGCACCAAACATACGGTGCCTAGACACTACCTCAATAAACACAATAAAAAACTTGAGGGTACGAGCTTCCAGATTATAGACAAATTTGTCCCCCACTGGAGGGGGGAACCCAGCACCCGGGGTGTGTCTAAATTGGAAGTCTACTGGATTTACTTACTTAAAAGCTACGTGCCATATGGTTTGAACGTTGAATGGGACGTTAATGCTTTTATAAATCAATCTTGAATTATGTATATTAATCATTGATGGTCATTTAGGTATGACGATGTGACCACATAGAAACCATTTATGTATATACATCTTTGTAGCTTATTCTTGTTCTATGTGGGTATATATATACATATATTTAATTTTGGTTTGGTTTCTTGTTCCCTTAGTGTATATATGCATATTTATGTATACACATGTTATCCCTCCTTTACCATCCATCAGATGGGTAACTAGGTTGTTCTTACATTTGATGCTTCTTGCCCCCGTGAGACCTATATTTATTTATATATATTTTTTTCTTTAGCTCATATAATTACATCCCCGAGCTCCTTTTTTATCACAGTTAATATACTCTGACTGGGTTCTTGTTCGGATGCGCTATGTACATCCTGTAACCATACGATTATTCGTAGACCCGGTGGATCGCATGTTCATCTGTGTGGAACGCAGTTCTCTGGAACACTTCCGCACAATGTGATGTCCGTCCAGCTAGTTGGACGTATTGCGGACCGCAGGCTGGAGCGCACCGTGACACACGGGAATGACGTTGTGCGTCGTTTGGGAGATACCCACCCTTTTGAGGACTGGGCCAATGGTGTGGAGCTTGGGGCACATGTCCATGTGTAGCGTGTTGCGCACCGCCGCGCACAATAATGACGTTACACGTCACGCCGACCATACATGCAGGCACAGCCGCCCTATTGGTGGACGGGATACCAGCCTTGGTTGCGCAGTGACGTTTTCTCGCTTTGCTATTTCCGGTGATTGGAACGCAATATGGCGATGGGGACGGATTATGACACGCACGCTAGTGCTGACGAAAGGTGAGGTACAGGTGGTCTCATTGGGGCAGAATCACTTTATATAAATGCAGGTGAGTGGTGAATCTGCATTATACACCCCAGTTGAAGTCTATCTCAGACGAAACCGGTCGGGTTGCAGATTCTATGCCAATCTCCACTGCATTTTGAAACACCCTTGTCCTTCCATCATAGGGGGAGAATTGCTGTTTTTGTCCTTTTCTTCAGTTTTATATTCATTTATTTTTGTTATGATTCTTCACGTGTGGAGTTTTTTACAACATTTTTTGTCTGATTTTTATCACATTGTGTGAGACTTTGAATTGTTTTTAATTAAAAACCAACTTTTTTACGCTATGAGGAGCCTCTGTTCCCTTTTTCTTTTCTATTTTTGCGCTTGAGAGTTACTGCTGTGCACTACCTAGTGTGAAATTCCAAACCTGTGGATACAGACGCACCCTGGGAAACCACTCACACCTGGGACCACAAACTTGGTGTTATCCGGATCAGACAATCGGTCTGTGCAAGCTCTAAAGACCCCCCGCCATATGGTGAGATGAGGGTCCACCCTATCCGGTAAGGTTACCCATCTATATTTGTGCGAAGTGTGGAGAATATTGTTTGAACTTTATACTACATCCAAGTGTATCTTGAAGGAAGACCTGTGTGTCACTCATATTAGATGCTGGGATTAAAATCCCTATGATTGGTGACCCCGCAATATACACAGAGGACTTTTGGTGCCACAGACACTCTCTTGCTGCATGACCTTCCTTAGATAGTCATATGTTTGATATATGTTTGTTTATCTGCTGACTTATATTTTTGCTATTTGCTTATAGGAAGTCACTCATCACTGATTATCACTTACCTTGTGATTTTTTTTCCTATTATGGGTCCGGACTGATTGATTCGATTATCTATTTAGTCTTAAGGATACACATAGGGACCACCCTAAGGTTGATATAATTCACAATTATATTTTTGGTGTGATAGCTTTCACATCCTCACAAGGAAAATTATTTTCTAACTGGCATGGTTTTGATTATTTTTTCTTATCATATGGGGTACTTCTTGTGAGTGACCCCCTTATTATATATTTATAGGAATTCACCTATCACTGATTTACCACTTACCTTTTGGTCGGATTTTTTCCTAAAGGTTGGTCTGGACTGTTTGATTTGATTATCCATTAGTCCTAAGGACATACAAGGGGATCACCCTAAGGTTGACACTAATTTTCACTAATTATTTATATTTTTTAGTGCGAATGTTTTCACATTCTCAGAAGGAGAAAAATTATAGCGCTACACTTTTTCACTCATTATTGAAATTTTCAACAACAAACAAGCAAGTGTCATAAACCAACACACATGAGATAATAGAGAAAAACAACATTTGAGTGCTAGCAATAGATCAAGATTACACCAATGCAAGAACAAAGATAGAGCACACTAGTACAGTGGAGCACACTCTACCAAAGGACGTTTACTATACTATCCTCAGTCCACTCTGTATTCTTGATATAAACACTCAATCTTGGTGCTGAAGTGACACAAAAGAGTTGGTAATGAACAAAATTTAGGAGGGGAGACTAGGAGACAAAATAAACAATGGGGTAAGCAATAAGAGAAGCAAAACAGTAAACAAAAGGGGGGGAAGGGGGGGGAAAGGGGAGAGACGAGACGAGATGAACCTCGTGTAGTATAAAATCTAAGGGAAATGGATTTACCCAGGAGTATTAGGAGCATCTGCTGAGGTTAAGTAATCATTAAGGGAACAATTATCCAAGGGGATCATAGTTTATACCATTCGGTCCAAAATTTGCCACCTATTATCATAACTCTTCCTCTGACCAGCTCTGGAAGCTATTAAGGATTCATAGATGTAATTAGTATGGGTGGAAGTGAGTAAATCCGAAAGGTTGGGTACTATGTTTGTTTTCCAGTTCCGAGTAATAAGTGACCTAGCCGTTAGCAGTATGTGCGTAACCACAGTTCGGAATTGGGGGGAAATAGGTCTATGTTCAGATTCAATAGTGCCAATTCTGGGCTTGGTCGGGTGAAGACCCCAGTAACTGAGGAGATACACCTAAATACACTATGCCAGAAGCTGGTCAAGTGTTTGCACTTCCAAAAAACATGCATAATATTGCCCACCTCGCCACAACCTCTCCAACACAAAGGAGAGTTATCCTAAGAAAACTTGGACATTCTATATGGTGTAAGATACCATCTCAGGGAGATCTTCTGGGCGAGTTCCCAGTGGCTAGTGCATTTTGAGGCTTTGTAGACCAAGTTAAGAGCTGCTTGCCACTGCGAGGTTGTATAAGTCTTTCCCAGGTCTTCCTCCCATTTCAGGAACGGGGGAGACCTGACAAAGGTGTGTCTGTGCCGGAGGAGAGAGTAGAAAAGGGGGATCCCCTTAACCTGGGGGGCAGAGGCAATGAGGAATTTCCAGACACAGCCTGGGAGGAGTACTCTGTGATTCTTGACGGTTTTTAAAAAGTGAGAGATTTGGTGATATTTGAATAAGTCCTTTGGGGGGAGGTTATATTGAGACTGAAGGGATTGGAACCAGGCGGGACGGTCGTCGCGATACAGGTTAGAGATGTGGGTAATACCCCTGGTCTTCCAATCAGCAAGCTCAATGTTGGGGATGGCACCCAGTAAAGTTTCAATTGGGATTGGCACGTCCACTAGAACATCCTGAGGGTCGGAGACGTTTCCCAGGACCCTCCAGGCTTCCAAAGACGCCCGAATGGACAGGGGAAGCCGGGCCAGGGGAAGAGGACTCATCCTGTCTAGGAATAGCAGGGAAGGCAAGCTTCGAGTGGGACACAATGTTTGTTCAATTTTGCACCAAGGGGTCATAGGAGGGTCAGAAAACCATAGTTTGAGTTGATTCAGGAGGGATGAATGGTAATAATCAAGTAGATCTGTAAACCTCATGCCTCCCGCAGATCTATGCCTGGTCAGCAATGTTTTTGAGCATCTGAGTCTACATGCGCTCCAGACATAAGTCCTCAGGAGAGAGTTCAGAGATCTAAAGTGGGGGGGTTTCATGGGGACAGGGAGGGTGCGAAAGACATATAAAATCTGGGGGAGCAATAACATTTTAAAGGAGGCAAGCCGCCCAGACCAGGAGAGTTCCACCTTAGCTAGGAGGGCCGACTCCTTAGAGATCTTCTCTATTAGTATTGGGTAATTGGCATCCGCCAATTCCGAGGGGTCTGCTGTGATCTGAAGGCCTAAGTAGGATATACTCTTATTAGTCCATGCGTAGGGTAAGGTAGCTTCCAGATGAGCCCGGACAGAGGAGCGGAGATGGATAGGCAGGATAATCGATTTGGAACAGTTAACTTTGTAATACGAGACGTTGCTAAAGACGGTTAGGACTTCCTGAACATGATTTAGCCGGAGAAGTTATTGACAAAATAACATCGTCCGCAAACAGGTTAATCTTGTGGGAGGAACCACCAATGGGAAAACCAGTTATGTGTGGGTGGGCTCTGATTTTTTCGGCCAATGGTTAAAGGAGGTTAAATATCGACTGGGATAAAGGACACCCTTGACGGGTGCCATTTGAAATAGTAAAGGGGCGGGAGAGACAGCTGAAGGTATAGACCTGGGCCGAGGGTTGGGAATAAAGAGCCAAGATGGCTGTCACAATAGGGCCTTGGAACCCAAATTTGGTCAGTGTATGGGACATATAACCCCAGTGGATCCTGTCGAATGCCTTCTCCGCATCCAGAGAGAGGAGCAGAGAAGGTGTCCGAGAGGTCCAAGCATGCTGCACCACTCCGATAATCCTACGGGTGGCATCCGAAGCTTGCCTGCCAGCAGTGAAACCGGACTGGTCCGGGTCAATTAATGATGGTAAGACATTAAGAAGCCTATGGGCGAGAAGTTTAGAGTAAATCTTAACATCAGTATTAAGAAGTGATATGGGACGAAAGTTGGAAGGAACATCTGGGGATTTGCCAGGTTTGGGGATAGTAACTATATACACTTTCAGCATCTCAGGGGGGAAGCTTGCAGAAGACACGGCCTGCGAGTATACTGAGCATAGGGCAGGGGCAAGAGTTCCACCAAACGTTCTGTAATAGTCATTTGGTAGGCCATCTGGGCCAGGGGACTTGCCTAAGGGTGTTTTAGCAATTATTTTTAGGATTTCAATCTCCGTGATAGGAGCGTTCAAGGCTTGCAGCTGTGACGGTGACAGAGTGGGGAGGGACAAATCAGCTAGGAATTTCTGTATGTCAAGATCCGTGGGTTGTGGGGTTCCACTATCATCCTTAATGTTATACAGGGACGAGTAGTAATCCGAAAAGGCATCAGCAATGTCTTTTGGATCATACAGTTTGCCATTTGCGGATGGGGTACGGATAAAGGGGATTTTTGTACGCGTCCTCTGGTCCTTCAGGCGACGTGCCAAGAATTTTCCAGCTTTGTTCCCAGAGAAGTAGTACGTCAGCTTTAGGGCACTAACAAACTTACTGTGGGACTCAAGGAGAAGGCGTCTAAGGTCACACGGAAGGCTAACCAGTTTGTGAGACATGTCCAAGCCAGACGAGGCCTTATTTTGGAGTTCTAAAGATCTGATCTCCTGTAAGAGGAGATCAACCTTCAAAATCCTCTGACGCTTCACCCTGGAGCTAATTTGAAGTAGAATGCCCCTAATGAAGGCCTTGTGGGCACACCACAAAACCGTCGGGTCCGATACCGATCCCGTATTGAGATTGAAATATTCTTTCAGTTGTTTAGTGATGCTATCTACGTTGGCCTGCGACTGAAACAGACTCGAGTTTGCCCTCCAGATGTAAGCAGGGCTAGTAGTCATCTCCTCCACCAGTGAGATAGAAACAGGGGCATGGTCTGACCATGAGATATCGTGGATGGTGGAGGAGGAGACCGCCCGCAGCAAGGTTCTGTCTACAAGGATCACGTCAATACGGGAATAGGAATTGTGTCTTGAGGAATGGAAAGTGTAGTCGCCTTCACTGGAGTGTTGACACCTCCAGATATCGTAGTAGTTCTCCCTGAGGAGAGCTGGGTGTAGCGAAGGGGGAGGGCGTTTGGGTTCAGAAGTCGTGTCAACACTGCAATCAACCGTCATGTTATAGTCACCACATATAATAACTACACCTTTTTTAACCACCGACAGTTTTTTGAACATCTTATTGACAAATGCAACCTGATTGACATTGGGGACATAGAGATTGACAATCGTGTAAGTGTGGTTATTGCATTCCCCAATAAGGATCACATATCTACCAGCTGAGTCTGTTAGTACTTCATCTAGCTTGAATGCCACTGAGTCTCTGACAAGCGTAATTACCCCTCTATGCTTCTTGTTGTGGACAGAGGAAAAAAACATATGTGGGTAGTTCTTATGTTTAAAATTAGGAGGGTTTGAGGCTAGAAAGTGGGATTCCTGTATACACAGAATGTCAGCTTGCAACTTCTGGGCCTCTTTCCACAGCGCCGAGCGCTTAGCTGGATGATTCAGTCCATGGACGTTAAAGGAGATTACATTAAGCACCATGACGAGTGGGGGAAAAAGATATACAATACCTCCAAATGAAGATACCTCATGGTTGGGTTGAAAACCAAGGTGTTGTGTCCAGGGGCCAAGCTCTTGTCACAGCCAGGTCAATGGGATGAAGTCCATCTCGTGAGCGAAGGGGACAACAAAGAAAAAACAAAAAAAGGTAACAAAACCACCAGGGGTAGTGGCAAACAAACAGCAAGAAAAAAAAAGTCAGATCAAACCAGGGTTTTAAAAAGGGAGATTCAAGTTGAACCTGAGAGCAGCAATGCTGCACATTCAGTACAGGGGGAAAAATTTCACAGTCAGTAGGTACATTGTAGTATAACAGTTTAACAGTAGCCAAGGCACTTAGCCATTTAGGAGGAGCGCTTCTTGCCCCTCTTTTTGTGTGACACCTGAGTGTCAACCTTGGTGATTGAATTGCAGTCCTCATCGACCTGTTCAGGGACAATATTCCAGGAGCGCAGAAGAGCAAGACCCTCTGATAGTTATTGACCACGGATGAGTCGTTATCCCGTGTAAAGGTGAGCTTGGCCGGATAGCCCCATCTGTAGATTATGCTGTGGTTGCGCAAGGCCTTAGTGACTGGGAGAAGGGACCTGCGTCTCTGCATTGTAAATTGGGAGAGATCCGCGAACAGCTGTATAGAAGCATATTGAGCAGGAGGGTTGGTATTCGTTCTGAAGGACGTCATGAAGCGTTCTTTAATTTGAAAGAAATGAACCCGCATTATAACGTCCCGAGGTACACTATCAGGCAGATGCGATGGTCTGAGAAGGCGACGAATCCTATCTATTGTTAGATCTGCACCTGACAGTTCTGGGACATACGCTTTCATGAGATCCCGTGCAAACTGCTGTAGTTGCTGGGGGAGGACAGACTCAGGGACACCCCGGATTTAATGTTATTTCTCCTGGATCTGTCCTCAAGGTCCGAGATCTTAGCCTTAAGCCATGCCACCTCATCAGTCTGATCATTGTGAGCGTCTACTAGTGAGTTGAAGGAAGAGGCAAATTCCCCCATTTTCTGCTCCACATGGTCTACTCGGCCTCCCAACTCAGTGAAATGCGCTTTAAAACCCCTCATACATTCCATTAGGTCAGCATGGAGGGAGCTGCGAATAGAGAGACAAGCATGTCCTTTAACATGGTGTCTGATAAGGGCTTGTCTGCGGTGGGGAAGGAGTTAATAGCCTCCGCAAGTTCTCTGGTGTCATTCATGGAGTCCTGAGCAGCAGCCTCTTTCCCGCTGGCATATTCGGGAGAGAGCTTGGCAGGGCTGCGTGCTAGGGGAGTGGAAGCCTCAGGGGACCTGTGCGATGCTCCCGGTTGTGGATTGGGGCTGGTCCGGGCAGAGCTGGAGCAGCTCGAGGATGGCGGTGAGGCGCCGCCGGCATCATCTTGGGCTAGGCCGCAAGGGGACGGAGAGGAAAAGTCTGAAAGTTTCTGTACCTGCGGCACCGATTTGCGTTTGCGGGCCATCCCAGGATCGTAGGCTGACCGATGGACCGAATCCGGTGAGTAAGAGCGGGTGGTTGTGCCTTGGCTCGTCGCTTTACCTACACTCGGCACGGAACTCTCTGCTCAGACTTCCATGCAGGTGCTCAGCTGCCACGCCCCCCGAAAAACTAGATTTTTAAAAACGACGTTAAGAAATGCAGCATGCTCAATTTTTTTTTTTTGTCGTTTTTTAGAAAATGAAAAACAATGTGAAGCCCACACACGATCATTTTAAATTTAAGTTTTTTTCATGCCGAAAAATGATCGTGTGTACGGGGCATCAGAGATATTGACTGCAGGTAACCAGCGACAGCAGGGGTGACCAGTTCAGTATAGCTGTACTTAGGCAACTGAAACTGAACTGTGTATAATTAATGTAAGATTTATTAAACAACACCGATCCAACACCAGCAACAGAATACACAGCAAAAGTGAAGATATACATGAACCATAAACCAGGTGAAAAAATGCCAAACTAGCAACCTAACTGCATTACAATATGTACAACATGGGGAACATGGATAACTTGGGTAAGACAGGAGCTACAAGAAGATGGATCGGGGAAAGAGACCAGAACTGGGATCAGGAACAAGGGGAGCAGATATAAGTGGCAAGGCACAGAATGTAGGCACTGCAACAAAATTACAACAGAAATGAAGATCACGCTTAGGATCAGTGCATCAATAACCAGGTAGAGGGAAACAGCCAGTAAAAGAAAGTTAGGGAAAGGGTTATAGACCTTCCCAGCAGCTAGCATCAGGTGGAAACTGATTACTGGGATCAACTTTCTACTGGGAGACACCTGCTGGTGGCCACCCGAACCACACGCTTCCGCTCTGAAAACTACAGTGTCACCAGATGGTATTTCAGGTCCTAACACTTAGGCCGCGTACACACGATCGGTCAAAACCGATGAAAACGGACTGAAGGACCGTTTTATCGGTCCAAACCGATCATGTGTGGGCCCCATCGGTCAGTTATCCTTCGGGCAAAAAAAAAAGAGAACTTGCTTTAAAATTTGACCAATGGCGCCTGACCAATGGGTCAAAACCGATCGTTAGTATGCAAAAGCATCGGTTAAAAGGCCGCGCATGCTTAGATTCAAGTCGACTCATGCTTGGAAGCATTGAACTTTATTTTTTTCAGCACGTCCTTGTGTTAAAACACGTAAACATCACTGGGTTCTAACATGATCGTTTTTTTAACCGATGGTGTGTAGGCACATTAGACCATCAGTCAGCTTCATGAGTTAACCGATGAAAACGGTCCTTTGGACCATTCTCAACGGACGGACTGATCGTGTGTACGCAGCCTCAGAGGACTTGTAAAAGCTTCTGTGTGCAGCAGCCCCCTTAATACTTACCTGAGTGCCATCTCAATCCAACAAAGTGCCCGAGGGCAGCAGCTGGTTCCTGCCATTGTTAATCACTGCCAGTGAGCAAATGAGGAGAGAGCTGGGCCTGAGTCGAGCTCCGTGTGAATGTACACAGAGAGCAGTGGGTCTGCTCAGGAGCCCCCATAGCAAGCTACTTGCTATTGAGGGACTTGGCAGGAGAGAGGGGACAGGAGCACCAACTGGAAATGAGAAGAGAAGGAATGGGGCTGTTCTGTGCAAAACGACTGCACAGAGCAGGTAAGTATAACATGTTTCTTATTTTAATCTGCCTTTAATATCACTTTAAAGGATCTGCTACTGACGGCTTGGTGCCAGATACCACAGCATACCTTCAGAGGTGTAGTGTAGTCTATGCCTCGATGGGTCAACTCTGTTTTGGCAGAACAAGAGGGACCTACTCAATATTAGTGAGTGGTCATAAGGTTATGGCTGATTGGTGTATATTTTTTTTCTGAAAATGAAATGCAGTCAAAAGTGCTCTAAGAATAGACAATAGGCAGATAAATGCAAGATCCACCTCCTCCATTCATAGAGTGCTTTTTATTACTAGTAACTCTAGCTCGGGTTCTATGAATGGAGGGCAGAAATGGCAGGCAGGGTCAGCACTATTGATGAGTACAGGGCCATCTTTAATATTGATTGGACCCTGGGCAAAAAAATTCTTGGGGCCCCACCATGCAATTTGGCTCTACACATGCTCCGAAACATATAATAAATATCTGCTAAACTTAAAATCAATTTACTCTATCAGGTCAGACAGCAACTGATTGGTTGCCAGAGGTTACAGCATATCATTACCACTTACTGACTGGTTGCTAGAAGTTACAGCACACATTACGGCTCACTGATTGGTTGCTAGGAGGTTACAGCACATCTTCTCTTCACTGCAGAGGGGCATGATATACATATGAATGCCGCCTATATTTACATATCATTGCCACTGCCTCTGCTATTTACATATGAATGCTCCAGTTATTTGCAAATGAATGATGGTCATTTACTTGAAAAAAACAGGGTCAGCAGGTGTGTCATCTGTACACAACAATAGGGCAGAGTTGGGCCGCATTAGTAGCAGCACTTCACACTGAAATGCCAGGACACAGCACATGACTAAAACTTTAAGGGACTAGGGCAGGGGTGTCAAACTGGTGGCCCTCCAGCTGTTCCGAAACTACAAGTCCCATCATGCCTCTGCCTGTGGGAGTCATGCTTGTAACTGTTAGCCTTGCAATGCCTCATGGGACTTGTAGTTTTGCAACAGCTGGAGGGCCACCAGTTTGACACCCCTGGACTAGGGCATTTAAACTAGGATAGTTGGCAAGGCCCAGGGCAGCTTCCCCTTTTGCCCTGCCTTAAAGAAGGCCCTGGATGAGTACATTTGACAGGTCCAGCATATGAAGATTACCACTACAGGTGTATGGTTGAGGGGGAATGAAGCTTTCAACTGACAGCATGTACCAGCACAAGGGACATTTCTCATTGAATGTACCATTCCTAGTGCCTACTAAACTAAATTTAGGCTTTAAATGTCTTTATTTTAACACTAGATCATAAATATAAATGGAAGTATAAAGGAGCTAAATGGAAAAATTAAAGGAACAATGGTAGATATTTCCACTCAAGAATAAGCTATATCATGGAGGGTTTTCATATGCTGGGCACTTCAGTGTGAGCTGAAAGAACTCAGCTCCCCAATATTGTTTCATTTTACTCTATGGGACTTATGGTGGTTGTGTACACAGTCATTCTTGAACACGGGGCAGTGCAAGTGGATAAGACAAGAACTATTTGCTGGCACTGTGTGCATTCAGGAACACCATGTACATGAGTGCTCATCCTGTAGTGTTGAATGAAAACTTGCTGAGCAATAGCCATTAGGTCTGTTTAGCCTTGCGGAAAGCATCTGTCAGAATTGTGTGACAGGTACATAGGAAGCATCTTTGTATACTAGACTACAAACCTACCTACTAGGGCTGTATTCTTTCATAATCAGCTACTGAAGGATGTACAGTAGGGATGAGCCGAACACCCCCGTGTTCGGTTCGCACCAGAACGATCGAACAGATCGCCCGTTCGCTCGAACATTTAGAACCCCATTGAAGTCTATGGGACTCGAACGTTCGAATTCAAAAGTGCTCATTTTAAGGATCAATATTCAAGTTATTGTTGGAAAACGTCTTTTTTTATTTAAGCGTCATTAAAATCACTGCTCCGTCATTAAAAAAAATGAAAAATTCCTTCAAATATTGTACCTGCTGGGTGTCTATAGTTTGCCTGTGAAAACGTCTTTGAGAACCCGGGTCTTGCCCCAGGGAACATGTATCAATGGAAAAAAGTTTTAAAAACTGTAGTTTTTTCAGGAGCAGGACTCATGAAAAAATTACCGTTTTTAAAACTTTTTTCCATTGATACATGTTCCCTCGGGCAAGACCCGGGTTCTCAAAGACGTTTTCACAGGCAAACTATAGACACCCAGCAGGTACAATATTTAAAGGAATTTTTCATTTTTTTATTTTTTTTATTTAAACATTATTAAAATCACTGCTCGAGGAGCAGTGATTTTAATGACGCTTAAATAAAAAAAGAAAATGAAAAATTCCTTTAAATATTGTACCTGCTGGGTGTCTATACCTGTGATAACTTCTTTAAAAATAGCACAATCACCTGCCTGCCAGTAAATTAGGAAGAACTGATCTAGCTAAGCTATACAGTGTATAAATATATGTACAACTCCTGGGGTGTATATATATCCTCTACACACTGTAAATTAAGCTAAACTGACTAGCCTGCCTGCTCTATCTAGCTATATAAAAAGACTATCTCCCTGTATCTCTGACTGATCTCAGCGCCGGAACACACTACACAAGGCCACCCAGCAGGCGGCCTTAAATAGTGTGGGGCGTGTGCTAAAGCCCTGAGGCATAATTGGCCAAAGCCATCCTGGCTTTGGCCAATTATGGCTCTCCGTTTTTTGCGCGCTGTGATTGGCCAAGCATTCAGGGTCATAGTGCATGTTTGGCCAATCATCAGCGCGCAATTCCGCAGTTCATCCCAAATTGTGCAAGTTCTCCCACTTAAAAAGATGAGAGAGGCCTGTAGATGTCATCACAGGTATACCTCACTTATGAGAGACAAAATGTGGAAACAAATCCAGACAATCACATTCTCTGATTTGGAAATAATTTATTTGCAAACTATGGTGGAAAAAAAAGTATTTGGTCACCTACAAACAAGCAAGACTTCCGGCTCTCACAGACCTGTATCTTGTTCTTTAAGAGGCTCCTCTGTCCTCCACTCAGTACCTGTATCAATGGCACCTGTATCAATGGCACATGTTTAAACTTGTTATCAGTATAAAAGACACCTGTCCACAACCTTAAACAGTCACACTCTAAACTCCACTATGGTGAAGACCAAAAAGTTTTAAAAACTGTATTTTTTTCAGGAGCAGGACTCATGAAAAAATTACCGTTTTTAAAACTTTTTTCCATTGATACATGTTCCCTCGGGCAAGACCCGGGTTCTCAAAGACGTTTTCACAGGCAAACTATAGACACCCAGCAGGTACAATATTTAAAGGAATTTTTCATTTTTTTTTTTTCTATTTAAACATTATTAAAATCACTGCTCGAGGAGCAGTGATTTTAATGACGCTTAAATAAAAAAAGAAAATGAAAAATTCCTTTAAATATTGTATCTGCTGGGTGTCTATACCTGTGATAACTTCTTTAAAAATAGCACAATCACCTGCCTGCCAGTAAATTAGGAAGAACTGATCTAGCTAAGCTATACAGTGTATAAATATATGTACAACTCCTGGGGTGTATATATATCCTCTACACACTGTAAATTAAGCTAAACTGACTAGCCTGCCTGCTCTATCTAGCTATATAAAAAGACTATCTCTCTGTATCTCTGACTGATCTCAGCGTCGGAACACACTACACAAGGCCACCCAGCAGGCGGCCTTAAATAGTGTGGGGCGTGTGCTAAAGCCCTGAGGCATAATTGGCCAAAGCCATCCTGGCTTTGGCCAATTATGGCTCTCCGTTTTTTGCGCGCTGTGATTGGCCAAGCAATCAGGGTCATAGTGCATGTTTGGCCAATCATCAGCGCGCAATTCCGCAGTTCATCCCAAATGTACAGTGGGGCAAAAAAGTATTTAGTCAGCCACCAATTGTGCAAGTTCTCCCACTTAAAAAGATGAGAGAGGCCTGTAGATGTCATCACAGGTATACCTCAACTATGAGAGACAAAATGTGGAAACAAATCCAGACAATCACATTCTCTGATTTGGAAATAATTTATTTGCAAACTATGGTGGAAAAAAAAGTATCCGGCTCTCACAGACCTGTATCTTCTTCTTTAAGAGGCTCCTCTGTCCTCCACTCAGTACCTGTATCAATGGCACATGTTTAAACTTGTTATCAGTATAAAAGACACCTGTCCACAACCTTAAACAGTCACACTCCAAACTCCACTATGGTGAAGACCAAAGAGCTGTCGAAGGACACCAGAAACAAAATTGTAGACCTGCACCAGGCTGGGAAGACTGAATCTGCAATAGGCAAGCAGCTTGGTGTGAAGAAATCAACTGTGGGAGCAATAATTAGAAAATGAAATACATACAAGACCACTGATAATCTCCCTCGATCTGGGGCTCCATGCAAGATCTCACCCCTTGGGGTCAAAATTATCACAAGAACGGTGAGCAAAAATCCCAGAACCACACGGGTAAATGACCTGCAGAGAGCTGGGACCAATTTAACAAAGGCTACCAACAGTAACACACTACGCCGCCAGGGACTCAGATCCTGCAGTGCCAGGCGTGTCCCCTTTCTTAAGCCAGTACATGTCCCGGCCTGTCTGAGGTTTGCTAGAGAGCATTTGGATGATTCAGAAGAGGATTGGGAGAATGTCATATGGTCAGATGAAACCAAAGTAGAACTGTTTGGTAGAAACACAACGTGTTTGGAGGAGAGAGAATGCTGAGTTGCAACCAAAGAACACCATACCTACTGTGAAGCATGGGGGTGGCAACATCATGCTTTGGGGCTGTTTCTCTGCAAAGGGAAACAGGATGACTGATATGTGTACATGAAAGAATGAATGAGGTCATGTATCGTGATATTTTGAGTGCAAACCTCCTCCCATCAGCAAGGGCATTGAAGATGAAACATGGCTGGGTCTTTCAGCATGACAATGATCCCAAACACACCACCTGGGCAATGAAGGAGTGGCTTTGTAAGAAGCATTTTAAGGTCCTGAAGTGGCCTAGCCAGTCTCCAGATCTCAACCCCATAGAAAACCTTTGGAGGGAGTTGAAAGTCCGTGTTGCCCAGCGACATCCCCAAAACATCACTGCTCTATAGGAGATCTGCATGGAGGAATGGGCCAACATACCAGCAACAGTGTGTGACAACCTTGTGAAGACTTACAGAAAACGTTTGACCTCTGTCATTGCCAACAAAGGATATAAAACAAAGTATTGAGATGAACTTTTGATATTGACCAAATACTTATTTTCCACCATAATTTGCAAATAAATTATTTCCAAATCAATGTGATTGTCTGGATTTGTTTCCACATGTTGTCTCTCATAGTTGAGGTATACCTATGATGACAATTACAGGCTTCTCTCATCTTTTTAAGTGGGAGAACAAGCACAATCGGTGGCTGACTAAATTCTTTTTTGCCCAACTTTGTATTTATTTAAAGGTAGGTTTAAACCCTAAAAGCCGGTTCACACTGGACTCAATGCAATGGAAACGTTCTAATAGGAGTAACGCAAGTCGCTCCGACTTAGAAAAAGGTTCCTGCACGACTTCGGGGGCAGCTCGGGGCGACCTGCATTGACTTCTATACAGAAGTTGTTTTGCTGGTCGCCTCTGAAGTCATCCTCAGGACGACTTGCAGAGTCGCCCCTGAAGTCGTGCCGCGGGAGTGTGAACCACCTATAAGCAGATGACATTAAGTTTGGTAATGCACTGTATATCATAAACAATCACTGTGATTTTTATTCTATAAACTATTGTCTTCACATTTTAATCTTTTGCTGGATCTATTTCAGCCACTTCCTGTCTTTATGTATTTTCTGCATTGTCGGCTTTACATCATTGTTCTGGAGCAGCTTTCTTATGGCAACAATGGTCAACCATACTTGAGCACTGTAAGTTGTCATGACTGATTGTTAAATCCCTCAAAGGTGTATATGCATAGGTAATCCTGCAGCTGAGCAATTGAAAGACAGTTGTCACCCTATAACAGTACATTTCGTAAAAAAAAAAAAAAAAAAAAAAAAAAAGGACCATCAAGGCCAGAATTACCAGGTATTATGTTAAAGGGACACTGTCACAAAAAAACAATAGATGTTGTCATTAGTGAACTCTCCTTCCAGTGCCAATTGCTGTATGACTGATGTGGGCACTATCATTCTCCCATTGCTTTGCATGGGCTTTCCCGTTCACAGCTATTTACAATTTGTGTTTGAGACCCGCGCTGGTCACTGGTACTGAGTCGGTATTCATGTGGGCAAAAAGGAAGGAATGTCTTTTAGTGGAAAGTGTGCAGTAATGGATGGTGTCTTCTAGGGGATTTGGCTTCTGTGTTTTAGAAGTCACATTTCTCTGGACACCAGAAGGCTTGATGTACATGTTGCCAATTTTTAATAAAGATCCAGAGAAGATTTTTTTGGGCACAGATAGCCTTTAATATACAGTATTAACCGCTTAAAGATCAGCGCACGCAAATTGGCATCAACAGAATTGCACGGTCAGGCATATGGGCATACAGGTACGTCCCCTTTAAATTGCCGCCATGTGGTCACAACATCTGTTGTAATCACATCATCTCCCCGTTCTGCCTAGTGACATTGTCACTGATCATGTTCCCTGTCATCGGGAACAACGATTAGTGATGTTTCACGTGTAGCCACGCCCCCCTACAGTAAGAATCACTCCCCAGGGTACACTTTACCCCTACAGTGCTACCTAGTGGTTAACCCCTTCACTGCCAGTGTATTTTTTACAGTAATCAGTGCATTTTTATAGCACTGGTCGCTGTAAAAAATGACAATGGTGTCAAAAGTGTCCGCCATAATGTCGCAGTCATGATAAAAATCGCTGATCGCCACCATTACTAGGGGATCATTATTAGAGCAAAAAGTAAAAAATAATGCTCTATTTTTGTTTATAGCGCAAAAAATAAAAACCGCAGAGGTGATCAAATACCACCAAAAGAAAGCTCAGTTTGTGGGAAAAAAAGGACGTTAATTTTGTTTGGAAGCCACCTCGCATGACCCTGCAGTCATTTCAAATGTCAGTTAAAACGACGCAGTGCCAAATCGCAAAATGTGGCCTGGTCATTAAGCAGCAATATGGTCCGGAGCTTAAGTGGTAAAAGCAGAAACGCATCCATGCTCCCACCCTCCACTGCCACATTTGGCACTTTTTGAGGGGGAAGGGGTAGTGGGTACCTGGTTTTGATACAGTAGGTCCCCCCTTTCCACACCCAATCAGTTTGCCACTGCGAACTGCAAACTGTACAGAGGTCCGGCACCCTCCTTCTCTCCCTCGCAACCTTCTGGGACACATCACAGATCCCAGAAGACTACAGGACCATTCACAAAGCACAACACAGTAGGAAACCAGCTGTGAAGCCAGAAGGCTTCACTGCTGGTTTCCCTTACCAAATTCCTGCACTCAAAGCCAATTGAAGAATTGGCTCAGGTGAGGACATCGCTGGATCCCTGGACAGGTGTGTGTCCTTATATTAATAGTCAGCAGTTACAGTATTTGTAGGTGTTGACTTTTAATCTTTTGGGGGGAGACTGGAGCTCCTCTTTAAGAACTTTAATGTACCATATAATGCAACATTGAAAAGTATAGTCAATCTCAATACAGGCATGCCCCACTTTTAAGTACACAAATGGGGTTTATTTCCTAAAGCTGGGAAGTGCAAAATCAGGGTCACTTCTGCATAGAAACCAATGAGCTTCTAACCCCAGCTTGTTCAATTAAGCTTTGGTAATAAAACCTGGAAGCTGATTGATTTCTATGCAGAAGTGAGCCTGAGTTTGCACCTTCCATCTTTAATAAGTAAACCCCATTGTGTACTTAAAAGTGGGGTATGCCTGTACAGTATATCAAGTAGGTTGTATAAGTAGTATTCAAATCTCCTTACTTAAATTGTTTATAAGAAGATGATAAAATGGTTCATTGACAATTTAAAAACTATCTAGTATGGATACACAAGAAAGCTAATAAGCTAATTGCTCAGGGGTGTTGACCTGCTGTATCCAAACTCCATACTAAGCTGCTAAATGTTTAACGGTATTCCATTCTTTATGCCACTGAATCAATGTAATGAAATGCACTGTAACTTATTCCTTGTTTCCATATTGATAAAAATAACAGGATGAAGATAATCAATACCCATCCAGCACATCTCATGGTAATGATGTCAAAGTGACATCATTTATCAAATCGTGTCATTAGCTTGAGACAATCATTATGAAATATTTGGTAAAATAATATTTGACAAGTGCTGACCTCTGTATAAACTGTAATGTATATATTGTTAAAGGTTATTATCACCCACTAACCTCCATTAGGTTAATGTAAAATGCCCCTGTGCGCCCTGGCATCAAAAGTGTAACTAAACGTTCAGCTCTTCAGTGGTTATTTGCTGCTTTTTTTTCCTTGCTTTTGAATAAATCTTCAGAATGGAAATACACATCTTAAACATATGGGCCTAAGTAAACAAATCTATTTATTCTGACAAGAGAAAAATAAAGTATGATGCCGAAGCCTTAAAAACAGCAGCAGAACAGCTTTAAGGCAATCATCATCACACTTTCTATAGAAACACACCAGATGTTCTGATTGCAGTGCTACCTTGAATAATGTGCCTGTTTTTTCCTGCAGGGTAAAGACCTTTCAAAGTCTAATTACAATTACACTAAGGAGAGCCAAAGCTGGTGGATAAGGTATTTAAATGTTTGACTAGCTGGACACAACAGGGAGGTAGGAGTTGGGCGAGTGTGACGCTCTTGGAAACACAATGGATTTTAAGCAGGTGTGTTTCATCTATATTTAATGCAGACACTGCTAACAATGACAAAGCTAATAAAGCTACCCAGAGAAATCTCAGATCTTCATACATTATCTGTCACAGCCCTGTAACTTCAAACCAATATAAAGGAGCCTTCTACAAACTGGAGCATTCTCGGCTATGTTAGAGCAGTGATTCATGTCTAAAGGCTCCCTTTCTTCTTGCCAACACAAAAAAGATAGCATTTCTTCATTTAAATGTTTTTCTTTCCTCCCGGGTAAGAGAATATTTACAACTTGTGTCAACAACTTTATTCCTTCGTAGTGATTCTGGCTCATCTGACGACCGTACATGCATTACAATTTTCGGGCGCTGTAATTTGAGTCATCACATCTTGATATGATCATACTTAGCATTCTTAAATACATATCTTATATAAATAGATTCACAGGATTCTAAAAAGCATTCGTTTCAATGTCAGCACATTTCAACTACTTGAAGGGAAGGCTTAGATTATACATACAGCAGTCTAAGAAAATGTCTACTGTCTGAATTACTAACAGGGCCGGACTGGGAATAAAATCCAGCACTGCAAAATATGTCATAACAGCCCCATAGCATTATTATACCAATGCAACAGCATAACGTCATTATTTTCTTGTTCATGAAAGGGAAAACTATACATTTTAGAGCACATATGAAGAGTGTATTATATATAGATAAGACGGATATGAAATTACACGGGGCTTTATATATATATATATATATATATATATATATATATATATATATAAACAAATTCCAGTTAAAAGTAGTAAAAGTGGTCAATTGTAAATAATCAAGGGGGACCCCAGGAACTCCAAACGTGGAGGGAGGGCACCTTCCGCAGAAAGAATACACTAGGGAAAAGGGGGGGGGGTTACTGATATAAGGGGGAAACCTTTATATGAGTGCCCCCTTACATTATGGTACTCACTCCCCCCTTACATCAGTGACCCCCCTCAGACTGGCCTAGCGGCGCTGTCATTGACCTCCTCTCAGGTGCACCTTGCAGGGTTCAATCAGTCGGCTTCAGCTGAGTGGTTCTGATTTTATCCCATAGTCTCCTCACCACAGTACACACACATCTGTCTTCTCCCATGACCCCCATCCCGGGTGTGCTCCCACTCTTGTCTCCTGTCCAGACTCCCTCAGGGACTGCAGACATGATACAGGAGATGGTCAGAGACTGCAGACATGATACAAGAGCTCAATGCAGCCTCACTGTGCCCACAATTGCAGCCTCAGTGTGCTCATCAAATGCAGCATCACTGTGCTCATCAAATGCAGCCTCACTGTGCCCATGAATGCAGCCTCACTGTGCCCATCAAATGCAGCTTTACTGTGCCCGTGAATGCAGTCTCACTGTGCCCATGAACGCAGCATCTCTGTGCCCACGAATGCAGCCCCTCCTGTGCCCCATGTCCCAGTCCCTGTCTGTGGGTAGGTGTGTTGTTGATGCTCGGTACGGTACCTTCCATGCCAGCAGGATACCAATGATGGCCAGCAGCAAGCAGGGTCTGTTCTCATTTTGGATGGGGACAGTGCTCCTTCCAGAGGATCTGTTTGCTGTGAGATGA
Organism: Rana kukunoris; assembly: GCA_029574335.1. Lineage (NCBI taxonomy): Eukaryota > Metazoa > Chordata > Amphibia > Anura > Ranidae > Rana > Rana kukunoris. The sequence continues at coordinate 134,793,850 of CM056054.1, read as the reverse complement.
AGTGGTACCTGGCTACCTGCACCTTCAGCTGTCCTCATTTTCCAGCCCCAGTCAGCCCTGTCCTCTGGTCCTGGGTAAGTGGAGAGCACTGGGTGGGAGCTGGAGAGAAGGGGGAGTGGAGAGCACTGGCAGGGTTGGAGGGCACATGGGTGGGGGCACAAAGCAGAAGGCTAAGTGGAGAACACAGGAGTGGGGAGCTTGAGAGCATGGGGGCTGGAGAGCACTGGGGGGTACAAAGAGCAGGGGGGAGTGGAGAGCACTAGGGGTGGTGCAATGGGGGGAGCTTGAGAGCACCAGTGGGGCCAGAAATAACAGGGGTGGAGAGCACAGGGGGCTGGAGAGCACTATGGGGGTGGAGACCACTGGCGGGGTTGGAGAGCACATGGGTGGGGGAAAAAAGCAGGGGGAGCACTGGCAGGGGGGAGTGGAGAGCACTGGGGGTGGAGAGCAATGGGGGAGCTTAAGAGCACCAGTGGGGCCAGAAAGAACAGGGGTGGAGAGCTCGGGGGGCTGGAGAGCACTATGGGGGGTGGAGAGTACTGGCGGGGATGGAGAGCACATGGGTGGGGGAAAAATGCAGGGGGAGCACTGGCAGGGTTAGAGAGCACATGGCTGTGGGCAAAGTACAGGGGGGGGTGGATAGTACAGGGGTGGGGAGCATAGAGTGCTAGGGGGAACTTGAGAGCACTGGAGAGGAAGCCAAAAAGAACAGAGGTAGAGAGCACGGTGGCGGAGAGCACTGGGGGGGCTGGAGAGCGATGAATGGAGCTTGAGAGCACTGGGGGGCCAGAAAGTACAGGGGTGGGGAGCATGGGGGGCTGGAGAGCACTGTGGGGGGCAGAGAGCACTGGAGGGTGGATAGCACAGGGGTAAGGGATGGATAGTGATGGGGAAACCTGGATAGAATTGGGGGGAGAAAGAACAGGGTGGAGAGCACTGGGGGGGAGTGTGGAGCACTGGGAAGAGGGCGTGAAGAGCACTGGGGAGAAGTGTGGCGCTGGGAGGGGGAGGGGGAGTGGAGAGCAATGGGGGGGAGTGGAGAGCACTGGGATGGTGGCTGGAGAAGGTTGAAGAGAGCTGGAGAGCAGGGGGGGCAGAAAGAACAGTGGTGGAGAGAACTGCGGGGGGGGGGGCTGGGGAGTGTGGTGGGGAAGGAGAGCACGGGGGAGCCGGAGAGCACAAGGAGAACTGGGAGGGGTTGGCTAAAGAAGTTGGATAGGAGGAGAAGCAGGGGTAGCTGCTGAATGCTTGATTCTCCTCGTCTCCCTCCTGCAAACATTCAGCGGCACCATGGAGGAATATAGAAAGCTAATTTCCTCTATATGTGGCCAATCCTCCTACCTAGACACACAGAGCGGGCTGTACGGGCAGGCATCTCCTTACTTGTATCACTGAGCTGGCTGGGTCTGTGTTAGGCGGCGGCGCTGTAACAAGGTCTTGCCCCCCTACATAGGCTCGTGTGATAGTAGATAGAATCAGTGTTCAGCCTATCACATGAGCTGGACCCTAGGGGGCGGGACACAGTGCCGCCACCAAACACAGACAAAGCCAGCTCAGTGATACAGAGGAGCTGGAGAGAGCGGAGCGATGCAGCCGCAACTTAAATCGCCCCCAAAGCAGGCGGCCTACTGGGAAATTTCCCGATAACCTGATTGGCCAGTCCGGCCCTGATTACTAAGAGAAAGTGGATGTATTGCCTAAATTAGGACATAGCATGTCGAAGTTCATAAATTAAGTCTTATACAGTATCTCACAAAAGTGAGTACACCCCTCACATTTTTGTAAATATTTTATTTTATCTTTTAATGGGACAACACTGAAGAAATTACACTTTGCTTCAATGTAAAGTAGTGAGTGTACAGCTTGTATATCAGTGTACATTTTTTGTCCCCTAAAAAAACTCAACACACCGTAATTAATGTCTAAACCACTGGCAACATAAGTGAGTACATCCCATAGTGAAAATGTCCAAATTGGGTCCAAAGTGACAATATTTTGTGTGTCCACCATTATTTTCCAGCACTGCCTTAACCCTCTTGATCATGGAGTTCACCAGAGCTTCACAGGTTGCCACGGGAGTCCTCTTCCACTCTTTCATTATTACATCACAAAGCTAGTGAAGGTTAGAGACCTTGCTCCCATCCACCTTCCTTTTAAGGATGCTCCACAGATGCTCAATAGGGTTTAAGTCTGGAGACATGCTTTGCCAGTCCATCACCTTTACCCTCAGCTTCTTTAGCAGTGGTCATCTTGATGTACTTGGGGTCATTATCATGTTGAAATACTGCCCTGTGGCCCAGTCTCCAAAGGGAGGGGTTCATGCTCTGCTTCAGTATGTCACAGTACCTGTTGGCATTCATGGTTCCCTCAATGAACTGTAGCTCCCCAGTGGCGGCAGCACTCATGCAGCCCCAGACCATGACACTCCCACCACCATGCTTGACTGTAGGCAAGACACACTTGTCTTTGTACTTTTCACCTGGTTGCCGCCACACACGTTTGACATCATCTGAACCAAATAAGTTTATCTTGGTCTCATCAGACCACGGGCATGGTTCCAGTAATCCATGCCCTTAGTCTGCTTGTCTTCAGCAAACTGTTTGCAGGCTTTCTTGTACATCATCTTCAAAAGAGGCTTTCTTCTGGGACGACAGCCATGCAGACCAATTTTATGCAGTATGCAATGTATGGTCTGAGTACAGGCTGGCTTCCCCCTCCATCAACCTTTGCAGAAATGCTGGCAGCACTCATATGTCTATTTCCCAAAGACAACCTCTGGATATGACGCTAAACACATGCACTCAACTTCTTTGGTCGACATGTTGAGGTCTGTTTCGAGTTGAACCTGTCCTGTTAAACAGCTCAGTTTCAGGGTCTTAGAAATCTTCTTATAGCCTAGCCCATCTTTATGTAGAGCAACATTAATTTTTTTCAGATCCTCAGAGAGTTCTTTGTCATGAGGTGCCATGTTAAACTTCCAGTGACCAGTGTGAGAGCAATAACACCAAATTTAACACACCTGCTCCCCATTCACACCTGAGACCTTGTAACACTAACATGACACTTGGGAGGGAGATAGACTAATTGGGCCCAATTTGGACATTTTCACTTAGGGGTGTACTCACTTTTGTTGCTAGCGGTTTAGACATTAATGGCTGTGTGTTGAGTTATTTTGAGAGAACTACAAATTTACATTGTAGCAAAGTGACATTTCTTCAGTGTTGTCACATGAACAGATATAATACAATATTTACAAAATGTGAGGGGTGTATTCACTTTTGTGAGATACTGTAGATAACATTTTTATGAGACAATACTGGTCTTTACAGATACATGGTGACGTCTTACTGGGTGACATTTAGCTGGGCAAGTATTAGAATTAAAATTCTGATATTTTCCCAACGTTTCATCTCACTAGTATAGAAAACTTGTCAGGGGACATTACTATATGATAAAGTGTGTCTGACCCCTTAGAGGAAAATTATAGTTAATTAAAATCCCTGAAAACTCACTTATTCAGGGAAGCCTACCTCACCTTCACCTATTAACTGTACCCAAGTGACCTCCATCAGATCACCCCCTGCAGCTATTATCTCCCTTCAGATTGTAAGCTCCATGAGCAGGGCCCAACTGTTTCTTCTGTATTGAACTGTATTTTAATTGCACGTGGTGACGTCACACACACTCTCTTTCTCATGCGTTTCACCAAAACTGGCATCTTATTATTTGAAGCCTGGTATTCACTGCAATTATTTTTTTTATTTTTTTTAACAATTGGTGGATGAATATTATGACTTCATGATCCCTGTAATTCGAGACCCACATCATTTTGTAAGAGGCCATCTTCCTTAACCACTTGCCTACTGTGCACCTACACCCCCTTCCTGCCCAGACAAAATATAAGCTTCCGGCACTGCGTCGCTTTAACTGACAATTGCGCGGTCGTGCGACGTGGCTCCCAAACAAAATTGGCGTCCTTTTTTTCCCACAAATAGAGCTTTCTTTTGGTGGTATTTGATCACCTCTGCCGTTTTTTTATTTTTTGCGCTATAAACAAAAATAGAGCGTCAATTTTTAAAAAAATTCAATATTTTTTCCTTTTTGCTATAATAAATAACCCAAAAAATATATAAAAAAAATATTTTTTCCCTCAGTTTAGGCCGATACGTATTCTTCTACATATTTTTGGTAAAAAAAAAATGCAATAAGCGTTTATCGATTGGTTTGCGCAAAATTTATAGCGTTTACAAAATAGGGGATAGTTTATGGCATTTTTTTTTTTTTTTTTTTTTTACTATTAATGGCGGCGATCTGCAAATTTTTTATTGGGACTGCGACGTTATGGCGGACATTTCGGACACTTTTCTGACATTTTTGGGACCATTTACATTTAAACAGTGAACAATGCTATAAATATGCATTGATTACTGTATAAATGTGACTGGCAGTGAAGGGGTTAACCACTAGGGGGCGGGGAAGGGGTTAAATGTGTGTCCTACGAGTGTTCTAACTGTGGGGGGAGGGGGGGGTGACTGGGGGAGGTGACCGATTGTGTCCCTATGTACAAGGGACACAATCGATCTCCTCTCTCCCTGACAGGGACGTGCAGCTCTGTGTTTACATACAGAGCTCCACGTCCGCGCTCAGTTATTGAGCAATCGCAAGTGCGCTGCGGCGATCGTTGCCGCCGGGCACTCGCACGAGATCCCCGCAGAGCGGCGGGTGCGCGCGCCCGCCCACGGCTTTAAAGGGACATCACGTCATATGACGTGATGTCAGGATAATGGAGTCATCTGCCGGCCGTCATTTGACGGTGGGCAGATGACAAGTGGTTAAAAGGAGCACTTTTCAACACTTCAGAACTTTTGAGAACACATTGCACATCGAGCCCTTTTTTTTTGTATGCGTGTGTGTGTCTTTTTTGTTGTTGGGCTTTAATGTGAACAATATCATCGAATTGTGTTAATGTTCTAGAAATCTTGCTTCTAAATATAATCTGTATTTATATGTGTACATAACGATTCTGTGTTGCAGATCTTTTTATCTCAGTACAAATCTCCCAAACAGAATATGTCTACAGTCACTAATGACATGAAACACTCATAATGTCATGTAATCAGAAACCATGTGATCTAAGCTCATATTAGTTGCTTCAGCAGTGGCTCTAATTGTAGCATCTTTAAGCAATTTATAGTACACTCAAAAGGGGGAAACTCACTAACTACAAAGATGCTAGGCTCATAAAACCTGGTAGACATCAATGGAGTATAAAATGCCCAAGGTCCACAAACAGGAGTCGCAATGCAGGACGAGAAAGCCGGCCACTTTCGTTGAGATCTCTGTGGAGTGCAGCGTGGACTGCAATGACAAAGTCATTAGGAGGGGAAGTGCACAACTTATTTTGGAGCACGCACAACCAAGAGTACGATCATGTGTGCTCCTTTCTCAAGTTGGCTTCTACTCTTGGAAGAGCTTGCCTTAAGTGGATCCCCTGTATTATCTGGACCTTTCAAAGGACTATCATAATATACTACTTTTGATGGACTTTGATGGTAGTTACTGATTCTAGAGTGCCTGCAGTATGACCAGCGTTATATTTTATGCCTGACATATAGCACTTCTTGTTTTATAATGACTTGCCACAATAGGTCAATACCAAACTCAGATCTATTGATGGTACTCAATTCTTAAAAGGGGAAATTCACCTACACCCAAACACATCAGTTTATGTGTTCTTTACATTTCCTACTGTTTGTATGCTGCATAAATATACCTACATACCAGCGCATTCAGCACTCTCCTCTTCTCTGGCATTGTTCTCCTAATCCAGGTCCTGTCCATTGCTGCCATCTTCTTTTTTTACATCATGGGGAGCCGGCTGTCTCTTGTCAGCTCTTGCAGCCAGCCCCCTGGGGACACAGCGCTAGATCTCACACATGTGCAAGCAGAAATCCTTGCTGTGTCTGTTTACATGAAGCCTCCAGGAATATTTGATGTTAGTATCCCGGTGGGAGACCTCAAATCATTCCCTCCTAAGCAAGAATGGCAGTATTAGGCATTGGGTAATTTTTAGAACATGAAAACAGGGGAAAAAACAAAAAGATAACTAAAAAATAAATTTTTAGAAGCAAAAGGTTGGCAATTTTATTTTGTGGAGGGGATAAGCATGCTGCAAAAAGCTGTTTTGGTGTGAAGATATTATTTAACTGTATTTGCTGGCCACTATATTTTCAAATGTAGTTACTCACAAAAGTGTGTTAATGTAGTAATTTCTATAATTTATTTTAAAATGTAATTGACACTTCAGGTATGATAAATTAATGCTGAACTCAACTGTCAATACTTGTAGGCTTGTAAATTAGCCAATTATATTGTTTTATAGAAACATACATCAAAAACTGCTACAAGCAATAGAAATGCATTACATGTGGCTTAGAACTTCATGAAACATTTAAACATTAAATTCCCTTTTTTTAATCATAATATACAACACAAGTATTGATCATTCATATCGTTTGTGTGGTGCATTCAGGCCTAACCTATTTCAGGATGGTAATCTGTTTAAAATTGACACACACTGTGCAAACAGGTCCAAAAATCAGGAACAATTACGCTATGTTACATGTAATTTTGGAGAGAAAAAATAATTGAGTATATTAAGGCTACATGGACAATCACCATGGGCATCCGCAGGTAGGGGCAAGGGGAACAAGTGCCCCCCCCCTGGAATCAGGGATTGGTAAGGTGTCTGCCATAGGCATGTGCACGGATTATGCCCAGGCACGCACACCCTAATCACCTGAGCGTAGTGCGCAGAGTGTCAGCGGGTGCCGGGCTATGGAATGCTCTCCATGTACCAGAAAACAGCACAAGAAGGAAGATTGCAATGTGGGCGGCAGCCGGCAGGGCTTTTCATCTTCCGGTGTTAAGACAGCGCTGGCCTCTAGCATCGGGAGTTAACACACACAAAACCCTTCCTGCTCTCCCAGCTCTGCAAATACAAGAGAGGAGGGGGCGGGTCAGTTATCCACAGCCGCTGAAGCCTGCAGCGTGTATAACAGAAGCCTGTGCCAGGAGCCTGACCTGCTACTGTGAGCTAGATGATTCTCTTCTGTGGGGGGGGGGGGGGGGGGGGAGAGAGCTTTGCGGGGAGATTGGGTATTCATACTGGCATAGCACACGCCTAGAATCTGCACCCTGTACATAGAGCACACCTGGAATCTGCACCCTGTACATAGAACACACCTGGAATCTGCACCTTTTCCATAGCACACACCGGGAATTGGAATCTGAACTTGTACATAGCACATGTCTGGAATAAAGTCTGGCGTTTTCTCTTTAAAAATAAATACTTGCAACTGACGGCTAAGCCCCTCCCCTTCATGACATTGTTAAAAAGGGGGGAGCATGGGTAACCTTAGAATTATGCCCCGCCCAAAAAAATATTGCGGACACCCATGACAATCACAATAGCAAACAGATAGAAAATCAGGAAGCCTACTGCACTTTAACGTATATAGTATGTAAACCAAATCACAAAAATCTCACATAAGCTGTAACATGGTAATATAATCCTAAACAAATTGTTACATTTTAAATACTTTTAAATCTGCAGCTTTTAATAAAAAATATTTGGTGATTCTGATATCATAGGCCTTCGTCAGGTACTACCCATTATGGGGCAACAATCTCTCAATTGTTTGCCTGATGTCCCTCTGTCACACAGGCATCCTATAAAGTGGCCGTTTTGACACATATCAGGTATAGTACACTGTTGTCATCATCAAGAAACCCATCTTAAGAAATGTAATGTAGGCATTGCTTAAAGCATACTTGAATAGTTCACACTGCCTGTAACATGATGTTTAAATGAGGGGAGAGAATCATGTCAATAATCTGATTCTCCCTTATTCAGAGATTGTGGTACATGCAGTATAAACTGTGCATGGGCTTTTCTCAATGTAGGAGGGAGGATAAGGTGGTTCCCTGTTGAACCATTGACACTATAGTTCTGTCCTCAGGCTAGAAACTATTTTAGTACTAGAAGTTAAAGTGGTTGTATAGTCAGGATAATACATCACTTGCATCCCCCCTGTTTTATCAAGATCTAAAGTACTGTCCATTTTTTTACAATTTGAAACCTGAATACCTTCTCTCAAAGCACTGATGTGAGATCATGTGACCTTCCCCTGCTCTCCTTCCCCGATCTAAGGAATGCGGAGGAAGGGGCTGAGCTAACCCTCAAAAGTCAGCTGGCCAGCAGAGGAAGGTGACATGACCTCACATCAGTTCTGTAAGAGAAGGTATTTAGAATTAAAATTGTAAAAACATTGAGACACAGCACTTTAGATCTTGATAAAACAGAGGGAATGGCAGTTATTTATATATGTTATTTTTAAGCCACAGGTAAGAGCAGCAGGAGGAGCAACGTCATTTCGCCCAGCCGTGCCATGCTGCTGCAGTAAAACTGAATGTGAGTTAGGGACCTTAGATTGTAATGACTGATGTGAATGTACATTGTATATGTAAAGTGCTGCGTAAATTGATGGCGCTATAAGTACCTAAATAATAATAATAACTGCGGTGGCTGGTCAGCAAGTGGTTAAACTTCAGCACAGAAATACATACAGGGCACATAGCCTAAATTTTTTCACAGTCTACTGATACCTACATTATGCAATGTAGTACATAGCCTACCATATCAATTAGGAAAGATATGATTCTCTTCTTGCTCCACCAGTACCACTACCTACATAAATAAAAATGGGGGAAAGGTTGGGACTTTAAATGAGACACTTGTATTGTGCCTCCATCCCGGGTTCAATAGTAAAAAATCAAGGGAGTTTGGGACTTTAAATGAGGCCATGAACAAGGTGGGGGTATAGGGTAAAAATTACATATTTATTAATCATAGTAGGGTATACAGCACATATCAATGACAAGAACTACTGATAGAAAAAACATTGTAATAAATATAATTTCATAAGATTTACAATCACATGGTTCTGTGCATAAGTAAAAATCAGCAACAAGGGTACATCAAGTATATGGTAACCTAGCGCCACGTAGTGGTCACAGTAATACATATATACATTTCCAGAGATTATTATATGTACATAGATTGTAAAAAATAAATAAAACAACACTTGCAGAGGGAAAAAAAAATATGGAACAGTGAAATCATGATTGGTAAGTACGATAATTTTGAGTCGTTGATGTGATATTGTCACATGTCTGTATCTTAAATTGCCCGACGCGTTTCGTGTAAACCACTCATCAGGGGCAGATAATTAGAGGTGTCTAAGATAAAAGTAGAATAGAATGAGTATGATGGTAACTAATCATAATAGGAAGAGGGCGGATAAGCCCCACCTAAATTACTTACATGGAACAACTGCAGTGGGATGTGACAAGTAAAGAGCCTGGACCAAAAGGTTACCTGTCCCGGGAGCTGAGATACAAAAGAGCAGCGTGCTGGCAGGGCGCATAGCCTCACCCCCTATAAGACGCAAGCCCAGAGTGCCAATATTCAAGGTTGGATACAGTGTTTCATCAGTCATGGATACCTGAAGGGAGTCTAAGAATAAAGAATACATAAGAAGTGTATAATAGTATCCTGATAAGATATGAAGGATACAAATGAATATTGGATGAGCAAATATAGAGATAATATATCTATAAGGGTATCTAAGTAATAGAGTAAAGTAGATGACCATATGTATAATATCCAAATGGCCAGAGGGTATAGCTAATGAAAAAATAAACAAGTAGCAGGGACAATCCTCAATTGCTCATAAACAATGGGTTAGAGTAAAGATTAGCTGGTAGAGGGAAAAATTAGGGGGCCTGATATGGCTTACCTGCATCCTAAACTGGTGAGGACTGGACTGTTAAGGCAGGATATACCTGTCCTGGAAGTTGTAGCACTTGGACTGCGTGGGAGAAGGTAAGGTACAGCTGACCTGCACGTGTGCATGCTGATATGTACCAGCGTCACACAGGCGTGGCCACGGTGGGGAGGGACTCTGACACACGGGATATCCGCATTTGGAGAGCACCCATATTCCCCAACTGGACCGGCTAAGATAGAGGAACACGTGACCCACGTCGTGACGCTACTAGTGACGTCACATGTGAGTCAGGAGGTGTGGCGCCGATGCGTAGGGGCGCCCACCCACCCCCTATTCCTAAGGTGATTCCTCACCGCCCCTGAAAGAAAACAGAGGGGAAAAGGAGGAGGGGGAGCACACGGTAAGCATCGCAGCTCCCGGATTACAGGCAAAGACCGGACCTGGATATACAAGGACAGCAAACCAAACCCATATCGTGACACAAAGCAAATGTGCTGCTGAGCATCATAGGACAGATTGTGTCCAAGATGCAAAGGACCCAGGACATGTAATATTGTCCTTGGGGTCATCAATACCTCCCACGTGGGTGGCAGGGGAGCACTGCCAACCCTGTCCATGGACCTCCATCCCTAAAGCAAGATAAAAATGGGGGAAAGGTTGGGACTTTAAATGAGACACTTGTATTGTGCCTCCATCCCGGGTTCAATAGTAAAAAAAATCAAGGGAGTTTGGGACTTTAAATGAGGCCATGAACAAGGTGGGGGTATAGGGTAAAAATTACATATTTATTAATCATAGTAGGGTATACAGCACATATCAATGACAAGAACTACTGATAGAAAAAACATTGTAATAAATTATCTGCCCCTGATGAGTGGTTTACACGAAACGCGTCGGGCAATTTAAGATACCGACATGTGACAATATCACATCAACGACTCAAAATTATCGTACTTACCAATCATGATTTCACTGTTCCATATTTTTTTTTCCCTCTGCAAGTGCTGTTTTATTTATTTTTTACAATCTATGTACATATAATAATCTCTGGAAATGTATATATGTATTACTGTGACCACTACGTGGCGCTAGGTTACCATATACTTGATGTACCCTTGTTGCTGTTTTTTACTTATGCACAGAACCATGTGATTGTAAATCTTATGAAATTATATTTATTACAATGTTTTTTCTATCAGTAGTTCATGTCATTGATATGTGCTGTATACCCTACTATGATTAATAAATATGTAATTTTTACCCTATACCCCCACCTTGTTCATGGCCTCATTTAAAGTCCCAAACTCCCTTGATTTTTTACTATTGAACCCGGGATGGAGGCACAATACAAGTGTCTCATTTAAAGTCCCAACCTTTCCCCCATTTTTATCTTGCTTTAGGGATGGAGGTCCATGGACAGGGTTGGCAGTGCTCCCCTGCCACCCACGTGGGAGGTATTGATGACCCCAAGGACAATATTACATGTCCTGGGTCCTTTGCATCTTGGACACAATCACTTTGTGTCCTATGATGCTCAGCAGCACATTTGCTTTGTGTCACGATATGGGTTTGGTTTGCTGTCCTTGTATATCCAGGTCCGGTCTTTGCCTGTAATCCGGGAGCTGCGATGCTTACCATGTGCTCCCCCTCCTCCTTTTCCCCTCTGTTTTCTTTCAGGGGCGGTGAGGAATCACCTTAGGAATAGGGGGTGGGTGGGCGCCCCCTACGCATCGGCGCCACACCTCCTGACTCACATGTGACGTCACTAGTAGCGTCACGACGTGGGTCACGTGTTCCTCTATCTTAGCCGGTCCAGTTGGGGAATATGGGCGCTCTCCACATGCGGATATCCCGTGTGTCAGAGTCCCTCCCCACCGTGGCCACGCCTGTGTGACGCTGGTACATATCAGCGTGCACACATGCAGGTCAGCTGTACCTTACCTTCTCCCACGTAGTCCAAGTGCTACAACTTCCAGGACAGGTATATCCTGCCTTAACAGTCCAGTCCTCACCAGTTTAGGATGCAGGTAAGCCATATCAGGCCCCCTAATTTTTCCCTCTACCAGCTAATCTTTACTCTAACCCATTGTTTATGAGCAATTGAGGATTGTCCCTGCTACTTGTTTATTTTTTCATTAGCTATACCCTCTGGCCATTTGGATATTATACATATGGTCATCTACTTTACTCTATTACTTAGATACCCTTATAGATATATTATCTCTATATTTGCTCATCCAATATTCATTTGTATCCTTCATATCTTATCAGGATACTATTATACACTTCTTATGTATTCTTTATTCTTAGACTCCCTTCAGGTATCCATGACTGATGAAACACTGTATCCAACCTTGAATATTGGCACTCTGGGCTTGCGTCTTATAGGGGGTGAGGCTATGCGCCCTGCCAGCACGCTGCTCTTTTGTACCTCAGCTCCCGGGACAGGTAACCTTTTGGTCCAGTGCACAAGGAGAGAAATGCGCAAAATCTAAATACAGTAGTACCTTGCTATTATTCGCTAGGCAAACATGAATGTGATGGTGGTTATAGTTAAATAAATACGTACATACATATATCTTAATTGTTAAAATCAAATATATATTGTATATAGAGATTGAAAAAAATTGAAAAAAATATAATATATATATATAAAAATCACATAGCGGGTTTAATGTCCAACAAAGAAAGGGAAGGGGGGGAAGGGGGCAGAAAAACCCAGGGTAAGGGATAAAAGTTTATGTGGGGGTCACATCTATATCTTCAGGGCTGCCATCGTAGTAGAACAGAAACCGTGTTCAAAACTGTGGTAAAAAACAAGGGAAGAGGCGCCTCTAAGTGTAGATGTTTTTAAAAACAATTTTAATAAATAAAGGAGTACAGGCAACTCACATTTTACGAGTTAAAATCTGGCTTTGTACATATTCTTTTAGAAGTGGTCATCACTTGTGGTCCTTCGGCTGCTGGACACTGCACTGTAGAGCTGTCTTTTCACCGCTATGAGATGATAAAGCCGGCGGCGGTGATGAAGATGGCTTGTAAACCAGGCAGGTGGAGTAGGTGTTTTTCTGCAGCAGGATGGCACCAGTGAATTTGCGATATTTTTGCGACGCGTTTCCCAAGCGTTCGAGCTGCGATGATAAGGCAGTCGCGCTCCTTTTTCAAGCTGGTTTGGTGTGAAGTGGAGGCTAGGTTTATAGGGGGAGGGGGCGGTGACAACAGGTGTGTACAGACGCAGGAAAGGGGCGGGGCTGGACGCAGTGTACTATGTGCATAAGGCAAAGTGTTGGGGGTGATGAGGGAGGGAGAGAATTTATTAAAGAGTTATGGAGTCAATGAGGAGGGGAGACAGGGAATAACATGATGTAAACGAAAGGACCGCGCTAACAGATCCAGTGATGGAAGTGAGAGCGGTATTGGCAACAAACGGCGCGACACATTGGGGGCGGAGCTGTGGCGAGTATGGTATTGGTCAAGGGACGAAATTTTGACCAATAGCGGCGCGCCGCGCGGGGGGGCGTAGCCTATTGGACGGTAGACAAGAGGTAATCTTGTACTACAAGGGAGGGGTTGACAGTGTGATGCATACGGGAGGCGTGTGGCATGACGTACGGGGGCACGGGGAGGGGCCATGACGTGTGAGGACAGGACGTTGAATGATGTGGAGAGGCGTGGGAGCGGCGGAATTGGCGGTGTGACGCATAGGGGAGGCGTGTGCATGACGTACGGGGGCACGGGGAGGGACCATGACGTGTGAGGACAGGACATTGTCTGATGTAAAGAGGCGTGGGAGCGGCGGAAATAGCCAATAGCGGCGCGCTACACGGGGGGGGGGAGGCAACCTATGGGAGGAAGAAGGAAGTAAACATACAACTGCGGCAGATGCACGGGGGAATTGTGACGTGACATGTGAGGGCAGAGGGAGGAAACAGAACATTTACTATAGAGACGGAGCACTGTGGGGTATGGGGAGCGAACCAATGGCATGTATTAGAAAACAAGGGAAGGGGTTAGCAGCGTGCGATATAACAGGCAATATAATCATATATATATATATAAAAATAAAGAGAAAAGAACTGTATACATATATATAATACATAAATCATACATAAATGAATATACATACATCGGCAAACACATGATATGACATATATTAACACACATGTATGACAATGGAGTGAGATAAGGTAAAATTAATTAATTAAATTAATTAATTAAATAAATGGATAAAATTTATAAAATTAAACATAAATAAATTGAAATAAAATTAGATATTAAAAATTAATTAGTTAATTAACCAATCAATTTATTAATTATCAATTAGTAAGATTAAATTTAATTTTATATTTTAAATTAAAATGCCCATAATTACATATGGGTGGTAGCAAGATTAATATTATTACCTATGTCTAGAGATACAAAGATGGCATAGGAAAATGGAGAAAATATAGAATATATATATATATTGGAGGTGTATTGGGGGAGTGTTGTTATTATTGCATATGGGCAAGCGTGGATGAATTATAGTATGGTGTGAATCTCAATACTCTCGTTGATACCTCCAGGTGTGAGTGTGTCTAGGGTGTATATCCAGAAGGTCTCTCTGGCACAAAGCTTTTTAAACCTTTCTGCTGCCGGGAGAGATCTATCAATTTGTTCGATCACCCAAACACGGAGTCCAGTGGTTGATTTTTGGTGTACTCTGCAAAAATGTCTGGGTACACTATGGGGGTCGGTCCCACCTTCTATATATCGTCTATGTTCCCCGAATCTTGTTCTTAGCGGTCTTATAGTACGGCCCACGTACAGTAAGCCACATGGACAGGTCAGGCCATATACTACGAAGTCTGAGGAACAGTTGTAGAATTCTTTCAGGTCATATGTTTTGCCTTTTGTAGTAAAAGTTTTTTGGCCATGTTGGACAAATTTACAAGTTTTACATTTAGCTTTGTGACATTGGTACATGCCTGTAATAGGTATGAGAATTGGTAAGGGCGATGGTGTTGTTGTGGGTTTTAATTTGCTGGGTGCAATTTTATTTTTTAGGTTGGGTGCCCTCCTGTAGGTCACTCTTGGGTGTGGTGGAAGTTCACTTTTTAGGTGTGGGTCCTGTTGAAGAATATTCCAATGGTTAGAAAGGATTTTCTCCATCTGCTTGTGTTTGCAGTGAAATGTGGTAATGAATCTGGCAGAGCAATCCTGTGCTGGTTTAGCACGTTTTTGTGGTTTTCCATGTAGATAGAATTCGTGGGCTGCATTAACTAGTTTTTCAGGGTATTGTTTTTCTGTGAATTTTGTCTTAAGGTTGGCACTGAGCTCAATGTAGTCTGAATCCCGTGTGCAGTTCTGTCTTAAACGGCAGAATTGGCCTTTGGGGATGTTCTCGATCCATTTTTTGTGATGACAACTTTGATAGTGTAAATATGAATTCCCGGCAGTGGGTTTTGTGTAGTTTTTTGCTATAATGATTTGTTTGTCGAATCCAAGCTCAAGGTCTAAAAAAGCCATATTGGTGGGGTGGGAGACTGATGTAAAGGATAAACCATAGGTATTGTCATTGCAGTGTTGTACGAAGAGGGGGATCAGATTTAGAGCGCCATCCCAAATGATTATAATGTCGTCTATATAGCGTCCAAAAAAGACGATATTTTCTGCAAAGGGGTTGTTGGAATGAATATGATGGGTCTCCCAAAAACCCATGGCAAGGTTTGCGTATGACGGGGCAAAATTTGCCCCCATGGCTGTACCTTGGGTTTGTTGGTAGAAGTCCCCATTAAAAGTAAAATAATTATGGGTCAGGCAGAATCTAGTAGTATTTGTAATAAACTCTGCCTGGCGGGAATTAATGAGTGGTTCTTTAAGTAAAAATTGTTCAAGTGCCATAAGTCCAAAATGATGTGGGATTGATGTATATAATGAGCAAACATCCAAGGATAACCAGGTATAGGTGGGTTCCCACTTGTAGGGAGATAAGAGTTCCAGGAGATGGGTCCCGTCACGGATGTATGACTGGAGTTCGGTTACAATTGGTTGAAGGAATTGGTCAATATACAAGCTGAAGCCTGTAGTGACGCTATTCATAGCAGCGACAATGGGTCTTCCGGGGGGGTGTTGTTGATCCTTGTGAATTTTTGGAAGGAAGTAGAAGTATGGTATCTGATAAAATGATTTTTTCAAAAAAGAGCATTCCGTTTTGGTCCAGGCTCTTTACTTGTCACATCCCACTGCAGTTGTTCCATGTAAGTAATTTAGGTGGGGCTTATCCGCCCTCTTCCTATTATGATTAGTTACCATCATACTCATTCTATTCTACTTTTATCTTAGACACCTCTAATTATCTGCCCCTGATGAGTGGTTTACACGAAACGCATCGGGCAATTTAAGATACAGACATGTGACAATATCACATCAACGACTCAAAATTATCGTACTTACCAATCATGATTTCACTGTTCCATATTTTTTTTTCCCTCTGCAAGTGCTGTTTTATTTATTTTTTACAATCTATGTACATATAATAATCTCTGGAAATGTATATATGTATTACTGTGACCACTACGTGGCGCTAGGTTACCATATACTTGATGTACCCTTGTTGCTGATTTTTACTTATGCACAGAACCATGTGATTGTAAATCTTATGAAATTATATTTATTACAATGTTTTTTCTATCAGTAGTTCTTGTCATTGATATGTGCTGTATACCCTACTATGATTAATAAATATGTAATTTTTACCCTATACCCCTACCTTGTTCATGGCCTCATTTAAAGTCCCAAACTCCCTTGATTTTTTACTACCTACATAAAGAGTAACACTAAGGCCTCGTACACACGATCAAATCTGTCTGCTGGAAACGGTCTGCTAGACCGTTTCAGCAGACAGATTCGATCGTGTGTACGGGCGAGCCGACTGATTTGGCCACCCGACAGATTGGAAAGCATGCTTACCAATCTGTCGGCTGGGAACCTGTCCGCCCCACATGTCTGCTGGTTAGGACACTAACCAGCAGACATGTCTTCTCACACACGCGCCGAATGGTTTCGACGCATGCGCGGAAGTGTTTTACTTCCTGGTGCGGTGACGTGGAGGCGTCAACGTCACCGCCACGTCACCGACACGTCAGCGCGCTGTCTGCTGGCAGGGATTTTTGTTTGCTCGTGTGTACACGCGAGCAAACCAAAATGCCAGCAGACAGATTTGTTCAAATCGGTTGGACAGACCTTTTTGAACAAATCGATTGCCTCGTGTGTACGAGGCCTAAGAGAGAGAAAGAGAGTTATTTGTTTTTTATGTCTGTATCCAGGTAGCGAGCTGAACGGAAGAAAAAATACAAAACAACAGATTCCTCCATCCACAGAATTGAGGTAGATGGAGGAGTCGTGGAATTTTGACAGTGGCACCTGCCGCTCTCAGAATACACTAATCAATGGCAGCACTTGTAGTGTTAAGCAAATTTTTGCATAAACTTGTTACTGTATATAATATCTACAAACATCCGCCTACAATCTTTGCAATTATACATTTGCAAAAAAGGCAGCTAGTGGAAAAGATAAGCTAAACTGCGATTGATAACACATAAATCTCATGAAATGTGATATTTCAGCAGCTGACTGTTTTTTTCTCCAGTAAGCTGGTTTCTGGTTTACAGATTTATGATTTAATTCTAGAAATGGACTATAAAGAAGGTTTACCCGCGCTGCCAGTCAAACGTGGAACGCACTAGAAATGAGGATACTCCAGTCACATTTATCTAAATATGTTATTGATTTAGAGTACAGGAAACATTATATGTGATATATGGTAAACTGTACACTTCAAGCATTATTTATCTGGACATAAACACGCTTGAGTATGTTATATAATTAAAACCTAGAAATATGTGGACAAGCACATTTATTTTAGGGGAAAAAAATGTAACTTACCACAAAAGATCAAATATTCTTTCTGAAGGTTCCTCCATATTTCTCTACTTTGCAAAGCAGAACTCCAAGCAAACAGCTACATACACAGTTAAGAAAAAAACATGTTTACTTGTTTTAGCTGCCAAAGGATTTATACTTTTGTGTAGTTTCTCGTGAGATTTACACACCTTACGCCAAAGTAAGGCTCCTTGCACACTGGGTTTAAAAAAAATGTCTGTTCTCTTTCGACTAAAAAACACTCATATAGGGCATTTTTTTCCTGCTTCTAAAACTTTGATCTTAAAATATGCTTCTAAACGTCCTAATGTGCATGGACACATAAGAAAACATTGAGTTGTTTCTACAGGCAGAACACAAAACTCCTGTAGAAGCAACTTTTTTTTATTGAGTCTCAATTTCAGATGCGACATTTAGATGATAGGGTCAGAATTTGGCATAAACTGCATTAAAGAATGGATCCATCCTTGCTTGTATCAATGGTTCAGGCTGGTGGTGGTGGTGTAATGGTGTAGGGGATATTTTCTTGGCACACTATGAACCCCTTGGTACCAATTGAGCATAGTTTTAAATGCGTAAATGAGTATTGTTGCTGACCATGTCCATCCCTTTATGACTAGAGTGTACCCTACTCTTCTGATGGCTAATTTCAGCGTGATAATGCACCATGTCACAAAGCTCAAATCACCTCACCACTGGTTTCTCGAACATGACAATGAGGTCCCTGCACTCCAATGGCCTTCACAGTTACCAGATCTCAATCCAATAGAGCACCTTTGGTGTGTGGTGGAATGGGAGATTTGCATCATGGATGTGCAGCCAAAAAATCTGCAGCAACTGCGTGAGGCTATCATGTCAACATGGACCAAAATCTCTGAGGAATGTTTCCACCACCTTGTTGAATCTATGCCATGAAAATTTAAGGCAGTTCTGAAGGCAAAAGGGCAGCCAATCCAGTACTAGCACCTATTAAAGTGTCCGGAGAATGTATACTGTAAAGAAACCTGCAATATATCTGGGATTTGTTTCAAATTGCAAGTCAGGATGAAATTTTCAGGGCTTTCAAACAAAATTAGTCAACTCAAACAATATTACTATGAATATTCCAGTGAAAGTCTGAAGCTGAACTTAGATAAATTGAAAGTTAGCAAGTTCGGCAGAGACTGGCTGAATTTTGCTCTGTATGTGGATGGCCTTGTATGACAGATGGCTGGATTGACTTTTTTTTAAATGGAAAACTTTTATTCATCAGCGGCTACAGCAAATAGGCTATAGCCGCTGATCAGAGACCTGCTGTCAGAATACAATGTCCCATCAGGGATGGAGGAATCTGTTCATTTTGTTTTCATTCAGTCCTCTGACCTGAACCATCTATGTCCATCCTAACTGTGTATGGCCAGTTTTAGGAAGCTGTGTTGTTGAATCAGAATATAAGCGTGCCACCTGCCTGGCTGCAGTATACAACATACTGTATATGTATTTCAACTGTACATTTAGATATGTGCCTGAAATTCTATAACAACTCGTCAAAAGCAGAATTTGTTATGTTCTAATATTATCTCAAATACACTTGAACTGATATAATCCCTACGATTATACACAAAGATTTCCATTAGCTCCAATTTAATAGGTAAAAGCATAACCCCGGATATCACAAACGCACAGTGTAAACTTCTCTCACGGGAGGACTGGAAAACACCCAAGCTTTGCCCAGCTGAAGATAAAAACAAAATCATCCTGGCTGTGGTCTACGGTAAAATCAAATGTACAATACAGGATAGGATCCCCAACTACATAAAAATATGGCAACCTAGAATCAATAGCCTACTCCCTCCCACTTCTAGAACCCTAACAAGACTAACCATAGTTTTGGTCTGTAATTGACTGGTCCCTTGAGCCCCCAGGGCTCTTTTTATCCCCTACCTCCCCCTCATGTACTCCAACTTCCTTCTGTCCCCTCTCCAATTATGCTATCACTATTTAGACACCAACATTTGTGCAGTCTTTAATATATGTTACCTCATTCTGGATATCACTATTCAAATATTAGCAAATATTTTATATGCTCATGCAAGGTTTGTTGTAACCCATAGACTCATCCAACTTACCAACCATTCAGTGTCCTCCACCCCTCTCTGCCAATCCCTCCACTGGCCTCCACTCCCAACAAATTAAATTCAAAGTACTAACAATAATTTACAAAGCCATCCACAGCTCGGCACCCAGCTACATCCCTAACCTAATCCCAAAATTCCAACCAAGCCGCTCTCTTCGGTCCTCCCAAGACCTCCTGCTCTCTAGCTCTCTTGTCACCTCCTCCCATGCTCGCCTCCAGGATTTCTGCAGAGCTTCTCCTATCCTTTGGAACTCCCTACCCCAAACTGTCCGACTGTCACCTAATCTATCCATATTTAGACAATCCCTGAAAACTCTTCTCTTTAAAGAAGCCTATCCTGCTTCTTTTTTTTTTTTGTTTGTTTCAAATGGTTTATTAAAGAAAATGAACACAGTACATGAGAGATAATGTTACAGCAAGTCAACATATGACACAGTACTGCGGACGCAGCCGCTGTAAATGAAGTTACATACGATCACTATAATATGTCATAATATTCCAAAGAACAAGTCGTAACATAGGAATGCACCTTGAAAACAAATGGGACACAAAAATATTCAATTGCGGCAGGGGAAGGGGGAAAGTGTACGTCTAGTTGCAGGAGGTAATGTTTTTATTCCAGTTCTTTTGGTGGGAGTTCGAACCGTCAGGATTGTGTTGACCACCTGGTCAGGCAGGGTAGGAAGACGGGGTGCTACCACAGGGTGGTTGCGTAGAGTACCAGGGGTGGTACGCATGGGGTGTTAGGGTGTAGATGGTGGGCTAATCCCCAGCGGGGTCGGTATCGCACGTTAGTCTTAGGTCATGCTTCCCACCAGGTCGAAGGGCTATCGCGCTACCCGGTTTGGGGAAAGGGAAGGAAGGGGGGGTTGTACCCATAGGAGAGGGGGATTGGGTGTCAGAATGATGGAGGTAGGGGATTGTTAACTGTGAATGTAAGGGCTCTTGAAATGAAACGATAAATGTCACTAAACTGTGTATGTGTGTCAAGTATCACACTGTACCTCTCGGGAAGTCAGCTAGGCTACAATCTATTTATATCGATCCGTGGAGGTGAAGTGAATCCAACACGCCCAAAGCTTAGTGAACTTGGACGGTGTATCCCGGGCCTAATGTATCAGGTTTTCCATATCTGCAATATGATTTATTTGCTTGAACCAGTCCGCCAGAGTCGGCGGTTCCCGAGTCCGCCATTTCCCAGGGATGCAGAGTTTCGCCGCATTCACCAACTGCATTGCCAGGGAGCGAAAGGAGGTTCTTGGGGGAAGGTTGGAGTGATGTAGTAAGAATTGCTCTGGTGTGAAGTCCAGATCGAGCATGGAAATGTGTTTGGTGATGTGGTGAACGTTTATCCAGAACACCTGTAGCTTGGGGCATGACCACCAAATGTGTAGTAGGGAGCCCAGCTCCTTTCCACATCTCCAACAAAGGGGGGAGACAGAGGGAAACATAGAATGGAGCTTTTTAGGGGTCCGATACCAGCGGGAGAAGACTTTGAATGCGTTCTCCTGGGTGTGTACATTCACTGTCCCTTTATGGATGCAAGAGAATATTTCTTCCCATTCTCTCTCTGAGAGATCTATGGACAAGTCCGCTTCCCATGTTCTGCTGGCCCAGTTGTCTTTGGGGTTGCAATCTGGGAGCCTATCCTACTTCTAACTAACACTGGTTTACTTCCTTCTTCAGCTCATCCCCCACAGCTATTATCTTCTGTATCAATTGACTCTCCCTTTACAGATTGTAAGCTCTGTCTGCCTTTATTTTTTTAAGCACTACGCAAACTGTTGGCGCTATACAAAATCTGTATTATATTAATAATAATAATTGTCCATATCTTTTGTTACTGCCATATGATCTAAATTTGTATCTGCACTTGTTTTTAAATACAAATATTGAGCAAGAAAAAAAAGGCAACCATTTTTAGATTTTCCTTGTGTTATTTTACACATTGTGCACACTGGTGTGTAACAACGTCCTTTCATGTAATTAATACCCATAGTATGCATGCAATAAAGTAAAAGAACACTACAGCCAGAGGAATAAAATCCAGTACAGTTCCAAGCAATAGAGTGTGTTTTGGACATTTTTTAGTAGACAGTGTTTGGAGCTGTATACTTCTGAAAAGACTGGCCTTTACTTTATACATTTCTCTCCACAATAACCTCTTTGTATAGCAGCCAACAGGTCCTGCTTTTTCTACAAGATCACAAACTCTATAGTCGGAAAGACAGATAAAAGGTGCTAATACACTAGACGACCCGGGAGTCTAGCTTGATCTGTTAGTGTGGTTCAACAGGACTGATTCTTAGGGTTCATTGGTAGGACTTCTGCAGTAAACTTCCCACTGTGTATAGAAGAGAGATGCATTGAGCATTTTTTTTTTGTATTTAATCTTTGGCACAGTGAGCCAAAGTTTAGTAAGTAATTCCGAGGCAATGCTGCTCTACTTGTATGACAGTGCTGCCTTTTTTATGTCAGTTGGTGGTTTGGAGGAAGTTGCTAAGAAGAAAGACATGTTATATGGTATTATGCTGTCGGTAAAAATCATGAGGTATTTGACAAGTGCCTATGAACTATTTTTTTTATTACTATATGTAGGTTTGTGTGATAGAAGCCTCTAAATTTGCACAAGAGTAACTGAAGCCTTCTAAGCAAGGGTGAAAGCTGTTGTTGTTGACAATCAGGCTACTTCAACAGTTATGCACAAAGAAGCTTAATCTATAACCTTTGGACATACACTATATTATCAAAAGTATTCTGACGCCTGCCTTTACATGCACTTTAATGACATCTTAGTCTTAGTCCGTAGGATTCAATATTGAGTTGGTCCACCCTTTACAGCTATAACAGCTTCAACTATTCTATGAAGGCTGTCAACAAGGTTTAGGAGTGTGTTTATGGGAATGTTTGACCATTTTTCCAGAAGTGCATTTGTGAAGTCAGTGACTCGCATTCTCCACTCTAATTCACCCCAAAGGTGTTCTATGGGGTTGAAGTCAGGACTCTGTGTAGGCCAGTCAAGTTCTTCTGCCCCAAACTCACTCATCCATGTCTTTATGGACCTTGCCTTGTGCACTGGTCCTAATCATTTGGTGGAGGAGGGATTATGGTGTGGGGTTGTTTTTCAGGGGTTGGTCTTGGCCTCTTAGTTCCAGTGAAGGGAACACTTAAGGCGTCAGAATACCAAGACATTTTGGACAATTTCCACTGTTTGGGGATGGCCCCTTTCTGTTATAACATGACTTTGCACCAGTGCACAAAGGTTTATAAAAACACGGAAGTTTGGGGTGGAGGAACTTGACTAGCGGAGACTACGAATGAGGCCTTTTGGCAATATAGTGTGGATGAGAAAGTTTGAGGTGGATGAGCTTGACTGGCCTGCACCTCAACCTGATAGAACACTTTTTGGATGAATTAGAGCAGAGACTGCGAGCCAGGCATTCTTGTACACATCAGTACCTGACTCTACAAATTTGCTTCTGGAAGAATGGTCAAACATTCCCATAGACACACTCCTAAACCTTGTGGGCAGCCTTTCTAGAAGAGTTAAAGCTGTTATAGCTGCAAAGGATGGGCCAACTTAATACTGAACCCTACGGACTAAGCTGGAATGTCATTAAAGTTTGTGTGTGTGTAAAGGGCGGTGTCCTAATAATTTTGGTAATATAGTATATATTGTATATCATTTTTAGAAGGTCATGGTTCATCATTAATAAGAATCTCTGTGGAAGGTGTGGCAGAGCGTGGCTCTGTCACTATAAAAATTATATGAAATGGACACACGGTCTGCATATCGCCAGATTGCAGAGGGTAAATTTAAAAACAGAGAAAACTGCGCTGGCAGTTTTCTCATATTTTTCCTATTGCTACACGGGATCTCCAACCTGTGTCCAGGTTTTTAAGATAGCCTGCAAGCTGCCTTCCCAGGTGCAGACAGCTCATTAAAGGAAGGGATGGGGAGAGCAGATGAAGAGGAAGGTGGAGTTGGAGCAGTGGCTGCTGGTGAGTGTCTATGTGTGAGGACAAACGCTGTGTGCGTTGAAGGGCTTCAAAGCTGTGTGCGCCTAAGAAGCCTAAAGCTGTGTGCATTAAGGGACTTCAAAGCTGTGTGCGCCCAAGAAGCCTAAAGCTGTGTGCATTAAGGGACTTCAAGCTGTGTGCGTTTAAGAAGCCCAAAGCTTGGGCATCCAGGACTGTGGGTCTGGAGGAGGTGATGGTTTGAGGAACCAGTACCTGTAGCCGCAGTGCTGTTAAAGAGTAGCCAGGTGGGCTGGTATTTTCATTTATCTTTGGATAACGTTTAAACCCCTGCGTGGGATTCCTGAATGGACATTTGTTTCTTTTTTCTCCTTTAATAAACATGGGCTACCAGGCCCTTAACATCATATGCCTGTTTGGTGTTGACTCACTGCACAAAAAACGCATCTGCCACAAGAGTTAATTACCCCCAACGTTTACAAAGGGCAAACTGACATGGAAGGAGTTAATCATGTTAATGACAAGGGGCCAGATTCACAGAGCCATTACTCCGGTCTATTTACTGTTAGACCGGAGTCATTTCAAATTACCCGCGTCGTATCATTAGTTTGAATCCTCAAACCATTAAACAACGGCTTCGGGCTATGATCCGACAGGCTTACGTCTTCGTACACCGTCGGATCTACGCTGCAATCTTTTTCCGCCCGCTGGGTGGAGTTCGCATCGTTTTCAGCGTCGGGGTATGCAAATTAGCTTTTTCCGGCGATCCACGAAGTTACGATCGTCCGTCGCATTCTCTTACGGCATCTGTAGTCATCTTTTTGCTGCGTAAAGTTAGGGAAGCTAAAATGTTGTCTAACGTTAGACAGCCCATGTTAAGTATGGCCGTCGTTCCCGCGTCTAATTTCATTTTTTTTTTGTTTTTGCGTAAGTCGTCTGGGAATAGGAATGTACGTAAACGACGCTACTCAAAAAAAAACTGGCGTAATGACGTTATTTCCCGCAATGCGCGGCGGGAAATTTCTGAACGGAGCATGCGCAGTTTGATCGCCGCGGGGACGTGCCTAATTTAAATGCTTCACGCCCCCTAATCGCGTATTTCGATTCCGCCACGAGAAATACACTACGCCGCCGTACCTTACGGGCCGAAATCTACCTGAATTCGTCTTAGAGCCAGGTAAAATATGGCGGCGTAGTGTATCTCTGATATTCTGCGCCAGGGCAATTGTACCTGAATCTGGCCCAAGGTTTATATAAATGTACTTATTAATATGTAAGTTTTTAATATGTGCAACCAACTAGCGGAATTTGATATTTTTATTTTTTTATATTTGTACCTACGTCAGTTCATTTGAAGTCTTTACAATTTTACACAATGGTGGTAGTTTACTGCTCCTTTTCAGAATGCAGGTTGTGGTTGTTTCAATAGTCATCGATAGAAATTGTTATTTTGTGATAGCTACCTAGAGTTTCCTCTAGTGGTCGATCTTCAAATATCTATATTTAAAGTGACCCTGTAAGCACAGGGTCACTTGTATGCAATGCATTTGAACAATCTTTGCAAGTGCACAGTAACCTAAAATCATGTGCTGTGGTGCGTTGCCTTGCAAAAATTAGCGCATGTCTATGTTTTGTTCATTTGGGTGCATTAATTTGAGTGGGCTGCCTTAACACAATTTAAAGCGGAGTTCAGGCCCAAATATTTTTTTTTATTATTGTTTCTAGCATTATTACTAATTAAATCCAATAACGATTATACAAAGTTCATTATGGATTTAGTAAAAATATAAATTACTTACTCAATATTTCTCCCTCCTGTTGTTATCATGATTGTGGGCCCAATCAATATCTCTTCCTGGTTTGCTTTGGAGAGGTGCATGCTGGGTGACCAGCATGCACCTCTCGATCTCGTGTACGCCTGATTCACTGGCGGCCGTAGCACCAATCGTTTCTAAAGTTGCCATAACAACAGGCGGCGACGGAGGAAGGTCTCGCCTCATTGTTATGGCAACATAAATAAACACATCTCGGCGCTGTGATCCGCCCTAAATCGTGTTATTTTCTGTCAGATTGCACGTTACAGAGCGAGGACACACAGCTCCCGGTCCTGTCAGGGGAGAAATGCATGACTGTCTGTTCATACAATGTATGAACAGCGATCAGTCATTTCCCCAAGTGAGGCCACACCCCCTACAGGTAGAACACACCCAGGGAACATACTTAACTCCTTCCCCGCCCCCTAGTGTTAACCCCTTCCCTGCCAGTGGCATTTTTATAGTAATTAATGCATTTTTATAGCACTGATCGCTATAAAAATGCCAATGGTCCAAAGTGTCCGAAGTGTCCGCCATCATTTCGCAGTACCGATCGCCGCCGCCATTACTAGTAAATAAAAAAAATATTAATAAAAATGCCATAAAACTACCCCCTATTTTGTAAACGCTATAACTTTTGCGCAAACCAATCAATAAACGCTTATTGTGATTTTTTTTTAACGAAAAATATGTAGAAGAATACGTATCGGCCTAAACTGAGGAAAAAAATAGTTTTTTTATACATTTTTGGGGGATATTTATTATGGTAAAATGTAAAAAAAAATCAAAATTGTCGCTCTATTTTTGTTTATAGCGCAAAAACTAAAAACCGCATAGGTGATCAAATACCACCAAAAGAAAGCTCTATTTGTGGGGAAAAAAGGACGCCAATTTTGTTTGGGAGCCACGTCGCACGACCGTGCAATTGTCAGTTAAAGCGACGCAGTGCCGAATTGCAAAAAGTGCTCTGGTCTTCGACCAGCAATATGGTCCGTGGGTTAAGTGGTTAATGCACTGCACGTTAACATGCATGCTCTATCACTATAACAAGAAAGGCAACGTTTGAATAGGACCTTAGTGTAGATATAGAACCCTGGCTGAATGACATTTAGTTGGTTAAAGAACAGAGTATCATAAAAAAAAACTGACATTCCTTTTACACATAAACATACATTTTTACCTTTTTTCATCCTTTGTTGCATTAACATCATTGTTGCTGATCTCCTAAAGGCTCTTGGCAGTCGCTTCCTGTCTACAGTACATGCATGCACTCCAGTAATGGCTGCATGACATTTTAAAGGGAACTTCCTAATGGTGGCACCAGTGGAGCATGCCTGTGTCATGGG
Source organism: Rana kukunoris (assembly GCA_029574335.1). Taxonomy (NCBI): domain Eukaryota; kingdom Metazoa; phylum Chordata; class Amphibia; order Anura; family Ranidae; genus Rana; species Rana kukunoris. The sequence goes on along the minus strand of CM056054.1, from coordinate 134,766,822 downwards.
TGTTAAAATAGTCACTTTCTTTAAAAGCCTATGTGACAGAGTAACATCGCAGAAGCAAAGATGGGAGACAGGGACAGAGCCTTGTCACCCCATAACAGGTATCATTTTTTTTTTAATCAAAATTATTTCATTATTAATTTTTCAACATTACATACGTACAAAACCTCAATAACCACACATACATACAACATATATAGTCTCAATACATACTCCTTTGTTAAGATGTTCTACAGTCACTAATCCTAGATTTTACCTCCACCATCTTGGACCTAATTATCCAGGCCCTATACTCCCTACATTTTCTTATCAGAGATATAGCCACCAGGGGGGGGGGGGAGAGGGGGGAAGGAGGATGGATGGACAAAAAAAAGGGGGGAAGGGAAATTTAATTCCCAAATAATGTGAAAGTTATCATTCTACTTTACGAGGAGGTTTTCCACTTAATGTGTATATATAATGTGTGTCAAGGAAAAAAAAAAGGGAAAGTGGCGCCCTATTCAGGCCTGACTATCCCATTACGTTATCCCTAGAGTGCATTACATACTGCCCTACATATATTAAAAAAAAAAAAAAAAAAAGAAAGGGAAGGAAGGAGAATTCCATTCCCAAATATTGTGAAAGTTATCGTTCTACTTTACGAGGAGGTTTTCCACTTAACAGGTATTATTTTAAATAAAGCTGCAGATATTAAAATATTGAAAATGACATTAACTTGTTTAGCTTAGGTGAGTTTTTATTGATTGAGTTTACAGTACATATACTTTAAAGGGGTTGTAAAGTTTCATGTTTCTTCACCCTAATGCATCTTATGCATTAAGGTGAAAAAACATCTGATAATTACCTGCCCCCAAGCCCCCCATTTTATTTACCTGAGCCCGGGAAAGTCCTGCGTCGCAAATGAGCTCCACCGTTGTCCGGGCTTCTCGGCCCTTCATTGGATAGATTGATAGCAGCGCAGCTATTGGCTTGCTCTGCTTTCAATCAAATCCAATGATGCGGGTGCCAGGGCTGAGTCCTGCAATTGGCGGCTATGGACGTCTAACGCAGGACACGGGAGCGTGCCCGCAAGGTAACACCCCTGGGAGAGCACTTTGCAGAGGGAGTATCTGAAGCAGGGAGGAGCCGAGAGGGACCCCAAAACAGGAGGATCGGGGCCACTCTGTGCAAAACAAACTGCACAGTGGAGGTAAGTATGATATATTTGTTATTTAACAAAAATAAAAAGCAAACTTTTACAACCACTTTAAGCATCAGCAATGTTCTAAAAGCATAAAGTGAGTTTTATGTGAAGAATTTTTTTCGTAACAGATGTATTCACACAATAACAGCTACATTCAGGTTACAGGGCAACTAGCTTATGATAAAGGATACATGATTCACACTGACATATTTAAGTGCATGCATTAGTCTGACACATGAACTGAACCCACACCTTATTTTTTTTATGACCTTGAATGCAGTTTATCTTGGAGAGATTTTAATGTCTAACTGTAGTACAATGGCAGCTCTCAGGCCTTACCAATTTTTACAACTCCCAACACTTTGCTTAAACCTGCCAAATCGTCCAAGAAAAACCAAAGTAGTTAAAAATGATGAATCGGCAATAAATGAAATGTTTCATAAAAGTGTATTTGTCTTAAGCAGAGATGGGGAAACAGGTGCTTTACATTCAAGGTAATGGAAACACTTTAGGTTTTTTTTTTTTAACCAGCACTCTGCGATATTAATTTACTGCAAACTTTACTAGAATTAGCAGATCAGTAATTGCCATACCATATGGGACTAGGCAAATGTTTTATTATACCCATGTGTAGAAATATAGAGCCTGTCATAAATGGGGCATTTCGGTGGGCTGCAAAAAAATTCATGTCACACAATATTTCAAGCATTTAAATGCATTCTTGACACATTTAATGTCACGGTGATAGTTTTATTAGATCCATGCTATGATTGAAACCTTGTTCTGATCAGGACCAAGTTGAGTCATGTGTTTTATAAGAAAAAAGAATCCAGTTTAGCTAAGTACAGCAATACCATACAATGAAGTCTGAATTTCTTCATCTATACACATAAAGTATGTAATTCTCAAGTGATTGCAAAATGTAAAAATAAATAAACATTTTATATGTTGAGTTTCCTATTAGTGATATGGTCACAAGGAGGATAATGAGACCATAGAGAGAGCGGATTTTTACCTATATATTCTTCCTTTGATTTCCCTTCTAAATGTCTAAATGCCTTCCCGCAGGGATGTAGTCCCAAGGGTGGGGGTGAGTACGCTGACTAACCCCCAGCCAGAATGGCTCGGATGGTGGGGGTAAGCTTACTGAGGAAAAACAGGAAGTGAGAAATTCAGGCAAAGAAAAAAAAACATTTATAAGGGAAATCCAAGGAAAAGGTAAGTGAACCAACAATGCACTAGCTTAAAGGAACCTATTTAGAAAATAAAAAACAAACCTTTACAACCCATTTAAACCAAATCTGATTTACTTGATATTCTTAAAGTGATGTCACAAAAGCAGCATACCCTTTGTTAATTATGAATGCTACCTTGTATTCATCTTTCCCATAAAATATTTGCAAACGTATTGGTAGACATGCATACTGATTTATATTTTTATTTAGCTGTTGCAGGCTGGGCTTTAGCAAAGCATTTCATACTGATTTCAAGCTTAGTGTTGATCAGCGAGTGGTGTTGTGCAAATTGTATTGTTAAGCATAAAAAGCCGATTAGATATGTCTCTTCCCTAATGGTATGGGGGACACCCTGTAATCATAGAAATGCTTTGGTATGAAAGACTGAGCAAAAATGGTGGTGCTAATTATTGACTGTTGTTGTTATTTTGTTGAAATAACTGTTGCACATAAAGGGAATCTATATTGTTTTTGTCTATATTTTCTTCCTAATGTTCAGGCCTGAAGCCTTGTACACACAATCGTTTTTCTCGGCAGGAAATCTGCCAGGAGAGCATTTGGCCGGGAAAAGCAGACGTGTGTATGCTTCCTCGCAGTTTTCCCATCAGGAAAACAGCCGGAAATACAGGACGGAAAATAGAGAACCTGAGCTCTCGCTCTAAGATCTACTACTTACCTATGGAGAACACTGCGAGGCAGTACCGATGGAGCATACACAGGGCCAGGATTCTTGGCCAAAGCTCCATGGCAGTTTTCCTGCCAGGGTTCTCGGCTTTCCCCTCGGTTTTCTCAGAGTACATTTTACTGCCGAGAAAACCAAGCGTGTGTACAGGGCTTGAAACTTAATTCCAGTTATTTCTTTTGGTCAGGTAAATATAAAAATATTGTAAGTGAAGATGTAATAATTAAACTATCCATCCAGCAAGTGGCTCTTTAGGCTCCTTTTACATTTATCGGTCTAATTTTAACTACTTTGCTAAAAAAATAGGATCATTGACTTATCTTAAATTTATTTTCTTAACCACTTCAGCCCGGAAAAAATGTACCCCCTTCCTGACCAGAGCACTTTTTGCGATACGGCACTGCGTCACTTTAACTGACAATTGCGCGGTCGTGCGACGTTGCACTCAAACAAAGTTGACGTCCTTTTTTCCTCACAAATAGAGCTTTCTTTTAGTGGTATTTGATCACCTCTGCAGTTTTTTTTTTTTTTGCTATAAACAAAAAAAGAGCGACAATTGTGAATATATTTTTTACTTTTTGCTATAAAAAAAATATCCACCAGAAAAAAAAAAAAAAAAAAATATATATATATATATATATATATATATTTATATAAAAAAATTCCTCAGTTTAGGCTTATATGTAAAAAAAAATCGCAATAAGCGTATGTTGATTGGTTTGCGCAAAAGTTATAGGCCCAGATTCAGGTACATCTGCGCATTATTGGACTGGCGTAGCGCACCGCCTTTACGTTAGACTTGCGCAATGTAGCCGCGTAATCACCCTATTCTCGTAGCTTTTGCGCAGAAAATTGCGCATGCGTAACGTTATTTCAACGGCGTAAGGCAGAGTAATACAAATTGGGAAGGACGTGGGTGGGTTACATTGAAATGAGCCGTGACCCCATGCAAATGAAGGGCCTGTTGGCTCGCGCATGCGCGCTTGAAGGAGACCATGATCAGCTCCGCTGTGCGCATGCTCACAACTCGGGAGCGGCGCAATTAGTGAAATTGGAAATGGACTAAGGACTACGCAGACAGCATAAATAGACAGACACAAACGGACTTGCATTGCAAAAGTACATCCCTTTGTCCCTTCCCATTTAACCAAGTGCTTTTGTCCCGTTGTTCGTTGCGTTGTGTTTTGTATTTGTCAGATTAGTGTTCTGTGTGATCAAGTGTTTGTTAGTAGATCTTTGAAAGTGTTTTTTGATAAGTGTTTGAGAGACTGTTTGTTTGATATATTTCTGTTTGTTTGTTTTCTTGCTGATTTTTTGCTGTTTGTTTTTGTGACTGTTTTTTGCTGAGTGCTTGTGTGATTTTTTGGGTGTTAGTTTTCTCTTTGTGTGTTGTTCTTGCTTGATTGGTTGTGCTTGTTTTTGTGACTGATTTTTGTTGACTGGGAGTGAGTTTTTTTTGCAGTATGACAGAGAGAAAGCGAAAACTCAATTTTACTTTGGGGGAAAAAAGAATTCTTGCCCGGGCCATTAGCGATTATGGGCGTTTCCTCCACGGCCCAGACAGTGCCAACACCACCCCGGCCAGGAGGAGGGAGATTTTGGACCTCATCACTGAGCAGGTCAATTCAGCGGGGGAGGGGGAGACACGGACCCGGTCTGGGATTGACAAAAAGATTAATGACTTCCGGCGTCTGGTCAAACAGAAGTTGGCCAAAATGCTTGCCCATGCCAGGGGCACAGGAGGGGGCCCACCATGCCGTATTAGGCTGACAGCAGAGGAGCATGCGGTGGCCCTGACCTTTCATCGGCATGAAGTTGAGGGCCTGCCCGGCTTTGACTCAAGTCCGGAGCCCGTGGTGCCAGGTAAGTATTTTTTTTAATATCAGGTGTGTAGCATGTGTGGGGGAGGGGGGAAAGGGAATATGTGGCAAGTGTGTGGATCCTCCAACCTGTGAATGTTTTGTATCATCCACAGATGTGCAGGAGGGTGCAGGGCCATCTGGCCTGACCGCACCATCCCCAGGACAGCAGCCTAATGAGGCCCCCCCCGACAAGGCCGGAGTCCGCGGAGGAGGTTGAACAGGAGGAGGAGGAGGTTGAGGAGGAGGAGATTCATTAGGAGGAGGAGTCCATGTCAGGCACTGGACTTTTGGTTTTTGAGGACTCTTCCCCTCTGGCTGGCAGCAGGCAGCCCTCCCTAAGAAGGGGGGGCCCCCCCCCTCCTCCCCCAACATGGCTCCCCTCCCAAGGGCCTCCCCTTCTTCCCGGGCCACAAGCATCAGCTGGAGGCAGGAAGTCGTCCCAGAAGACCAGGGGGGTGGCCGAACTCCTGCCCGCCACTCTGAGAAGGGACCAGTTCCTCCAGACCCGCCATCTGGGACAGGTCAGCCAGACATTGGTGCGGATGGAGGAGAGCCTGTCCTCCATCAAGGATACGCTGGGGAACCTGGACTCCCACTCTCGGGCTTTCACAACCTGCCTAAACGAACTGCAGACGACATTAGCAGGCGTTGGGCAGGATGTGAGGGCCCTCACCCAGGCTATCCAGGCCAACACGGCAACACTTGGTGCTGCCCTGGACAGAATAGCCGTGGCCTTGGAGGGCAGGCCGCCAGGTGGGCAGAGATCAGGGGCTGCTCCTCCTTCCCCGGTTTTCCCCCTCCCCATGAGTCTCCCCTGAGGATCCGGCCCGTGGCCGGGGGCGCCCCAGGCATGGCTCACGTCAAGGGCAATCATTTTTTTTCCCCTCTTTTTTTTGGCTGGAAATTTTTTGATTTTGCTGGTCTTTTTTTTTTTTTTTGGGTTGTGAATGCTGTTTGAATGTGGGGGTGACATTCCTGCCGGAAAAGGGGTGTCACCCTCAATTTTGGTGGAGAAGGGTTCCCCAGGATCAGGGAGAAGTGATCCCCAGGTCCGTGTAAATGGTGTATGAATGTACAGTGACATAATTGGAGCCTTGGCGTGGCGTTGCTTCTCACAAGTCCTGCATGGTGGACTGGTGCCAATCCAATTTGATGAGGATGTGGGGTGTGTGTGCTAGGGACCACAGTGGTGTGCATGCATGCATTCTCATTGTGCCATGATTAATGTGTGTGTTTAACGTGCAAAAATGCCCAATGTGAGCTGTCTCCTGGCTGCTCTTCCCTCAGAAGACGGGGTATCCTCGGTTAGGGGGGGATTGTCTGGTTCAGGGGTCAGGTCATCACGTAGGTCAATCTGCAGGCCCTTTCTTACTGCGAAGTTGTGCAGCATGCAACAGGCACCGATAATATGGCACACAAAGTTTGGGGAATACAAGAGGGTACCCCCAGACTTAACCAGGCATCGGAAACGTGACTTCAGGAGGCCAAAGGTGCGCTCCACCACTGCACGTGTTTGGGCATGTGCTTGATTGTATCTTTACTCTCCTGGGGTTTGGGGGTTCCGGAAAGGAGTCATGAGATGGGGTCTCAGTGGATATGCAGAGTCACCTGTAAGGGAAAAGACAGGAGGATGTTAGTCATGCATGTGCCCCTTGTGATGTGTGCATCATGGGGGGGTACAGTCATGCCTGCCACCCATGTCACTCACCAACCAGCCAGGTTGCCCCATACACGTTCTGATCGAATTCCATTCGGATGTGGCATTGATTGTATATGTAGCTGTCATGGCTGGACTCTGGGTGTTTGGCACGGACGTGCCATATGAGGCCTTGGGCATCGACTATCACCTGTACGTTGATGGAATGCCAATGCTTCCGATTGCGGTACATGTGCTCTGTCTCTTGGGGGGGCTGGAGTGCCACATGTGTGCAATCAATGGCCCCCACGGTGCGTGGGAATCTGGCAATTCTGTAGAAATCTGTCATTGCCTTCAGCCGCAGGTCCTCAGTGGTGGGTTTGATGATTTGGTTGGCCATGCATCTGAGGATTGCAGGGACAACCTGGTGCACACATCTGCTCATGGAGGATTGTGACATCCCAGCCACCACTCCACTTGTACGCTGAAAAGATCCACTGGCAAGGAAATGGAGTGTTGCCATGACCTTCACCAGTGGCTGCACTGCATGTGAGCGGTGTGTTGGGCTGGTGATGTCCTCCTGCAGGGTTGTGGTTAATTCCAGGATGGCATGAGGGGTGAATCTGAAGATGCGATACACCTCAGAATCACTCATGCCAAACAGGTCTATGCGGGTGCGGTATATCCTCTCCCGTGCCATCCTCCGTGCCCTTCTCCTTCTTTGCTCATCTAAAGTCAGTAGTAGGGATGAGCCGAACACCCCCGGGTTCGGTTCGCACCAGAACGTTCGAACAGACCGCGGGTTCGCGCGAACATTTCGAACCCCATTGAAGTCTATGGGACCCGAACGTTCGAATTCAAAAACGGTCATTTTAAAGACCAAAATTCAATCAAATGTTGGAAAACGTCGTTCAGAACCCGGGTCTTGCCCCAGGGAACATGTATCAATGGATTTTTTTTTTTTTAAACGGCCGTTTTTTGCGGAGCAGCCATTTTAATAATGCTTAAAGTGAAAAAAAAAAATCCTTTAAATATCACACCTGCTGGGTGTCTATAGTAGTGGCACTTGTTTAGAAATGTCCCTGCACAACATGAAAGGACCAAAAAAAAAAATAATTAATGCTACTTGCGCAAGTTCTGTGTGGCAACATTATGTCGAAAATTTTAGCGGTGGTGGGGGGCCATTATTGTTGTGTGAAAGAAAATTTTTAGAAAAAAGGGCACCCCTCAAACATACTGTAATTGTAGCGCAACAAGGAGCCACGTGCAAAGTATTGCATCAAAAATTGTTATTAGGCGCCCCTGTTAAACAGGGGCAGAAAAATTGTGCATTGGGCACAACACAACACTTGCAACCCCTCTCAATAACTCCAATTGGAGCGCAACAAGGAGCCACGTACAAATTATTGCATCAAAAATTGTTATTAGGCGCCCCTGTTAAACAGGAGCTGAAAAATTGTGCCTTTGGCAAAACACAACACTTGCAACCCCTCTCAATAACTCCAATTGGAGCGCAACAAGGAGCCACGTACAAATTATTGCATCAAAAATTGTTATTAGGCGCCCCTGTTAAACAGGGGCAGAAAAATTGTGCAGTGGGCACAACACAACACTTGCAACCCCTCCCAATAACTCCAATTGGAGCGCAACAAGGAGCCATGTGCAAATTATTGCATCAAAAAATGTTATTAGGCGCCCCTGTTAAACAGGGGCTGGAAAATTGTGCCTTGGGCACAACACAACACTTGCAACCCCTCCCAATAACTCCAATTGGAGCGCAACAAGGAGCCACGTGCAAATTATTGCATCAAAAAGTGAAAAAAAAAAATCCTTTAAATATCACACCTTACTATAGAGAGTACTATAGTAAGTTATATCAATTGGATAAACAACCGGATAAGGCAGGAAGTCGGAGTAGAGAAGAACGAATAAAGGCATACATCTCGGCCTCAGGGATGCCCAAAATACCGGACGAAAAAATTGCGATCATTGAGGGCCCAATAACAGTAGAGGAATTAGCAGAGGCAATTAAAGAAATGAAGCCAGGCAAATCTCCAGGACCAGATGGCTATACCCTGTTGTATTATAAAACCTTTTTTGAAAAGTTGGCACCTCAATTTCTGATTGCATTTAACTCATTAAGAGAAGGACAACAGATGTTAAGAGACACATTAGTAGCCCACATAGCTGTAATTCCTAAAGAAGGGAAAGACCCGGCGCAATGTAGTAGTTATCGACCGATCTCTCTGTTGAATGTAGATTTGAAGATTTTTTCAAAAATCCTGGCTAATAGGCTTGCCACCCATATCCCCCCTCTGATACACCCCGACCAGGTTGGGTTTACACCAGGAAGAGAGGGGAGGGAAAACACACAAAGAGTATTAAGTACCATCTACCTATCACAGCTTTACAAAAACCCATCGGTATTGGTAGCAACCGACGCAGAGAAAGCTTTCGATAGAGTGGATTGGGGATTCTTGAAAGCGATCTTATCATATATAGGACTGGGAGAGGGGATGCGGAACTGGATCATGGGCCTGTACTCGTGTCCGACGGCCAGAGTGAAGATAAACGAAATAATGTCTGATCCCTTCCCAATAAGGAATGGCACAAGACAAGGGTGCCCACTCTCGCCGTTTATCTTCATCCTGGCCCTGGAACCCTTCCTGAGAACAATACGGGCAAATAGGGATATTAGAGGTATCAGAGTGAGGGGTGACGAGTACAAGGTTGCGGCATTTGCAGATGACCTACTGTTCACCTTAACAAGCCCAGGCCTATCCCTACCAGTTCTATTAAAAGAGATAAGGGAATATGGAGACCTGTCCAACTTTAAGGTAAACTACAATAAATCGGAGGCGATGGGTGTGGAGCTCAACGAACAAACACAACAATTATTGGCAACACAGTTTCCCTTCAGTTGGACAGATTCCCATATAGTATATCTGGGAACCAAGATGCCAAGAAATCTAAATAGGATCTTTGAATTAAATTTTACCCCACTAACAAGAGTGATTAAAACCGATCTACAGAGATGGGACAAGGAGATTTTTACTTGGTTTGGGAGAATCAATATTATTAAAATGAACATAATGCCGAGATTGCTCTATCTGATTCAGACCCTACCAGTAAAAATCCCTCTTGGCTTTTTGAGAGATCTAAGATCTAGATTTATTAAATTTATTTGGGCAGGAAAACCAGCGAGAATAAGGAGGGAGGTCCTGACTCTACCTAAAGAGAAGGGAGGAGTGGGATTTCCAGATCCAATGAGCTACTATGATGCCTGCCACATGGCAAGAGTGGTAGAGTGGTGTATTCACCAGAAGGATAAACCTTGGATCCATATAGAACAGAAAATAACGAATATCCCTTTGGAGGGAATGGCATGGATTTCAGAGTCAGATATCCCACAAGAGGTGAAGAAACATCCCACAGTAGGGGCCACAATACGGGCCATAAAGAGGATATTTGGAAAAACAAAAATCTCTAAATATCCAAGCCCACTAATACCAGTACTAGGGAACCCTAGATTTGAATTAGGTTTGACGGATACCCATTTTAATAACTTAAGACGGGGAGGACTGAGTAGACTTATTCATCTCACGAATCATAGCCAGGGTGGAAACGCAGCAGAGAGGGAGGAGAGATTAGGAAGTACGCTAGATGTAATGAGACAACTACAATTGAAAGCGGCTATTCAAGCAATTAGACCACAGGGGGAGATAACTCGGGAGCTATCTGTTTTCGAAAAAGTATGTAATAAAGGCGACCCAGTGAGGCATAGCCTATCATATATGTATAGCCTCTTAGTAGAATCAGAAGCCCTGCAAGACCTATTATTTATCCAGGCATGGGAAAGAGATTTAGAGACCAGATTCTCGGAGAACCAGAAAGAAAAATTTTTTAGATTTACCCACAAGGCCTCGTTGGCGACTAGATACCAAGAGGGGGGATACAAAATCCTAACTAGATGGTACAGGACTCCGGAGGTGTTAAAACGAATGTTCCCCCAGGTGTCAGATCAATGTTGGCGATGTGGGGAAGCAAGAGGTACCATGATACATCTATTCTGGGAATGCCCGAAATTAAAGGAATACTGGGAAATGGTAGCCGAAACAATAGATGTAATTACCAAAGTGAACTTGAGAGACAACCCAGCGGCACTATTACTGAATGATTTTCCAATGTCAACGACAAAATATAAAAATTCACTGCTTAGGCATTTGCTTACAGCAGCTAAGGCCTGTATTCCATCTTTATGGAAAAGCATGACATCCCCGACGCGACAACATTGGCTTAATAGAGTAACAGAAATCCAATTGATGGAATACTTGACAATGGGAATGAGAGAACAGGAGGAGGAATATAGACAAGTATGGGAGCCCTATATCAACTATAGGGAGCAGAACCCATGAGGGTGGAGGGGGGGAGGGAGAGACAGGGAGAGAAGGATATATTGAGGTACATTTTTTAATTTATTTTTTGATGCGCGTAATTTTTTTTTTTTTTTTTTTTTTTTTTTTTTGTTGTGGGGGGTGACTTAGGGAATCAACCAGGAAGTAGACCTAAGGGTAATCATAGTAGCTGCTGATTATACAGTAAACTATTAAAGAGCTGTACTGGTAAAAGGAAATGTTGTCTGTATATCGCAAGTTGGATTGTTATTATGTTTGTAAATGAACTAAGGAAAAGAAAAGGATAAAATAAAGAATTTAAAAAAAAAAAAAATTGTTATTAGGCGCCCCTGTTAAACAGGGGCTGAAAAATTGTGCCTTGGGCACAACACAACACTTGCAACCCCTCCCAATAACTCCAATTGGAGCGCAACAAGGAGCCACGTACAAATTATTGCATCAAAAATTGTTATTAGGCGCCCCTGTTAAACAGGGGCAGAAAAATTGTGCATTGGGCACAACGCAACCCCTCCCAATAACTCCAATTGGAGCGCAACAAGGAGCCACATGCAAATTATTGCATCAAAAATTGTTATTAGGCGCCCCTGTTAAACAGGGGCTGGAAAATTGTGCCTTGGGCACAACACTTGCAACCCCTCCCAATAACTCCAATTGGAGCGCAACAAGGAGCCACGTACAAATTATTGCATCAAAAATTGTTATTAGGCGCCCCTGTTAAACAGGGGCAGAAAAATTGTGCATTGGGCACAACACAACACTTGCAACCCCTCCCAATAACTCCAATTGGAGCGCAACAAGGAGCCATGTGCAAATTATTGCATCAAAAATTGTTATTAGGCGCCCCTGTTAAACAGGGGCTGGAAAATTGTGCCTTGGGCACAACACAACACTTGCAACCCCTCCCAATAACTCCAATTGGAGCGCAACAAGTAGCCACGTGCAAATTATTGCATCAAAAATTGTTATTAGGCGCCCCTGTTAAACAGGCGCTGAAAAATTGTGCCTTGGGCACAACACAACACTTGCAACCCCTCCCAATAACTCCAATTGGAGCGCAACAAGGAGCCACGTACAAATTATTGCATCAAAAATTGTTATTAGGCGCCCCTGTTAAACAGGGGCAGAAAAATTGTGCAGTGGGCACAACACAACACTTGCAACCCCTCCCAATAACTCCAATTGGAGCGCAACAAGGAGCCATGTGCAAATTATTGCATCAAAAATTGTTATTAGGCGCCCCTGTTAAACAGGGGCTGGAAAATTGTGCCTTGGGCACAACACAACACTTGCAACCCCTCCCAATAACTCCAATTGGAGCGCAACAAGGAGCCACGTGCAAATTATTGCATCAAAAATTGTTATTAGGCGCCCCTGTTAAACAGGGGCTGAAAAATTGTGCCTTGGGCACAACACAACACTTGCAACCCCTCCCAATAACTCCAATTGGAGCGCAACAAGGAGCCACGTACAAATTATTGCATCAAAAATTGTTATTAGGCGCCCCTGTTAAACAGGGGCAGAAAAATTGTGCATTGGGCACAACGCAACCCCTCCCAATAACTCCAATTGGAGCGCAACAAGGAGCCACGTGCAAATTATTGCATCAAAAATTGTTATTAGGCGCCCCTGTTAAACAGGGGCTGGAAAATTGTGCCTTGGGCACAACACAACACTTGCAACCCCTCCCAATAACTCCAATTGGAGCGCAACAAGGAGCCACGTACAAATTATTGCATCAAAAATTGTTATTAGGTGCCCCTGTTAAACAGGGGCAGAAAAATTGTGCATTGGGCACAACATAACACTTGCAACCCCTCCCAATAACTCCAATTGGAGCGCAACAAGGAGCCACGTGCAAATTATTGCATCAAAAATTGTTATTAAGCGCCCCTGTTAAACAGGGGCTGGAAAATTGTGCCTTGGGCACAACACAACACTTGCAACCCCTCTCAATAACTGCAATTGGAGCGCAACAAGGAGCCACGTGCAAAGTATTGCAACAAAAATTGTTATTAGGCGCCCCTGTTAAACAGGGGCTGAAAAATTGTGCCTTAGGCACTGGTGGCGGAGCCCAGAAACACAACATTTCTTACTAGCTATCAGCAAGAAAAGTGAGGAGGAGAAGGAAATTCCATCAGCAGCATAAGAGGACAGTCACTCAGCATCAGCAGTCTAAAAGGGATCCGACATTTCAACAAAAAATATATTTTTCATTAATATCAGCATCAGGTGCTTGGTACCTGGTGTTGATCCAAGCCTGATTCATTTTGATGAAGGTCAGTCGATCAACAGAGCTGGTGGAGAGGCGCACCCTGTGATCAGTGACAAAGCCTCCAGCAGCACTGAATGTCCGTTCTGAAAGAACACTGGATGCAGGGCAAGCCAGTAGCTTAATTGCGTACTGGGCAAGCTCTGGCCAGTGATCCATCCTCAAGACCCAGTAAGCCAGAGGATTTTCGGTGGGGAAGGTGTCCAAGTCGGATCTTGCCCCTAGGTATTCCCGAACCATGTAAAGCAGACGCTGGCGATGGTTGCTGGAACCGGTCAGACCTTGGGACTGCGGACTAAAAAACTGCCTGAACGCATCGGTCAGACGACCACCTTCTTCACCGCCCCTCCTGTGACTCACCGAAGCCTCAGCAAGATGTTGTCCAGAGCCAGGTTTTGGTAATGCCCCCGGTTCTGGGAACGCATTGCACAGACCCTTCTGCAAGGCCTCCCACAGAAGTTTTATCTTCTGCTCCCTCTGCGATGGCAACATAAGGTCCGCAACCTTACTCTTGTAACGTGGATCAAGGAGAGTCGCCAGCCAGTAATAATCCCTCTCCTTAATAGCACGTACACGAGGATCCTTACGCAGGATTTGCAGAATCAGGGAGGCCATGCAGCGTAGCTTTGCTGAGGCATTCGGGCCACAGTCCTCTGGGTCACTGAGGACGACAGGATCCACAGGCACCTCATCCCAGCCACGTAAAACTCCACGTGCTCCTTGGGACTGTAAATGATCCCTTGAAGACTGCTGCTGCTGAGTGCTAGGCTCCGCCTCCATGCTGCTGATACAATCCTCCTCCTCCTCCTCCTCCTCATCCTCTTCCTGTGTGCTAGGTGGGCAAGCAGGACCACTGTCTGGGTAAAGGGGGCCTTGAGAGGTAAGGAAGTCCTCCTCTTCCTCCCTCTGTTCTGCCTCAAGGGCCATGTCCATTATTCCTTGTAGCGTGTGCTCCAACATGTGAATAAGAGGGACAGTCTCACTGATGCATGCACTGTCACTGCTCACCATCCTCGTGGCCTCCTCAAATGGTGACAGGACAGTGCATGCATCCCTGATCAAAGCCCACTGGCGTGGTGAAAAAAAACCTAGCTGCCCTGACCCAGTTCTGCTGCCATATTGGCACAGGTACTCATTGATGGCCCGCTGCTGCATGTGCAGCCGCTGCAGCATGGCCAACGTTGAGTTCCATCTGGTGGGCATGTCACAAATTAGGCGGTTCTTGGGCAGGTTGTATTCCCTTTGGAGGTCAGTCAGCCGAGCAGTGGCATTATATGACCACCGAAAATGCACACAGACTTTCCTGGCCTGCTTCAGGACATCCTGCAAGCCCGGGTACCTGCCCAAGAACCGCTGCACCACCAAATTGAGGACATGCGCAAAACAGGGCACGTGGGTGAGTTTTCCCTGTCGCAGGGCAGAGAGGAGGTTGGTGCCATTATCGCTGACCACCATTCCAGGCTTCAGCTGGCGTGGCGTCAACCACCTCTCAGCCTGGTGAAAATGGGAGAGTATAGTCTCAGTTATTCGATTTAGAACAGTAAATTTAAAATGTACCAGCATCCCGGAATGTTTGAAAAAGGGGGAGACCAACTAGATAGAGACAGCAAAGCTGCTTGACACTAAACTGGTCTAAACTATATCAATCGGTATGGGTTTGGTTGGGATTTTCAAGGTACTTGTAGAGAGACGTATATCATATAAAAATAGGTTTATTACAAAAAGAACAATACATCAATAATAAAAAGATGGGACAGGCCCCACAGTTCGGACACAGTAAGGTGTTTGTTAAGATGACACAAAACAAAGCAAAACCGCATTGGTCAGATGCGTGGAGCCAATCTGCGACCTCGACCGGTTTCGCGGTTGATACCGCTTCTTCAGGAGGATCTGGGATGGCAGATGGCCCGGAATGAGCAGACAACAATCGCGCCCCCCCAAAAAACAAAGAACACAAATGGCTCGCGCTGGGGAAGCTGACAAAAGCTCCAAAAAAGGTTTAAATGTTAATTACAGTATACTGGGGAAGAAAGGCAGCATCACAGACTAATAGGCACAGGTAGCAGCCTATGAGGTATGAGGAGAGCCAATAGCGCTGGTAAGCAGACAACTCGTTGTGATGGCCGGTATGTATCCCCAGGGAGAGCCTGTCATATCTGCAGAGCTGAGAAAATCTCTTCCCCAGTGTGGCTCCTGTCTCCCAAGCACACCAGCTCTAGCACCGCATGGCATCTCTTGGCCTGCATTCCTGCGTATCCCCTCGTACGCCTACGGAGCACGGCTGGTTCGGAGAAAACATCCCCACAGGAAGAGGCCACAGAGGAAGAAGAAGAGGAGGGGGTGGAGGAAAGAGGTGTGTCACAAGCAGTAGTATTTTTTTGGAGGCGTGGTGGCGGAACAACCTCCAAAACTACTGGACCTTGCCCTGCGTCCTTCCCAGCTGCCAGCAGAGTCACCCAATGCGCCGTAAAAGACAGGTAACGTCCCTGTCCATGCCTGCTGGACCATGAGTCAGCGGTAATATGCACCTTACCACTGACCGCCCTGTCCAGCGAGGCATGGACATTGCCTTCCACATGCTGGTAGAGAGCCGGAATAGCCTTCCGTGAGAAAAAGTGGCGTTTTGGTACTTGCCACTGAGGCACATTGCACAAACTCACGGAAAGGGGCAGAATCTACCAACTGAAAAGGTAGCAGTTGAAGTGCTAGCAATTTCGCTAAGCTAGCATTCAACTGCTGGGCATGTGGATGGCTGGGATTGTACTTCTTTCGGCACTGCAGCAGCTGGGGCAGGGAAATTTGCCTGGTACTATCAGTAGATTGACCGCTACTACTAGCTTGTGACACACCTATTTCTACACCTTCACTGCAGGCTTCAGAAAGGACTGGGGGTCTACTGGGGTTGGAGGTCCCAGAAGGGCAAGGGGGGGTACGCTTTTGTCTTTGGTGTGGGTCTTTCTGGTGTGCTTGCCAACGAGCTGCATGGCAGGTCAACATATGTCTGGACAAACATGTGGTACCCAGGCGGTTGATGTTTTGGCCACGCGAGACACGTTTGCGACATAAGTTGCAAATAGCAAAGGTACGATCTTGTGGACATGTTTCAAAAAAGGCCCACACCAAAGAACTTTTGCTGTACCGGTCAGACACAGTAGCGCCATGCACAAGCGGCGTAGATGTGCGCTGTAATGCAGTGGGTGTGACCTTAAGCTGACCCCTGGAGGGCATCCTGCCTCTTTGGAGATGTGCCTGTGCCTCGTCGTCCTCCTCCTCCTCCTCCTCCTCCTCTCTCCTATCAGGCACCCAGGTAGAGTCAGTGACCTCATCATCCCCTCCCTCCTCATCACTGTCAACAACCTGGCAGTATGCTCCAGCTGGGAGAACATCATCACTGACAAATTGCTGTCCGTCTCGGCCACCCCCTCTACCTGGGCTCACATCAATACCTTCCTCTATCAGTGTTCCGTCATCGGAGTCTACAAAACACTGCGCATCTTCCTGCAGCATGTACCCCACACTGTGTTGAAACAGTTCGGGGGACTCCTCAGGAGGACATGGTGGTAATAGGGAAGTATTGTGTGAAGCCATTGTGCAGAGGGAAGAGGACGCCTTGGCAGCTGCTTTGCCAGATAAACTTTGATCTGTCTGTGTGAGAGAGGATGAGGAGGATGAGGACGGCTTGGTCATCCACTCTACTAATTCCTCTGCATGTTGAGGTTCAATACGGCCAGCTACCAAAAAGAATGACGAGCGGCCACGGCCACGGCCACGGGCTGAAGAGGATGCACCACATCCACTACCAGCGTTACCTCTACATGCAGAGCCTGCTTGCCCTCCTGACTCTCTGCCTCTCTTTGTTCTCCTTCCAGACATATTGAAGTGCTCAGGTGGTATGTAACAGCACATGCGGAGTGACACCAAATGCGCTCAGGTGATATATAACAGCACACGTACAGTGGCACTACCTGCGCTCAGGTGGTATATAGCAGCACACGTACAGTGGCACTAACTGCGCTCAGGTGGTATATAGGAGCACACGTACAGTGGCACTATTTGTTCTCAGGTGGTATATAGCAGCACACGTACAGTGGCACTATCTGTGCTCAGGTGGTATATAGCAGCACACGTACAGTGGCACTATCTGTGCTCAGGTGGTATATAGGAGCACACGTACAGTGGCACTATCTGTGCTCAGGTGGTATATAGCAGCACACGTACAGTGGCACTATCTGTGCTCAGGTGGTATATAGGAGCACACGTACAGTGGCACTATCTGTGCTCAGGTGGTATATAGGAGCACACGTACAGTGGCACTATCTGTGCTCAGGTGGTATATAGCAGCACACGTACAGTGGCACTATCTGTGCTAAGGTGGTATATAGGAGCACACGTACAGTGGCGCTATCTGTGCTCAGGTGGTATATAGGAGCACACGTACAGTGGCACTATCTGTGCTCAGGTGGTATATAGGAGCACACGTACAGTGGCACTATCTGTGCTCAGGTGGTATATAGGAGCACACGTACAGTGGCACTATCTGTGCTCAGGTGGTATATAGGAGCACACGTACAGTGGCACTATCTGTGCTCAGGTGGTATATAGGAGCACACGTACAGTGGCACTATCTGTGCTCAGGTGGTATATAGCAGCACACGTACAGTGGCACTACCTGTGCTCAGGTGGTATACAGCAGCACACGTACAGTGGCACTATCTGTGCTCAGGTGGTATATAGCAGCACACGTACAGTGGCACTAACTGCGCTCAGGTGGTATATAGGAGCACACGTACAGTGGCACTATCTGTGCTCAGGTGGTATATAGGAGCACACGTACAGTGGCACTATCTGTGCTCAGGTGGTATATAGCAGCACACGTACAGTGGCACTATCTGTGCTCAGGTGGTATATAGGAGCACACGTACAGTGGCACTATCTGTGCTCAGGTGGTATATAGGAGCACACGTACAGTGGCACTATCTGTGCTCAGGAGGTATATAGGAGCACACGTACAGTGGCACTATCTGTGCTCAGGTGGTATATAGCAGCACACGTACAGTGGCACTATCTGTGCTCAGGTGGTATATAGGAGCACACGTACAGTGGCACTATCTGTGCTCAGGTGGTTTATAGCAGCACACGTACAGTGGCACTATCTGTGCTCAGGTGGTATATAGGAGCACACGTACAGTGGCACTATCTGTGCTCAGGTGGTATATAGCAGCACACGTACAGTGGCACTATCTGTGCTCAGGTGGTATATAGGAGCACACGTACAGTGGCACTATCTGTGCTCAGGTGGTATATAGGAGCACACGTACAGTGGCACTATCTGTGCTGAGGTGGTATATAGCAGCACACGTACAGTGGCACTACCTGTGCTCAGGTGGTATACAGCAGCACACGTACAGTGGCACTATCTGTGCTCAGGTGGTATATAGCAGCACACGTACAGTGGCACTAACTGCGCTCAGGTGGTATATAGGAGCACACGTACAGTGGCACTATCTGTGCTCAGGTGGTATATAGCAGCACACGTACAGTGGCACTAACTGCGCTCAGGTGGTATATAGCAGCACACGTACAGTGGCACTATCTGTGCTCAGGTGGTATATAGGAGCACACGTACAGTGGCACTATCTGTGCTCAGGTGGTATATAGCAGCACACGTACAATGGCACTATCTGTGCCCAGGTGGTATATAGCAGCACACGTACAGTGGCACTATCTGTGCTCAGGTGGTATATACCAGCACACGTACAGTGGCACTATCTGTGCTCAGGTGGTATATAGCAGCACACGTACAGTGGCACTATCTGTGCTCAGGTGGTATATAGCAGCACACGTACAGTGGCACTAACTGCGCTCAGGTGGTATATAGGAGCACACGTACAGTGGCACTATCTGTGCTCAGGTGGTATATAGGAGCACACGTACAGTGGCACTATCTGTGCTCAGGTGGTATATACCAGCACACGTATAGTGGCACTAACTGTGCTCAGGTGGTATATACCAGCACACGTACAGTGGCACTATCTGTGCTCAGGTGGTATATAGGAGCACACGTACAGTGGCACTATCTGTGCTCAGGTGGTATATAGCAGCACACGTACAGTGGCACTGTTATACCTGAAGGGTTCCACATGTACTGGCACTTTAAGGCTGGCTCCACCCAGCAGTGATGACAAGGGTCAAGGGGTACGGTGGCCATCTTAGAGAGTGCTCATGTAGGAAGCAGATAAGATGTAATGTCCTGAGATGCATGTTGCAGTGTACAGCCTGTAGAGAATAAACATCCATTGCTCCAGACCAGAGTCTTGTGTCTCTCACAACACACAGGACATCACAGTGGCGACGAGAATGGAATTTACAAAGTGTCTATCAGTCTGAGAGATAGAGAGAGACAAAGACATTGTGGATTGTCACCTGGATAAAAGCAGTCACAGATCCCAGCAGGAAAATGTCATTAATCGGGACATTAAGTGAGTTTGATGGAGAACAGACATCCTGGAGTTCCTGGGTTGAGAGGCTGGAACAGTATTTTAGTGCAAATGACATCACAAATAACAGGCAAGTGGCAGTTTTTCTTACATTGGTCGGATCCAAAACGTATGACACTCTTAGAGATCTGCTTTCCCCTGTAAAACCTTCAGCTAAGACATTGGCAGAGCTGCTGACACTGCTAGAGGATCACTTCCAGCCCAAACCACTAGAAATAGCAGAAAGATTTCACTTCTATCAGAGGCAGCAGCAGACAGGTGAAGAGATTAAAGCTTATGTGCTCGCCCTTCGCAGAATAGCCTCTACCTGTTCTTTTGGGGACTACCTACCTACTGCACTGAGAGATAAGTTTGTTATGGGACTGAATTGTGAGTCGACACAAAAGAGACTGTTAACAGAGAAAGACCTTACCCTTACAAAGGCAATTGAGATAGCTTCAGTGATGGAAATGGCTGTGAAAGATACAGAGCAATTGAACCCCCAGAGCAGAAGGGAAGAGGTGAAGCAGGAAGTTTTCAGAACAGCAGTCAAGCCAACTGCCGCAAACTGGAAATACAGACCCACACCCAGCCGGGAGTCAGCTTGTTACCGTTGTGGGAATACAGACCATGATCACAAAGTCTGCCGGTTTAAGGATCAGACCTGTCATAATTGCGGTAGGACCGGCCATCTGAAACGAGTTTGCCGTAGCAAGACGGTGCGAGATAAACAACCTCTGAACCCCAAGACAAAGACATATATGGTGGGAAGATATACATCATCATCTGAGTCAGAGGATGAAGAAGTGCTCCACAGGTTAGACATACATCATATGCATGCAGCACCCTCCGCAATGACTGTAGATGTAACCATTGAGGGAAAGAAACTCAAGATGGATGTAGACACAGGAGCAGCAGTTTCAGTTATCACCCAGAAACAATGGGCCAACTTCAGACCCGAAGAACTGTCCGCCCAACACCAATCAAACTGCAGACATACTCAAAGCAGATACTCCACCCACTGGGTTACGCAAAAGTAAAGGTATTGTACAAGGGTCAGACAAAGAGACTGCCATTATATATCCTGAAAAATGGGGGACCCCTCTCTTTGGGAGAGACTGGATTGCTCACTTTGGTATGCCAGACATCGCCATAAGTCCCTGTAACACCGTCACCATTCCATTAGGAGATGATGAAGGATGGGTGGTGTCCCTGAAGCAGCGGTTCCCAAAGGTTTTTGATGACCAGTTGGGAAAAATAAAACATGACTGTGTGCGACTCAAGCTGAAACCCAACGCTCAGCCTAAGTTCTTCAAAGCTCGGACAGTACCTTTCGCACTCCGAGCAGGTGTGGAAGCAGAACTAAGTCGGCTGGAGGAACAAGGTGTCATCTCAAAGGTAGAGCACAGCGAGTGGGCATCACCAGTTGTACCGGTAAAGAAAGCGAATGGGGACTTGCGCATTTGTGGCGATTTCCGCATGGCACTGAACTCTCAACTGGAAATAGACCAGTATCTCCTACCCAGAGTAGATGACATTTTTGCCTCTCTTGCAGGAGGTGAAAAGTTCACCAAGGTTGATCTCAAACAAGCATATTTACAGTTTGAGGTCCATCCTTCTTCCCGCAAATTTCTGACCATCAACACCCACAAGGGACTATATGAATATAATCGGATGGTGTTTGGGGTAGCCTCTGCCCCAGCCATTTGGCAACGAAAAATGGACGAGATTTTGGCAGACATTCCTTTTACGCAGTGCCTGCTAGATGACATGCTCATCACGGGACGGACTGACCAGGAACACAAGCAGAATGTGGAGCTTGTGTTGGCGAGACTCCAAGAACAGGGTCTGAAAGTGAACTTAGCAAAATGCCAATTCATGGTGCCTAAATTGGAGTTTTGTGGCCACCTTGTGGATGCAGAAGGTATTCACACCACGGAAGCCAAAGTTGATGCTTTAGTCAACGCTCCAGCCCCAACCAACGTCCAGCAGCTGCGATGATACCTGGGCTTGCTGAACTATTACCACAAATTCCTGCCAGATCTGGCACACACCTTGTTTCCATTGAACAAGCTTTTGGAGAAACACTCCAGATGGGACTGGTCGGCTGCATGCCAGCGTGCTTTTGAAGTTTCTAAGCGGAAGCTGTTGGCGTCACGCATGCTCGTGCACTATGACCTCCAGAAGCCTCTCACCTTGGCTTGTGATGCCTCACCCTATGGTCTAGAGGCGGTACTATCCCACATCTTACCAGATGGTTCAGAAAAACCAGTGGCATTTGCCTCCAGGTCTTTGACAAAAGCAGAAAGCAATTACTCACACATTGACAAAGAGGCTCTTGCGCTGATATGGGCAATTAAGAAGTTTCATCTTTACCTGTATGGTAGGGAATTCACCATACTGACGGACCATAAACCACACCTTCAGATCTTTAGCCCTGACAAAGGCATCTCCCAGACTACTGCGGCCCGCCTCCAACGCTATGCCCTATTCTTGGGGGCATACAGCTACAAAATTCAGTATCGTGGTCATGATGCCAATGCTAATGCGGACGCAATGTCCCGACTGACAGGGAGGTCCATGGACTCTTCTCCACCGGTCAAGAGTTGTCGTTACACCAGCCTGTCCTTCTTGTCTTCTGGAGAGATAGCAGCCCATACAACCAAGGATACCTTTCTGAAAACAATACTCTCCTGGGTACGGTCCGGTTGGCCTGCAACTGTCACACAGGAGTATGAACCTTATTTCCGTAGGCGTATGGAATTAACTGTGGCTGGCAACTGTGTTTTATGGGGAGACAGAGTGATCATTCCACAGACCCTCCGGAGACACATTCTGAACTTGCTACATACCGGTCATCCCGGGGGCACTCGTATGAAACAAAAGGCCAGAGGCTATGTGTGGTGGCCAAACCTAGACTCAGATATCGCAACATATGTGAATGCTTGTGTTGGATGTGCACAAACGGCAAGAGACCCTCCTCGAGGGTGCGTCCAGCCCTGGACTTGGCCCACGGTTCCTTGGTTTCGCCTACACTTGGACTTTGCAGGCCCGATCAGAGGACACACCTTCTTGATCATAGTGGACGCCCATTCAAAGTGGCCTGAGGTCATTCCTGTTACTCAGCCAACGACTAAGGCAACGGTTTCCATACGGTTACATCTCGCTGCTACGTTTGGATACCCCAGAGAGATCGTCATGGACAACGGTGCACAATTCACCAGTCAGGAGTTTCAGCGTTTCCTGACTGCCCACAACATCAAGCACAAGTTGACCGCACCTTACCACCCAGCTACAAATGGTCAAGCAGAGAGGTTTGTGCAGACTTTCAAACGCTATTTCAAAGCTACAGTGGCTGCAAGTAAACAACAGTCTCTGTCACCCCAGCAGCTGGACTCCTTCCTTTCTGCTTACAGAAACACACCACATGCAACCACTGGTAAAACTCCAGCAGAACTCCTTCTGGGTCGGCAGCCATGGACTGTTTTGGATATGCTCCGCCCTCAAACAGTCCAGGAACATGTATTGCAGTCCCAAGACAAGATGGTCAAACACCATGAGCTTCCCGGATTCACAGCCCAACAAAAGGTATGGGCCCGATCTTATGGGTCTTTCAACACCCGTTGGCTTCCTGCTGTCATTGCAGAGACTTTGGGACCCAAGATGTACAAGGTCCGCCTGGAAGATGGTTCCATTTGCAGACGTCATGCGGACCAACTACGTCCTCGTTCTCAACTGCCCGAATCCCTCATGCCGGCTGAACCACCAGTGTCTCAAGGTTCTGCTCCCAGCGGATCAGGATGCACAGAAACTGATGATTGTGGGGACTCTGAACTTTTGAACTCAGCTCCAACAGAGCCCTCCAGCTCTGGTCCGGAGGTCTGTTTACCCTCTGAGTTGGGGGATCCCTTCTTGGCCCCGCCGGTACCCATTCTGGCCAGCCCTGTTTCCTCCGGTCCCGAATCGCTGGATGCCCGGCCTCAACGACACTGTCGCCCCCCTGACCGGTTGCAGTTGCAAGAGCGGTTACGAGACTTTCGACGGGGCCGACGGAAGTGATTCAATGACATATTAACCGCAACTGTCCCTGGAAGTTTAAAGTCCTGTAATTTTCCTGTGTTTGGAGGACTGTTACTGGACAGTTATCAGTTAATGTTTTGTTTCTGTTATGGTTTTATTGTGTTTTTTTTTTTTTTGTTTTTGTTTTTTGAGGGATGGATGGAAGGTGTTATACCTGAAGGGTTCCACATGTACTGGCACTTTAAGGCTGGCTCCACCCAGCAGTGATGACAAGGGTCAAGGGGTACGGTGGCCATCTTAGAGAGTGCTCATGTAGGAAGCAGATAAGATGTAATGTCCTGAGATGCATGTTGCAGTGTACAGCCTGTAGAGAATAAACATCCATTGCTCCAGACCAGAGTCTTGTGTCTCTCACAACACACAGGACATCACAGGCACTATCTGTGCTCAGGTGGTATATAGCAGCACACGTACAGTGGCACTATCAGTGCTCAGGTGGTATATAGCAGCACACGTACAGTGGCACTAACTGCGCTCAGGTGGTATATAGGAGCACACGTACAGTGGCACTATCTGTGCTCAGGTGGTATATAGCAGCACACGTACAGTGGCACTATCTGTGCTCAGGTGGTATATAGGAGCACACGTACAGTGGCACTATCTGTGCTCAGGTGGTATATAGGAGCACACGTACAGTGGCACTATCTGTGCTCAGGTGGTATATAGGAGCACACGTACAGTGGCACTATCTGTGCTCAGGTGGTATATAGCAGCACACGTACAGTGGCACTATCTGTGCTCAGGTGGTATATAGCAGCACACGTACAGTGGCACTATCTGTGCTCAGGTGGTATATAGCAGCACACGTACATTGGCACTAACTGCGCTCAGGTGGTATATAGGAGCACACGTACAGTGGCACTATCTGTGCTCAGGTGGTATATAGGAGCACACGTACAGTGGCACTATCTGTACTCAGGTGGTATATAGGAGCACACGTACAGTGGCACTATCTGTGCTCAGGTGGTATATAGAGCACACTTACAGTGGCACTATCTGTGCTCAGGTGGTATATAGGAGCACACGTACAGTGACACTATCTGTGCTCAGGTGGTATATACCAGCACACGTACAGTGGCACTAATTGTGCTCAGGTGGTATATAGGAGCACACGTACAGTGACACTATCTGTGCTCAGGTGGTATATAGGAGCACACGTACAGTGGCACTATCTGTGCTCAGGTGGTATATAGGAGCACACGTACAGTGGCACTAACTGCGCTCAGGTGGTATCTACCAGCACACGTACGGTGACCCCAAATGCGCTCAGGTGGTATGTCACAGCACACGTACGGTGACCCCAAATCCGCTCAGGTGGTATGTCACAGCACACGTACGGTGACCCCAAATCCGCTCAGGTGGTATGTCACAGCACACTTTCTGTGCAAATAAATAGCACACGTGCAGTAACAGTTAATGCGTCTATGTGCAATGAACTAACACGTGTACACTAACACGTTAGAGCAGGGATCCTCAAACTACGGCCCTCCAGATGTTGTAGAACTACACATCCCATGAGGCATTGTAACACACTGACATTCACAGACATGACTAGGCATTATGGGAATTGTAGTTCCTGAACAACTGGAGGGCCGTAGTTTGAAGACCCATGCGTTAGAGCATCAAGCACAATCTCCTGCCTGACAGATACTAATAGAAGAACTAGCTAAGCTATACAGTTTATAAATATATTGACAACTCCTAGGAATGTCAATATATTCTCTACAAACTGTACATTTAACTATACTAACTAGTAGCCTCCCTGATCTATCTATCTATCTATCTGAAAAGACACTGTGGGGCTGATTTACTAATGAAGCTGCGCTGCGCCGGTACATGCCTTAATTAGTGCGCTGGATGAAGCCTTAATTAGGCGCATGAACCGGCCGCAGCAGCAGCGCGATGTAATTGATAAGTAAAGCCGCCGCCGAACTCCCTGTATAAGTCTATGGGGGAAATCTTAATTGTGAATTTTAAAGGCTAATCTGCAAGTTTTGTCCTAAAAAGTGTTTGGGGACCTCAGTCCTGCCCCAGGGGACATGTATCAATGCTTTTTTTTTTAAACGGCCGTTTTTTCGGGAGCAGTGATTTTAATAATGCTAAAAGTGCAATAATAAAAGTGTAATTTTTCTTTAAATTTCGTACCATGGGGGGCTCTAATGTCAGCATGTGAAAAAGCGCATGTTTCCCGTGGTTAGAACTGTCTTTGCACAAAATGACATTTTTCAAAGCAAAAAAGCCATTTAAAACTGACTCGCGGCAATAATGAATTGTCGGCTCCCGGCAATTGCAGGAGAATTCATTCATTAAAAAAACGAAAAAAAAAGCGTGGGGGTCCCCCCAAATTCAATAACCAGACCCTTTAGGTCTGGTATGGATATTAAGGGGAACCCCGCCGTCAATTTAAAAAAAAAATGAGGTGGGGTTCCCCCCAAATATCCATAACCAGACCCTTCAGGTCTTGTGTGGAATTTAAGGGGAACTCCACCCCAAATTTCCAAAAAGAATGGCGTGGAGTCCCCCCTAAAATCCACACCAGACCCCTTATCCGAGCACGTTGACCTGGCCGGCCGCAGAAAAGAGGGGGGGACAGAACGCGCCCCCCCTCTCCTGAACCGCACCAGGCCACATGCCCTCAACATTGGGAGGGTGTTTTGGGGTGCCCCCCAAAACACCTTGACCCCCGGTGGTTGTGGGGGTCTGCGGGCAGGGGGCTTATCGAAATCTGGAAGACCCCTTTAACAAAGGGGCCCCCCAGATCCCGACCCCCCCCCTGTGTGAAATGGTAATGGGGTACACTGTACCTCTACCATTTCACGAGAAAAAAAAAAGGTGTCAAGTGTAAAAAACGACAAGAGCCGGTTTTTGACAAGTCCTTTATTATCTTCTTCTTTTCTTCTTTCCTTCGGGTTTCTTCCTCCATCTTCTTCTTCTTCCTCTGCTTCTGTCTTGGGTCTTCTATTCCCGCATCTTGCCCGGAATGTTCTTCCATCTTCCTCTCCTTCCGCTGTCCTTCTCGTCCGCATCTTCTTCTTCTTGTTTTTCTTCGCCGGAGGCGCCGCTTCCAATTGAAATCCCCGCTGTCTGCCGGACCATGCCCCCCCTCTGACGCCACGGGCAAGCTCTTAGGAAAGTCCCCGTGTGGTGCCTGTGCGTCAGAGGGGGGCGTGGTCACATGTTCCAGGAAGCGGGCAATTCAATTGGAAGCGGCGACTCTGGCAAAGAAAAAGCCGCGCACAAGCTTCAAATTGAATTGCCCGCCCTCTGACTTGTGACTACGCCCCCCTCTGACGCACTTGGAGCACACTCCTAAGAGCTTGCCCGTGGCATCAGAGGGGGGCGTGGTCCGGCAGACAGCGGGGATTTCAATTGGAAGCGGCGCCTCCGGCGAAGAACAAGAAGGAGAAGATGCGGACGAGAAGGACAGCGGGAGGAGAAGAAGATGGAAGAACACGCCGGGCAAGATGCGGGAATAGAAGACCCAAGACAGAAGCAGAGGAAGAAGAAGGAGGAGGAAGAAGAAACCCGAAGGAAAGAAGAAGATAATAAAGGACTTGTCAAAAACCGGCTCTTGTCGTTTTTAACCCTTTACATTTTTTTTCTCGTGAAATGGTAGAGGTACAAGGTACCCCATTACCATTTCACACAGGGGGGGGGCCGGGATCTGGGGGGCCCCTTTGTTAAAGGGGTCTTCCAGATTTCGATAAGCCTCCTGCCCGCAGACCCCCACAACCACCGGGCAAGGGTTGTGGGGAAGAGACCCTTGTCCTCATCAACATGGGGACAAGGTGTTTTGGGGGGTACCCCAAAACACCCTCCCAATGTTGAGGGCATGTGGCCTGGTGCGGTTCAGGAGAGGGGGGGGGGCGCGCTCTGTCCCCCCCTCTTTTCTGCGGCCGGCCAGGTCAACGTGTTCGGATAAGGGGTCTGGTGTGGATTTTAGGGGGGACTCCACGCCATTTTTTTTTTATTTGGGGTGGAGTTCCCCTTAAATTCCACACCAGACCTGAAGGGTCTGGTTATGGATATTTGGGGGGAACCCCACGTCATTTTTTTTTTTGAAAATTGGCGGCGGGGTTCCCCTTAATATCCATACCAGACCTAAAGGGTCTGGTTATTGAATTTGGGGGGACCCCCACGCTTTTTTTTTGGTGTTTTTTATGAATGAATTCTCCTGCAATTGCCGGGAGCCGACAATTCATTATTGCCGCGAGTCAGTTTTAAATGGCTTTTTTCCTTCAGAATGTCATTTTTCACATGCTGACATTACACCCAGGGCCGCCATCAGGGGGGTACAGGCAGTACACCTGCAGGGCCGCCATTAGGGGGGTACAGGCATTACATCTGTAAGGGGCCCGGGGGTCCCCAGGGGCCCAGATGGGAACCACCCTAAAAAAATAAAAAATAAAATAAAAAATGAATTTTTTTTTTTTTTTTTTTTAGGGGTCCGAAGGTCACTAAGGGCCCCAGATGGCAAGCCCTTTTTTTTTATCAAAAAATATATATATTTTAAAAAAATATATATTTTTTTTATATATTTTTCTTTTATTTTTTATTAAAGGGACAATTTTTTTTCTTTTATTTTTTTAGAGGTCCGGAGGTCCACAGGGACCTGGAGATCTCCAGGGCCCCAGATGACAACCCCCCCTTTTTTTATAAAATAAATATATTTTTTATATATTTTTTTATTTCTTTTATTTTCATATATATATATATATATATATATATATATATATATATTATTATTATTATTAAAGGGCCCAGAGGTCCCCAGGGCCCCATGTGTCAAACCCCCTTTTTTTTATAATTGTTTATTTATTTATTTATTTTATACATTTTTTTTATATTTTTATTTTTTTATTAAAGGGCCCAGAGGTCCCCATGGCCCTGGAAGGCAACCCCCTTGTTTTTTTTTTTTTTTTTATATATAAATGTTATATTTAAAAAAAAATATATATATATATATTTTCTCTCTTTTTTCTTTTTAGTTTATAAAGGGCACAGAGGTCCCCAGGGCCCCCGGATGGCTACCCCCTTTTTTATATATATTTTTCTTTATTTCTTCTTTTTGTAAAGGGCCCCCCCGCTTCTCAATTTGCGGCAGCACACCCCCCCCCCCGGTTCTCTGCTCCAGGGGGCCCATGCCTGAAGCTGTGTAAGGGGCCCCAAAATTCCTGATGGTGGCCCTGTACACCTGTAAGGGGCCCGGGGGTCCAGAGGTGCCCAGATGCCTGGAGGCCCCCCAGCGCCCCAGATGGTAACCCCCCTCTTTTTTTTTTTGTATATATATTTTAGTTGTTTTTTTTAGGATTTTTTATTAAAGGGCCCTCCCACTCACCCCACCCTACCTGCTACACTTGGGAGCCCGATGGGACAGAGGGACTCCCCCTATGAGGGAGTCTAGCCCACCCAGCCAGCCCTGTAGGTCCTTCGCCTCTCTTTATTTTAGGAGACCTCATGGCCAAAGTGCGTTCGTGTGCGTGCAAGTGTGGTTTTTTTTTGGGGGGGGGGGTGGGCGTACTAAGCACAGGCGTACCTTGCATAGCACACCCACCGGGAGCCGGGCTGAGACCACCAAACTCAATTCACATGTAGCCGAGACCGGGATCCGAACCCTTGGCTGCAGAGGTGAATGGCTTGTCAGC
The DNA here is from genome assembly GCA_029574335.1 of Rana kukunoris. Taxonomy (NCBI): domain Eukaryota; kingdom Metazoa; phylum Chordata; class Amphibia; order Anura; family Ranidae; genus Rana; species Rana kukunoris. The sequence continues at coordinate 134,737,342 of CM056054.1, read as the reverse complement.
GCAGTGCCATTCACGTTGAGCCACCGCAGCTCCCACCCCATGTTATTTTTTTTTAGATTTTTGGTAGTTATTTTTTATTAAAGGGCCCAGAGCTCCCAAGGCAACCCCCTTTTTTATTATTTTATATATATATATATATATAGATATTTTAATTTATTTTTCATTAAAGGGCCCAGAGGTTTATTTTTATTAAAGGGCCCAGAGGTCCCCAGGGCCCCCGGATGGCTACCACCCTTTTTTTAATATATATTTTTCTATATGTATTTTTTTGTAAAGGAACCCCCCGCTTATCAAATTGCGGCAGCCCCCCCCCCCTTCTCAATATCAGGCGGCAGCACCCCCCCCCCCTGTTCTCTGCTCCAGGGGGCCCATGCCTGAAGCTGTGTAAGGGGCCCCATAATTCCTGATGGCGGCCCTGATTGCCCCCCCCCCCCATGGTACGAAATTTCAAGGAATTTTTCACTTTTATTGTTGCACTTTAACCACTTCCATACCGCGCCTATCCTGGCACTTCTCTCCTTCATGTAACAATTATATTTTCTTCCTTGAAAATTACTCAGGACCACCAAACATTAGATATATTTTATTAACAAACACCCTAGGGAATAAAGTGGCGGCCATTTTTTCGTACACATTTCCAACAGTATTTGCGCCAAAATTTTTCAAACGTTTTTTTTTTTTTTTGGCTTTCAAAAAAAACCTGTTTCATGAATGACAAAATAAGAAAGCAGTAAAGCTAGCCCAATTTTTAGGAATAAGGTAAAAGATGATGTTACACCGAGTAAATAGATACCTAACTAGTCACGCTTTCATATTGCGCACACTCATGGAATGGCGCTAAACTTCGTTATTAAAAATCTCTATAGGAAACGCTTGACTTTTTTTCTCAGGTTACCACTTTTGAGTTACAGAGGAGGTCTAGTGCTAAAATTATTGCTCTCACTCTAACGCACGCTATGATACCTCACATGTGGGGTTTGAAGGATGTTTACATATGTGGGTGGGACTTGCATGCGTGTTCGCTTCTGAGTGCGAGCTACTAGGGACAGGAGCATTTAAATTCCTTTTTTATTTTATTGTTTAACTTAATATTTTAATTTTTGCACTTGTTTGTCCCTTTTTTTGTATTATTTTTCACTTTTCTTCCTATTACAAGGAATGTAAACATCCCTTGTAATAGGACTAGTGTGTGACAGGTCCTCTTTATAGAGAAAGGCGGGGTCAATTAGACCCCACATCTGTCCTCCAGGCTGGAAAGCATGGAATTGGTAAAAAAAAAAAAACATCTCATGCTTTCAGCTGCGATCATGTTCGTTCAGCACAGTAGTGTAGTGTGTAGCATGTTCACCTAGCAGCAAAAGGGTTGCTGGTTCAAATCCCGCCCGTGACACTATCTGCCTGGAGTTTGCATGTTCTCCCTGTGCGGGTTTCCTCCCACAATCTAAAAACATGCTGTAAATTGGATCCTGTTTAAATAAGCCCTAATATGCAGTAGGATATTTAGGTTTTGTGCTTCCCTAGGCCTGACCAAATTTTGGCACCCCCTAATAGAAAAATGACCCACCCTTCCTGTCAAGGCCACACCCTGTTTTTTTATGACCCACCCAGGAATTTTCAGGGGACACACACAAGTTCTGTGGGGGGGGGACCCGGGGGGGCCCTTAATTTGCCTAGTTTTTCGATCACTTCCTGTTTGGCTATGGGGCAGGAAGTGAAGGCCAATCTCCCCAAACGGATAGGGATAATACAAAATAAACTGACAGAGCTTCTAACCCCCCCCCCCCAAATCTATCCAAAATGAAAGAAATCAAAAAAATAAAAGTGATGATTATAGTTCCAGTTTAACCCCAAATTTCAGATCATTTTATTGAGAGGCTTAAGAAAATATAACCATGCCAATAGGCCAGGATCCAGCGTTGCTAATATGTATGAATGTGTGTTAGGGACCCCCACAAACACCACCCAATGTTAAATCAACAATTTTCTTGTTTGTTTTGGGGATGCCTGCACCCCTGATAGGGTAAAGACGACCTCACAAATGTTGTCACTTTCTACTTAATTCATTCACTTCCTGCCACACAGCCAAACAGGAAGTGAGGGAAACACCTGAGTAATGTTTTGTTGGGGACACACAATCAATCTAAATAGTTTCCCATTTTGGAAATTGCATTTTGCTGTGTACACCCCAAATTAGTAGGAATCTTGGACTTTGGGGTCCATTTACTAAAGGCAAATCCACTTTGCACTACAAGTGGACAAGCAAGGAAGAAAAATAAAAACTTGGCGGGATTGGAAGTAAAAACCATCAGTGCTTCCCTTCTGATTTTCATTGCCTACGCTTCTACTGCAGAGCGGCTTTGCCTTTACTAAACCCCAAAGTAACTAATCATTTGGGGTGTACACTGCAGTGCAATTTGCTTAATGGTGACACTAGTTAGATTGACCTGTGTCCCGAAGAAAAGACCATTGGTAGGGTTTTAACCTCACTTCCTGTTCAGCTGTGTGACAGGAAGTGAAGCCAATTTTAGGAAAAGGGACACAAAGCCCAACCTAAAAACACTAGCAGGGGTTCCAACACTCAATTGGCTTCCCTCAAACAACCCACAATTAGAATAGGATTGTCTTGTGCTAGTTTCAAGCACAGCGCTGTAAATCAGCACTTCAAGCCTGTCCACCAATACACCACCCCCCCCCCCCCTCCAACAGGCCATGTTTGCAGCTTTTCCTACATCTTGCACATGTGCTTTAAAAAGTCAGTCTGGACATAAATTCTAGGAAACAATACTTACCGCTTTGTCCTTCCTTTTCTGGTGACTAAACATTTCATGCATACACACCAGGAAAGAGCTTAGAGACAAATCACACTTGATGGTTTAGGCCCAAACTATTTCAGCTGCAGCGGTTGAAATCCATAGCATGAAAAAAATATCACAAAACAAACTTCAAAATGTGAAAGTAATTTTATTGGTCCACAAAACAAGGAAAGCAAAACAAAAAATTACAAATAAACACACAAAAAAATATAAAAAAACCTAAAAACAAAAAAGACCAACGTTTATTTCACAGTCATTGGAAAATAAATCATGCTTTTGAAATAACAGGATAGACCCACAGGATTAAAACATTAGTCATTAACATCTTGAGAAACATTTAGCAAAATATGTAGCAGACAAAACATCAAAAAATACAAAACTTGCTCCAAAACATCTCTGTTTCGCTCCGCCATTACTTCCAGCCAGCAAATCTGCCCCCTCTGAGGGCAGCTGACACGTGCAGTATCCACGCTTTTTATAACATGTGTGCTAATGAACCAATTGGAAACACATGAAGAAATGTCAGCCTCTAGTTTGTGTGCACTTGTAACTGCTTACACCTGTTAAGGATGTCCTTAAATTACTAAGCCAAAAAAACAGCTTTCTGAGCATGCTCAGAAAGATGCATGTCATTTTCAGGCTCAACAACCAGCTTATTTTTCTAAGTGTTCGAGCATGCCCAGTTCACTCGAAATGCAGTACCAGAATCAAATCTGCAATGGCGGATGAAAGCATTAGAGGTGTTTAATTTTTTTTTGGTCCCCCTGAACTGATGCTTTACAAGCTGAAGGGGAGGTCTTATAGAATTTTTACGTAACAAACATAAATAATAATAATTTAAACGCCCCTGTCCCTAGTAGCTCGCAGTCAGAAGCGAACAAGCAGCATTTTTTTTATTTCCGGTTACCAGTTTAGATTTACAGATGAGGTCTAGTGCTAAAAGTATTCCTCTCGCTCTTACGCACGCTATGATACCTCACATGTGTGGTTTGAAGGATGTTTCCATATGTGGGCGGGCCTTAAATGTGTAAGTCCCGCCCACATATTGAACCCCCATTCAAACCCCACATGTGAGGTATCATAGCGTACGTTAGAGCGAGAGCAATATTAAAGTGTAACATGTTGGGTATCTATTTACTCAGTGTAACATCATCTTTCACATTATGGCCATAAATTGGGCTAACTTTAGTGTATTCTTAATTTGTAACCACTTGAGCTCCAGAGCATATTACTGGTCACTGACGGGGCCAGTTTTTGCATTTCAACACTGCGTCATTTTGACTGACAATTGCGTGGTTGTGCGACGTGGCCCCCAAACAAATTTGGCGTCCTCATTTTTCCCCCCCCAAAAAAATTTTAAGTTTTTTTTTTGGTGGTATTTGATCACCTCTGCGTTTTTTCTTATTTTTGCTTGAACCAAAAATATAGCGACAATTTGGTAAATAAAAAGACATCTTTTTTACTGTTTGCTATAATAAATCTCCCCCAAAATATATTCAAAAAATGTTTGCCCTCAGTTTAGGCCGATAAGTATTCTTCGACATATTTTTGGTTCCAAAAAATCACAATGAAACAAAAGAGAAGAGGATTTATCACAACCGGACACTCTGAAATTAGCCGCATCCCTGATATATATAAACGATTATGAAGGAAACCCCCAAAGGATTGGGACTTTTAAGGCCAAGTTCAGATAAAAATGGACTTTAATGCATAGATAATAATATAGACCCAGTCATATACATGTTGGTATCTGTGAAGAAGGTGACCTGTATGGTCCGTTGCCTCTCTGTGGGTATCACAAAGTGGGCAGGGAGCATCAGGGGTAAGGAAAAAGCACCCAGTGAAAAAAGATAAAGAGAAATTACAATTCTAGGACAATACAGTGTATAATACAACAAAATAAAATAAACAAAGCACAATCTCCATAGGACAAAATGGAGAATGCCCGACGCGTTTCTGGTCTCTCAGACCGTCATCAGGGGCCAAGGAGTTGTACCATATGAAAAAATTATTTCTCATTCGCTGGTTTGTGCGGAAGGAGAGGTTCCTAATTGGGATGGTAATGGTCATGAGTAGATTCGAGAACCGATCAGCTGGGGGGTAAAAACCCTTCCTGTGTCAGTGGTCACACTCCCGATATGGGAGGGGGGTGATTGTCTTTCAAAGACGCCCCTGAGATTCTGTATGAGAATTCTATTGGTCCCTCCAGTCAGACAGAGTAGGACAGTTGTCTCGAAGTATCCAACGATTGATAGCGTTATCCCTGTTGTGCGTGGGGTGCCCGACGCACAAAATAACGCTATCATGTCCTATGGAGATTGTGCTTTGTTTATTTATTTTGTTGTATTATACACTGTATTGTCTAAATTGTAATTTCTCTTTATCTTTTTTCACTGGGTGCTTTTTCCTTACCCCTGATGCTCCCTGCCCACTTTGTGATACCCACAGAGAGGCAACGGACCATACAGGTCACCTTCTTCACAGATACCAACATGTATATGACTGGGTCTATATTATTATCTATGCATTAAAGTCCATTTTTATCTGAACTTGGCCTTAAAAGTCCCAATCCTTTGGGGGTTTCCTTCATAATCGTTCAAAAAATCACAATAAGCGTTTGATTGGTTTGGGCAAAAGTTATAAGTAGGGGTTGGTCTTATGGGTTTTTTAGGAATAATTTTTTGTTTTACTAGTAATGGTGGCTATCATTGTTTTTTCTGGCTACTGCGACATTGTGGCGGACACATTTTTGTGAGATTTGGCATTTTTCTAGCGAGCAATGGTATAGAAATGCATTGCTTACTATAAAAATGACACTGGCAGGGAAGGGGTTAACACTAGGGGCGCGGAAGGGGTTGAATATGTTACCTGGGTGTGTTCTAACTGTAAAGGGGGTGGGACTGTCTAGGGGAAATGACAGATCGCTGTTCATACATTGTAAGGACAGACGAGCAGGCATTCCCCCCCCCCCTGACAGGACCGGGATAAAGGGGAACTCCACCCCAAATTAAAAAAAAAATGGCGTGGGGGTCCCCCTTCAGGTGCACAACAGGCTCTTAGATTTGATCTGGAACATAAGGGGTTAAACCCACGCCAAAAACGGCGTGGGGTTCCCCCTCAGATCCAGACCAAACCCTTTTCCCAGGCACGCAGTCTGGCCGGACAGGAATGGGGGTGGGGACGAGCGAGCGCCCCCCCCCTCCTGAGCCGTACAGACCACATGCCCTCGACATGGGGGAGTGTGCGCTGTGGGGGAGGGGGGCACTGCCCCCCCACCCCAAAAGCACTCTTGTCCCCATGTCGATAGGGACAAGAGCCTCTTCCCGACAACCCTGGCCGTTGGTTGTCGGGGTATGCGGGCGGGGGGCTTATCAGAATCTGAGAGCCCCCTATAATAAGGGGGCCCCCAGATTCTGGCCCCCCACCCTATGTGAATGAGTATGGGGTACATCGTACACCTACCCATTCACCGGGTGGAAAAGTGTAAACACAAATAAACCACACAGAAAAAAATAATTTATTAGTCAGCTCTGGGGGTCTTCTGCCGGGACCCCCCACCACCAGCCCATTGGGCCCCGGGGCTTCGCCGTTTTCTGCCGGGGGGGACACCCACCGATGCTCTCCGCCATGTCCAGCCAGGCCCCCACCCCAAAATAAGCACTTTTACATCCGGGGGGGTGCCGGCCGAAAACAGCAGAGAACAACGGGGGGCGGAGCCCCTCGGTCTTCCAGACGTTTTCTGCCGGGGGGGCTCCAGCCCCGCACCGGTCTACGCCGCCGCCTTCCGCCGGGGGGGACACCCACCGATGCTCTCGGCCATATTCGGCCAGGAAATGGCAGAGAACAACGGGGGCGAAACCCCTCCTCGGTCTCAGTGCAGCTCCTCCCACTGGCAGTAGTTCCGGTTCCTCCCACAGAGCTCATTCTGCTTCCTGCTGGAGAGGAGAGAAGACCTGTCTTCCAGAGCTCCTGTGTTCCAGCCTACCAGGACCAGCCTCCAGCCCCCTGCCCCGGAAGAGGGGTGGGATGGCCTCCCTCAGCCCCGGAGGTGGACCGGCTTCCGGCCTCCGGAGGAGTCAGCAGCACCTGCCCTCCAGCCAGACCACCGCCACCACCATCAGCAGGGAGGACCGTCTCTTCCTGGAGACCCAGGAGGGTCTCTCAGACTGGACAGCCCCTCAGCCAGGTGAGAATGAGGCAAGAACCAGGAAGAGGCGGGATAAAATCAAATCCCTGCTGGTGAGGATATCTCAGGCCTGCGTGGAAAAGATGACTACTCTCGCAGGCCTGAGGGAAAAGAGGGACAGGTGCTCCAGTAATAAGAGATCTGAATTCAAGGGGGCCATCACCACCCTAGGACTAGAAGTAAAAGTAAATATGGGAATACCTGGGGGCTTTTGCCAACGTGGGGCTGGAGAGGTGAACTTCCTAGAGGAGCTCCGGAGGACCCTCCAGCAGGCCAACCGGGAAGGGAGCCAGGCAGCGAGGAGGAGCGGGCGGTCTAAGAAGGGGTCCCAACCCCCCAAACAGCCAGGAGAGTCAGGGGAGCCTGGGTGCAGTGGGGGGGGGGCGAGTGCCGGTGGTGCAGGGCCCAGTATGGCCATAAAACCTGGGGAGGGTTCCCGGGAGCCGATCCCTCGGTCCGTGGAAGGGACTGGGGGTTGGCGAAGTCCGGGGAGTCCAGTGATCCAGGAGGTCGCCGGGCCCAGGTGCCGCCGGCGGTACCCCCCCGCCATCTTCAGGTCAGCATACCCAGGCTCCCCCAGGATGGTCGCACTGCCACAGCTGAAGCCCGCCATGTGTCGGCTTCCATGACCCCTCAGCTTGCAGAGGAGCGGGAGGATCTGGCCATGGAAAGGCCAGGGACTGCTCCTGCGGCTGCTATGTCATCGGGAGAGAGGCAGACACATGGTGGAGGCATTGTGCTGCGGTCATCTGGAGGGAAACAGCTTGTGTGCAGTGTGGCCAAGATGGCGCCGGCTGTTGGGGGTGGAGTAGACCGGGACCCCGGAAGTGACCGCCCAAGAACCGGAAGTGCCCCAGCCGGAACCGGAAGTGCCCCAGCCGGAACCGGAAGTGACCAGACCGAAACCGGAAGTGACCATACCGAAACCGGAAGTGCCCGTCCCGCGACCGGAAGTGCCCCCCCGCGAGTTTGCGGTGGTCGGTGGGGGCTCAGGGGACCTGGGGGATGAGAGGCCGGGGGTACAGGGGTGCCCAGCCCCGGACGCTGCAGCAGGCACCTCCAGGCACCCCCGGCAGGAGATGGACAGAGACGTTGAGGACGGTAAATTGGACGGTAAGCTGCCACCCCCCCCAGGTCCCCATGGACACTGCCACAGGCCCCGAGGGGCTCCCTGCAGCACAGGCGGGGTGGGGGGAAAGTCAGGTGGGACCCCTCCCAGTGGACTGTATAGCATACGATTATATCCGGCAGTTGGAGGGGTCCCAGGGGGGCTCCCCCCCAGTACAGGTGGAGTCCCAAGGGGCTGGTGTGGTCGCGGAGGGGTCTGGGTGGGGGAGTTTTGGTGGGGGTGGTACCCCCCTCTGCTGTGGTCCCGGGGGGGGGGGAGCCTGTAGTCAGGCCAAAGGTGGTGGGTCAGGGTGGTCAGGGTATATCAGCGGGGGTGGGTGCAACACCACCGGCAGGGATGGGGCCCCCCCGTCCCCCCCCACTTCTGGGGGTGCTGAGGGGGGTGCCCCACTTCCGGAGAACATCTTTCGGGGGTCTCCGGAGGCCAACTTATTGTCTGCCCTAAAGGGGGGTCGCTCTTTCGCCCAGGTGTTGGGCTCTCGTGCCCCTCTGGACCACCTGTACAGCCGGTTTGGCGCCCAGAATTTCCGCGCCCCCCCTGCTGACCAGGAGAGGACGCAGGGGTCGGCGTGGACGAGGGGTACAGGTGGTCCAGAGAGGAGGCGTAGGAATGTTGTCCAGCTTCGGTACGAGGGTCCGGACCCCTGCCCCGCTCGAGGTGAGGTGGTGGGCCTGGTACTCTCCTTGGGTTTTGGGGTGGATGACCTTTTTGCTGTCATCCATCCCACCAACACACGGGAGTTTGATATAAGTTTTGTCACTCCCGTGTGTATGGAACGCTTTATCACCGGCTTTGGGTTGGTGAGGGGCGTTGACCCTTGGAAGAGGTACAGGCTCATTCCCATCTCCAGGCAGGAGGAGGTTAAGAACATCACCATCCTGGTGAGGAATGAGTCGCTCCCTCCGGAGGACATTGCCACCTGGCTCGGGAGGTACGGGCAGTTGCAGACCCCCCTGAGGAAGAACCTTGATGAGCGCGGGGTCTGGACCGGGGCTTGGCTGACCAGGATCCGGCTCAAGAGGGAGGGCAACAGTGTTGCCCACCTCCCTGGCAGCGCCTTTCTAGGCAGAGACCGGATCCTGGCGTTCTACCCGGGACAGCCCCGTCGTTGCTTCAAGTGCGGCAGCCCGACCCACATGAGCTCGGACTGCACGGTGGTCAGATGTGGCCGGTGCCACGAGTTTGGCCACCAGTCCGAGTCATGTGGGAAGATATGCTGCAACTTGTGTGGTGAGATGGGGCACCCATTTAGCAGGTGTCCCAAAGCATATCGGGGTTCTTCCTCAGGGGGGGGACCTCCCGGGCCGGGAGCGGCCGAAGCCCCCCCGGCGAGTGATGGCCGGGGGGGTGGGGATCCTGGAGCCCCTAGTACTACTCCGGAGGGACCAACAGGCCCATTGCCTCAAAGAAGGCGGAGCAGGCGTGGGCGTGGGGCTCCCCCCCCGGGGGACACGGGCTCGGTTGGCCAGGAGGCTCCCGATCCTCCGGAGGGCGGAGCCGGTGGGGAGGAGTCGGGGAGGCCTGGGGGTCCCGGGCCTGAGGGTCCGGGGCCAGGGCCTTCCTCTCCTAATGTTGCAGGGCCGATCCCCATCCCCCTTCCCTTTCCCCCTCCTCACCATTGCCCCTCCCCTCCACCTGGCCCTCCATCTGTTTCCCCATGCCCTCCTCCCTCATCTTCCCCTCCTCGTACCCCCCCCCTCGCCCCCCCCCTCCCAAGTCCCGTCCCCCCCCTTCCCCTTCTTCTTCCCGTCCAGCTAAGTCTGGTCCCCCCCCTGTCCTCTCCCCTGTCTCTGGCCCCCCTCCTGCCTCTTCCATTCCCCCCCCTTCTGGACCCAGAGTCTCCTCTGGCCCTGTGGCCATGGAGATGGAAGCTGCTCGAGCCTCATCCAAGAGGGAAATCTCGAGCAGCGGGTCCGAGGAGGGGGGTGGTGTAGTCATCTCGGAGAGGTGGCAGGAGTGGGAGCAGGTGAGACGCAAAAAGAAGAAGGGGAAGGCTGCCAGATCTGGGGGCGGGAAGTCCCCAGTGAAGGGTGGGGTTCCCCCAGGGGCACGAAGTGGGGTGTCCCTGGGGAACCCGTTTGGTATCTTCTCCTCCTCCTCGGGCTCAGAGGAGGAGGAAGTGTAGATATGTAAATATGTTTTTGTGTTTGTAGTATGAAGGAGAACATGACCACTTTCAATCATTCTGATGGCGGTACCCTCTCCAATACGGCTTGCGACCATTAATGTCGCAAGTATTCGTTCTGCGGGAGCTCGTTTTATGGCCTTCGATTTTCTCAGCCGTGTTGAAGCTGACATTTTGTTTTTGCAGGAGACCTGGCTGGCATCTGTGGCAGAGATGCATCTAGCAAAGAGGGAGTGGAGATGTGGGCCCTCCCTCTGGTCTCTTGCGGCCGAGCCCTGCAGTGGGGTTGCGGTCCTTTTTAAGACTGGTCCGGTGGCTTGCCGGCGAGTGATTGAAGTGGAGATCGGTAGATGTCTGGTGGTGGACGCTGTCGTGAGGGGGCAATTCCTCCGGCTCATAAATTTTTATGGGCCTCAAACTAGGAGGGAGAGGAGGAGCCTCCTTACGGCGGTTAAGCCTTATCTTTTTACGTCCCAGCAGGTGATTTTTGGTGGCGATTTCAATATGATCACTAGGCCCAAAGACCGGGCAGGTGCCGCCAACCCTCTGGGATATGATAGTATTTTTTTGAATAACGTAGTGAGGGAGGCCAGGTTGGTGGATGTGCACGTTCGTCACCTCCCCAACCTCACTGGTTTCACATTTTCCCGAGGTAGTAGTAAGAGTAGATTAGATAGGTTTTTTTTAAAGGAGGACTCTGTCTGCTCGGCTCCTGAGCTGCAGTCGGTAGAGTTCTCCGATCACTGTATGGTATCTGTGGCCCTGAATGTCGCTGACACTCCTCAGAAAGGGAGGGGTTTGTGGCGCCTGAATGGGTCGCTACTGGAGGATCCTGAGGTTAGGGAAGCCTATGAGGTTTTCTTCCTGGGCCAGACCTCGCTCCTTGAGGGCAACTGCTCCCGCCTTGAGTGGTGGGAAGTAGTTAAAAAGAGGTCTGGCGACTTTTTCCGGGAAATCTCTGGGTACAGGGCAGCTTCCAAGTACCAGGCTTACCAGAGACTACGCAGGCAGCTTGACCGCCTGGTGTCCTCTGGGGGCTCTCAGGAACAGATATCCGGTCTGAAGGCGCAGATGAAGGAGTGTCAGTACGACCGTCTCGCCTCCCTGGTTTTTGAGAGGGATTATGGGAAGTTTATCTCTCCTGATCCCTACAGGAGCTGTGGTGAGGTGGCGAGGTCGAAGGTCGTACATGGCCTGAAGGATGCCTCAGGATCTCTGGTCCGGTCCAGATCGGGGATCCTGGGTGTCGTCAGAGACCACTTTTCGGACCTCCTGAAGAAGCGGCCTCTAGACATGGAGAGGGTCAGGGAATTCCTTGATGAGACCCCGCTGGAAGTGGGGTCTGACCTTCCTGACTCTCTGACAGAAGAGATCTCGGTAGCTGAAGTTGAGCAGGCTATTAGCTCTTTAGCTTCTAAAAAGTCACCTGGGCCCGATGGGCTCACGGCCGAGTTCTACAAAACCTTTAAGAGCCTCTTGGCTCCTCATCTGAGGGACGTGTTTAGTGAATGTTTGGCCTATGGCCTGCTGCCTCCCTCAATGAGAAGGTCAGCTCTGATCCTACTGTCAAAGGGGAAAGATCCGTCTGTGGTGGAGAATTGGCGTCCGATCGCCCTTCTTACCACAGATAGGAAGATACTGGCAAAGATCTTGTTTACACGTCTGTCTGCTTTGGCGGGCAGGATGCTGTCTCCCTCTCAGCACTGCACAATTCCTGGCCGGGGCACTTTTAGTGCCGTCCTGAGCGTCCGGGAGGCTGTGGAAAGGTGCAGGGCTGATGGCAGCGAGCGGTATCTGCTTGCATTGGATCAGGCTAAGGCGTTTGATCGGGTGAACCACGAGTACCTTTGGCTGCTTCTGAGGAGATACGGTCTGCCTGATCAATTCGTTGATTGGCTGCAGGTATTGTATAGGGGAGCTGAGAGCTTCCCTCTTGTCAACGGTTGGGTGGGCCGGGCCTTTGCTGTGGACTCTGGCGTCCGGCAGGGGTGCCCACTGAGCCCCCTCCTGTACATCTTTGCGGTCGACCCCTTCGTAAGGAGGCTAGACTGGGAGCGTCTGGGGGGGGTTCCGGTGGGACCTGTCGGGGGTCCGGTTTCGGCGGTGAGGGTTGTGGCCTATGCGGACGACGTCTCGGTGGTGGTATCTTGTCGTGAGGAGGCCCATTATGTGGAGTCCCAGATCGGGTGCTACTCTGAGGCGTCAGGCTCGCTGGTCAATTGGGACAAGAGTAAAGTTTTCTGGTTGGGGAAGCAGTTCCCCCTTCCGGACGTGTTCCCCACGCCCGTACCAGAGATTCGAGTTCTTGGCATTCATTTCGGCCCGGGTGATTATCCCAAGCTAAACTGGGAGCACAGGCTGGTGAGTGCCACTCGGAAGGTGAAGGCCTGGAAAGGTTGGAAACTTTCCCTGAGGGAAAGGGTAAGCTTGGTCAAGACGTACTTATTGCCTGAGTTTCTCTTTGTAAGCTATGTGTGTCTTTTGCCAGCATCTCTCTATGCTCGGGTCTATGGTCTGTTCTTCCTGCTGTTGTGGGGAAGCAGACTGAACCTGATCAAGAGGGAGGTCACATACCCAAGGTGGGTTGGACATGGTCAACCCGGTGGTGTTCTTTGTCACCATCTTTGTTAAACACAATTTGCAGTCCATATTTGTGGACGAGCCTTCCTGGTGGAGTGTTCATGCAAGGACTGGCTCTTGCTGTTCTTGAGGCAGTGGGGGGAGGGGGGGAGGCCCGGCGATCTGAGGAGATCGCATGGGTATCTCCCTTCCTATGTCCCCCTGGCATTAAAGGTACTGAGGCAGTGGCGGATAACTGCCCTGGAGGTGGGCTCTTTGGGTCGGCGGGAGCTGTACCTGAGGGTCATGGCCTCGGACATTTTGAAGCCCCTGTCTTTGAGGGACTGCCCTGAGAGGGTCCTCACGGAGGGGCTAGCCCTCTTGAATTCTTCTAGAATTCCAAGTAAGTTTTGGGATCTCGCATGGAGGTCGTTCCATGGACGACTCTATGTCCGTGCGAATCTCAAATACAGGAACCTGGGGGACAGGGACTGCCCCCGTCAGGAATGTGGTGGGACATTGGAGACCATGGACCATTTTCTGGTCCAATGTCCCTTCAACATGGAGGTTCTTACGAAGGTAGGGGGTGCCATTGGCTACCCCCGCCTTCCGGCCCTGACCTATGCTGAGCGAGTGTATGGTGATTTTGGGGTCCGCAGGGGATTTGAGTTATCGTCACTTTATTTAGTCAGCCTAGTTGTGCTTTATTACACTTGGCACGCTCGGTGTTTGGTGTCCACTAGGGACAAAATCCTGCCTGTGCATGAGGTGGTGGGCGGTATCTTTCGGGAGTTGGTGAAGGTGCGGGATCTGGAAAGGAGCAGGGTCGGGCCTGAGAGGTGTGCCCATTTATGGAGGGGGTTCCTCTTCCAGCCCCCTTAGGTCACGGCTCTGCCCCTCTCCATGGGTAGGGGCATCTATCCTTTTTCACCCCCTTAGATTTTGTTTATGGTATTTTTTTTGAAATAAGGCTACAGACATGTCTGACTATCATGTTCTTGCTCATACGTGGGTTGTAGGTATTTGTTGTTGTGATGGTGGGGTGTGTTGTGGGTTGGCGATGATCTGGACAGTAGTGGTTTCTATGGACTTTAATATCTCCCTACTGTACCAGTGAGCCGTTTTAAGTGGTGTTTTTTTTTGGCAATGATCTGGGCAAGCTTTTCTGATGGACTATAAAGACTTTCTCTTGTACCAGTGAGCCTGTTGTAAATACCTGTTCTGGTGCTATTTTTTTTTTTTTTTTTTTTTCTTTATAGTTATTTCTTGGTGGGTGGAGGTCGGTGATTTGATGGTTTGTGTTTTATTGTTTGTTTTTGTGTTATTTGGTTTATTTAGTTATTTTGTTTATTTTATATATTTGTTAACCTTTTGGTCGTAGTTTTATAAATAAAAAATTACCCCTCCTCAGTCCTGTGGACGTGTGTGTGAGGCTCTCTGGACTTCCAGAGAGCCATGGAAGCTATCAGCCCAGGGGGAGGCTCTATTTCCCGGGCGGTGAGGGAAGCTATGCCTGTAGAGGGGCCGGATACCATTTCAAGGACAGTGGAGAGTTTGAGACCATCAGATGAGGATCTCAGGTATCTGGAGTCCCAGATTGCTCTCTCTGCATGGCAGGAGCAGCAGCCAGGTGAAAGTGATTTTGAAGCTACTGGCCGTCGGATGGAGGTCTATGCAGTCTTGGATAGGCTTATGGACTTTTTGGTGGTAGTGCATGAAGACCTGGCACGCTTAAGAACAGCCAGAGATCGGGTGGGCAAAAAGAAGCGGAAGGGCTATCGCCTGAGTGTTCAGACATTGAAAACGACCCTGAGTGAGTATATCATTTATTGGAACCGGCTGTTGGATCAGTCTACTATGGACACTGATGAGATGGATGAGTTGGAGGAACGCCTGATGGAAGTTTGCGATAAGGGAAGCCAGGCTGCTCGCCGTAGCTCCCAGGCTGAGGTGCCAATTTCCCCTTTGCCACCAGGGGGCGCCCAGCCTGGAGGCCTGGTCGGATCCCCCGCGATCACCGCGGGACCGGAAGTGGCGGGTCCCGGGGTTGCTGTGGACGAGGAGGAAGTCATGGAGGTTGGAGGAACGCAGGACGAAGTCGCGGCGGGTATTGCCGCGAATGTGTGTGCCGCGAGTCGCGAGGCTACTGCTGCGGTGGATGCCGCGGGTCGCGGGACTGCCGCTGCGGGTGTGGAGCCGGAGGGTATTGCCGCGAAAGTGAACACCGCGGGTTGCGGGGTTACCGCTGAAGGTGTGGAGCCGGAAGTAGCGGATCCCGGGACAGCTGCGGGTGAGGAGATGGGACTTGTGGAGGCTGTTGCTGTGAAGGATGGAGCAATGAAGGATGGAGCAATGAAGGACAGTTCCGCGGGTGTGAGTGCCATGGATCGTGGGATTTCTGCTGAGGACACTGTGAGGGGTGAGATACCTACCATCGTCTCATCCCGGGTTTTGGGGGTGGCCACTGTTGCGGGGACTGTTGGGTCATCTTTTTTCTGTGGACTTGCTGCCGGGTGGTGGGGTGCCTCTTGTGGTTTCCCCCTCCGGCCCTTCAGTTTCTGTGTCCGTGGCGATGACCCCCCAGCGCATGGAGTGGGGTGATTGCGAGCAGGGTAGTATAACTAGCCCATGTCTTGCGATGGACCACATACGGCTGCTGGAGGGTGAGCCAACCAAAGCGGACCAGAGTACTGATTTTCATGACATTGGGGTACCCTCTGGAGTTTTGGAGCATACGGGTCAGCCCCAAGTGGGTCTTCTGGGCGGTGTGGGGACCCCTCCGGCGGCAATTATTTCTGCTGGGGTGTTTCCGGTGCTTGTGCACCTGCTGTGCCCGGGGCCCCTGGGAAAGACTTAAGTATAGCTGTTGATAATGTTGATTCTAGCAATGTTGTTGTTTCTGATCTCCCCCCCGCCTCCTCCCCAAATCAGTGGGTCCCAGGAGGCTGGGGTTATGTCGGCCCTAAAAGTGGGGGTTGTCTTTTGCAGATGTCACTGGTGGTAGGGTACAGCTTGGGCGTTTTTATAGTGCCCATGGTACGATGGCTTTTAGGGGCTCAGTGCCAGCTGCCACTAGGGTGGGGGGAGTGGAGCGTAAGCGCCATAACGTTGTGCAGCTGCGCTGGTTGGAAGAGTTTGGTCGTCCTCCGGGGAGAGACGAGGTGGTGGATATGGTGTTGGCCCTTGGGTTTAAGGCATCAGACATCTTTGCTGTTATCCACCCCTCGGGTTCCCTGGAGTATGATGTAAGTTTTGGTACCCCCCCGTCTTAATGGAGAGTTTTATCTCCAGACGGGAGGTGGTGAAGAATCAATCCTCGTGGAAATCCTTTAGAGCAGTCCCCCTGTCTAGACAGGAAGAAATAAAAAGGGTGTCAGTCCTGGTTAGAAATGAATCTATTCCCGCAGAGGATATCACAACATGGTTGGGGCGGTACGGCCAGGTGATGGCCCCGCCAGGGAAAGTTTTGGATGCCAAGGGGATCTGGACTGGTGCCTGGTCTGTCTCAGTAAGGCTTAGACGCATCGGTTATCAGTGACACATGTGCCTGCGTCAGGTTATATTGGGAGGGATAGGATCCTTGCATTCTATCCGGGGCAACCTAAGCTCTGTTTTAGATGCAACAGTCCTTTGCATTTCAGTAGGGACTGTAGGGAACCCTTTTGTTCAAAGTGTAATGAAGCTGGGCACTTGGCCAGCGGGTGCAATAAATTTCAGTGCAATCTGTGCGGTGTTATGGGGCACGTTTTTAGCCAGTGCCCCTCGGCCTTTCGGGCACCTGTTGGGGGGGTGTCTCCCCCTGCGGGGCCTGGGGGGTCTGGGGAGTCTGTGCTTCCGGTTGTTTCGTCGGCCGGGCCTCCTGCCCCGCTCCAGCTGGCTGGCGCAGTGACTCTTGAGAGCCAGTCTTTTGTGATGGGTTCCGGGAGTCCGGGGCCGTCGTCAGGAAGATTGGGTCATAAGTCGGGTGGCTCGAGAGTTTCCCCTTTAAAATCTGGGGGGAGGGGTAAGGCCCCTTTGGCGCAATCTGTGGTATCTCGTGGCAAGGCTAAGATGCCTAGGATGGTGTTGCATCCCCCTCTCTCGGGATTCGCAGCCCATTCCTACTTGGTCTGGGTCCTCTGTTCCTGTGTCTGGTGGTGGGGGGGATCGAGAGGCGGGTCGTTTCTCTGATTCTGATACCCCTAGTACGAGACCTGTTCGTAAGGGCAGAAGGGGTAAGGTTCCTAGGGATCCCCAGCCAGTTGTAGACTTGCCTTCTCAGCCAGGTAAGGAGAGTAAAGGCAATGTTTGGGTGGCGGTGGGAAAGGGGAGGTGTAAAAAGCAGTCCTGGGGTGATCCCCAGTTCTGGGTCAGGTCCTGGTCCGGGTGTTTCCTCTCCAGAAGGTGGAGTTGGGGCGACAAGTAGTGCCCAGACTCCCCCTGGTATAGCCCTGCAGAACAGTTTTCCACCCTGGATCCTGTGGTGGATTCTGGTGGGGGTATGGTTGCAGGGGATTGTGCTGATGGTAGTAAATGAGTAATTTTATTAAAAAAAAAAAAAAAAAAAAAAATGCAGTAATGTGGTAACATGTGTATGTACAATTGCGTAGTTGCGTAGATTTTTAAAGTTTTGGGGAGGGTTAGGGTTATGATTTTGTTATATTTGTTTATGCATAATGGAAGTATGTATGTTTTAAGGGTTGGGGTTACTTGGGAAGTGGAAATGATTAAAGAGTATAATAATGCAAGTTATTGGGGTAGGTATTGGTGCGAATTTTAGTGATGTGCAGATGGTATATGTATAGTACGGTGGGGTAATGTTTGTACGCAAAGAAAATGTTTAGTGGTAGAGGGTTGCTTTGGTACTTGGGAAGTGGTAATGATTAAAGAGTATAAAAAGCAAGTTATTGGGGCAGGTATTGGTGCTAATTCTTAGTGATGTATAGATGGTATATGTATAGCATGGTGGGATAATATTTGTATGTAAAGAAAATGTATTGTGGCAGAGGGTTGTTTTGGTTTAATTGTTTTTTCTGTATACATTTTTGGTCGTAGAATTTCCAATAAAAAATTACCCCTCCTCGGTCTCAGTGCAGCTCCTCCCACTGGCAGTAGTTCCGGCTCCTCCCACAGAGCTCATTCTGCTTCCTGCTGGAGAGGAGAGAAGACCTGTCTTCCAGAGCTCCTGTGTTCCAGCCTACCAGGACCAGCCTCCAGCCCCCAGCCCCCTGCCCCGGAAGAGGGGTGGGATGGCCTCCCTCAGCCCCGGAGGTGGACCGGCTTCCGGCCTCCGGAGGAGTCAACAGCACCTGCCCTCCAGCCAGACTACCGCCACCACCATCAGCAGGGAGGACCGTCTCTTCCTGGAGACCCAGGAGGGTCTCTCAGACTGGACAGCCCCTCAGCCAGGTGAGAAAAAATAAATTTGTGGCGCACAATCAGTTTGAGCAAGCAACCTAGTCTAAAAATAAAAGTTGAAATAAACATCAATCAGTATAAGTCCATATGGTAACAAAATACTCCGGACAGTCCAGTTTCAGCAGTTAGATAGATGTGGGAACTTAGCGGCAGCACCTGAAGCAGAAGCAAGCCTCTAGAAGAGCCAAAAAAATACAAGAGAGAGATGCGCCAAACTAAGTGCAGTATGTCGTTTTTAATCAGTAGTAAATTGGTACAATAAAGTAACTACTCACAAACGTGGAGTAATATAGGCATTGGTGTGGCTATGAGGCCGGGGTCATCATAAGAGGTTCCTCCGGAAAAGGTTTCTTCGTCCCAGGCTTGTGAGCCGCAAGTGTGGTATAGTGGACACAGGAAACCAGGAAGAGCCGTCTGATGTGGCGTGCGTTCCACCGTGGAGCGCGGCGTATCGTCGTCGCCCCGGAAGTGACGCGAGGGACCCGGCCAGCCAATCGGATTACGCGTTTCACAGCGTCAGCTGTTTCGTCAGATCCATGGCGTCCGTATGGAACGGACGTGAGTTATACGAGCAGGATAAACGTGATTGGTTGGAAATGGCACACTAAACAAAAACAAACAAATTGACAACAAATAACAGCTACAGGCCATGGAGAGACATTACTATTAATAAAAAGATTCGATCGCAATTAACAAATAACAGAAAAGAGATGGCAATCCGGAGACATTTGAAAGGGAATAAATAAACAAATATATAAATCCTGACAGTACTGGAAATAGAAAAAATGTAAAATCTCCGTCTGTCATAACACTAAAAATTATTTAAAACTAGATATGTTGGAATATTTAAAAATATATTGAAAATACTATTAAAAATGTAAAAAATGTAAACTATTATGGCCATTCATAAAAACAACTGTGTATATATTACAAACATGTGTATATATTAAAAATGATATAATACACCAGGAATCAAATATACAAACACATATAAAATATATGTGCATATATATAAGGACTAATTATACACACAGAATTGTTTAGTTTAGAGCATGAGTGTGCATACATGCACACACATACCCACAACTATGTGTATATATATAGAGAGAGAGACCTAGATACTATACAGAAATTAGAATAACAACTAATGCTAATAATAATAATAATAAAAACTAATAAACAGCCAGTGTTTGACAACACAGCAACACATGTATATATATATATATATGTGTACATAAATATCTATCAAACGGTCATTACAAAAGGACAAGATAGGTCAGGACTAGGATTTTTGGATAACTAAATTAAATTATATTGTATTATATTATATTATATTATTGGTCTCAATTTCTTCATTCAATCCATGGGGTGACATCGTATTTAAAGAATAGATCCAGTAGGTTTCTTGTTTGCATAACCGTTGAAACCTTTCCACAGCAGTAGGAGTCTCCGGTATGGCTTCAATTACCCATACCTGCAATAGGGACGTATCCTGATGATGATGTGTAACAAAATGACGTGCTACACTATACTTTGGGTTGGCTGCTTGTACAGCCCGTCTGTGTTCGCCAAATCTTGTGCGAAGGGCTCTAATAGTTCGGCCAATGTATAACAGGCCACAGGGACAGGAAATGCAATAAATAACGTACGTAGTGGAGCAATTATAGAAAGCATTCAGATTATATGTCATTTTGTTGGCTACAAAGTTCTTTTTACCGTGAGGGACATTAACACAGGCTAGGCATTTTGTTTTTTTTGCACTGGAACATACCCACCAATGGAATGAGGGTGAGTTGTTTAAGCATTTTTCCCTTAAAATTATTTGATGGTTTAATTTTGCTTGGAGCAATTTTGCTTTTAATATTTGGAGCCCTTCGGTAAGCAAATTTTGGTGACTTAGTTAAAGAAGACGCAAGGTGAGGGTCCTGAATCAATATAGGCCAATGTTTTTCAAAAATCTTCTCCATTTTCTTATGTTTAATGTGGTATTGGGTAATAAACCGAGTAGTGGGGAGGGAGGGGGGATAGTCATACAAGATAAGCTGGAATATATGACCGAGACTAGACGTTTACTCTCCGATAAAGAGACGTACGAAAAACTTAGAAATGATCCATTACCAAAATTTGTTCTAGAGTCCAATGACCTTGTCAAACAAGCCCTTGCTGATGGTATTTTAACCAAATTAGAAGCTGCTTTTTTCCTAAAACCCTTCTTTCAGGTTCCCTATTTATACCATTTACCTAAAATCCATAAAAATATAAACAATCCGCCTGGTCGCCCTATTGTAGCCTCTATGGATAGTATCACCACAAGCTACTCACTATATATTGATCATTTTCTACAACCCTTGGCCCAAGCATTACCGTCTTATATTCGAGATGGCACCCATTTAATCGAACTACTGTCCCCTTATTCTTGGGAGCATACTTACCACTGGTTATCTCTGGATGTATGCTCGCTTTATACATCAATTCCACATCAGATAGGACTAGAAGCAGTTTCCCATTTCCTTAAAGAAGATTCAAATCTTCATCATCAACAAATTGAATTCATCCTTCTGGCCACTCGTTTTTGTTTAGAACATAATTATTTTCAATTCGATAATGACTTTTATTTACAAAAGAAAGGCACAGCTATGGGCGCTAATTTTGCACCTAGCTATGCAAACCTCACCATGGGCCTTTGGGAAGCCACTTTCATTAATCAAAATAACCCTTTTTCAGCTAATCTGGTCTTTTATGGTCGTTATATCGATGACATCGTTATAATATGGGATGGGCCTCTTGACTCCATCATCAATTTTGTGACTTATTGTAATAATAACAACTTTGGGCTCAGTTTTACTTCCGTCCAGGATCCGGAGTCCTTAAGCTTTCTAGATTTGGAATTATTCCATAGTAATGGCACTATTAGTGCAAGAAATTTTACTAAACCAACAGCGGTCAATTCATACTTGCATTATTCCAGCTGTCACCATCCTAGGTGGATTAATAATGTCCCAAAGAGCCAATTCCATCGACTTCGACGAAATTGTACAAAAATTGATGACTACAAAGCCCAAGGTACTGATCTTAAAAATAAGTTCATTGCCAAAGGCTATCCTTCTAACATTGTTCAAGAAGCCCATGATTTATATGTACAAGATCAGCTTCCGCAGTCCAAAAAGGGTGACTCAGTCCCCACTACTCGGTTTATTACCCAATACCACATTAAACATAAGAAAATGGAGAAGATTTTTGAAAAACATTGGCCTATATTGATTCAGGACCCTCACCTTGCGTCTTCTTTAACTAAGTCACCAAAATTTGCTTACCGAAGGGCTCCAAATATTAAAAGCAAAATTGCTCCAAGCAAAATTAAACCATCAAATAATTTTAAGGGAAAAATGCTTAAACAACTCACCCTCATTCCATTGGTGGGTATGTTCCAGTGCAAAAAAACAAAATGCCTAGCCTGTGTTAATGTCCCTCACGGTAAAAAGAACTTTGTAGCCAACAAAATGACATATAATCTGAATGCTTTCTATAATTGCTCCACTACGTACGTTATTTATTGCATTTCCTGTCCCTGTGGCCTGTTATACATTGGCCGAACTATTAGAGCCCTTCGCACAAGATTTGGCGAACACAGACGGGCTGTACAAGCAGCCAACCCAAAGTATAGTGTAGCACGTCATTTTGTTACACATCATCATCAGGATACGTCCCTATTGCAGGTATGGGTAATTGAAGCCATACCGGAGACTCCTACTGCTGTGGAAAGGTTTCAACGGTTATGCAAACAAGAAACCTACTGGATCTATTCTTTAAATACGATGTCACCCCATGGATTGAATGAAGAAATTGAGACCAATAATATAATATAATATAATACAATATAATTTAATTTAGTTATCCAAAAATCCTAGTCCTGACCTATCTTGTCCTTTTGTAATGACCGTTTGATAGATATTTATGTACACATATATATATATATATATACATGTGTTGCTGTGTTGTCAAACACTGGCTGTTTATTAGTTTTTATTATTATTATTATTAGCATTAGTTGTTATTCTAATTTCTGTATAGTATCTAGGTCTCTCTCTCTATATATATACACATAGTTGTGGGTATGTGTGTGCATGTATGCACACTCATGCTCTAAACTAAACAATTCTGTGTGTATAATTAGTCCTTATATATATGCACATATATTTTATATGTGTTTGTATATTTGATTCCTGGTGTATTATATCATTTTTAATATATACACATGTTTGTAATATATACACAGTTGTTTTTATGAATGGCCATAATAGTTTACATTTTTTACATTTTTAATAGTATTTTCAATATATTTTTAAATATTCCAACATATCTAGTTTTAAATAATTTTTAGTGTTATGACAGACGGAGATTTTACATTTTTTCTATTTCCAGTACTGTCAGGATTTATATATTTGTTTATTTATTCCCTTTCAAATGTCTCCGGATTGCCATCTCTTTTCTGTTATTTGTTAATTGCGATCGAATCTTTTTATTAATAGTAATGTCTCTCCATGGCCTGTAGCTGTTATTTGTTGTCAATTTGTTTGTTTTTGTTTAGTGTGCCATTTCCAACCAATCACGTTTATCCTGCTCGTATAACTCACGTCCGTTCCATACGGACGCCATGGATCTGACGAAACAGCTGACGCTGTGAAACGCGTAATCCGATTGGCTGGCCGGGTCCCTCGCGTCACTTCCGGGGCGACGACGATACGCCGCGCTCCACGGTGGAACGCACGCCACATCAGACGGCTCTTCCTGGTTTCCTGTGTCCACTATACCACACTTGCGGCTCACAAGCCTAGACGAAGAAACCTTTTCCGGAGGAACATCTTATGAAGACCCCGGCCTCATAGCCACACCAATGCCTATATTACTCCACGTTTGTGAGTAGTTACTTTATTGTACCAATTTACTACTGATTAAAAACGACATACTGCACTTAGTTTGGCGCATCTCTCTCTTGTATTTTTTTGCCTCAGCCAGGTGAGAATGAGGCAAGAACCAGGAAGAGGCGGGATAAAATCAAATCCCTGCTGGTGAGGATATCTCAGGCCTGCGTGGAAAAGATGACTACTCTCGCAGGCCTGAGGGAAAAGAGGGACAGGTGCTCCAGTAATAAGAGATCTGAATTCAAGGGGGCCATCACCACCCTAGGACTAGAAGTAAAAGAAATATGGGAATACCTGGGGGGCTTTTGCCAACGTGGGGCTGGAGAGGTGAACTTCCTAGAGGAGCTCCGGAGGACCCTCCAGCAGGCCAACCGGGAAGGGAGCCAGGCAGCGAGGAGGAGCGGGCGGTCTAAGAAGGGGTCCAAACCCCCCAAGCAGCCAGGAGAGTCAGGGGAGCCTGGGTGCAGTGGGGGGGGGGCGAGTGCCGGTGGTGCAGGGCCCAGTATGGCCATAAAACCTGGGGAGGGTTTCCGGGAGCCGATCCCTCGGTCCGTGGAAGGGACTGGGGGGTTGGCGAAGTCCGGGGAGTCCAGTGATCCAGGAGGTCGCCGGGCCCAGGTGCCGCCGGCGGTACCCCCCCGCCATCTTCAGGTCAGCATACCCAGGCTCCCCCAGGATGGTCGCACTGCCACAGCTGAAGCCCGCCATGTGTCGGCTTCCATGACCCCTTAGCTTGCAGTGGAGCGGGAGGATCTGGCCATGGAAAGGCCAGGGACTGCTCCTGCGGCTGCTATGTCATCGGGAGAGAGGCAGACACATGGTGGAGGCATTGTGCTGCGGTCATCTGGAGGTAAACAGCTTGTGTGCAGTGTGGCCAAGATGGCGCCGGCTGTTGGGGGTGGAGTAGACCAGGATCCGGAAGTGACCGCCCAAGAACCGGAAGTGTCCCAGCTGGAACCGGAAGTGCCCCAGCCGGAACCGGAAGTGACCAGACCGGAACCGGAAGTGACCAGACCGGAACCGGAAGTGACCAGACCGAAACCGGAAGTGCCCGTCCCGCGACCGGAAGTGCCCCCCGCGAGTTTGCGGTGGTCGGTGGGGGCTCAGGGGACCTGGGGGATGAGAGGCCGGGGGTGCAGGGGTGCCCAGCCCCGGACGCTGCAGCAGGCACCTCCAGGCACCCCCGGCAGGAGATGGACAGAGACGTTGAGGACGGTAAATTGGACGGTAAGCTGCCACCCCCCCAGGTCCCCATGGACACTGCCACAAGCCCCGAGGGGCTCCCTGCAGCACAGGCGGGGTGGGGGGAAAGTCAGGTGGGACCCCTCCCAGTGGACTGTATAGCATATGATTATATCCGGCAGTTGGAGGGGTCCCAGGGGGGCTCCCCCCCAGTACAGGTGGAGTACCAAGGGGCTGGTGTGGTCGCGGAGGGGTCTGGGTGGGGGAGTTTGGTGGGGGTGGTACCCCCCTCTGCTGTGGTCCCGGGGGGGGGGGAGCCTGTAGTCAGGCCAAAGGTGGTGGGTCAGGGTGGTCAGGGTATATCAGCGGGGGTGGGTGCAACACCACCGGCAGGGATGGGGGCCCCCCCGTCCCCCCCCACTTCTGGGGGTGCTGAGGGGGGTGCCCCACTTCCGGAGAACATCTTTCGGGGGTCTCCGGAGGCCAACTTATTGTCTGCCCTAAAGGGGGGTCGCTCTTTCGCCCAGGTGTTGGGCTCTCGTGCCCCTCTGATCCACCTGTACAGCCGGTTTGGCGCCCAGAATTTCCGCGCCCCCCCTGCTGACCAGGAGAGGACGCAGGGGTCGGCGTGGACGAGGGGTACAGGTGGTCCAGAGAGGAGGCGTAGGAATGTTGTCCAGCTTCGGTACGAGGGTCCGGACCCCTGCCCCGCTCGAGGTGAGGTGGTGGGCCTGGTACTCTCCTTGGGTTTTGGGGTGGATGACCTTTTTGCTGTCATCCATCCCACCAACACACGGGAGTTTGATATAAGTTTTGTCACTCCCGTGTGTATGGAACGCTTTATCACCGGCTTTGGGTTGGTGAGGGGCGTTGACCCTTGGAAGAGGTACAGGCTCATTCCCATCTCCAGGCAGGAGGAGGTTAAGAACATCACCATCCTGGTGAGGAATGAGTCGCTCCCTCCGGAGGACATTGCCACCTGGCTCGGGAGGTACGGGCAGTTGCAGACCTCCCTGAGGAAGAACCTTGGTGAGCGCGGGGTCTGGACCGGGGCTTGGTTGACCAGGATCCGGCTCAAGAGGGAGGGCAACAGTGTTGCCCACCTCCCTGGCAGCGCCTTTCTAGGCAGAGACCGGATCCTGGCGTTCTACCCGGGACAGCCCCGTCGTTGCTTCAAGTGCGGCAGCCCGACCCACATGAGCTCGGACTGCACGGTGGTCAGATGTGGCCGGTGCCACGAGTTTGGCCACCAGTCCGAGTCATGTGGGAAGATATGCTGCAACTTGTGTGGTGAGATGGGGCACCCATTTAGCAGGTGTCCCGAAGCATATCGGGGTTCTTCCTCAGGGGGGGGACCTCCCGGGCCGGGAGCGGCCGAAGCCCCCCCGGCGAGTGATGGCCGGGGGGGTGGGGATCCTGGAGCCCCTAGTACTACTCCGGAGGGACCAACAGGCCCATTGCCTCAAAGAAGGCGGAGCAGGCGTGGGCGTGGGGCTCCCCCCCCGGGGGACACAGGCTCGGTTGGCCAGGAGGCTCGCGATCCTCCGGAGGGCGGAGCCGGTGGGGAGGAGTCGGGGAGACCTGGGGGTCCCGGGCCTGAGGGTCCGGGGCCAGGGCCTTCCCCTCCTAATGTTGCAGGGCCGATCCCCATCCCCCTTCCCTCTCCCCCTCCTCACCATTGCCCCTCCCCTCCACCTGGCCCTCCATCTGTTTCCCCATGCCCTCCTCCCTCATCTTCCCCTCCTCGTACCCCCCCCCCTCGTCCCCCCCCTCCCAAGTCCCGTCCCCCCCCTCCCCCTTCTTCTTCCCGTCCAGCTAAGTCTGGTCCCCCCCCTGTCCTCTCCCCTGTCTCTGGCCCCCCTCCTGCCTCTTCCATTCCCCCCCCTTCTGGACCCAGAGTCTCCTCTGGCCCTGTGGCCATGGAGATGGAAGCTGCTCGAGCCTCATCCAAGAGGGAAATCTCGAGCAGCGGGTCCGAGGAGGGGGGTGGTGTAGTCATCTCGGAGAGGTGGCAGGAGTGGGAGCAGGTGAGACGCAAAAAGAAGAAGGGGAAGGCTGCCAGATCTGGGGGCGGGAAGTCCCCAGTGAAGGGTGGGGTTCCCCCAGGGGCACGAAGTGGGGTGTCCCTGGGGAACCCGTTTGGTATCTTCTCCTCCTCCTCGGGCTCAGAGGAGGAGGAAGTGTAGATATGTAAATATGTTTTTGTGTTTGTAGTATGAAGGAGAACATGACCACTTTCAATCATTCTGATGGCGGTACCCTCTCCAATACGGCTTGCGACCATTAATGTCGCAAGTATTCGTTCTGCGGGAGCTCGTTTTATGGCCTTCGATTTTCTCAGCCGTGTTGAAGCTGACATTTTGTTTTTGCAGGAGACCTGGCTGGCATCTGTGGCAGAGATGCATCTAGCAAAGAGGGAGTGGAGATGTGGGCCCTCCCTCTGGTCTCTTGCGGCCGAGCCCTGCAGTGGGGTTGCGGTCCTTTTTAAGACTGGTCCGGTGGCTTGCCGGCGAGTGATTGAAGTGGAGATCGGTAGATGTCTGGTGGTGGACGCTGTCGTGAGGGGGCAATTCCTCCGGCTCATAAATTTTTATGGGCCTCAAACTAGGAGGGAGAGGAGGAGCCTCCTTACGGCGGTTAAGCCTTATCTTTTTACGTCCCAGCAGGTGATTTTTGGTGGCGATTTCAATATGATCACTAGGCCCAAAGACCGGGCAGGTGCCGCCAACCCTCTGGGATATGATAGTATTTTTTTGAATAACGTAGTGAGGGAGGCCAGGTTGGTGGATGTGCACGTTCGTCACCTCCCCAACCTCACTGGTTTCACATTTTCCCGAGGTAGTAGTAAGAGTAGATTAGATAGGTTTTTTTTAAAGGAGGACTCTGTCTGCTTGGCTCCTGAGCTGCAGTCGGTAGAGTTCTCCGATCACTGTATGGTATCTGTGGCCCTGAATGTCGCTGACACTCCTCAGAAAGGGAGGGGTTTGTGGCGCCTGAATGGGTCGCTACTGGAGGATCCTGAGGTTAGGGAAGCCTATGAGGTTTTCTTCCTGGGCCAGACCTCGCTCCTTGAGGGCAACTGCTCCCGCCTTGAGTGGTGGGAAGTAGTTAAAAAGAGGTCTGGCGACTTTTTCCGGGAAATCTCTGGCTACAGGGCAGCTTCCAAGTACCAGGCTTACCAGAGACTACGCAGGCAGCTTGACCGCCTGGTGTCCTCTGGGGGCTCTCAGGAACAGATATCCGGTCTGAAGGCGCAGATGAAGGAGTGTCAGTACGACCGTCTCGCCTCCCTGGTTTTTGAGAGGGATTATGGGAAGTTTATCTCTCCTGATCCCTACAGGAGCTGTGGTGAGGTGGCGAGGTCGAAGGTCGTACATGGCCTGAAGGATGCCTCAGGATCTCTGGTCCGGTCCAGATCGGGGATCCTGGGTGTCGTCAGAGACCACTTTTCGGACCTCCTGAAGAAGCGGCCTCTAGACATGGAGAAAGTCAGGGAATTCCTTGATGAGACCCCGCTGGAAGTGGGGTCTGACCTTCCTGACTCTCTGACAGAAGAGATCTCGGTAGCTGAAGTTGAGCAGGCTATTAGCTCTTTAGCTTCTAAAAAGTCACCTGGGCCCGATGGGCTCACGGCCGAGTTCTACAAAACCTTTAAGAGCCTCTTGGCTCCTCATCTGAGGGACGTGTTTAGTGAATGTTTGGCCTATGGCCTGCTGCCTCCCTCAATGAGAAGGTCAGCTCTGATCCTACTGTCAAAGGGGAAAGATCCGTCTGTGGTGGAGAATTGGCGTCCGATCGCCCTTCTTTCCACAGATAGGAAGATACTGGCAAAGATCTTGTTTACACGTCTGTCTGCTTTGGCGGGCAGGATGCTGTCTCCCTCTCAGCACTGCACAATTCCTGGCCGGGGCACTTTTAGTGCCGTCCTGAGCGTCCGGGAGGCTGTGGAAAGGTGCAGGGCTGATGGCAGCGAGCGGTATCTGCTTGCATTGGATCAGGCTAAGGCGTTTGATCGGGTGAACCACGAGTACCTTTGGCTGCTTCTGAGGAGATACGGTCTGCCTGATCAATTCGTTGATTGGCTGCAGGTATTGTATAGGGGAGCTGAGAGCTTCCCTCTTGTCAACGGTTGGGTGGGCCGGGCCTTTGCCGTGGACTCTGGCGTCCGGCAGGGGTGCCCGCTGAGCCCCCTCCTGTACATCTTTGCGGTCGACCCCTTCGTAAGGAGGCTAGACTGCGGGCGTCTGGGGGGGGTTCCGGTGGGACCTGTCGGGGGTCCGGTTTCGGCGGTGAGGGTTGTGGCCTATGCGGACGACGTCTCGGTGGTGGTATCTGGTCGTGAGGAGGCCCATTATGTGGAGTCCCAGATCGGGTGCTACTCTGAGGCGTCAGGCTCACTGGTCAATTGGGACAAGAGTGAAGTTTTCTGGTTGGGGAAGGAGGGGGAGCAGTTCCCCCTTCCGGACGTGTTCCCCACGCCCGTACCAGAGATTCGAGTTCTTGGCATTCATTTCGGCCCGGGTGATTATCCCAAGCTAAACTGGGAGCGCAGGCTGGTGAGTGCCACTCGGAAGGTGAAGGCCTGGAAAGGTTGGAAACTTTCCCTGAGGGAAAGGGTAAGCTTGGTCAAGACGTACTTATTGCCTGAGTTTCTCTTTGTAAGCTATGTGTGTCTTTTGCCAGCATCTCTCTATGCTCGGGTCTATGGTCTGTTCTTCCTGCTGTTGTGGGGAAGCAGACTGAACCTGATCAAGAGGGAGGTCACATACCGCCAGCGACGGCAAGGTGGGTTGGACATGATCAACCCGGTGGTGTTCTTTGTCACCATCTTTGTTAAATACAATTTGCAGTCCATATTTGTGGACGAGCCTTCCTGGTGGGAGTGTTCATGCAAGGACTGGCTCTTGCTGTTCTTGAGGCAGTGGGGGGAGGGGGGGAGGCCCGGCGATCTGAGGAGATCGCATGGGTATCTCCCTTCCTATGTCCCCCTGGCATTAAAGGTACTGAGGCAGTGGCGGATAACTGCCCTGGAGGTGGGCTCTTTGGGTCGGCGGGAGCTGTACCTGAGGGTCATGGCCTCGGACATTTTGAAGCCCCTGTCTTTGAGGGACTGCCCTGAGAGGGTCCTCACGGAGGGGCTAGCCCTCTTGAATTCTTCTAGAATTCCAAGTAAGTTTTGGGATCTCGCATGGAGGTCGTTCCATGGACGACTCTATGTCCGTGCGAATCTCAAATACAGGAACCTGGGGGACAGGGACTGCCCCCGTCAGGAATGTGGTGGGACATTGGAGACCATGGACCATTTTCTGGTCCAATGTCCCTTCAACATGGAGGTTCTTACGAAGGTAGGGGGTGCCATTGGCTACCCCCGCCTTCCGGCCCTGACCTATGCTGAGCGAGTGTATGGTGATTTTGGGGTCCGCAGGGGATTTGAGTTATCGTCACTTTATTTAGTCAGCCTAGTTGTGCTTTATTACACTTGGCACGCTCGGTGTTTGGTGTCCACTAGGGACAAAATCCTGCCTGTGCATGAGGTGGTGGGCGGTATCTTTCGGGAGTTGGTGAAGGTGCGGGATCTGGAAAGGAGCAGGGTCGGGCCTGAGAGGTGTGCCCATTTATGGAGGGGGTTCCTCTTCCAGCCCCCTTAGGTCACGGCTCTGCCCCTCTCCATGGGTAGGGGCATCTATCCTTTTTCACCCCCTTAGATTTTGTTTATGGTATTTTTTTTTTGAAATAAGGCTACAGACATGTCTGACTATCATGTTCTTGCTCATACGTGGGTTGTAGGTATTTGTTGTTGTGATGGTGGGGTGTGTTGTGGGTTGGCGATGATCTGGACAGTAGTGGTTTCTATGGACTTTAATATCTCCCTACTGTACCAGTGAGCCGTTTTAAGTGTTTTTTTTTTTTTGGCAATGATCTGGGCAAGCTTTTCTGATGGACTATAAAGACTTTCTCTTGTACCAGTGAGCCTGTTGTAAATACCTGTTCTGGTGCTATTTTTTTTTTTTTTTTCTTTATAGTTATTTCTTGGTGGGTGGAGGTCGGTGATTTGATGGTTTGTGTTTTGTTGTTTGTTTTTGTGTTATTTGGTTTATTTAGTTATTTTGTTTATTTTATATATTTGTTAACCTTTTGGTCGTAGTTTTATAAATAAAAAATTACCCCTCCTCGGTCTCAGTGCAGCTCCTCCCACTGGCAGTAGTTCCGGCTCCTCCCACAGAGCTCATTCTGCTTCCTGCTGGAGAGGAGAGAAGACCTGTCTTCCAGAGCTCCTGTGTTCCAGCCTACCAGGACCAGCCTCCAGCCCCCAGCCCCCTGCCCCGGAAGAGGGGTGGGATGGCCTCCCTCAGCCCCGGAGGTGGACCGGCTTCCGGCCTCCGGAGGAGTCAACAGCACCTGCCCTCCAGCCAGACTACCGCCACCACCATCAGCAGGGAGGACCGTCTCTTCCTGGAGACCCAGGAGGGTCTCTCAGACTGGACAGCCCCTCAGCCAGGTGAGAATGAGGCAAGAACCAGGAAGAGGCGGGATAAAATCAAATCCCTGCTGGTGAGGATATCTCAGGCCTGCGTGGAAAAGATGACTACTCTCGCAGGCCTGAGGGAAAAGAGGGACAGGTGCTCCAGTAATAAGAGATCTGAATTCAAGGGGGCCATCACCACCCTAGGACTAGAAGTAAAAGAAATATGGGAATACCTGGGGGGCTTTTGCCAACGTGGGGCTGGAGAGGTGAACTTCCTAGAGGAGCTCCGGAGGACCCTCCAGCAGGCCAACCGGGAAGGGAGCCAGGCAGCGAGGAGGAGCGGGCGGTCTAAGAAGGGGTCCAAACCCCCCAAGCAGCCAGGAGAGTCAGGGGAGCCTGGGTGCAGTGGGGGGGGGGGCGAGTGCCGGTGGTGCAGGGCCCAGTATGGCCATAAAACCTGGGGAGGGTTCCCGGGAGCCGATCCCTCGGTCCGTGGAAGGGACTGGGGGGTTGGCGAAGTCCGGGGAGTCCAGTGATCCAGGAGGTCGCCGGGCCCAGGTGCCGCCGGCGGTACCCCCCTGCCATCTTCAGGTCAGCATACCCAGGCTCCCCCAGGATGGTCGCACTGCCACAGCTGAAGCCCGCCATGTGTCGGCTTCCATGACCCCTTAGCTTGCAGTGGAGCGGGAGGATCTGGCCATGGAAAGGCCAGGGACTGCTCCTGCGGCTGCTATGTCATCGGGAGAGAGGCAGACACATGGTGGAGGCATTGTGCTGCGGTCATCTGGAGGTAAACAGCTTGTGTGCAGTGTGGCCAAGATGGCGCCGGCTGTTGGGGGTGGAGTAGACCGGGACCCGGAAGTGACCGCCCAAGAACCGGAAGTGTCCCAGCCGGAACCGGAAGTGCCCCAGCCGGAACCGGAAGTGACCAGACCGGAACCGGAAGTGACCAGACCGGAACCGGAAGTGACCAGACCGAAACCGGAAGTGCCCGTCCCGCGACCGGAAGTGCCCCCCCGCGAGTTTGCGGTGGTCGGTGGGGGCTCAGGGGACCTGGGGGATGAGAGGCCGGGGGTGCAGGGGTGCCCAGCCCCGGACGCTGCAGCAGGCACCTCCAGGCACCCCCGGCAGGAGATGGACAGAGACGTTGAGGACGGTAAATTGGACAGTAAGCTGCCGTCCCCATGGACACTGCCACAAGCCCCGAGGGGCTCCCTGCAGCACAGGCGGGGTGGGGGGAAAGTCAGGTGGGACCCCTCCCAGTGGACTGTATAGCATATGATTATATCCGGCAGTTGGAGGGGTCCCAGGGGGGCTCCCCCCCAGTACAGGTGGAGTCCCAAGGGGCTGGTGTGGTCGCGGAGGGGTCTGGGTGGGGGAGTTTGGTGGGGGTGGTACCCCCCTCTGCTGTGGTCCCGGGGGGGGGGGAGCCTGTAGTCAGGCCAAAGGTGGTGGGTCAGGGTGGTCAGGGTATATCAGCGGGGGTGGGTGCAACACCACCGGCAGGGATGGGGGCCCCCCCGGCCCCCCCCACTTCTGGGGGTGCTGAGGGGGGTGCCCCACTTCCGGAGAACATCTTTCGGGGGTCTCCGGAGGCCAACTTATTGTCTGCCCTAAAGGGGGGTCGCTCTTTCGCCCAGGTGTTGGGCTCTCGTGCCCCTCTGGACCACCTGTACAGCCGGTTTGGCGCCCAGAATTTCCGCGCCCCCCCTGCTGACCAGAAGAGGACGCAGGGGTCGGCGTGGACGAGGGGTACAGGTGGTCCAGAGAGGAGGCGTAGGAATGTTGTCCAGCTTCGGTACGAGGGTCCGGACCCCTGCCCCGCTCGAGGTGAGGTGGTGGGCCTGGTACTCTCCTTGGGTTTTGGGGTGGATGACCTTTTTGCTGTCATCCATCCCACCAACACACGGGAGTTTGATATAAGTTTTGTCACTCCCGTGTGTATGGAACGCTTTATCACCGGCTTTGGGTTGGTGAGGGGCGTTGACCCTTGGAAGAGGTACAGGCTCATTCCCATCTCCAGGCAGGAGGAGGTTAAGAACATCACCATCCTGGTGAGGAATGAGTCGCTCCCTCCGGAGGACATTGCCACCTGGCTCGGGAGGTACGGGCAGTTGCAGACCTCCCTGAGGAAGAACCTTGGTGAGCGCGGGGTCTGGACCGGGGCTTGGTTGACCAGGATCCGGCTCAAGAGGGAGGGCAACAGTGTTGCCCACCTCCCTGGCAGCGCCTTTCTAGGCAGAGACCGGATCCTGGCGTTCTACCCGGGACAGCCCCGTCGTTGCTTCAAGTGCGGCAGCCCGACCCACATGAGCTCGGACTGCACGGTGGTCAGATGTGGCCGGTGCCACGAGTTTGACCACCAGTCCGAGTCATGTGGGAAGATATGCTGCAACTTGTGTGGTGAGATGGGGCACCCATTTAGCAGGTGTCCCGAAGCATATCGGGGTTCTTCCTCAGGGGGGGGACCTCCCGGGCCGGGAGCGGCCGAAGCCCCCCCGGCGAGTGATGGCCGGGGGGGTGGGGATCCTGGAGCCCCTAGTACTACTCCGGAGGGACCAACAGGCCCATTGCCTCAAAGAAGGCGGAGCAGGCGTGGGCGTGGGGCTCCCCCCCCGGGGGACACGGGCTCGGTTGGCCAGGAGGCTCCCGATCCTCCGGAGGGCGGAGCCGGTGGGGAGGAGTCGGGGAGGCCTGGGGGTCCCGGGCCTGAGGGTCCGGGGCCAGGGCCTTCCCCTCCTAATGTTGCAGGGCCGATCCCCATCCCCCTTCCCTCTCCCCCTCCTCACCATTGCCCCTCCCCTCCACCTGGCCCTCCATCTGTTTCCCCATGCCCTCCTCCCTCATCTTCCCCTCCTCGTACCCCCCCCCTCACCCCCCCCTCCCAAGTCCCGTCCCCCCCCTCCCCCTTCTTCTTCCCGTCCAGCTAAGTCTGGTCCCCCCCTGTCCTCTCCCCTGTCTCTGGCCCCCCTCCTGCCTCTTCCATTCCCCCCCCTTCTGGACCCAGAGTCTCCTCTGGCCCTGTGGCCATGGAGATGGAAGCTGCTCGAGCCTCATCCAAGAGGGAAATCTCGAGCAGCGGGTCCGAGGAGGGGGGTGGTGTAGTCATCTCGGAGAGGTGGCAGGAGTGGGAGCAGGTGAGACGCAAAAAGAAGAAGGGGAAGGCTGCCAGATCTGGGGGCGGGAAGTCCCCAGTGAAGGGTGGGGTTCCCCCAGGGGCACGAAGTGGGGTGTCCCTGGGGAACCCGTTTGGTATCTTCTCCTCCTCCTCGGGCTCAGAGGAGGAGGAAGTGTAGATATGTAAATATGTTTTTGTGTTTGTAGTATGAAGGAGAACATGACCACTTTCAATCATTCTGATGGCGGTACCCTCTCCAATACGGCTTGCGACCATTAATGTCGCAAGTATTCGTTCTGCGGGAGCTCGTTTTATGGCCTTCGATTTTCTCAGCCGTGTTAAAGCTGACATTTTGTTTTTTCAGGAGACCTGGCTGGCATCTGTGGCAGAGATGCATCTAGCAAAGAGGGAGTGGAGATGTGGGCCCTCCCTCTGGTCTCTTGCGGCCGAGCCCTGCAGTGGGGTTGCGGTCCTTTTTAAGACTGGTCCGGTGGCTTGCCGGCGAGTGATTGAAGTGGAGATCGGTAGATGTCTGGTGGTGGACGCTGTCGTGAGGGGGCAATTCCTCCGGCTCATAAATTTTTATGGGCCTCAAACTAGGAGGGAGAGGAGGAGCCTCCTTACGGCGGTTAAGCCTTATCTTTTTACGTCCCAGCAGGTGATTTTTGGTGGCGATTTCAATATGATCACTAGGCCCAAAGACCGGGCAGGTGCCGCCAACCCTCTGGGATATGATAGTATTTTTTTGAATAACGTAGTGAGGGAGGCCAGGTTGGTGGATGTGCACGTTCGTCACCTCCCCAACCTCACTGGTTTCACATTTTCCCGAGGTAGTAGTAAGAGTAGATTAGATAGGTTTTTTTTAAAGGAGGACTCTGTCTGCTCGGCTCCTGAGCTGCAGTCGGTAGAGTTCTCCGATCACTGTATGGTATCTGTGGCCCTGAATGTCGCTGACACTCCTCAGAAAGGGAGGGGTTTGTGGCGCCTGAATGGGTCGCTACTGGAGGATCCTGAGGTTAGGGAAGCCTATGAGGTTTTCTTCCTGGGCCAGACCTCGCTCCTTGAGGGCAACTGCTCCCGCCTTGAGTGGTGGGAAGTAGTTAAAAAGAGGTCTGGCGACTTTTTCCGGGAAATCTCTGGGTACAGGGCAGCTTCCAAGTACCAGGCTTACCAGAGACTACGCAGGCAGCTTGACCGCCTGGTGTCCTCTGGGGGCTCTCAGGAACAGATATCCGGTCTGAAGGCGCAGATGAAGGAGTGTCAGTACGACCGTCTCGCCTCCCTGGTTTTTGAGAGGGATTATGGGAAGTTTATCTCTCCTGATCCCTACAGGAGCTGTGGTGAGGTGGCGAGGACGAAGGTCGTACATGGCCTGAAGGATGCCTCAGGATCTCTGGTCCGGTCCAGATTGGGGATCCTGGGTGTCGTCAGAGACCACTTTTCGGACCTCCTGAAGAAGCGGCCTCTAGACATGGAGAAAGTCAGGGAATTCCTTGATGAGACCCCGCTGGAAGTGGGGTCTGACCTTCCTGACTCTCTGACAGAAGAGATCTCGGTAGCTGAAGTTGAGCAGGCTATTAGCTCTTTAGCTTCTAAAAAGTCACCTGGGCCCGATGGGCTCACGGCCGAGTTCTACAAAACCTTTAAGAGCCTCTTGGCTCCTCATCTGAGGGACGTGTTTAGTGAATGTTTGGCCTATGGCCTGCTGCCTCCCTCAATGAGAAGGTCAGCTCTGATCCTACTGTCAAAGGGGAAAGATCCGTCTGTGGTGGAGAATTGGCGTCCGATCGCCCTTCTTACCACAGATAGGAAGATACTGGCAAAGATCTTGTTTACACGTCTGTCTGCTTTGGCGGGCAGGATGCTGTCTCCCTCTCAGCACTGCACAATTCCTGGCCGGGGCACTTTTAGTGCCGTCCTAAGCGTCCGGGAGGCTGTGGAAAGGTGCAGGGCTGATGGCAGCGAGCGGTATCTGCTTGCATTGGATCAGGCTAAGGCGTTTGATCGGGTGAACCACGAGTACCTTTGGCTGCTTCTGAGGAGATACGGTCTGCCTGATCAATTCGTTGATTGGCTGCAGGTATTGTATAGGGGAGCTGAGAGCTTCCCTCTTGTCAACGGTTGGGTGGGCCGGGCCTTTGCCGTGGACTCTGGCGTCCGGCAGGGGTGCCCGCTGAGCCCCCTCCTGTACATCTTTGCGGTCAACCCCTTCGTAAGGAGGCTAGACTGCGGGCGTCTGGGGGGGGTTCCGGTGGGACCTTCGGGGGTCCGGTTTCGGCGGTGAGGGTTGTGGCCTATGCGGACGACGTCTCGGTGGTGGTATCTGGTCGTGAGGAGGCCCATTATGTGGAGTCCCAGATCGGGTGCTACTCTGAGGCGTCAGGCTCGCTGGTCAATTGGGACAAGAGTGAAGTTTTCTGGTTGGGGAAGGAGGGGGAGCAGTTCCCCCTTCCGGACGTGTTCCCCACGCCCGTACCAGAGATTCGAGTTCTTGGCATTCATTTCGGCCCGGGTGATTATCCCAAGCTAAACTGGGAGCGCAGGCTGGTGAGTGCCACTCGGAAGGTGAAGGCCTGGAAAGGTTGGAAACTTTCCCTGAGGGAAAGGGTAAGCTTGGTCAAGACGTACTTATTGCCTGAGTTTCTCTTTGTAAGCTATGTGTGTCTTTTGCCAGCATCTCTCTATGCTCGGGTCTATGGTCTGTTCTTCCTACTGTTGTGGGGAAGCAGACTGAACCTGATCAAGAGGGAGGTCACATACCGCCAGCGACGGCAAGGTGGGTTGGACATGGTCAACCCGGTGGTGTTCTTTGTCACCATCTTTGTTAAATACAATTTGCAGTCCATATTTGTGGACGAGCCTTCCTGGTGGGAGTGTTCATGCAAGGACTGGCTCTTGCTGTTCTTGAGGCAGTGGGGGGAGGGGGGGAGGCCCGGCGATCTGAGGAGATCGCATGGGTATCTCCCTTCCTATGTCCCCCTGGCATTAAAGGTACTGAGGCAGTGGCGGATAACTGCCCTGGAGGTGGGCTCTTTGGGTCGGCGGGAGCTGTACCTGAGGGTCATGGCCTCGGACATTTTGAAGCCCCTGTCTTTGAGGGACTGCCCTGAGAGGGTCCTCACGGAGGGGCTAGCCCTCTTGAATTCTTCTAGAATTCCAAGTAAGTTTTGGGATCTCGCATGGAGGTCGTTCCATGGACGACTCTATGTCCGTGCGAATCTCAAATACAGGAACCTGGGGGACAGGGACTGCCCCCGTCAGGAATGTGGTGGGACATTGGAGACCATGGACCATTTTCTGGTCCAATGTCCCTTCAACATGGAGGTTCTTACGAAGGTAGGGGGTGCCATTGGCTACCCCCGCCTTCCGGCCCTGACCTATGCTGAGCGAGTGTATGGTGATTTTGGGGTCCGCAGGGGATTTGAGTTATCGTCACTTTATTTAGTCAGCCTAGTTGTGCTTTAATACACTTGGTGTCCACTAGGGACAAAATCCTGCCTGTGCATGAGGTGGTGGGCGGTATCTTTCGGGAGTTGGTGAAGGTGCGGGATCTGGAAAGGAGCAGGGTCGGGCCTGAGAGGTGTGCCCATTTATGGAGGGGGTTCGTCTTCCAGCCCCCTTAGGTCACGGCTCTGCCCCTCTCC
Organism: Rana kukunoris; assembly: GCA_029574335.1. Classification (NCBI taxonomy): domain Eukaryota; kingdom Metazoa; phylum Chordata; class Amphibia; order Anura; family Ranidae; genus Rana; species Rana kukunoris. Next base: position 134,699,801 of record CM056054.1, on the reverse strand, counting down.
ATGGGTAGGGGCATCTATCCTTTTTCACCCCCTTAGATTTTGTTTATGGTATTTTTTTTTTTTTAAATAAGGCTACAGACATGTCTGACTATCATGTTCTTGCTCATACGTGGGTTGTAGGTATTTGTTGTTGTGATGGTGGGGTGTGTTGTGGGTTGGCGATGATCTGGACAGTAGTGGTTTCTATGGACTTTAATATCTCCCTACTGTACCAGTGAGCCGTTTTAAGTGTTTTTTTTTTTTTTTTTTTGGCAATGATCTAGGCAAGCTTTTCTGATGGACTATAAAGACTTTCTCTTGTACCAGTGAGCCTGTTGTAAATACCTGTTCTGGTGCTATTTTTTTTTTTCTTTATAGTTATTTCTTGGTGGGTGGAGGTCGGTGATTTGATGGTTTGTGTTTTGTTGTTTGTTTTTGTGTTATTTGGTTTATTTAGTTATTTTGTTTATTTTATATATTTGTTAACCTTTTGGTCGTAGTTTTATAAATAAAAAATTACCCCTCCTTGGTCTTCGCCTTCCGCCGGGGGGGGTACACCTACCCCCCCCGGTCTTCGCCGCCGCCTTGCGCCGGGGAGAGAGACACCCACCGATGCTCTCCGCCATGTTCGGCCAGGCCCCCACCCCAAATTAAGCTCTTTCACATCCGGGGGGGGGGCGGCGGAAATGGCGGAGAACAACGGGGGCGTCGCCACTCCTCGGTCTTCTAGCCGTTTTCTGCCGGGGGGGGGAAACACCCACCCATGCTCTCCGCCATGCTCGACCGGGCCCCCACCCCAAAATTAAGCTTCTTTACATCCGGGGGGGGCGGCCGAAAACAGCAGAGAACAACGGGGGTGTCGCCCCACCTCGGGCTCCTCCGCTTCTGCCTGGCTCCTCCCGAGGCCAGGGCTTCTTTCGCCGTCTTCCGCCGGAGGGCGCCACTCTCCGGGCTTCTCGTGGCTGTCTTCCGCCGCGGGGCACCACCCGCGGGGGCCAGGCCTTCTTCCACCGCCACCCCCTTAGATTTTTTCTGCCTGGACGAGGGTCGCACATCCCATCCAGGACTTGGACGAAGCTCCTGCTTATGGAGAGAGGGCAGCGGGCTTCCGACGTTTTCGACCGGAGCGAGGGTCGTACATCCCACTCCGGATTTCTTCGCCGGCTTCTGCCTGGCTCCTCCTCGGACCAGGGCTTCTCGTCGCTCTCTTCCGCCGCGGGGTGACACTCGCGGGCTTCTTCTTCCATTCGATGTTGACACGGCGAGGTCCGGCGCTGAAATGCCTTCTGAGCGGCGGGCAGGAACTTATATTGGCATAGGGCGTGGGCGTGGTTATGCCAACATGTGACCTTAACCCATGTGACAGTGATGTGATGAGACATCACTGTCACATGGGTTAAGGTCACATGTTGGCATAACCACGCCCACGCCCTATGCCAATATAAGTCCCTGCCCGCCGCTCAGAAGGCATTTCAGCGCCGAACCTCGCCGTGTCAACATCGAATGGAAGAAGAAGCCCGCGAGTGTCACCCCGCGACGAGAAGCCCGCCGCCCTCCCCCATAAGCAGGAAGCTTCATGGTGAAGGGGGCGGCGGCGAAAACGACTAGAAGTCCGGAGTGGGATGTGCGACCCTCACTCTGGCCGAAGACTTCGAAGCCCGCTGCCCTACCCCCACAAGCACGGAGCTTCGTGGTGAAGGCAGCGGCAGAAGACGGGGACACAGCGACGAGAAGCCCTGGCCCCCGCGGAAGAGCCAGGCAGAAGAGACTATCGAGAGCCCCCCCCTCGGCAGAAAACTACGAAGCCCGCGGCCCTCCCCCATAGGCAGGAAGCTTCATGGTGAAGGGGGCCGCGGCGGAAGACGACTAGAAAACCGGTGTGAGATGTGCGACCCTCCCCCCGGAGAAAACTTCGAAGCCCGCTGCCCTCATCAAACAAGCACGGAGCTTCGTGGTGAAGGGGGCCGCGGTGGAAGACAGCGGCGGCGAAGACCGGGGTGGGTTGGCGGAAGACCCCCGGAGCTGGCTAATAAATTATTTTATTCTTGTGTGGTTTATTTGTGTTAACACTTTTCCCACCAGGTGAATGGGTAGGGGTACCATGTACCCCATACTCATTCACATAGGGTGGGGGGCCAGAATCTGGGGGCCGCCTTATTAAAGTGGCTCTCAGATTCTGATTGGCTCCCGCCCGCATACCCCGACAACCAATGGCCAGGGTTGTCGGGAAGAGGCTCTTGTCCCTATCGACATGGGGACAAGAGTGCTTTGGGGTGGGGGGGCAGTGCCCCCCTCCCTCAAAGCACACACTCCCCCATGTCGAGGGCATGTGGTCTGGTACGGCTCAGGGGGGGGGGGGCGCTCGCTCGTCCCCACCCCCATTCCTGTCCGGCCGGACTGCATGCTTGGGATGAGGGCTTGGTACGGATCTGGGGGGGAACCCCACGCCGATTTTGGCATGGGTTAACCCCTCACGTTCCGGACCAAGCCGAAGAGCCTATTGTACCCCTGGGGGGAAGCCGCACCGGTTTCAAATTTGAAATTTGGCGCGGAGTTCCCCTTCAGTGTCAGCGCAGCTCGGAGCTTCCCGTGCGTCGCTTCACGCAGTGCAAACACTGCTACGCCCCTTGGTATTTACCAAGAATTTCCCGGCGTACTGAAGAGGCGCACACAAAGCTCCGATTTCTCCCTCTGCGCATGCCCAGTATGCAAATGAACCTTCCGAGGTTCTGGCGTACTTGGCAAGCGCACGGGGATCGGGTCCCAAAAGTCACTTTCGCTTTCAATTCGGCCCGCCACACACGTTTAAACACATGTCACTACACTTCCCCTGCATCACCCCCCTCCCTCCCCTAATAAACTCCCGCCCGAATCCCCGATGTTTACATAACTAAATGCCGCACGCCAGCTCTGTACTGGCGTGCTGTGCGCCCTCTCCTGGGCGCATTAGGCAGTTTAGTAAATGAGGAAACATGCTGCACTGGCAGCGTGTTTCTTTTGTAAATGTCAAAAACAGTTTTACTCCTGCTTGTGCACCATGAGTCATGGCGCACAGGCTTGGTAAATCAGCCCCTGTGTCTCTATCTATCTCTCTCTCTCTGTCTGTCTGACTTCTCTCTCTGAAAGCAAGCCGGAACACACTACACAAGGCCGCCCGGGAGGCGGCCTTTTATAGTGTGGGGCGTGTGCTAAAGCCCTGAGCCCTAATTGGCCAAAGCACCCAGGCTTTGGCCAATTAGATTTCTTCGTTTTTTGGGCACTGTGATTGGCCAAGCATGCGGGGTCATGGTGCATGCTTGGCCAATCATCAGCGCGCAACGCCGCAGTGAATTATGGGCCGTTGCGCGTCATTCGAATTTGGCGCGAATTACCCGATTTGTTCGTTTTCGACGAACAATCGAACGGCCGATGTTCGATGCGAACATGTGTTCGCATCGAACGCGAAGCTCATCCCTAGTCAGTAGTATAGCTATGCGCGATGATGCCCCTGGCATGTTGGCATACAGATTGTTGTGCAACACGTGTGACTGCTGAGCTCCTCACTAACAGTGTTGCTTTATCTAACAAGTAGACTTTTTTTCTCTTTTTAGACCAGCTTTTATATGGTCTAATTTTAGACAGGACATTTTGCTGTTGCGCACACTGTGTAGCCTGCGCTGCCCCAACATTCTTTTGTGGATCCCCGTAAGTCCCTCATTAGCATATTTGACTAGCAAATCAATGGTCTGTCTAGCACAGTTTTGCGCGGACGGATGCGCCAGTCTAACGAAATTACGCTGGACAAAAAAAAGTAGATTTTTTGCGTATCTCGTTCTGGGGATGCCGTGCATCGAAACGCACGCGCACATTTAGACTTACGCCGCGCATCTCCTGTTGCGCAGGCGTAATCGCTCTGTGAATCTGGGCCATAGTGTCTACAAAACAGGGGATAGATTTATGGCATTTTTATTATAATTTTTTATTAGTAATGGTGGAGATCTGCAATTTTTATCGTGATTGCTACATTGCGGCAGACACATCGGACACTTTTGACACTATTTTGGGACCATTGTCATTTATACGGCGATCAAAGCTCTAAAAATGCACTGATTATTGTGTAAATGACACTGGCAGGGAAGGGATTAAACACTAGGGGGCAATCAAGGTATTAAGTGATTCTAACTGTAGGGAAGATGGTCTCACAACAACATGACAGAGATCACTGATCCCGATTACAGGGAGCAGTGGATCCCGGTCATGTTGCTAGGCAGAACAGGGAAATGCCTTGTTTACATAGGCATCTGTCAATTCTGCCGCTCTGTGATATGATCTCGGGCCCCCAGCAGATATCGAGTCTGTGGGACCCCCCGGGATCGCTCACGCCGGTGATGTGCGCACCCACAATGCAGCGATTTAAAGGGGACATATAGGTACGCCCATTTGCCCATCACTGCCATTGTGCTGACATATATGGGCGTGCAGCAGATGGCAAGCATATAAAGAACAAGTACATTAAGCGACACAGGATGAAGTAACACATGTAGATTTGATTTTGCTATTGCCTTCAGTAGGTTGGACACTGGCAAAAAAAAAATCTGTAAGGTTAACCTGGTATAGCTTCTCCCTCCCCCAGCAGGCCTCAGTTTTTTGCTGTACCAGAAAAGATAGATGTCTAGAAGTATGGGCTTTCAGCATGCCTCAGTTTTTGCTTTCCTAGAAAATACAGATGTTTAGAAGCATGGGCTTCCAGCATGTCTCAGTTTTGTAACAAAGCATTAGGACTAGATTATAAGAACAGAGGGGAAGGACCCATGTCTCCTAATGTACTTAATGAAAAGAATTCTATGGTAAGTCTAAGGTCCTATTTTCTTAATTTTGCATTATGGGACACGAGGTGTAATTTAATTACATTGGCACATCCAAAAGCAGCCCAAATGTGGGGTGTGAAACACAGCAAATGAAACACTAACAGGTACACAAAAATACAAATACCTAACAGAGGCTACACATGGCTCACAGAACCACCTGAAGAACCTTACAAACAAAGCCAGCTATAGCTGAGGCATGACCATCCACTTGATAATGAGGGTATGGTTTGAAGACCAGGCCAATGCTAAAAAGAAACAGAAATTGATACAGTGGAGTGGAAAGGTTGAACCTTGTCTTTAAATCAATAGGCATGAATGATGAGTTGCAGAATTCACTTGGTGATAGTGGAACATGTAGCCGGTTGTTCCTTACAGGGACCTTCAGGAATGACAAACAGATAATTAGGCTGTCTAAGGGGAGCTGTATTTGACATATTTCAACAGCATGTAACACATCGGGACAATGAAGGCAAATCTCTTGAGGATCAGAGTAGCACAGAGGGATGATGACCTGGTTGAGAAGAAACCACGTTGTAAAAAATAAGGTCTTGGGTCTCAAAACAACCCTCTGTGTATCACAAGACAATAGTTCTTTACAGATTTAGGCTGCCAACTTACAGATAAAAAGGCAGCAAGTAAGGCAACTTTGGGAGTGAGGGTAGGCATGGGAATTTCCTTGATAGGGAAAAGGGGGCGTTTCTCAAGTATCGACATAATCCCAAAAAAATCCTGCAGTGTCACTGGAAAGCATACAGAGGAGAAATGTGAGCAACACCCTAAACAATGGTCTTCATTAGGGAATGAGGGGCAAGCAGCATTTAAAAAAGAATTGAAAGGACCAAGTTTTGACCCTTGATGGCACGCAAGAATAAATGTTAATACAAACAAGACAGGAGGAAAGTCTGGATTAGTATAATGGAGCTCTCCCTGTGATACAATATCCTTTACCATGAGAAATATGCTTTCCAGGTGCAATGCTAATCTGTTTAAAAAAATCAATTTCCTAGTTTTTAAGAACATAGGAATAACCTACCCCTCATGGCCTGGGCTTCAACAGCCAGACCATTAAAGCAAGACAAAGATAAGTGTCAGTACTGGATCCCTCTAGGACCCAGCGCACTCACCTGACACAGCCTTGTCTGGGAAACACTGATTGGCCAACTCGCGTTTAAAACACCTGTGTCTTCACCCAATCAGTGCTCGTGATAGAGTTACTTTTGCTTGCCTTGTGTGATCCAGCCTGACCTTTTGATCTGTAAACTTTGTGTATGACCCGGCTTGTTTGACCTTGCTTGTCGCTTCTGATTTGGTACCTTTTGAACTCTGATCTATCCGTGTATGGTCCGGCTTGCCTAGACCACGCTTTGCCTGATTCCTGTAAGCAACATCCATTGCAGCGGTGCACTACAAGCACCAGCAACACCACCAACTTCCACACCTGCGGTGAACTACAAGTTCCAGCTGTCCTGCTCATCTCAACACCTACATCAGCAGTGAACTACAGGTGCCAGCTGTCCCGTTCATCTCAACACCTGCATCCGTGGTGAACTACAAGTCCCAGCTGACCTGCTTATCTCAAGACCTGCTCATGGTATGTGCTCTTGTTATTGAACTGTTGGCATATTTAGCACACCTGAACTGTTGTCTGCTTCTAGCCTGATATTAAACCTGACAATAAGGAGTTTGGCAAACCTGTTCTTGGAACAGATGATCTGGGAGAGCCCAGGAGTCTGTCAGGAATCAGTCAAGGCAGGTGGGGACAGTGATCTGAACTATCATTGTCAGGACATAAAAGAGGGACACTATAATCCATCCTAGCTAGAGTCTTTAGTGGAATGTGGATGAGCTGGAAAAGATCACAGTGCTGCTTCCCCTACACTCATGATCGTCCATATTGTTAGTATAAGAGGTGAGAAAATATCCCATAGAGGTACTCACGAACCAGCTGCAGGTGCAGGAGGGGTTAAAAAGCCCCGTGTCCAGGTCACTGGGAGGAAACTGTAGCAAGTGTGACAAACTCTTTTTTTTTTTTTATGTTAGTGTTGACTTTCAGCCTGCACACACTTGACACTCTGATTACACCCATTCAGGATGTCTATCACAACTAATTAACTTTAAGTTGCTATAGGCTGAAGGGAGTCACATGTTTTATTTGGTATTTTGGGGTTTAGTATAAATGTTTTTGTGTTAGCACCATACTATAGCCATGACTAAGCACTGATCGAGTGCGAAACACGTCGGCTGTCCTGTTTTCTGTGATTGCTGTGACTGTACATGTTTTTGGATTTACAATAAAGACAACTTTTTTCGTTTGAAAATCCTTGGAGTGCGGCCGTCCTTCCTTCTTTTCTTCATCATCATTGTGACAAACTCTTACAGCCATTGCAACCACTTTATCACGGTACTATGAGATGTGATGGTGACACATTTAAAAAAAGGGTAGTGGTACTGTATACTTCAAAGGCCCCATACACACGAGCAGACAGATTTGTTCAAATCTGTCCGTCCGACAGATTTGAACAAATCTGTCTGCTGGGATTTTGGTTTGCTCGCGTGTACACACGAGCAAACCAAAATCCCCGCCAGCAGACGGCGCGCTGACGTGTCGGTGACGTTGACGCCGCCACGTCACCGCACCAGGAAGTAAAACACTTCCGCACATGCGCCGAATCCATTCGGCGGCGGGGCGGCGGCGGTGCGGGACGACATGTCTGCTGGTAAGTGTACTAACCAGCAGACATGTCGGGCGGACGGATTCCCACCCGATAGATTTCAAAGCATGCTTTGAAATCTGTCGGGTGGCCAAATCCGTCGGCTCGGCCGTACACACGATCGAATCTGTCTGCTGAAACGGTCCAGCGGACCATTTCCAGCGGACAGATTTGATCGTGTGTACGAGGCCAAAGAGTGCCTGCAACATAATAAATGTGTAACAGCACACAGCCAAATAGAAGCCCCAAAGGAAATAGTGGGATACACATTACCACACACTAGCTTAATAGAAAAAGGCAAAGACCTGTCACTTTCTAAAAAGCAGTCCAGATGGCCGCACTAAGCTGTGAATCCCATCTTTATTGAAAATGACAAAATATCACAGCATAAAAGCGCAATGTGAACAGAGTGGTGGAGAAGGTGGTTTATGCATTTCATGCTTACCTAGCACTTTATTATAACCAACCTGTTTCTTCCTGCTGTGGTGGACCAGTGGTATCCAGTGTAAACCACAGTACAAATCTTGGAGTCCAGGCAGGGTATCAGGGGTTAACTTACCAAGGCCGAGATGCTGAGGGCTGCTCACCTTTGCAACCTGGCGCGATCTGCCACCTGGGATTGGAACAGGGGGAAGGACGCACCGGGAGGCACTGGTACCAGTGGCAAGGTGAAGGTCCGATGCGTAGGGCAGGAACTGGCTGGTCGCCCGCTGGAAGGGTTTAGCAGATGAAGCAGCAGATAGTCCTGGAACAAGGTACTTCACAGACAAGGACAGGGCTGAAGACAGATCCGAGAGACAAGCCGTGGTCAGGGGTTGGAGATAGCAGACAGTCCAAAGTTCAGGCCGGAGGTCGGGGATAGGAGAGAGACGGGTATTCAAGATTCAAGCAGAGGTCAAAGGGTTAAAGAGAGCAACAGTCCGGGAAGAGAGCCAAGGGTCAAGTATGACAGGAATCCAACAGGTAGTTAGCAGCAGGATAACACAAAAGCTGTTTACAAACCAGCAACCAGAGAGGTGAAAGGGGCTGGTTTAAATAAGCCGCTCAGGCCTCTGATTGGCCGAGAACGGAACGAGCCTGTGCGCGCCCATGTGCCCGCGCGCATGCAGCCCAGGCGAGCGCGATAGCACTGGCCTGTCACGCAGCTGAGGAATCTGGGGCTAAACGGAGCTAGTGCCCTGACACAGGGCATAAGTTGCACACACCAAACCAGAATGTCTTCGCTCCCCCAGCGCCTGAAAAATTACTCCCATTCATTGCAGTGTGTCTTTTCACACTGGGGTGGTGCGCTTGTGTGACATTACGAAAAGTCCTGCAAGCACCATTTTTAGGGTGGTTTGAGAGCGCTGCAAATAGCACTTCCAAAAAGCCCTGCCAATTGCAATGAACGAACAGGGCTTTTAAAGCACCTGAAAAGCGCTGAAAAACTAGACTTTTTACCTTTAATTTTGGTAAAAAGTGCCGATAAACAGCGATAAAGAGCCACAAAAACTAGCAGCACTTTAGCGCTAACGGCCGGGCGCTGCCAGTGTGAAAAAGGTCATAAAAGCCCTGTACCCAAGACACATGACAGGCTGGCCCACCTTTTTCTTTTTAGTGGGGTCTAGGTACACTTCTGTGGCAATCCCGAGGACCAGCTAATCTAGAAAGCTACAAAGTCCCTTCTGGCTCTCCAGCAACTGAATAAACTTGCTAAAAGGAAAACTATCTTGATCAAAGGATTTATGTTCTTCTCCTGAAGACAGCAGCATAAACCAATGTACAAACATTCCTTCATTGCATGTTCCTTAACTGCTTGCCGGACCAGTCGCCGCAGTTATTCGGCGGCAGGTCGGCTCTGCTGGGCAAGAGCACGTAGCTATACGTCACCTCGGACAGCGGCCAATAGGGGCACGCGAGCGTCCCCCCTACAGTTAGAACACACCCTGGGAACATACTTAACCCCTTCCCCACCCCCTAGTGTTAACCCCTTTCCTGCCAGTGCCATTTCTATAGTAATCCAATGCATATTTATAGCACTGATCGCTATAAAAATGCCAATGGTGTCAAAAGTGTCCACCATAATGTCGCAGTATCGAAAAAAATCGCTGATCGCCGCCATTACTAGTAAAAAAAATATTAATAAAAATGCCATAAAACTACCCCCTGTTTTGTAAACGCTAAAACTTTTGTGCAAACCAATCAATAAACGCTTATTGCAATTTTTTTATGAAAAATATGTATTAGAATACGTATCAGCCTAAACTGAAGAAAAAATATGTTTTTATATATTTTTGGGGGATATTTATTATAGCAAAAAGTAAAAGATATACATTTTTTTCAAAATTGTCGCTCTATTTTTGTTTATAGCGCAAAAACTAAAAACCGCAGAGCTGATCAAATACCACCAAAAGAAAGCTCTATTTGTGGGGGGAAAAAGACGCCAATTTTGTTTGGGAGCCATGTTGCATGACCGCTCAATTGTCAGTTAAAGCGACACAGTGCCGAATCGCAAAAAGTGCTCTGGTCTTTGACCAGCAGTATGGTCCGGGTATTAAGTGGTTAATGTACAATTAAGAAATGCCTGTTGATTATCCACTTCAATACCCAGCCATAGAAAATTGACGGCCTGGGATGGGATTTACCATCCTAAGTGGCCGTCAATTGACGGCCTGGGCATTGCAGGCGAATATCTGGATGATGCCTGCAGCTAGAGGCATCATCCAGATATCCTCTTCTTCAGCCGACGATTCTGCACAATGTAAGAACGATCATAGCGGCGGTTCCGCCGCTTGATCATTCTTACAGGCTGCGGGAGGGGACATCCCCCCCCCTCCCGCCGCCATCCAGTGCTTCTCCGGGCTTACCTGTGCCTTCGGGGGCCCGGAGAACGAATCATCGGCGGCGGCAGGAAGCATGGAGATGACTGGTGACCAGATGGTCACCAGTCATCTCTATGACCGTCGGAGGACCCGGGCGCGATGTGATGACGTCACGCCCGGGTCCCCGTAAGTAAACAAAGCCGCGATTGCGGCTGTAAGCCCCCATTCATGAGATCAGTGAATTTTTTTTCACCGATCTCATGGTTTCCAGCCTGGAGGAGATATGTGAGGTCTTATTGACCCCACATCTCTCCATAAAGAGGACCTGTCACACACATTTCCTATTACAAGGGATGTTTACATTCCTTGTAATAGGAATAAAAGTGGAAAAAAAAAAAGGAAAAAAAGTGTAAAAATAAATAAAAAATAAGTCAAAAAAATAAATAAAAGATAAAAAAAAAATTAAAACGCCCCTGTCCCCGATAGCTCGCGTGCAGAAGCGAACGCACACGCAAGTCCCGCCGACATATGTAAACGCCGTTTAAACCACATAAGTGAGGTATCGCCGCGTGCGTTAGAGTGCCAGCAACAAATCTAGTACTAGATCTCCTCTGTAAATCTGAACTGTAACCTGTAAAAAATAAATAAAGCGTTGCCTATGGAGATTTTTAAGTATCGAAGTTTGGCGCCATTCCATGAGTGTGCGCATGTTGGGTATCTATTTACTCGGTGTAACATAATCTTTCACATAATACAAAAAAAATGGGCTAACTTTACTGTTTTGTTATTTTTTTTAATTCATAAAACAATTTTTTTACAAAAAAAAGGCGTTTGAAAAATAATTGCGTAAATACCGTGCAAGATAAAACTTTGGAATGACCGCCATTTTATTACCTAGGGTGTCTGCTAAAAAAAACATATATAATGTTTGGGGGTACTGTGTAATTTTCTAGCAAACAAATGATGATTATTACATGTAGGAGAGAAGTGTCAGAATAGGCCCGGTATGGAGGTGGTATAAAAGCCTGGTATTGAAGCGGTTAAAGAGTGCAATACCTAGAGCTCAAATACAGCAAAATAAGTCAAATGATTCAAGTGATTGATTTATATCTCCCTTCTCTGTACTGCATGGCTTTATACAATCTTTTTATTATAGAGAGGCAAGCCCCATACACGCGATCGGTTTTCCTGCCAGAAAAACTGTCAAGAGAGCTTTTGGCCAGGTAAACCGGCCGTGTGTATGCTGCCTTGCAGTTTTCTCAATAGGAAAACTGCCGGGAATCCCGGCGAGAAAATAGAGAATCTGCTTTCTATTTTCCCGCCAGGATTCCCAGCAGTTTTTCGAGGGGAAACACTCAGGCGGCGTACACACGAGGGGATATGTCCGCTGAAAACGGTCCGATGGACCGTTTCAGCAGACATCTCCATTCGTGTGTATGGGCTAGCGGACAGATTTGTCCACCCGACAGATTTCAAAGCAAGCTTTGAAATCTATCCGGTGGAATCTGTCCGCCCGACATGTCTGCTGGTTAGTACACTTACCAGCAGACATGTCGGCCCCCACCGCCGCGCCGCTGCCGAATGGATTCGGTGCATGCGCGGAAGTGTTTTACTTCCTGGTGCGGTGACGTGGCGGTGACGCGGCGGCGTCAACGTCACCGCCGCGTCACCGCGCCGTCCGGCGGCGGGGAATTTGATCCGATGGTGTGTACACGCCATCGGATCAAACTCCCGATCGGACATATCCGATGGAAATGGTCCGCGGACCGTTTTCATCGGATATGTCCGATCGTCTGTACGCCGCCTGAGAGGGAGCATACACACTGCCAAGATTCCCGGCCAAAGCTATTCCAGCAGCTTTCCCAACGGGGAAACATGGGGAGCAGGTTCTCGGTTTTCCCGGTGGACTTTATACAGCGGGGAATCCTGGTTGTGTGTACAGGGCTGTCGTTTTTTTTTAAAAGCACACAGTGTTGCTTAGTAACAACCAAGCAGAAATGTGTTTATATTAGCATCACATTAAATTCTCTACCACTGAAACCCTGGTAGTCAAAGGCTATAATACATTTTATTTTTATTTTTTTAAATTGAGCTATAAAAGCCTGGAAATCCCATACATCAATGTTTCTCAACCTTTTTCCAGTCGGGGCACCCTTGAAAAATATAATCAGTCTGAAGACACCCCTGTCTAAGACTTAATTCATGTTACTGTGTGTCACGGAACATGTGCAAAATCCTGCTTGTTCCTGACAGATGGACAAATATTCTGCTTTTTAGGGGTGCCATTATATCTTAATGGTACCCAACACATCGGCAAACATGGGGTGCTTTTGGTGTTGTTCAAATTAAAAAAAAAGTTCGGGGACTTCTTTCCCTGCATTCCTGCTCGTAGGGAAGCCCACTGAAATGAACCTTCACACAGATGTGAACCAAGGGCTTGTAAACATGTCAGGTTGGAGGGGCGGTAAAACCACATGGTTAAGATGTTTTTACCACACCCAACTTCCTCCCATTTAGCTGCAGATGCAGCAGCTGGGGATGAACACATGCTGTGGCTGCAGCTGGAGGTATACCCAGGATGAATGGGGCTGCACTGAAACTAACCCACAACTTTGTGCATTGCATGGCTGTGGTGTAGTGATGCTGAATTTACGGGCTTAAACAAGGTGATGAGGCAACATATTGCCTCTTTAGCGCCTGACAAATGCCTCTGAAAAGCAATCTGATCATGAATTGCTTTTCAGAGGAGCAGCAGTCTTTACTGCTATCACACCCTACAAAAGCAGTTCTGATGGTACGGGTCAGATTAGGAGGGTCAGGATTAAAACTAACATACATACACACATACATATACATACAGACACATGCACACAAACACATGAACACACACACACATACACATACACATACAGACAATGGGCCAGATTCAGAAAGAATCGCCTATCTTTAGGCAGGCGTAGCGTATCTCATTTACACTACGCCGCCGTAACTTACAGATTCAGGTCCCGTATTCAGAAAGAATTTGCGCCGTAAGTTACGGCGGCGTAGTGTAAATGGGCCGACGTAAGTCCGCGTAATTCAAAGTAGGCTGGTAGTGGGCGTGTTGTATGTAAATGAATCGTGACCCCACGTAAATAACACGACGAACGAACGGCGCATGTGTCGGCCGTGGACATATCCCAGTGCGCATGCTCCAAAATCACGTCGGAAATATTCATTGATATTGACGTGAACGTAACTTACGCCCAGCCCCATTCACAAACGGCTTACGCAAACGACGTACAATTCGACGCTGTTCCGACTTCCATACTTTACATTGGTAGCGCCTCATATATCAGGGGTAACTTTACGCCGGTGTACACACACACATACCCACATGAACACACACACATGTATAAAGCCTTTTAAAAACGAATCTAGCACAGTACCTTTCCAGTTTTTTCATTCAGTCGGGTACTGCATTGTAGGGGGAAGCAGAGAGCACACTACACTCCCTCTCCCTTTACTTTCACTTTTGAGGCAGACGAAGCTTCTCACAGTTTTGGCAGGGGATCGGGAGATCAGGCTCATCTGACAGCCCTTCTCTCCTCTGATTCCGCCGAACACCTGAGGACCTCTGGCGGCACACTGGTTGAAAAAGTCTGCCATAGATATTCAGTCACACATGGTCTCACAGAAGAGCATCCACCTGGTTTTGCTAGATTGCTAGTCAGAGTATAATCAGTGTATAGTTGTACATAATCCCTCAGTAAAGTTTACACATACCTTGACAGGTAATTTCAAAGTTTTTGTGTTATATATAAAATTACAGCTCAAACTACAAATGACAAAACTCTGGGAAGACATGCAGTGATAAGCAAAATAATAGAGCTCCAAGCAGTGAACTCTGAAAGCAAATCAAACAGCCCTATTAATGTCTTCATAGCAGAAAAATTGAGTTAAAGTCATAATACCAACTTTAACAACCTTCCAGGACTGCTCGTCATGGCCAGATTCATCACACCACATGCTAGCTAGGAGCTATACTAGACAAGCACTAATGTTTTAATGCTTAAACACCACAAACACATTGAGACATAACAACAGGATTAGAACTCCTTTAAGTATTCTGAATATATTAAGAAATATAGTAGAAGTATAAGTAATGTATATATTGTCCTTGTTTTACTAAAACACATACAATGCTGGTATATTATGTAAAAGCAAAGATAAAAACTAGTGATTGAAGGGAACAGACAAAAAGTGGAGGACCCTGACCAACCTGATTAGCAGTAAAGTAGGTAGGCACAAAAACTATAAGATCCAATGTTCTTTTTTTATAGGATGATTGGTAAAGCCAGTCACTCGGGATCATAAACACAGTAAATGTGTATATCTAGTAAAGGTAAAAATTTACACCAATGTAAACCAGGTTTGAAAAAATACTATTTGTGTTAACAGAAATATAACACCTTAACTTTGTGTCTTCTAATCCTGGCTGGAAGTTTGTATTACCAAGTATGGCAGTACAAAGTGAGTGTGGTGACAAAAACGAGTACCATACAATAATGTGAATAATCGATTATTCAGAAAGGCATGGCTTGAGGGACCGAGGAAGCTTCCTGTTTAAGTGGGACCTACAATTTAGTGGAGAAATGATATTAGCCCACCAAATGTTTTACATAAAAGGCAATACAGTAGAAATACAATAGCAAAAAATCAAGTAAGCCAACAACTCAAATTAGCTGTTAATTTGTAAAAAAAACAAGTTATTTTATCTGCAAAAGGTTTTACATTTTCGTATAAAAAGAGTATAAATATGAGCTCTGTTTTTTATGAGGAGAAGATACATGAAGGTCCTGGATCGTCTGAATACAACTGTTTTATAAAGTCTCTGGTGATGTGAGGTTCATCTTTGTTGAAGGGTAAATATACCATTTGAATATAAAGCTATGTATAATTAGCATACCGGAAAATATAAAATATGCTATTATAATAAAACGTGATTAAATAATTAAAGTAATTAAAATATGTTGAATTTTTTTGTTTATGTATTTTTAGAAAAGAATAAAAAAACAAAATAAAGAAGACAGTAATTATAGGGGTCGAAAGGCATTGTGTATTTCTTATGCATCCTATGGTAGAAATGTGATTCACAAATGTACCATTTTTTTATGTGTATTGTTTCCATTAACTCTAGTTATCTCACTGTATATATAAAAACCAGAGCTCATATTTTAACTCTTTGTATACGAAAATGTAAAACTTTTTGCAAATAAAAGAACTTGTTTTTTTTACAAATTAACATTTACCTTTTTTTTCTGCTAAAAAACGCTGTGGGGAACTTTTCCATTTTTCAATTACCATTATTGGGATGTGCAGCGCTCTTCTAACTCTCATATATGTGTTTTTCTATGACACAACTATATTTAGCTTACCATGAGCAAAGTGTAACTGATTCCGAATGTCCATAATGATTTGTCAAATTTGGTTTACTTTATTGGGTTTTGTGATGCATACAAAGGGCCAGATTCTCAGAAGCGATACGACGGGGTATCTCAGATACCCCGTCGTATCGCCGTTTTTTTCACCGGGTATCTATGCGAGTGATTCTTATGCCGCGTACACACGGTCGTTTTTTGCGATGAAAAAAAACATCGTTTTTTAAAACGTCATTTAAATTGATCGTGTGTGGGCAAAACGTCGTTTTTTGTCTTCAAAAAAACGACCAAAAAAAAAATTCCAACATGCTTGAATTTTTTGTGTCATTTTTCAAAACGTCGTTTTGTTTCACAAAAAGTCACCGTGTGTAGCAAAAACGTCGTTCAAAACAACGTTTTTCAACCCGCGCATGCCCAGAAGCTAGTTATGAAGCGAGCTTCAATGGAAAAGAGTGGTGAACGTAACCTCGCTTTTTGTGAAAAAACGATGGTGTGTATGCAAAATTGTCTTTGAAAAGTGACGTTTCAAAAACGTCGTTTTTTACTTCACAGAAAACGTCGTTTTTTTTCATCGCAAAAAAACGACCGTGTGTACGCGGCATTAGAATCACTTCGGCATAGATACGGGTGAAGATCCGACAAGTGTAATTGTATTACACTTGCGGATCGTAGATGTAATGACAACTCCGGGCCACTAGGTGGCCTTTACGTTGTTTTCTCATTTGCCTATGCAAATGAGGCTAATACGCCGATTCCCGAACGCTTTTACGCCGCCCCGTCGTCGCTTACATCGTTTTCGTCCGCGTAAGTTTACCCCTGCAAAGATGTGGAGTAACCTTACGCAGTACCGTCGGATGCCGTCGGGTGCCGTCAGGAGCCATGTTAAGTATGGTGTCGGGTCAGCGTCGGCTTTTTCCATCGGTTACGTCGTTTTACTAAGTCGTTCGCGAATAGGGCATTGCGTAAGTGACGATCACGTAGTTTTGACGTCGGTTTCACCGACGCTTTCCGACGTGAGCTGGAGCATGCACACTGGGCTTTTTGCCCGGCCGGCGCATGTGCAGTTCGATCGACGCGGGGGCGCGCTTAATTTAAATACAAGCCGCCCCCTTTGAATTACGCGGCCTTACGCTGGGCCATTTACTCTACGCATCCGCGAACTACGGAGCAAGTGCATGGAGAATACGGCACTTGCTCTGTTAAGTTGCAGCGGCATAGTGTAAATGGCGTACGCTACGCCAGCGCGATTCTATGAGAATCTGGCCCAAAGTGTACAACATTCACATTAGGAAAAAAAAATCACTTGAACAGACTGATAAAATAGTATTTATACACTTAGCAGGCAGTATGAGAGAGTATATTAGAAAATTAATACTCCACCCATCAAAAAGAGGTCTAGGTTTAAGGTTGTAACATCAAAGATAGTAGGGACAAAGGTCACCCTACTGGAGCAGTACAGAATATTGGTAGGTGAAGGTACAGAGCATACTGTATTTACAGACCAGTGCAGCCTGAGGGTAACAAGAAGATGAAGAAAAAAATAAAGGGAAATAGTCAGTTACTAGGTGTGGAAACAGAAGGGTGAGGTTGGGGAAGAAGAGAAAGAAAAAATAAATGAAAAAAAGGAAAACAATAGGTGGTAAGGGAACTTAGATACTGTAGATGTCGGATCTTCAATTGGAAAGTAATGTATTTTGGCGGGTCCACCAAATAGTTGTCATCATGCCAGCTTCTGTACAGCCCTTAAAACATGTGGGTGGACATTCAGGAACCTATTTTGGCATGGAGTACTGGAATATAATACCACCAGTAAAGAACTTTGTAGGAATTTTTACGGAATTACATTCCTCCGGTGGCCTGGATTGCCGCAATGTAACCAATGTAATCCCCTTTTTTTAAATGTCATGGGTCTGGAAGTATGAGGAATCATAATAGAAGTAGAAATAAAAGATATGAGTCTTGAAGAATGCAGACCGCTATCGCACCATTGTTCAAAGTGTGTAATACGTATAGGTGATGAATTATCCTTCAATACAGACATAATGCTGTATTTGAAGGTAATGATAATGCTTCCCCAGGAAAGCTTGGATGGGAGCAGTTGCTGCAAAGATTTAATCCTAGAAAGGTAGTATGCATTAGTAAAACCATGGCTGGTCCACCACGAGTTTACCTTAGTAAAACCACAGCTGTTCCACCAGGCAGAATAGAACTGGGATTCCAAACACTGGTAGAAAAAAAAGCTGCAGCCTGCTTTGCTAAATAAATTAAAGAAACCAACTTGTAAAAAAAATGATGTACCATAATCCTAAACTGAAAAGGAATCAACAAGTGTCAGATTAGGTTTAGGTGGGTGCTGATGATGAGGAGGCAGCCATAGTAATATGGGTAGGAAGAGACAGCCATAGTAATATGGGTATCAGGGAGAATTTGATTTTCATATTTTGGAAGAAAGCTCACGGATGAACAATAAATGCATGGCATATCAAATACCTAGGAGAACATTATTCTTTTTTTACATTCAAACTACGAAAGGTCACTTTCAGAGCTCAAGTGAAGTTTTACAGCATGTTGTCTCTTTACAGTCATGTTACGTACAGTACTCCTTTATATTATGATTTGTGAATGAATATTGTTTGGAAGGGCCCCCTTTCTCATAACTTTATATTAATCTATTAGTAAATTAATTATTTTATATTAAACAATATATATATATATATATATATATATATATATACACACACACGCAGCTCAAAAAATTAAATGAACACTTTGAAAACATATCAGATCTCAACGGGCAAAAGTCTCATGCTGGATATCTATACTAATATTGACTGGTAATGTGTTAGGAATGAAAGGATGGCACATTATTTGATGGAAATTAAAATTATCCACCTACAGAGGGCTGAACTTAAAGACACCCTGAAAATCAAAGTGAAAAAATTATGCAGCAAGCTAGTCCATTTTGCTGAAATTTCATTGCAACGACTCAAAATGGTCCTCTGTAGTTTGTATGGCCGCCAAGTGCTTGTATGCATGCCTGACAACATCAGGACATGCTCCTAATGAGACAACGGATGGTGTCCTGGGTTTTTTCCTCCCAGATCTGGTCCAGAGCATCACTGAGCTCCTGAACAGACTTGGGTGCAACCTGGCGGCACTAGATGGACCAAAACATAATGTCCCAGAGGTGTTCTTTTGGATTTAGGTCAGGTGAGCGTGGGGCCATTCAATGGTATTAAATTCTTCATCCTCCAGGAACTGGCTGCATGCTCTCGCCATATGAGGCCGGGCATTGTAGTGCACCAGGAAGAAACCCAGGACCCACTGCACCAGCGTAGGGTCTGACAATGGGTCCAAGGATTTCATCCCGATACCTAATGACAGTCAAGGTGCCATTGTGTAGCCTGTAGAGGTTTGTGCATTCTTCCATGGATATGCCTCCCCAGACTATCACTGACCCACCACCAAATCAGTCATGCTGAACGATGTTACAGGCAGCATAAAGTTCTCTGCGGCTTCCCCAGACCCTTTCATGTCTGTCACATATGCTCAGGGTGAACCTGCTCTCATCTGTGAAAAGCATAGGGCACCAGTGGCGGACCTGTCAATTCAGTTTTTTTAATGGAAAATGCCAATTGAGTTCCACAGTGGCAGTGAGCACAGAGCACACTAGAGGGTGTCAGGCCCCCAGGCCACCCCCATGAAGTCTGTTTCTGACTGTTTGGTCAGAGACATTCACACCAGTGGCCTGCTGGAGGTCATTTTGTAGGGCTCTGGCAGTGCTCATCCTGTTCCTCCTTGCACAAAGTAGCAGATACCGGTCCTGCTGATGGGGTTAAGGACCTTCTATGGCTCTGTTAAGCTCTTCTAGAGTAACTGCCTGTCTCCTGGAATCTCCTCCATACTCTTCAGACTGTGCTGGGAGACACGGAAAACCTTCTGGCAATGACACGTATTGATGTGCCATTCTGGAGGAGTTGGACTGCCTGTGCAACCTTTATAGGGTCCAAGTATCGCCTCGTGCTACCAGTAGTGACACTGACCCTAGCCAAATGCAAAACTAGTAAAAAACTGTCAGAAAAGATGAGTAGGGAAAAAAATGTCAGACACCTCCACCTGAAAAACCTGTTTTGGAGGCAGTCTCATTGTTGCCCATTTAGTGCACCTGTTGTTAATTTCAAATAACAGCAAAGCAGATGAAACTGATTTACAACCCCCTCTGTATACACACCTCCCCCTCTGCTACTTAACTGAGCAGATCAATATCCCAGGAGTTCTGATTCAAAAGTGTTCCTTTAATTTTTTTGAGCAGTGTGTGTGTATATATATATATATATATATATATATATATATATATATATATATATATACACACACACACACACACATACCCATCCCCTGCACTATTCTATCTGGTGTGGTGATGTCACATCAGTTTCCCATTCTTCTGATAGCTGCAACAGGGCTGCTGTCTTCCAAGAGGGGCACTCACAAAAAGACATGTGTGTGCCACTCAGTCATAGATTGCTGTGAGCCCAACCTGTGTGATAAAGTACCCAGTAGGGGTGTGCACATGATAGGCTGGGCTACAAGTAAGTGTGTAGAATAACATGTCTGTCCTTCTGTCCAAGGTGGACTACAACAGTGGAGAGAGTAGGAAGTGGAGGACCGACCTTGAGTGTGGAATAGGTAAAATATAACTTTTTTGTTATTATTTTAACACAGGACCAGAACTAAATATCTTAAAAATGGAGCTCAACTGTAAGTTCATTCTCAGTTTTGTATCCTGTTTAATTACTTACTAAAAGGAAATACTGAACTGCTGATGCATTTCCTTGATTGTTTAGTTTCACATATGCAAATTGCAAGGACAGGTTTAGTTTTGCTACAGGAGTAAGGTTTATATTTTCTAGCTACTTGGTGTAAAAAAAACATTATTTTTGTAGTGTTGAAGGTCATAAAGAAAGGCTAAATATAAAAACAAATAAGAAATTTAGTCTAGACCCATATAATAAAGATCGCATGTGTGCTTGCATACATAGCTCTCATAGAAGTTTTGCAACTGTGAAAATTAGTATATATAAGTTTATGTAAGAACATCAATGGTTACAATGGAAGCAGCAAATCTCCTGTGCAAGATAGAACAGGGTAATGTCAACATAGAACTAAAAATGAAATATCAAACCATATCTTCTTTCTCTTATATAGGAAAGGACTATAGCTCTATCAGAAGAATAGATTGCAGCATGCTAAACTACCATGTTTTTAGCAATGAAAAGCAAGGTTAAGGTCACTATAGATTGGAAGACAAACTGTTTTCAATACTACTGCAATCTTCTATGTCAACAATGTTCAGTTTTAGGCACGATATCCTTAAAATTTATTACCTTTGAAGCTCACTATTGAGCATTTCATTGTGCCTCAGATCTCATCAAGATACAACATTCTTTTCTATTTTCAATCCTCTTTACTGCTCCCTACTGAAAGGCCCGTAATGCAATTTTATATCTTGGACATCAAGGAACAATACAGCAAAAGTGAAAAGCTCTACTCTCTTCC
Source organism: Rana kukunoris (assembly GCA_029574335.1). Taxonomy (NCBI): domain Eukaryota; kingdom Metazoa; phylum Chordata; class Amphibia; order Anura; family Ranidae; genus Rana; species Rana kukunoris. Next base: position 134,678,484 of record CM056054.1, on the reverse strand, counting down.
CTTCATTTTCTCTAGGCAAGATTACTCCCATTGATGTATACTTTAGCTTGAAGGTGTTAGGCTGTGCATGGCCCTAGTTTCTGGTGATTGGTATAAAAACATCTCAAAATGTATTTAGGACACAGACAGATATAGTATTTCTTTGTTCTTTTGGTGCCCAACTGCCAGACATGGGATGCAGTCATACTAAACCACAGGGAAAACTAAGCTACAATATATATTGTTTATGATATCTTTTATTAAATGTTATCTCATGTAAAGCCCCAAATCTAGCTCTCCTACCTCTATGACTAGAAAAAAAACACTGAAACTGTCCCTTAACCTTAACATGTCCCGTTATTTTTTAATAAATGCATTCATGATACAAGTTTAAAATAATGAAAGCATATGAAAATTCAATTAATAAATTGTATAGAAGCTCTTCTGGTTCTGTAAAAAATACAGTGGCGTACAGCGTATGTGTTTGTGTGAATAGAGGGGAGAGCTGGATCAGGGACAGCTTGTGCTCCTGTGGACAGTCACTGTATTTGCTTGGCTGGAGGGGTGTCATTTATATACATTTACGAAAACAAGTTGTATCATGCAACAGCTGAGCTTTACATATTTTTGTGTAAGGATATTTTTGTGTCTGTTCGCAAGTTCAGGTACGAACCGAATCAGGCCGTGTTCGACCACCTGGTTCGGTTCGCACCTGCACTTGCGAACAGGCATAAAATGTGTTTGAACACGCGAACACCATTAAAGTCTATGGGACATGAACGTAAAAAATCAAAAGTGCTAATTTTAAAGGTTAATAGGCAAGTTATTGTCCTAAAAAAGTGTTTTTTGGGACCTGGGTCCTGCCCCAGGGGACATGTAAAAAAAGTTTTAAAAACTGAAGTTTTTCGGGAGCAGTGATTTTAATAATGCCTAAAGTGAAACAATAAAAGTGAAATATTCCATACAATTTTGTACCTAGGGGGTGTCTATAGTATGCCTGTAAAGTGGCATACACAATTTATTTTTAACTTTGGTTCGGAATTTTCCTTAATATTCATACCAGTCCCAAAGGGCGCTCTCTCATCCCCTCCTCTTTTCCTGCGGCCTGCCAGGTTGGGTGCTCGGATAAGGGTCTGGTACGATTTTTTGGGAGAACCCCCTACATCATTTTTTTTTAATTATGGCACAGGGTTTCCCTTAAAATCCATACCAGACCTGAAGGGCCTGGTACGGAACTTGTGGGGACACCCACACAATGTTTTTTTTTACATTTTGGTTTAAGGTTCATCTTAATATTCATACCAGACCCAAAGGGCCTGGTAATGGACTGGGAGTGAACCAATTTTTTTTTTTTCATTTACTTTTATCTACATTGCCGAGACCCGACAAATCATTATAGCCGCTAGTAGTTTTAAATGACTTTTTTTTCTTAAGAAATTTCATTTTTGCTGTGGGACTGTTCTAAACACGGAAAAAAATGTGCCACCTTAAATGCATACTATAGACACCCCCCAGGTACGAAATTTAAAGGAATATTTCACTTTTATTGTTTCACTTTAAGCATTATTAAAATCGCTTCTCCCGAAAAATTGGCCATTTGCATTGATACATGTCCCCTGGGGCAGGACCCAGGTCCCCAAACACTTTTTATGACAGTACCATGCATATAAGCCTTTAAAATAAGCACTTTTGATTTTTCATGTTAATATCCCATAAGCCTCGTACACACGATCGGATATCTGATGGAATCTAATCCTGATGGACTTTTTTTGTCGGATATCTGATGAAGCTGACTTTCATCAGTCTCACCTACACACCATCAGTCAAAAATCTTTTCTATCGGTTTTTTATCCATAAGAAAATTTTAAAACGTGTTCTATTTTTTTTCACAGATGGAAATCAAACCGATGGGGCCCACACATGATCGGTTTGTTCAATGAAAACAGTCCATTGGTCTGTTTTCATCGGACAAACAAATCGTGTGTACAGGGCTTTAGACTTTAACGATGTTCCGCAGCTTTCAAATTTGCTGCGAACACTGCATAATGTTTGCTATTCGGCGAACACCCGATGTTCGAGTCGAACTTACGTTCAACTTGAACATCGGGCTCATCCCTATTTTTGTGTACATTCTTACAATATCGTAGATATGAAATAACTGCACATTTGCAAACTAATCACTGAAATCCACCCCATCCTTTCAATAGTTCCCCCCTATATATTAAAAGTGACTTTAGATCCAACAATAACTGTATACTGTATTGCACCATATGCTGCTTATCTTTTATGGAAGATGTCACATTGTGCATACATGGTTTTTATAACACTGAATTCAAATTAAAGCATGTCTCCCTAGAAAGAGATGGGTGCGAAGCTGAAAGTAATTCTTGTGGATATGTGATTTGTGCACCTTCAATACACCTGCCAAGCGATTCTCTATGTTGCAAACATTTCTCATGGTTTCACTTGTTGCAACACTACATTCATAGCAAACACAGTTTCAATTTATATAGACAGCATACTGAAAAATATTTTCACCTAACTTTGCAATCAGGGTTGGTCATTCTGTTCCCTATGCATTACATGATTGCTGCATCTGATGAACAATGGGATGCAATGCTTGAAAACATCTAAAATACATATGGTTGGCTTAAATCTGGTATGTAGACTGTAGAATATCTAAATATATATGTTGGAATTTTGTGTCTACATTCATTATTTGATAGAATGAAAGACTATAAAGTGAAAGCAAAATCTAAGTTGGCAATATTCTCAAAGCCTTGTAACTTGGCTGATAGCATGTAATTGTTGGCTCCTTTTCCCCTTTCATGTAATTCCATATATGATTTAACCTACTGACCCACATGAAAAGTATACAATGGATATTTTGCCAATAATCAATACCATCTGGTATTACCATTAAAAAATTATAGCAAAGTATTAAATCTGTACATAATGAATGAATTAACAGTTTTTATCAATCCTCATTTTTAGAACAAACCTAGGAAGTGCCTGCAACTAGGAAATGCCTGCAACTAAATAGCTGACAAATAATGGATCCCCTAATACATAAACGTAACCCCTAACTAGGATAAAAGATGAATATGTAAAATATAACTGTAATGGTTTTCTGTTTTTACAGGTTTTTTAAATCAACATTTGGAAACCATATATTGTAAAGAAATCCCAGAGCACTATAGGCTAGCTAAAGACACAGCATAGCAGTCCCTTTTTTAGGTTTCTCCTTTTAAATGAAACTTTGCACTCTGATAAGTGATGCATTACTCTGGTGACTCATTTAACTGAGCTAAACCATGGCACTTGGGCTACTGGTATCTTGCAACAACAGGCTTTAGCGCAAAATCACTTAACGTAGCATGCCCTGTTACAAAATTGCATTAATGTACCTAGCCTGAATTGGTCCCTAATAGCCTATTTAAACATGTCCTTTTTCATGCAGCAAAATTATGAATTGGTGCATGGTCCATGGGAATACAAGAAACCCTAATAAAGTATCTTTCCATTTGCTAAAGTGGGGACAAAAAAAATCCTCCCTGATCCCCCAAGAGAAAATCAGATAATCCCTGGATCATTTAAGTTCTCTATGGAGCGATCGCAGGTGGCCAGCGGAACATTGGGGGCCACCGGCCACGCGCATTGACTCCGGTTCTGGCTACACGCCCACTGTATCTATTGCACTAAGTGATGTAAACCCATAGTGATAGGACCGACCTCCCAGAGTATAACTACAGTGGGTGGTCGCCAAGTGGTTAAATGAGCATAGTGACAGGTTCACTTTAAAATCCGTACTTAGACCCCTTTCACACTGGAGCATATTGCAGTCGCTATAGCGTTAAAAATAGCGCCTGCAATACACCCTTAAAAATCTGTCCCCATTCACACTGGAGCGTTGCACTAGCAGGACGGTAAAGAAAGTCCTGCTAGCTGCATCTTTGGAGCGGAGAAGGAGCTTTGTGTTTACCACTCCTCCTCCGCTGCTGCCAAATGGGACAGCGAGGCTATACTGCCCGCAATGCGCTGCTTCAGCAGCGCATTGAGGGCGGTTTTAACCCTTTCTCAGACACTAGCAGGGGGTAAATGCGCCCCGCTAGCAGCTGAAATGTGCCAACACTATGGGCGGCACAATGTGAAAGGGCTCTAAAGCTTACTTACAGCCTAAATCTAATCAGGTATAAAAGACACAAAATAATCCAACTCTTTATTCCTAAATAGATTATTTATATATATATATATATATATATATATATATATATATATATATATATATATACATACATACACTATATTACCAAAAGTATTGTGACACCCATCTTTACACACACATGAACTTTAATGGCATCCCAGGCTAAAGCCCCATACACACGATCAGACTTTTTAACAACAAACTTCAAAATGAGCAGGTTTTCAAAAAAATTTGACCATGTGTACACTCCATCAGACAAACCTTTTCAGTTTTCATCAGACAAAAGTTCGCTCTGCAAACGGACAAACTTTTCGGCAACAGAAGTCCTATGGTGCAAAGTCCTATCATGTGTACAGAAATCCATCGGACTTTAGTCCAAAGTACAAACACGTATGCCCAGAACCAATGTTAAAATCAACCAATAATAGCAGACGTTGACCAAAGGGTGGCGGTAAAAAGCAAAAAAGAGCAGAAAAATCACATGATTTTGGAAAAGTTTGAAGAAAAAGTCCTGCCGTGTGTATGGGGCTTTAGTCCATATGGTTCAATGTTGAGTTGACCCACACTTTTCAGCTATAACAGTTTCAACTCTTCTGTGGACAGCCTTCCCAGAAGAGTTGAAGCTGTTATAGCTGCAAAGTATGGGCCAACTCAATATTAAACCTTACAGATTATTCAGTGCATTGGACCCACACAGATGTACACTCTAGGAAGTCCTTGAAGAACCATGGAGGTTCATACAGTCAGATGCTAGTTATTGGTTTCAACCTGCTGCCTGTAGAGCATTTGTTCATCCTGCGCAGATGAACACGACCCTTCGCACAGATGTGCAGATGACTACATCTGTCTGTTTAAGGCCTCAATGTTACCTATTTGCAGCAGAGAAAAAACAGGTCTCCTATCCTCCTAAGCCCCGTACACACGATCGGACCTTTGTCATCGGGAAAGAGAACATGTTCTCTATCTAAACTCCGATGGAATTCATCGGAATTTCCGATGTAACTACTCCGATGGGGCTACACACGGTCGGAATTTCCGATGGAAAAAGTCTGTCTGATTTTTTCCATCGGAAATTCCGATCGTGTGTACGGGGCTTTAGTTAGGGCTGGGCTGTATGCATAAATCTCAGCACTGGAAAGAAATAAAAATCCATTGGCAGGTAAAACAGCTTTCTTCTACAGTATATATGTTGACTCTGTATTAATCGGTTTGAGTGGGGTTTAGCTGTAACTGTCTAAATATGTCTAAATATATGAAATGTCCAATATCTACTGGCATCCTGAGTAGGAGTGAGTAATTAAACAGATACTACAGACAACATTTTGTAAGTATAAATAAAATGTAATTGATTGAAACTGGTGGCTCTTTACTGTAAATATCTATCTACCTACATATGTATATATATATAGTATTGCAACAATACTGCTTAAATAAAATGCAGTAGAATGAGGTTTTGATTAATGTAATCCCAAGGAATATAAATGCACCAGGAAGTCATGCTCACACTTTAAAAATATTCTGTAACAGCGAAGTGCTTTCTTAGAGGTGCTATTTGCATAAGCAAAAAAAGGTTACTGAATCTTTAAATGCGATATAAGCTTAACATTTCATTTTCTGTAAATTCTGAAAGTGAGCCTGTGTGTTTTGGATCACTATGAAAGATTAAAAAACATCCATTCCTGACAACAACAGAAAGTGCACTGCTAAGTAAACAAGAACTGACAAGTCAATTTGAAGCCTGTCCCTGTATGTTTTGATATGCAGAAATTATCTATGACAGGTCTGATCAAAATATAGTTCTCATGTCACCTAAACTCGAATGGCCGAGAGGAAGAAGGACGTTGATTTAAATGCTGCTATTCTGTCTGGTTATTAGCTATTGGGGACCGTTTGATTAGACTTGAACTTGCAAGCATTTGTTACATGATTACAATAGGGCTGCTGGTAGAGGCAAGAAAAAGACATACATGCGTTCTTTGTATAGCTCTGGAAACAGATGGCTGGAAATTAAAAGAAGACAAAAGCAATTTTATTCTAGAATTAAAAGATTGTACATTGGCAGGCCTTCTATGAAACATTTAGTAGCAGGAGACATACGTTTAAAACAGCATGTGCTCAAACGTGTATTTAAAAAGCCAGTTACCGCTCGGATTACATATACTACCAGCCAACAACATATTCCTCAGCGTTCTTATAGTGCAGCCACTGGCGTGTCCTTTGTCTAGGTTCCATGTGCATAGGAAATATTCTAAGATCAATGTGATCTCTGTACAGTAGGTAGAACATGTAAAAGAACACACGTGACACAGTCATTCCTTCAAACAGGCAGTAAAAAACAGTTGGTTCAGCTGCATGTTTACTGCCTGCTGACCACTTACCTCCAAAGGAACAGTTGAGGGCACATTGATGCAGATGTAATGCTTGGGATTATTATGCAGCCATTTTAACTTGGCAGACAGAGCCTGGGAAGAGGTACAGCGGGCCAAATTCACCCATTGAAGTCAATGGGACTGCGCTCAAGCTAGGATCCAAAGAATTAGCTCTTGGTTGTGGAGCAGTAGTTCAAAGTAAAATCCCAATTGGAATGTGAAAACAAATTTAAAAATAAGAAGAAAACAGGCATTCAGGAGAGTGCAGCATCATCTCCTCAACACCTACAAGCTATCCCTGAAAAGTGATTCACTATGGATCGCTTCTTAAAGGGGCAAAAGAGACTTCTTCCAGTGTGAGCCTAGATTCAGGTAGAATGTTGTATCTTTATTCTGGCGTAGCGTATGCTATTTACGCTACGCTGCCGCAACTTTTACGGGCAAGTGCTGTATTCACAAAGCACTTGCTCCATAAGTTGCGCGGCGTAGCGTAAATGGGCCGACGTATCCCTGCGTAATTCAAATAGGGAAGGTAGGGGGGCGTGTTGTATGTAAACTTAGTGTGACCCGACGTAATTGACGCACCGAACGAACTGCGCATGTGCAGGCCGTGAACGTAGCCCAGTGCACATGCTCCAAATCACGTCGCAAATAGTCAATGAAAACGTTGTGAACGTAACTTGCGCCCAGCCCCATTCTGAATCAACTTACGCAAACGACGTAGACGACGTACAATACGACGCTGTCCTGACGTCCATACTTAACATTGGCTGCGCCTCATAAAGCAGGGGTAATTTAACGGCGGACTTACGCCTACGCAAACGACGTAAAAAAATAACCTACGTTCGTGAATCGGCATATCTATCTCATTTGCATATTCGACTCGTAAATCGACGGGAACGCGACCTAGCGGACAGCGTAAATACGCGTAACTTACGCCAGTCGGATCTAAGGCAAATCTATGCGTAACTGATTCTAAGAATCAGGCGCATAGATAGGACGCCTCACACGAAGAGATACGACAGCGTATCTGGAGACACGCCGTCGTATCTCCATCCTGAATCTAGCCCTAAATGTGTACAGAGGTCATACTGATGCAAGGGCTCTTAGTAAAGGTTTTGCCAACAAAAATGCTGCCTTGGGCAAACAAAATATGATCATAACTGCATTTCCTTTTGACAGTGTATTAAAGTATATCCAAACTGAAAAACAAAAATGTAATACATTGCAGCCTACCAGTCATTAGATGTGGTGGTTGCCTTGTTTTTTTTTTCCTTTATGTTTGCCTGGTGATCCTGCGGTAACATACTTTCTGTCCCAGGGTGACAACACTCACCATTGGGTGGTCCACAGTGGTACCCTAGGTAGAAAGATAAGTCTGTTTTGCAGCATTGCAGAGCATACAGGACACAGGACAGCACTGGATTGTTGGCAGAATCAACAGGCAGTTTCTTTTTTGGACTTATTGCACAGAATTGGGTTCCTGTCTTCAGAAAAAATTATGTATAAATATACAGTACTATTTAGGGGGCGTAAACAAATTTTCAGGACTAAAATATGCATTTTTAACAGGGGTTAAACTGTGGTTTACATTTAAGGTTCATAAAGCTACCTTTTATGCTTAGTACACACGTAGGAGATTCCCGGCAGTAAAAAGTCTGCGGGAATCCCGAGGGGAAAACCGAGAACCTGCTCGGTAAGTTTTTTCCCCCACACAAGACAGGAAAACTGCAATGGAGCTTTGGTAAGGAATCCCGGCCGTGTGTATGCTCCATCGCAGTTTTTCACATAGGAAAACTGCCGGGGAAAAAGACCGCTGGGAATCCCGGTGGGAAAAAAAGAGAGCTGGTTCTCTTTTTTTTCCGGCAGTTTTCCTGTAGGTAAAACTGTGATGGAGCATACACACGGACAGTTTTCCCGGCCAAAATCTCTCATGGCAGTTTTCCCAAAAAAACGGTCGCATGTACAAGGCATTAGTATTTGCTTCACATTACTTCAGTAAAACACACTCTTAATTATTTATTTTAGAGAAGAAAAACATATCACAGATACTTAATAAGCTTGTACAAGTTTAGTCTTCAGAAAAATACTTTACCTGACCCAATATACTTCCCAATTATGCACCAAAATTATTGTGTAAGAGAAAACAAACTGGGTGTGAAATCAGGATGGCATAAGCAGATACAGGCGGTCACCTAGTTACAAACGACTCTTAGGCCTCGTACACACGATCAAATCTGTCTGCTGGAAACGGTCTGCTAGACCGTTTCAGCAGACAGATTCGATCGTGTGTACAGGCAAACAGACAGATTTGGCCACCCGACAGATTTCAAAGCATGCTTTGAAATCTGTCGGCTGGGAACCCGTCTGCCCGACATGTCTGCTGGTTAGTAAGCTAACCAGCAGACATGTCTTCTCGCACACGCGCCGAATGATTTCGACGCATGCACGGAAGTGTTTTACTTCCTGGTGCGGTGACGTGGCGGCGTCAACGTCACCGCCACGTCACCGTCACGTCAGCGCGCTGTCTGCTGGCGGGGATTTTGGTTTTCTCGTGTGTACACGCGAGCAAACCAAAATGCCAACAGACAGATTTAACCGTCTGTACAAGGCCTTACTTAGAAACGGAAGGAAACAGGAAGTGAGAGGAAATATACCACTGAAAGGGAAATTCACTCCTGTAAGAGTTATGGGAAAAAGGTGCCTCCACTGATGCTTTATTACCAAGGCTTGTTTCCACAACAACCCAAAATTTTCAAAATCCAATTGTCATTGGGACAGAAAGTGAGGTGAAATCTTCTGAACAGGTGCACAGACAGCAAAACAAACATCACAGTGGCGCTAACCCTTCTTTATGTTATCCAAAAAGATTAAAAATATTTTTTTTGGCTGTAGCTACACTTAACAAAATTAAAATTTCTCTGACTTACAAGCAGATTCAACTTAAGAACAAACTCACAGTCCCTATCTTGTTTGTAGCCCAGGGACCGCATTTACACAGAATAAAGAAAGCTTTTTCCTTTTTCAGTTTCACATCAAAAGGATATTTGTGAAATGAATAGCTATGTGCGTGTTTTGTTTACTTAAAATACTCATTTCAACTTTCTGATAAGGTCAGAGCAGTGACATTTTCTACCAACACTGTTAACGTTGAACTCTTGAAGACCTGCAATCACTAGTATTGAAACAAGATTAAGCAAAGAGGTTTAACATATTTTGGTTACAGTCATCTAATAAAAGGATTACATTCTACCAAACCATAAAAAAAAGCAATACTTGATGGTCTTCCTGGAAGAATATTAAGAATACAGAGCAAGTTTTCTCCAAAGATATGCAGGTATGAGCATTAGTGACAAACAAAGGGTTTGTATTAGACCTGCTTTACAATATCATTAAAGCATATGTAAAAGGAATACAAATATATATTTAGTACATCTCTGCAATACTTGATATTTCCAATGTTTTATCCCTTTAAACCCAATGCAAGTACAGAAAATGACTGTTGATGTGGCAGAAATATAGTGTGCTTTTATCGTCCAGTTTCATACAACAACACCGTTTATTTTGGGCTCTAAATTCCAATGCACTTGGTGTCATCCCTGCCTACTTCATCTCTAATGCAATACAAAGAACACAGACCTCTCCTCGTCTCTATAACCTCTGCTTGCACACAGGCAGGGAGCAATAGAAATTATACTTTGGACTAATTTAACTGATATATGATCAATTAATAAACTCCCATGGCTTCCAGTACCAACTCTATGCTGAAGACACACAAATCTATCTCTCTATTCCTCACCTCACTACTTCAGTCTCCTCTTGTATTACTAACTTATTAACTGACATGTCAGCATGTCAAACTCAATCTTTCTAAAAATGAACTCATCATTTTTCCTCCGGCTTGTGCCCCCTCCCCTGACTTCTCCACAATAATACAACCATCAGTCCTTTCCCTCGTGCCAGGGTGCTAGGTGTAATACTGGACTCTGACCTGCCCTTTCAGCCCCAAATCCAATCTTGCAGGCTTCACCTTCATAACATCTTCAAACTACATCCCTTTTTAACCATTGAAATCACTAAGCAAAATATTTGCTCACTTTTTATCTCTCACCTTGACTATTGTAACTGCCTCCTCATTGGCCTACCTCTCCACAAGCTATCCCTTTTTAGTCTACCATGAAGGCTGCTGCCAGACCATTTAGTGTCCACCACCCCTCTCTGTCATTCCCTCTATTGGCTTCCCATTGCCCAACAAATAAAATTCAAAACACAAACAAAAACATACAAAGCATTTTACAACTTAGCCCCGAGCTACATCACCAATTCTGTCACCAAATATCACCCAAACCCTCCTCTCCGCTCCTCCCAAAGCCTCCTGCTTTCTTGCCCCCTTGTCTCTTCCTCCCATGCTCATCTCCAGGAGTCCTCCACAGCATCTCCCTTCCTCTGGAACTCACTACCCCAATCTGTCTAGTTATCTTATACTCTGTCCACTTTTGGGCAATCCCTGAAAACGTATCTCTTCAGGGAGGCTTAGTCTGAATTTAGCTAACAACCAAATCTTCTACTTCCTTCATCAGCTTTCACCTTAAGCCAACTATAGATGGTTAGATCTTGGCTGGTTTAGCAGGGACCGCTGAAATTTGATCCATGTATGGGCAGATGGTCTGGGTAGAACCAGCATATTGGATTTCTAGCATGCAAGTATTGTCAGCACATATAGCCACTAGCAATAATCACTGTGTTCAGGGAGGCAGGAACAGGAGTGCTGGCAGGGGACCCAAGAAGAGTTAGATCAGGGCTGCTCTGTGCAAAACAATTGCACAGAGCAGGTAAGTATAACAAGTTTGTTAGTTTTAAAGCAAAAAATCTGAAACTTTAGTGTCCCTTTAACACAAAACTGTATTTACAGGTATTGTTATATGTTTCTGGAATACTGTTTCATCTAGCTTAGACCTATGATTAGAAAAAAATCACCTTTGGGATGGTCATTGTCTAATTACTTTAGGATGTGATGTAGCCTTCAAATTTAAACCTAAAGAATATATAATATATATATATATATATATATATATAACACTTTGGTGCTGTAAAGAGCTAACAACTACATTTATTTTTCTAAAATGTTTGCTGGTGGCCAACTTACTTCAACTTTAAGTTGGCACTAAACTTTTCCTCTTAAGATAACAACAATTTGTCTCAAAAATTACAGCCTTCTTTGTGTACCCTGTATAATACAGATTTCCATCCATAAGTGATTAAGAAGAACACACTGGGGTAATTTAATAGGCCAACACATTTTATAGAATAAGGCTATCTGCAATTTCGCATAGCATGTGAATTGAGACAATCAGTTAAAGTGAATGGCATACAGTGTTCAGGTGTAAGGCCTTCACAAAATAATCTGATAATGAGCCCACTTCACAAATCAGCACCAAGTAAAGCCAAAGCTGAGCTTTACCACATTGGGTGCAATTTAAAATACATTTTGTACACCTGGCAGTCACACAGGAGAGGCAGAGTTGATTTACAAAGCAGGAGATGCAAGGCAAGAAGCTTGCTCTGTTATTACCTGAGTGCACAGAGAAGCACTTCAGGACCCCTGGCTAGTCATGCACTTACGGCATACAAGTGCTAAATTACTGCAGTCCTTTCAAACAATTATGGAGCATTACAGGTAGTTCAGACAGAAAACAACCAAAAAATAGTGTGCCCTTTTTCCCCTTTCTCTTCAAGTGGACAATTTCCTGTCTGCTCACTGACAGAATTACCTTTCTGAAGAACTCAGAATCACACTACATTCTTTATTCAGCAACTCAACTGCTATCTTCAATCAGCTTGCTAAAACTACGTTTTCATAGTATTATAGATATATTTGTATACAAAACAATTAACACTTTATATCCTAACAAAGGAAAAATTGGAATCTTTCTTCATATCTTTTATTTTAGGTATATAAGTTTTCCCCTAATGCCTTGAAAATCAAGCACAGATTTGTGCTGGCCATAAAATATACAAATTCCATCCGGTTCCTGCAGAACAGGACAAAAACCACTTGGTTGGTGACTCTGTCAGTCACCTCCTGCCCAACATCCTTCAACTAAAAAAAAGTAGCCAGGTAGAAAATGACCAGCAACTGCTCCACACCAGACCTGAGAGCAGCAACCTGAGACCCTGTCTTCCTTCTCCGCACTGTCCTTACCTTGCACTGGCATTGGGCATGGCCATGGCTCCTTCCCCCCATTCCACAGCCGCAGCCTACTTCCTAACCTGTGGCCGCACCTTTAAGGAGGGAGAAAGAGGAAGCAGGGGGAGAGGTTTGTCCTGCAGATTCACAATGGGATTTCCGATCGATCCCTGGAAGGGAGTGCAGGAGAGCCAGGATGGGGAGAGCATAGCCCAAACACCGGGCACCCTCCTAGCTGTCATCCGGATGGCCACTGCTACAGAAATGATGCTGAGTGATATGGAAGATGGCTGGTCTGCACTTTGTATAGACCAACTACATCACTCAGCCAAGACGTGAGTGTGGGCAATGGGGATTTATGAGGTGACTGTGGGTGCTGGGGGAGTACTGTGTACTACTGTGTGGGGTGAGTGTGGGGGTCTAGGTTTGAGGTGAGTGTAGACACTGGAGGTGTCTTTCTCACCCCCTCCTCTTTTTCTATTTTCCTCCTTTTCCATGTTCCCCTATCTTTCTCTTCTTTCCTATCACTATCTCTTCTTCTAGCGGGGGGGGCACTGTGGCAGACTAGGGGGGGGGGGTGTTACTACCCCACCATCAACCAGAGACCCTGCATAGCTACCAGAGAATACGCTTAGCCACCAGAGAACCTACCCAGTCACCAGAGGCCCAGCACAGCCACCAGGGACCCCACACAATGACTAGAGACCCCACACAACTGCCTGATACACCACATAGCAACCTAAGACCCCACATAGCCACTATAACCACCCCAAATAGGAAGGGGTGGGACAAATTTAGATGGAGGCGCCGATTTTAATCTTGCCTAGGGCATCGCAAAACCAAAATACACCACTGGCCACAGTGGGATATTTGTCCATCTGTGCTGTATAGTGTGGATGGAAAAATCTGTTAGTTTTTTTTTTTTTTACATGCAGTTTATGTCCAAATTTACACAGGAAATATGGCTACTTAAATGTAGGTAAGTCACTCAGTTACATTTCTCAGCCATAGAACCTGCTTATGTTCAGTTTAAAGGAATGAGGTGATGTTACTACAGCTTCTGTTTTTTTGGAATGGTGGCCATCCTTGTAAGTCTGGCCAGCTTGCGGTTTGTTTTTATGCATCGATGCATACTGCAGCATTTTAATAAGATTTTTATTTTATAAGTCTTTTTTATGCAGCTCTTTGAAGTCCTCAGAGGAAGGTTGTGTTACAAATGACAAGAAGCCTGGTGAATTGCTTGCAAAGAACATCTAATTGAGGTGTTTATACTACATTTTTCTGGTGAGTGCATAAATGGTGGAGGCTTAACAGCTCCGGATTCTTCATGGCACATGGTGGAATATGTCATTTGTTTATGAACACTATATTTTACATGTGTTTGCAATAGTTAACTCCGGAGAGTGCACACATTGGGAACATTTACACAAGGTGGATACTTTTCAACTATTTATCTTGCATTACCACATCAATATTCACACTTTTCATTTATTTTTTGTTTGTTATATTTATGTTGTTTGATGTTTATTTCTAACTTCTAAAAACTGCATGTTGGTGTCTAGTCTAACTAGCCCTATTCTTTATTCAAACATGGCTTTCTCTTAATGCTTTGATAATATATTATATGGGATTAGAACATGTATAAGCAAAGGTAAGCAATATTTTAAATAGATAATCAGCCTTCAAATGCATACAGTACATGGTGAATGGTGTACAGAGCTTCTGATTTTATACACCATTATGTAAGGTAGGACAGGTATTTCCACCCCATATTTTTTAGGTAACAAACTTACCCTACCAATTACATATGAGGAGCCCTCTGGCATCTAGCTTTAATAGCTTGTAAAGAGCCTAGATAAGGGTACAATGAACCTTGAGACATCATTATGGCTGCTGTGTTTCCTGGACAGAAAATAACTGGTATCTATGTTGTCCTATTATAAGGCAGTACAGCCAGCCCTCCTGTACCGGACCCTAGGCCTCATCAGTCCAAAGGGGGGCACAGGTAACCTGCTGAGCAGGAGCGACTGCTATACTGCCTTACTGTCAAAACTTGTGGCTCTGGGACTTCTCCTCATTTTTCTTCCTTTGACTGCGCTGCGGGGGAATTAGTATCTGCACCCCCCTCCCCCCCGCTGACCGGAACCCCCATTCCTGTGTGGCCACCTACTCTGCAGCATTGCCATTTTCCCTCCTCACCTCTGCCGCCAGAAGCTGCTGAGGGCACACAGGGGGATGTTTCAGGATAGAGAGTAGGTGTGTGCAGTAAATATGTCCTTTTTTTATCGTACATCACGGGACACAGAGCGCATAGCCATTACACTTGGGTTATATGGGTACCTTCAGGTGTGGACACTGGTGTAATCAATTTCACAGGAAGTTTCCTCCCTATATAACCCCCTCCCACTGGGAGTGCTTCAGTTTTTTCGCCAGTGTCTTAGGTGTTGGTCACGTCTAGCTGTCCCTCGGAGGTCTCGGGACCCAGGATAGCTAGCCGGATCCGTCCGAAGTGCTTCAAAGCCAAGGTGTACGGTACCCGGGCCCTGCTGGAGTGGGGTTTTGCCTATAATGCCTCTCCTTGGAGGGCTGGATTCTGGGCTCCAGTGCCTTAGTCTCTTCCAAGAACTAAACGCTACTGATGCCAGGATGCTATATAGGTCCAGGTGTGTGGGTTCCTTAACACAGGACCCCGGTCCCTGAAGGTCCAAGACAATACCCACGGAGATGGGGGAAGGTTGGGCCTCTTGCATTTTGCAATACCCTACGGCGTGGAGCAGGTAAGAGGGAACCTGCGGGACTTGGTTCGACAGTAGGTATCCCCCTGGGGGTTCTGGGTCGGCTAATGGTATGCTTGTGCATCAGCCACTATCTCCACTATGTCTTTTGAGGCAGGATGGGATGTACTAATGTTTACCCAGATAACATGTAGGTATATGTATGCTTTTAAAGATATGTATTTTGCTACTCCCCCCAGATTTGCCTGTTAGCATGATACTGCAGCCCCACGTGCTATAGGGAGGAAATGCTGACAAAACTCCTGTTTCTTAGGAAGCCTATGGGGACAGCTTCCTCTATGTGTGCACTACAATAAAGATTAGTGTCTTGCCTGGTGTCTGTTGGGTTGCTAGCGCTGGTCCAGGCTTCTCCTCTGCTTTCTGCTTCCTCAATGTTGGTTTCAGCGTGGGGGGCGCGCGCGCGTGCGCGCCGCCTTTTACAGCGTCAGCGTGCGTGGGGGGGGCGGGCCAGCAGCGTCAGGTCTCAATTAAAGCAGCAAAGCATTTCCTGGCTGGTCATTCCCTCCTGAAAGCAGAGGAGGCTGAGGACACAGAGCGCGCAGCTGAGCTATTTCTGGCTAACAGTGACACCCAGTGGTGGTTTGTGGATCTTCAGGTCTGGACTTAGTCCATACTGACCAGAAAAAAAAAAAAAAGGGTTTTTTTCTTAAAGGGACTCAGCCTTAGATCTGGCAGTATCTGAGTCGGTGCAACCTTGGGCTCCAGCTAACGGGCATTGGTGTGGCAATACTCACAGGACCTTCCTCGGTATTGCCGCCTTCTCAGGCGTATGAAAATTTGGAAAATTTTTACCATAGCCTGTTCTTATTAATGGTTCACTTCTAGCTACAACAGTTGGGTGTTGGCTTTAGGGGTGTCTCAAGGTTGTGCAATGGCTCCCAAGGGATCAGGACCAGCTAAGGCTGCAAAAGGTACCAAAAAACTAAAGGGGTCTCCATCGGGGTCAGAGGATTTGGGCCAGGTTCTAGCGGTCCCACCCTCACCAGATAGACCACCGAACAGCATGTTGCAGGAGCCATTGAGGATGCTAGGGGCAGAGGCGGCCCCCAATCAACCCATTCCCGTTTATGTTACGGAAGAAATGCTAGCGACCACCCTGGGTGGGCTAGAGAAAAGGTTAACTGCTTTAATTGCCCGCTCTTTGCCAGGTGGCAAACGGGCTAGATCCCCATCACCTAGATCGGTGTTTTCAGATGCAGAGGTCCTCTCTTCGGAGGAATTGGACCCACAGAGGGATCAAGCGGACCCGAGTCCCGACGGTTCAGACATTGAAGGTTCCACTATAGATGAAATTTTTTCGGCTTCTCAAGCAGAGAGTCTGTGGATCCAGTCTCTGACGGATATGGTTCGCACTGCTTTTAAACTTCCAGTGTCAGAACAATCAGCCCCTGCGGTATCCTCTTTAGGTTCCTTGAAGGCACCGTTGAGTGGTGCGTCTTTTCCCGGTTTACCCCCTTCTGGAGAGCGTGATTTTTCAGGATTGGGCACGACCTGATAGGATTTTTATCCCTCCTAAAAGGTTCACTATTCTCTATCCTATGGAAGAGGAATTTGCAAAGAAATGGGCACTCCCTACCGTGGACGCAGCCATTTCCTGCGTAAATAAATCCCTGACCTGTCCGGTTGAAAATGTCCAGATGTTTAAAGATCCAGTCGACAAAAAATTGGAGACCCTACTGAAGGCTTCTTTTACCACAGTAGGTGCCGTGGTTCAGCCAGCGGTGGCAGCCATTGGCGTTTGGGATATAAAAAGCCGCGCCACACAGAGGTTAATAACACCAGTGTAAGTGATGGTAAAAGTAATAAAACACTAAAGTCCATTAACGTCCATAATGGTTGCAATAATGATGAATCTCGGAAGCGATCCTCTGTGAAGTGTCACCAAACGCACACACGTCAGAAGGTGCACCCGCCACCACATGAAAAAGCAGCTTACCAGAGGTCAGACCTATGCTAGCGTCTGACTATAACCCAGTCAACGGCCTTTGGTTCCTTGAGGTTCCCACGATCAACACGAGTAGACCAGGAGAGGGACACTTCTTAAACTCCGGAAGAAAAGAAGGCGCACATAGCATAATTCCGTATCGAAAAATTTATTGTAAAAAGTAAAATTGTACTTACACAGCACATGTAATAAACGAGCATTAAGAACAAATACAGGTATTGCCGGCCGGCATGCAGGAGCCCTTCCTCCTCAGCGTGGTGACGTCACTGCGTCGCCTCCCAGACGCGTTTCGTCACAAAGAGGACGTTTTCAATGGGGATAGGGCTACACAGTGATGCACCACTTAAAAGGACCAGCCACCCATTGTGAGAAGCAGCACGCTGAGTCCAGACGCGCCATCTTTGATGTGGTAAAAAACCATGGGTAGAAAAAACAAACAAACTCCCAGGTATTACGGGCGCAACTAACAATTCCTTAACGGAAAACAAAGAGAGAAACAGAAAATTAAAATAAACTGGTCTAGACCCCACCAGTAGTTGGGGTGGGCCAAAAGGTTTTAATGATATATTCAAACTTGGTTGTCTGAATGTGATGTGGACGCAGCGATGTGGGGGCAGGCAAGGTGGAAGAACGCTGGCACTAAGCTCTACCTCCCCTCCCCCCCCAAGTCACAGCGTCATCTGCAGGACAGGTCTGGTAAACAAAACCTAGACTTACCGAGAAAACGAAGGAAAAAATTTATAATAAAGATATATTATTTGAACAACAAATATATTTAATGTATATTCCCTAGGGACTGAAGTCCTCATAGGGAAAAGAGTACTAAACGTAGTCCAAGTGCTGGAGTGATATATTAATATCTTACGCTCCAATACTAACAATTGGTGGGCAGTGTAAATAGGTAAAAACCCAGTGTAGTGATCAGGGGGTGAAAAAAGAGGACAGGTGAAAAAAGGCTATTTATTAACAAATAGATTGGTGGTATAATATTAGTGAAGAGTGACTTCATAAATTGTGTCCTACAATCAAAGCAATATTGAAGAAGTGATACAATCTAAACATTTGTAGTCAGCCAGTAGGCTGTATAACCAATAATCCACTGTGAAGTGAAAGTTGGAATCAAATATAATCAGCAAGAACCGAAAAAAACGAAAAAAAACGAAAAAAATATTTTTTATAGACTAAGTGAAGACGACTAGAAGGAAAAAACTTTTTTAGATTAAAATATAATTCCATATAGGGTATAAATATATATCTGCCCTCAGGCGTGCTTCTCACAAGGTCCATTATAGGCAATGTTAATAGATGCACTAGCATATATAGACTAAGTGAAGACACCTTACATGATATAAATTTCCAAAATCTATACAATAAACATATCCGGCCACAATATCCCTTACAGACACTCCTGGTAGGCATATGGGCATATATAGACTCAGTGAGGATGACTCAAAGGGGCAGGAACAGAAAGAGAAAGAAAACCGATCTCCTAGAACCCAAAGAAGGAAAAAATGTTATACCAAAAAGGGGTTATTGCTCCCCAAGTATGTTTCCCACAGGGGATCAAGCATTACTAATGAATGCATTCACATCCGTTTCAATATTTAACCCAAAGGGGGCGTAGGTTTTCATACGAAAAATCCAGCCCATCTCCATCTGGGATATCCCTTGTACTAGATTACCTCCTCTCCAGGGTGCTTTATATTTATCAATCCCCAAGAAGAGGGTATTGGAGGGATTCTTTTCATGCTTCAATCTGTAGTGATTGGAAACAGAATGGTCCCTAAATCCAGATATGATGTTGGTGATGTGTTCGTTGACACGAACCTGAAATGCCCTCTTGGTCCTACCCACGTATTGTTTGCCACATGGACATTGAACCAAATACACCACTCCCTCAGAAGCACAGGTAATGCATGGTAGAATCTTGTATTCTTTCCCGGTGGCTGTAGATATAAAGGACCTCACACATCTATGTTTGTTCGAACTTAGGGCACAGACCCGACATCGCCCACATTTATAATAGCCCTTTAACTGGGCGAAAGGGAAAAACGATTTAGTGAGGGGAGGATCTATAACATTCTTAGATATGAGGTTCCTTAGGGATTGTACCCCCTTGAAGATAACCCGAGGTTTAGGGGGCAGGATATTTTTTAACACAGGGTCATTTAGGGCTAAATGCCAGTGTTTCTTTACCAGATGGGTAATGGTTCTATGCTGGGTGGAATAGGTGGTGACAAAAGGTACTACATCAGAGAACCTGTTCTCCTCCTTGGGAGTCTTATCACGTAAAAGCTCATTCCTATCCATACCCAAGACCTGATGTAAAGACCCCTGCAATTCCGTACTACAGTACCCCTTATCAAGAAACCTCTCTGTAAGGACTGAAGCTTGTTGTTGGAACACCTGAGTGTCAGAGCAATTCCGTCTTAGTCGGAGATATTGACTCTTGGGGACACCCTTCAACCAAGGTTCATGGTGGCAACTTCCTATCGGAATATAAGAATTCCGATCAGTATCCTTGAAAAAAGTGGAGGTAATGAACCTATTCTCTTTTGTTTCTATTACCAAGTCGAGGTAGTGAACCCTGGTCTGGCTGGCCTCATACTTCAGTTCTATGCCCCTATTATTATCATTAAGGTATTCAATGAAGTTGGTCAAATCGGTATGCCCGCCAGCCCATAGGAGGAGGATGTCGTCTATGTACCTGGCCCAAAGGACCACCTGAGGGGCATCCCTCGGGTAGACGACATCCTCCTCCCATTTGGCCATAAAAAGGTTGGCCAGGCTTGGGGCATATTTAGCCCCCATAGCCACCCCAGTGTTTTGTTTGTAAAACTTGTCCTCAAACCAAAAATAATTGGATGCAGCTGCAAAACTCAAAAGGGACATAATGAAAACAACTTGCTTAGAGGGAAGGCCTGAGTCTCTCCCAAGGTAGAACTGTACGGCTTCAAGTCCTAGGGCATGGGGTATGATGGTGTACAATGAAGTTACATCGATCGTAACCATCCACATATCAGAAGAAGCGGGGAGATCGGTAAGGATGTTGATAATATGTTTGGAATCCCTAACATAAGAGGGAATTTTTTTAACCAGTGGTTGCAAATAGAAATCAATATATCTGCCCACCCGGGAAGTGATTGAATCTATGCCACTAACAATGGGGCGACCCGGGGGGCAGACAGGATCCTTATGTAACTTTGGGAGATAGTATAGTGTTGGAGTACGGGGTGCTTTAGGTATGAGAAAAAGCTTTTCTTTTAGAGACAGAATACCCTCAAACACACCTCTTTCCACTAATTTTTCAAGTTCTCTTTTATAGAGCAACTTAGGGTCGTTGGGGAGAATGGAATAAGTGTTAACATCATCCACGATCTTATGCATCTCTCTCAGATAATCAGCCTTATCGAGTACTACGATACCCCCCCCTTTGTCCGCTGGTCTGATGACTAGATCCTTGTTGGTACACAAAGAATCCAAACCATCTTGAAGGGTTTTATTAAGCTTAGCTTTCTTAGTCTCAATAGTCTCCAGGTCCCTAATGAGGACATCCCTGAATGTCTTCAGGGAAGGTGCCAGACCCCCTGGAGGATTGAACAAAGAAGCGTTGGACAGTCCAGAGTGTACATAGTTGGAGGTAAGGTGTTGGTTGGAGGTTGTGATGCCTATCATATATCTTTTAATATTGATTTTCCTTATGAATTTGTGTATGTCCATAAAGGTTTTGAATTTGTCCAAACTCTGAGGAGGCGCAAATTTTAAACCTTTGTCCAGCAGGGATTTCTCAGCCTCAGTAAGGACTTTTGAGCTGAGATTGAAAATGCCCTGCCCTGTTACGTTTTGGTACGCTTGGGATTTCCTGTGTCTCCTCCCTCCTCTGATACCTCTCCTCTTTCTACCTGCCTCTTGGTGCCCTGTCCACCCTTGTGAAAACCCCAACTGGAGGGTCCATAGGCCCCAGAGCCAGGACCAGGAGGAATGGTGGTACCCGGGGGTGGGAAAGGAGGAGGGGCAAACCATGCCCCACCCGTATTGGGGGGGGGTTGGATCTGGAAACCCTCCGAATCCTCACCTCCACTTAGTGGAAAGAAAGAATTGGAGGTGGGTACATTGTAATTCCAACCCAATTCTGACTCAGGTTGGAAGTAGGTTGGAGAAGGGTACTCAAGATCACCCATAGGTCTCCAATTAGTGGTAGTGTATTGAACATTCCCACCCGTATTCGGGCCCCATCCTCTCCCTCTCGGGGCAGGCTTAGAAGTCTGGTTATGGTAATAGGATCCTGTTGGGAAGGGAACATTCCTGCCAGGAGGACCCCCATACCCAGGGCCCGCATAGGGGGGGACTCTATAATGATTGGCATTTGTTTTGGGTGGGCCAGTGGGACGCCCCTGATCTCTCGGGGGAGGTCCCCTGGATCCACCTCGGCCCCTCCTAGGAGATTGTTTATAAGATTGACCTCCCAATCTCGGAGGGTTCCGATTAGGACCAGAAGGCATTGGTGGATATGGAGCACCACCTGGGTGGGACCCCAAACCACTAGTTACCTCCATTTCTATGGAGGTCTGCTTATTCTGATCCTCTAAAAGTTTTCTCTGCCAATTGAAGATCGTGTTGTTATGATAATCTTCCAAGTCTCTATTGTACTTCTTTTTCTTTTTGTTCCTTTGTTCTCTATCTTCTTTTTCAAGGAGATTGAGAAGATCAAGAGATTTTTCTTTATATTCCTCTCTATCCTTGAAGGGATCAAGTTTGATCTTAATACTCTTGATCTCTTCATCAAGGCGGGTTAATTTGCTGGCTTTCCTCTCCATTAGAAATCTAAGAAAGGAAACCCCCGCACCATTGAAGTAGTTATACCAATCATCGAGGTCAGTATCTCCCTTTTGCGGTGAAACCTCCCATCTCAGGCTTCTTGGGACCATCCCTAGTTTTACATAGGTGTCAAGATAAGCCACATCCCATTTAGTATGGTTCTCTGAAATAAACAAATTCTTGGCGTTTGTCAGGCTTTAAAGGATCAGACAAAACAGATATTAAGGGACATACCGGCTCAGCAAGCTCGTGAATTGGCTGACCTCCCAAGGGCTCTCTGCTTTGCAGTAGATGCTATTAAGGACTCCGTTCAACAGGCGTCCCGCTTATCTCTGCTGTTGGTTCATATGCGTCGCCTTTTGTGGCTGAAAAACTGGTCAGCAGAGGCACCCTGCAAAAGGCTTTTAGCGGGATTTCCCTTTCATGGTGGGAGACTATTCGGTGAAGACCTAGATAAATATATCCAGACCATATCAAGTGGTAAAAGTTCTTTCTTGCCTGTCAAGAAAAAATCGCGTGGGCCCGCGTTTAAGCGACAGGCCTTCGCAGGCTCGGCCCCTTCAACTTCCCGTCAGTATCGACGGCCTCCCGGGCGTTCAGCATTTAATAGCCGCCCACAAGGACAAGCCATGGCAGGCAAGAGGCCATGGTCTCGCAAGCCGGTTAAACCAGTCATCAAGTCAGATTCATGAAGGGGCGCCCCCACTCTCTTGGGTGGGGGGAAGGCTTCGGTTTTTCTCCGAAGTGTGGAAGGCCAGAATTCCCGACTGGGTACTGTCCGTGGTAGCCACGGGCTACAAGCTAGAGTTTCGGGAAGTCCCCCCTCCTCATTTTCAGGGGTCAAGTCTTCCAAGCGACCCATTAAAGAGGGCCTCTCTTGTAAAAGCATTGGATCGTCTCTTGCTCCAAGGAGTAATTGTAGAAGTACCAACCCAGGAATGGGGTCTGGGATTCTACTCCAACCTTTTCATAATACCAAAGCCCAATGGCGACGTCAGGCCTATCTTAGACCTCAAACGCCTAAATCGCTTTCTAAAGATTCAGACCTTTCGTATGGAGTCCATACGTTCGGTGGCAGCCAGCCTACATCAAGACGACTTTCTAGCATCTATAGACATAAAGGATGCGTATCTGCACGTGCCGATCTACCCGGCACATCACAAGTTTCTTCGTTTTATGATAGATCACCGCCATTACCAGTTCGTAGCCCTCCCTTTCGGGTTGGCAACAGCTCCGCGGGTATTCACAAAGGTGTTAGCCCCGGTGCTAGCCGTCCTAAGGACAGAAGGCATTTTGGTCCTGGCATACCTGGACGATCTTCTGGTTATCGACAGCTCAGCTTCCAGCCTCAATCAGGCAGTAGTTCGCACAGTTCAGCATCTAGAGGAATTCGGGTGGATTGTGAACCAAGAAAAATCGATATTGAAACCCACAAAGCAGTTGGAATATCTAGGCCTTCGGCTAGATACAGACTGCCAGAGGATATTTTTACCTCAAGCAAAGGTCAGATCAATAACTCAAGCAGTTCAGGTGATCTTAGGCAGGAAGAGGCCGACTATTCGCCTATGTATGCGACTGCTGGGGAAGATGGTGGCCGCCTTCGAGGCAGTACCCTACGCCCAGATCCATACCAGATATCTTCAGGCAGCCATTCTCTCTGCTTGGAACAAGTCCATTCAGGCGTTAGATCGTCCGTTAGTGCTCTCCCCAGGAGTCCGGCGCAGCCTGTTTTGGTGGCTGGTCCCTCAAAATTTGTCAAAGGGGAAATCCTTTTGCCCCATCACGTGGAAGATAGTAACCACGGATGCCAGCCTGTCAGGTTGGGGGGCAGTTCTAGAAGGACAGACCCAGCAAGGGCAGTGGTCGGAGGCAGAAAAACTGCTTCCCATCAATATCCTGGAGATCAGAGCTGCTCTGCTGGCCCTGATCGCCTGGACTCTCCCCCTTCAGGGTCTGCCAGTAAGGATACAGTCCGACAATGCCACTGCGGTGGCATACATAAACCACCAGGGGGGCACGAGGAGCCTAGCAGCCCAAAGGGAAGTAAACCTGATTTTCTCATGGGCCGAAGCCCATGTACCCTGCATCTCGGCGGTGTTCATCCCAGGGATAGACAATTCTCAAGCAGATTTTTTGAGTCGTCAACAGTTGCTCCCGGGGGAGTGGTCTCTTCACCCCCAGGTATTCCAAGAGATTTGCCAAAGATTCGGAGTCCCAGATGTGGACATTATGGCAACGCGATCCAACAAAAAATTGGACAAATTCATATCCCGAGCCAGGGATCCCTCGGCCTACGGGACCGATGCGTTGGTTTGCCCTTGGCACCAATTTTCTCTCCTGTATGCGTTCCCTCCACTGCAGATGATTCCCCGCCTTCTACGGAGGATCAGGGTGGAGCGCAGGCCTGTGATCCTGGTGGCCCCAGCCTGGCCCAGGAGGGCTTGGTACGCACTCATCGTGAAGATGTCAGTCGGGGAGCCGTGGCCGCTCCCCCTGCGCCCAGATCTGCTGTCTCAGGGCCCAATCTGCCACCCTGCTTCACAGCAGCTTAATTTGACGGCTTGGCGGCTGAATCCCTAATTCTTAAGGGCAGAGGCCTCTCAGCTCAGGTCATATCTACGTTGATTCAGGCTAGGAAACCGGTCTCCAGAAATATTTATTACAGAGTCTGGAGAACCTATGTGGAGTGGTGCGAGTCTCAAAAAGGGCATCCTCGAATGTTTTTTATTGACAGGATCTTGCGATTCCTCCAGGTTGGCGTTGACAAAGGGTTGGCTCTTAGTACTCTAAAGGGGCAGGTGTCGGCTTTATCGATATGGTTTCAAAGACCCTTGGCCACCCATTCGCTTATGAAAACCTTCTTGCAGGGGGTCTTGCATGTGAATCCCCCTATTAGAGCTCCCCTCTGCCCCTGGAATTTAAATCTGGTCTTGTCAGCTTTACAAAGGCAGCCGTTTGAACCTCTGACAGAAATCCCTCTTGTGCTACTAACCCGAAAGTTGGTTTTCTTGGTGGCTATGGCTTCGGCCAGAAGGGTTTCCGAGCTGGCAGCCTTGTCATGCAGGGAGCCATACCTTATTCTGCATAAGGACAGAGTGGTTCTGCGGCCTCAACCTTCTTTCCTTCCTAAGGTCATATCCAGTTTTCACTTGAATCAGGACCTAGTCCTACCATCCTTCTTTCCTACTCCCCAGTCCAGAGAGGAAAGACTGCTTCATACTTTGGACGTGGTTCGAGCCATGAGGGTCTATCTCAAGGCTACAGAGAAGATTCAGAAAACAGATGTGCTTTTTGTTCTTCCGGATGGCCCCAAGAAGGGTCAGCCGGCTGCCAAGTCTTCCTTGGCTAGGTGGATTAAGCAGCTAATTTTTCAGGCCTATGGTCTGAAGCGCGTGCCACCTCCCTTATCAGTTAAAGCCCATTCTACGAGGGCCATGAGTGCCTCCTGGGCGGCACACCATCAGATCTCTATGGCACAGGTTTGCAAGGCGGCAACCTGGTCTTCCGTACATACGTTTACTAAATTTTCTAAGTTGGACGTTGCAAGGGGTACGGACGCAGCATTTGGGCAGGCGGTCCTACGGGCAGCAGTATAGAATCCTCTGGTCCGGGTCACGCCCCCTTTTTTCTGTTGGTGGAGTTACTTTACTTCCTGATAATTTTTTGTTTGGCTATTCTTGGCCTTACAGTCTCCCTCCCTTCATAGAGCATTGCTTTAGGACATCCCAAGTGTAATGGCTATGCGCTCTGTGTCCCGTGATGTACGATAAAGAAAAAAGGATTTTTAATAAACAGCTTACCTGTAAAATCCTTTTCTTGAAGTACATCACGGGACACAGAGCTCCCACCCCTCTTTTTGGGAACATTGTGTAACCTCGGAGGAATTGCTTGCTACAAAACTGAAGCACTCCCAGTGGGAGGGGGTTATATAGGGAGGAAACTTCCTGTGAAATTGATTACACCAGTGTCCACACCTGAAGGTACCCATATAACCCAAGTGTAATGACTATGCGCTCTGTGTCCCGTGATGTACTTCAAGAAAAGGATTTTACAGGTAAGCTGTTTATTAAAAATCCTTTTATTTGCCAGCCTCTTCATTTCCTGAATTGACACAGTATTCAATTGCCCCTGATCACTCATTGTGTCCATCCATTACGGAAGCATAGTAAATTGTGTTTACTATGCTTCAGACTGTGAATGAACAAGGAGCCTCATAGTGCTTCCCATTAATTTACTGCCAAGTGCAGCTGAGGCTGCCGAGAAAGGGAATGGGGAATCTCTGTTCTTAGTCCTTTTATTTGTCTCAAATGTGAGCCATCAGTGGTCTTTTTAGACCCTAAATATTTCACCAAAGCCCCCCCCCCCCCAAATAAGGCTGTTCAAAGGCTGTGCAAAAAAGGAGGAGGGGCTGTTAGGTAGGCTGCATGTGGCCCTGTGATTTCTAACAACAGCCCTGCTTATTATCCATTGTGTCTCTTTCTTTTAAGCTGAGCAATGTACATCTCTATCGCACCAATGCATTACTAAATATGACTTTAATGCATTTAGCACAGAGCTAAGCAATGTTTTAGTACCTCAAAGGGTCCCATTTGCCAGGCAACAGTCTGACCTGAGCACAGGAACTTTGGATTGCCCTCAAACATTTTAACTTTGCTTAACTTCGAGACTTTGTAAAAAAAATCCTATTGAGGACGGGGTACATTAGTGTGCTGATAACATAAGTTGTTCAGTTGATATTGATTATGGTGTGATGGTGTAACCAATGGGTCACTAAAGCACCCTAATTGCATCAAAGGGCCATAGCCCTGTATTGTTAATCAGCGGGGATTTCCATCGTCTTACTAGACCATACTCAAAAAATCTAAAGGTTAAATTGGATTGCTGAACAAGCTTTTATACTGATGAATGGATTTTCTGAAACAAAACACCATGGTTCTGATCAATTTCAAAAAGTGAGGACTGAGGTTAAATGGTTGACAGGGGAGGTCCTGCCAATGTTACATATTCACTTCTGCGATAATAAACTGTGTGTCTCATCATAGAGTGATTGATTTTAGAAGCAGATTCTGATAGCTATTGGCTCTTATGGTTCCAAATCACAATGCAGCCCCCTCATGTGTAGGTAGAAAAATCTACCTTTTTACTAGAGAGCATTTTTAACTGTATTATATCTGATCTTACAGAAAATAACCCTTGAAACAATTGTTGATGTAACAGAACAGGAAAATGTATCATACATTTACCTGAAACTAGAAGGTACCAGTATTCACAGTTGTGCAGTGCGGAAAAACACTTTTTTTTCTTTTAATTATTGGAGACATATTTATATGTTCAACTACTCACTTTTTTCACTTTGAAAAGTCTATGGGGTTTATTTATTGAAGTAAAACGAAACCCTCTTTCCTTTATAGCCAAGGAAGCTGCCTTGTTGTGCTCTGTTTAATCACACGTTTTGCCAGGATGCTCCATGTGACCAGTTCTAACAGCAGCTATTTGATGGCTTAACAGTTTGGTTGAAAGTAGAAGCACTGGAAGCCTTGTATGTAACTGTTTTGGAAAACAGCCTAATCAATAGGTTTAATACTACTTTAAAGAAGTTTAGCTTAGTTTAGCAAATACAAAGAAAATTCTCTTTCAAAGAATACCCAATTTTGTGCAAGGAGATCAAACAAAAACAGGAATTATGCTGCTCATGATAGGATGGCTGAAGTCAACAGAGTTTCACCTTGTTCGCTAAGCTAACTGAAAATTCCCTTTGCGAAGTAAAAAGCCTATACTTCTTTAGTAAATAAAAGTATTAAACACCATTCTAAAACATATCGCACAACAGATCGTACGAATATCGTATGACAGATTGTACAACTTTTTTCACTTAATAGTCGAAAGTGGAAATTGAGTAGGTTACTAAAGTCACGAAAATTCTCAAACAACAAAAAAAAATCGGGAGTGATGTCATGTGTTGTAATGTATTTGTATTGTATTTTTGGACGACAGCTATACTGACTAAACGAAAATCGTATCAATCTGGTATCGTACGAGGAACATTTTCATACTTGTCCGATCTAATAATATCGGATAATAAACAAATAATAATAATAAATAAAATAATAAACAGGTCTCAAAAGTAGTGTACACATGATCCGAAAATCGTACTATTTTTCCTCGGACAACAGTTTTCGTCTGGTATTCGGATTGTGTGTACGGCCCATTAGAAACAATTTCTATAATAAAAACAAAGTACCGTGCAAAGTTGGAAAGGATTCTTTTTTTTTTTAAACATAAAATTTTTACATTTTCTTGAATAGTCAAGGACAAGCCAAACTACTGAATGTGGGGAAGTGATGAGAAATTTCTATACAAGTTTTAGAGGAATATTGTACATTCAATTAGCTTATACTTTGAGAAAGGAAGATGATCTCTATTCTGCATATTAACGATTTTTCTTCTTCTCAACTTTGACTATCTAATTAATCTTTGGCCATTAAATGAACGTTTAAAATGCCACTTCTGAAATCTTAATTCTGCCTATTATCAGCTAGTTCACATTTAATATTCTAATAGTCATCTATAAGGAGACCAAGACACTACATTCCCTCTGTCTTTGGCTCTTAGCGCTCACCACGCTTCTAGCTAATTCTGCCTCCCTTAATTAACCGTACGCATATTAGCATTTAAGCTTCAATGACATTTTTTTTTTTTTTAAGGAATTAATGTGCGCAGCTTGAGAAATTGATCATTAATACACATGCTTGTTCACAGTCCACAGAAAACAAATCATCTTAGTCCCAGACAAAAATAAATCAAGACACAGAGCTGGGAGGACAACCAGTCCCTTCTTGTAGAATACATTTTCCTGGAAAAGCACAGAGATTGTTTAAACATCATCCATAATATGTATGCCTAATAACATGGGACTGGCACATAATATCATAACAAAACTGACAAACTTTGGATTTTTGCTACAGAATTTACTGTAATTGTAATAGGGTTTTTTTTGGTGATGGAACAAAGTGTTGGATTATGCACAGAAAAGGTTGATAGAGTTTGTGTACAGCTTGAATATTTATGGTGTGAAGAGAAGCGTGCACATTTTGGCCAAAATACAAACCAATAATTCCTGATTTCTTTTTTGTGCAATCTGGTCTCCTGAAGAGAGCAACTTGCTTTTAAAATGCCTGCCACGCCTCCTCCTATATAAATAGTACAGATAGCAACAAGAGGCTATGTTTCAGCATTGTATATTCCTAGTTTTGATTTAGTATATTTGCTGATTTTTTTTTTTTTTACCTTTTGCAGTCTGACAAACATGTTAGGTTGTAACATAGTGCTGCACAAAAAAAGGTACATCTTTAATCACCCATTCAGATTGACATGACACGCACAGTTAAGTATGCCTGGGCACTGTGGTGTGTTGCAGTACTATTTTTTTGTGTGGTGTCGCAACATTCTGTTATAGTAGCCGGAATGCACCTGCAGTACAGTACACTATAGTCACAGGGTGATTTGGTTTCAGAACAGCCTTACCATGAGCCATCTTACTTATTAAATATAATTTTTAGATTATAATACACTTATCAAATGTGGCACTTTTGTGATCCAGTGTACCACATTTGGTAAGGGATCAGGTTAGCTATAGCTAGCTTTTATCGTTCTTAAAAAAAAAGATGGCAATGGCAGCCTACCTATGCCTCTCATTTAAGCATTCAATTATTTTCTTTCTTAACCACGTATGGACCGCCCTATAGCAGATATACTGCTACGGGTGGTCCTCTTGTGCAGAATCATGTATATATACATAATTCTACACTTCTGCCTAGGGGGAATGCACACACAGGGAATATAATCCATCACTTCCCTTAGTAAAAGTAGCACACAGTTTACACAAAAACATTGGCTAGGAACACAGTTAACCCTTTGATCACCTTAGATGTTTAACCCCCTTCCCAGCCAGTGTCAGTACAGTGACCGTGCATATTTTAAGCATTGATCACTGTTAGTGTCACTGGTTCAAAGAAAGTGTCAAAAGTGTCAGTTAGGCCTCATACACACAGGGCAAGAATCTCGTCAGGAAAAAACGCTGTTTTTCCAGGTGCGATTCTTGGTAAGAATCTCTTGCCGCCCGAGTGTACACACAGACCTTTCAAAAGAACCGCGGTTCTCTTGAAAGGCAAGAACGCAGTGACGTATTTGCGTACGATGAGCATGCGCTCGTCACATTCGATGCCGTCGCCGCTTCACTCTACCTATGCCGTGGAAGTTATAGGTTTCCACTGCGACAGGTAAGTATACACACTCTCGGGTTTCTTGTCGGGAAACAGGCTGACAAGAATCTCGACGATTAAATAGAGAGCAGGATCTCTATTTTTCTCATCGAGATTGTGGCCAGATTTCCAGACGAGAAACCTGAAAGCCTCATACACAATCGGCAATCGGCAAGAAAGCTCTGCCAGCAGTTTTCTTGCTGGTTCTTGCCGTGAAAACCAAGCGTGTTTTTTAAGAGGCTTCAGTGTCTGATTGTCCACCCCAATATTGCAGTCCCACTAGTCGCCGATTGCCGCCATTACCAGTATAAAAATAAATAAATAAAAGTTCCAGTATATGTATGTATGTGTTTATATATATATATATATATATATATATATATATATATATATATATATACAGTATATATATATATATATATATATATACACACATATATACACCATAGTTTTTACACGCTATAACGTTTGCGCAAACCAATCAATATACGCTTATTACCAAAGATATGTAGCAGAATACATATCAGCCTAAATTTATGAAGAGATTAGATTTTTTTTTTATTACTGGATATGTTTTATAGCAGAAGGTAAAAAATATATATTTTTTAATTTTTTTTCAAAATTGGCAGCCTTTTTTTGTTTATAGCACAAACAAAATAAAATAATGCAGTGGTGATCAAACACCACCTAATTAAGGCTCTATTTGAGGGAAAAAATTACATAAATTGTATTTGGGTACAGCAATGCATAACCGCGCAATTGTCAATTAAAGTAACGCAGTGCTGTATGGCAAAAAAAACCATCCTGGTCATGAAGGGGGGTAAATCTTCCAGAGGTCAAGTGGTTAAGCCAGCCTAGTTAATATTACCATATACTGTATATGATGTCATTAATATCATTATTGACATAATATATCATTAATAGCTAAAGGCAATAATACTGCGCACAGTGTTGGTTTGTTTTGAAGGGGAACCCTCAGGCTTCATTAACACAGTGGGAATGTAAACCAAAAGATATCAAGAAAAATATGTATTTATTTACTATCCATACAAATATTTCAAGGACAATATTACTTTACAATACATAAATATGAGCATCATCCTTGTACATGTAACATTATAGATGGTAAAAAAATGTTTTGTCAGGTGGACAGATACACTTGTAGTTATTTCTGTGACTATGACATGCACTAAAAATGTGGGAATGTCATGTATTAATTTGAAGATGAAAAATAGAGTGGGTTACCATGTATTGATTAGCTGAAAATTAAACCAATGCTGTACAGCATACCATATTTTATACAATTAAACAGCAACAGAACCAATCACAGCCCTATTGCACAAAAAGAGAATCGACTTTCAACAATTTTAATAAATATTGTAATTAATTAACATAATCAAAGACACATAACTAATACTTTGCATTAAAAAGATCATGAACTTATTATATATGCACGAGAGTGTAGTTTTGGAATGTATATTTATGCTGTAAAAATGCTAAAATGTGTTGAGGCTAGGATGAAATCCCAGAATCCTCAACTAAAAAAGAAAGCAATAGCAGTCACCATATTTCAACCTTCACGGGTATCTTTTAATTACATGCTACCTGAGCTTACCACAGTTCTCCATTGGACCGACAAATTCAAAAAGTTTGGAGGTTAAGAGGTATGCTTCATTGGCTAAATTAAGTTATTGCCTTTGCAAGAAATCATACATGTACCAATTCCTGCATAATGCCTGATGAAGGAACATAAAGCCCAGCTCCAGCTTGGGCCCAGAATAAAAAATAAAATCCCTGTTAAAAATAAGAGTTTTCAAGCACTGTCCTACACAGACTCACCGGTTTGGAAATCCAGCACCAGCACCGTTTCTCTAAAGGGTCGAATGACACCCAACATTCTTTAATAAACTTTCTGTGCACCCAGGACATCAAAGCCCTACCCATGCCCCAGAAAAGATGTTGATAGTCATTATGCAGATCCACCCACTGCCAAAGGTAAAAGACAATAAAGAGGCCAAATTATGCCACTGGAACACACTCAGGATCCCAGTAAAATTATAACTATAGAGATTTTGTAAAGCCTACAAGGCTATTTCAGTGTGTGTGTGGGCAACCAAGCTCACTCATAGACTTTAAGATAGCCAATAAAGAGTATCACTTAAACTCCAAATCTTTCAAACAAATTGATGGCTAACATGGTAAAAGCTTCTACTACTGTTTGGATTGATATAAGACTATATCTTAAGAAACGGCAAAGGTCACCCAGAATGGACTGTGGTAAGAGATTCTCATCAACAAATTCCCTAAATGTTTTCAAAAACATTCATTGACAGACCTTGCTTTGTGCCAGGCAGTAAGTCAGTTGAGTATTATGGAATAACAGCAACATTGGCAACAGTGCGCGTAGAAGGTTCCAAATGAATGCCATCTATGAGTGTTTTTTTTTTCCTTTTACATTATGGTACTGCCTCAAATTACTTATTCCCACATTTCACTTAGAAGCTATTGATACTGAAATGCCTTGCTATACAGTATGCGGTCTTCTGATTTCCAAGCAATCTGCACACAAGAAAGGTGTAGAGTTAACAGAATGCAAAGCTTCTTCCCATCATAGGTCTGTGAGGTCTGCGAGACAATTCTGTGTCTTAAGCCCCGTACACACAATCAGAATTTCCGATGGAAAAAGTCAGACAGACTTTTTCCAATGGAAATTCCGACTATGTGTATGCCCCATCGGAGTAATTCCATTGGAAATTACAATGAATTCCATCAGAGTTTAGATGGAATTCCGTCAGAATTCCAATGTGGTTTTGGTCGGATAAAGGTTTGATCGTGTGTACGGGGCTTTATTCTTGTTTATTACTGAACATTTAAGTTTACAAAAGGAAGCATTTAAAAGCTGTTCTGGAAAGGGGACTGAAGTCACCTAAGAGATTTGGAAGCCAGGGGGGATTTAAAACTTCTGAAGTAAACTCAAAACTGAAAAATATATTTTGAATGGACATGTTAACTTTGCCATGTGGAATCTGAAACTTTATAGTGTACTACACTATATGGGTTGTTTACTAAAACCGGAGAGTGGACAATTTGGTGTAGTTCTGCATAGAAACCAATCAGCTTCCAGGTTTTATTGCCAAAGAATAATTGAACAAGCTGAACTTAGAAGCTGATTGGCTACCATGCACAGCTGCACCAGATTCGGAATGCTTCAGTTTTAGTAAATATCCCCCTATATGTAGAAACGTGGATACAGCTCAGCTAACTCTATGGTAAAATCAGAAAGGAAAAAAATTATTACAGGTGATTTAAAGAAGTGTTATTTCTCATTGTGCAGTGATTCTGCCTTCATGTAGGAAAAAAAATCACATCACAAAAAGTGACAGATGACAGACAGGCATAGGTAAAAGAGGGACATGATCACTGCCAACAGAGAAGATTGGTTTAGGGTGATTACAGATTTAACGTTTTTTTTTTCTATAAATTTGCTTGAAATACATGTCATTAATGTTCATGTATTTCAACTGCATGTCATCACTCATCTAAACCCTACATGTTGTTTGTGTTGAAAGGACGCTCTGTGACTCTGCGCTTCCACTTGCACTGTTTTTCAGATGACAGCGAACTGCACTTTCCTGCATAAAACAAATGCATTATTATTTTTGAAGAATATAAGTTAATAGCAACAAAACTGAAAAAAAAAATCCTGGAAAATAATAGTTTGATTGACAGCTATTACAAAAAAAACTTTTGATCAGAATAGAATAAGCTACAGAACAAACCTGTTTACTTAAAGGATTAGAACATGCTTGGGGATGCAATACTAATATAACAATGATGATTTAAAATACACTGTACCTGAGACATCCTGAGAAATGTTTTCATTTAAAACAAAAAAATTATATTTGACAAAATTAACTTTTTTTTGTCAGACCAAACTCTAAAACTTGCATGTATGAGAACAGATAACATTATTTGTATATTCTTGATAAAAAAAAATAGGAAGAGCCATGGCTGGATGTGCATACATGGACACCATTAGCCTAGAGCGGCTGCAACCACAAACATATCATGTAGCTAACTGTCTGTAACAAACTAGAGAGTGATAGGTGTTACAGAAGCTGCACATAAAGTCAAAGCCTGCTGTGTGTATGGGAATGGCAGTCTCAAGCCCCGTACACACGACCGGCTTTCCTGACGGGAAAACTGCGAGGAGAGTTTTTGGCCAAGAACCCAAGCCGTATGTATGCTCCTCGCAGATTTTCAGATGGTAAAACTGCCCAAAAACCGCCAGACAAAAAAAGAGAACCTGCTCTTTTTTCCCACCGGGATTCCCAGCTGACTTTTTCCCGCCGGAAAACCCGGCCGTGTGTACGAGAAAACTAGCCGTTTTTGGGCAGTTTTCCCATTGGAAAAAGTCAGATGGAGCATACACATGGCCGGGATTCCTGGCCAAAAGCTCTCATTGAAGTTTTCCCATCGGAAAACCCACTGGTGTGTACGAGAGAGCAGATTCTCGATTTTCCCATTGGGAGTTCAGACAGACTTTGACCCGTTGGGAATCCTGACCGTGTGTACAGGGCATCAGCCTGGACCCCCCCCATACTGAGACTGCCATTCACTACCACACACTTGACTTGATGTGGCGCCTTCGGGACACCTACCACTCGCTACCATTCATACAAAATAAATACTGCGCTTGTGCAAAAAAATCATGCATATGAAATTAAACCATTACAGAGTAAATATCCAGCAGCACCACTAAAGTGAGATATAATGACATTACATAGCATATACAAGAAACAGTGTTGCACTAAACATAAATCTTGCTCATGAAGTGTTACAAAAGGTTTTTGTAACACTTTTTGAGCTAAATTCATGTTTAGCACAACATTGTTTATTGTATCTCTACCATTGCCTGGAGCAAGCTCCCTTCCAGCACTCACAGTAGTTGGCACAGGACTTTATTCACATCCAGTCTGAGCAGCTCACACACCACATATCTTGGTTAAAAGTTTCCAAACTGCCACAGTGGCTACCAGTGCAATCACTGTCCTCACTGTCGTCCCTGAAATGAAGCACTATGTCATTTTATTTCGCTCATCTTGGGTCTGTATATGTAGAAGTGTGCTGGTAGCAGATTGAAGGACAATTTTCTCTACTTTACTAGTCACCAGTTACAGATGTTCTGATAAACAGTGACCAAGCTGTCACTTTCAGTCTCTCTGCCCCCTGCATTTAGCATGACTTGTATGACAATTACATCTAGCAATGTTAGTGTGATATTATAGGAGGATCTTCATCCTTATCACAAACATTACAACAAAGACACCTTTAAAAATGTTTAGTTGTGGAAATCTACAGATGTTGATAGATGATTGCAAGATGTATATTCTTTGCATGACTTATTTTTCTTTTCTTTCTCATTTTTCTCATGGTGACCATTTTCACAAAGAGCAGATACATCCAACTCCTCTTACTTCCTGGAGGTTTACCTAAACTTCTAGGTCTGCCACCTAGAAAATGTGGTAGGAATTTCCCAGGATGCAGCTGTGATGCCCTGATTACATCACCTGTGCCTCGCAAAACCAGGAAGTGGAAAAACAGTATTTGTACATAAAAGCAAAAGATGTTTGTTTAACTAATGAATGTAAGATGATTTAGATGATCAGCATGCAGAGCTGTTTGCTGATGTGATTTGAAAGGGGAAAGGTCCACTTTGAGGCCAATCAGTCAATTTGTATAAGTGGTGGGCTGCAGAAGACAGCTTGTCTAGAGGGGCAGGACATATATATCTAGTCCTGTCAACAGCTTTCTTCAGTATTTTTCACTTTATGATATAAAAATGTCTGTTCTCCAACTCTTTCTAAAACCATAGAGACTGGCAGCACATACAGAAATAAACCAATAAAGGTTCCAGGGCACAAAAGGTTCAAATATTTATTTTGTCTCTTGGTCCAAACCTACACAGTTATAAAATGCTACCGATTAGGAGTGACCTTGTGGTATGATCATGTTACAAGAAAGTCCTGCAAATAATATTTAACTTCTGCTTGATATGATTAAATACCAGAGCGGGTACGTGTCTGTTTCAAATTTCCAATTCCTGTGTAAACGCTACACTGGCACTACCACTTTTATCATTCATACATAATACTTATTTCCATGTTACTTCCAACACTTCAAGTGCACATTCTGTGGATGGACAGAAGACATATTACAGATGTCATGCATCACGTGACCACTAGACCAGGTAGACTGCAGAAAGTGGGCTGTCTTATCAATTCAGTATTTTCAAAGCTGACATGAATCAGCCAGATAGAACAGATAGACCAAGGCTCATCACAACAGAAATATAACACATGTAATGGTTTTGAAAATGTCACTTTTACTTTTCAAGCCTGGCAATGTAGATCATGCACCAAAGATTATCATGCAAATGGTTTTCTCATATGGGATTTGCTTTAACAGTATGAGAATAGTGTATATGCCTATGAAATGAGACACTGGGCCAGATTCTCAGAAGCGCTACGACGGAGTATCACAGATACCCCGTCGTATCGCCGTTTTTTTGCCCCTGTATCTATGCGTGTGATTCCTAGAATCACTTACCTATAGATACAGGTGAAGATCCGCCATGTGTAAAACAATTACACTGGCGGATCGTAGATGTAATGACAACTCCGGCCACTAGGTGGCCTTTACGTTGTTTTCTCATTTGCCTATGCCGAAACGCTTTTACGCGGCCGTACGCTGGGCCATTTACGCTACGCCGCCACTAACTACGGAGCAAGTGCTTTGGGAATAAAGCACTTGCTCTAGTACGATGCGGCGGCGTAGTGTAAATGGCTAACGCTACGCCGCCGGAATTCTATGAGAATCTGGCCCACTGTTTCTCCAAACTTCCAAAATGGTTGTATAAAATGGACTTATTAGATAGAGTGCTTACTGGAATTATTCAGTACCAATACTTGACATAACATACAGTATAAAGGAGTGAAACCTTGGATACATTTTTAAATCAAAGCTTAAAGTGAACCTGTGTTTAGGACATTCAAGTATTTACATACCTTACATACCTACAGGGTTTTTTGTTTAACCAGCAGGTTGGACGAAAAAAACAACCCTCACAGATCCCTAAATCTATGCAAGCGATGTGGATGCAAGGAACGCTCTAATTTTGCTATTGTATTCTGACAGTGGGTACTCCATCCCCCTCCCATCACAATTCAGTGCTCAGTGCTGGCTGATTGAATGCTGGTTTTCTAGCAGGACAGTTCAACGGAAGCCAACAGGATTTTGGGAAACAGATAGGGCTACATTTGAATCGAAAGACCCTAAAGTAGTTCAAACCTTTACTTCAGCAGTTTAACTCATCCTGTTCATTCCCTTTTAAAGCGTATTTAGCTGTGCGTGTTAAAAATATGTAAATACTTAAATTGACATAGCCTGGCCACACGTTAACTTTAAAAGCTAAATCTGCCTTCTCAGGAAAATGGCATTTACAGTAAGGGAGCCCCAACGGATAATAAAAAAAATTTGCAGCTTTTGAAAAACATTAATAATGAATAATATAATTGTTATACCTGTAGACCATTTGTGACACCCCCATCCCCAATACCTGGCCAAAAAAAATCTCATAGTTAAGAGTTCTTTCATCTGCCTTGTGGCTATGGGCGTCCGCCGATAGGGGCAAGTGCCCCCCTCGGAATCAGGGATCTGCAAGGTGTCCACCATAAGCGTGCGTACAGGTTTTGCCTAGCTCTGCATTATACAACAGAGGAGGGGGTGGGTTGTCTACAGCCGCTCAATGTAAACATATATGTATACATGGCATAGCACACACCTGTGATCTGCACCCTGTACATAGCATACGCCTGAAATAAAGTCTGCCGTCTCCCCTTTAAAAATAAGTACTTGCGAGTCACAGATAAGCCCCTCCCTTTCACAAAAGGGGGCAGGGCATGGGTGACCTTAAAATGATGTCCCCCTGAAAAAACTTCTGCGGGTGCCCATGCTTGTTGCTAGAACACTCTAGCCCCTCATTCAAACCCCCAAATATGCCTGGTGTACTCTCTCTTCCCCTGTTGTAGCAACATCTGGCCTCAGAATTGCTGCAACAGGCAGAGTGAGATAGTGCACCATGCATAGATGGGGCTTTGAATGAAGGCTAGCGTTCAGTCCTGCAATGTTTGGGGTGAATACAAGTCAGGATAAGGGAATGCTACCTAGGGGAGTTTTTCTGCCAGGCTTTGTTGGGGAAGGGGGTTTTACTAATGGCCTATAGCAGGGGTGTCAAACTGGCGGCCCTCCAGCTGTTGCAAAACTACAAGTCCCATGAGGCATTGCAAGGCTAACAGTTACAAGCATGACTCCCACAGGCAGAGGCATGATGGGACTTGTAGTTTCGGAACAGCTGGAGGGCCGCCAGTTTGACACCCCTGGCCTATAGGTATGGCAATTACATTAATTACATTTACAATTCAAAAATATGAAAGATTAATTTTATATTATGTATATGTTAGACATAAGTATGAAATAAGTTTCCAACTTTATCAAATTGTCTGCAGAAACAGAGATAACCAAATAAACCACTCTAAATATTACTAGAATTTATTTTGCTGATTTGACAAATATAAATGTATTCACAGAGAAAAGCCAGTCTTTTACAATGCGATCAATCATAATGCTGACAGCCATCTTCCAATCAGTATCTTCTAGGCATTAGCTAATCAAACACAGATTCCAAGAATCTACTCAGCAACGCAAGCAGTCTAAAGCCACAAATCAATTAGACAAATTATAGCAAATTTTCAGAAAACATTTCATGCATGATAAGGTATGATGTCAACATGAAACAGTTGAAAATAGAACTTCACAAACAAAGCAACATGCATATTTAGCTTTACTGCAAATCATTATGAATCATAGGATACAAATTTGATGAATACAATATGTTACAGTTAAAGGCACAGTGACTTAATAGAATAGGAATCAACAAAGGAAAATAATTTGTATGTCCTTTAAAAATATGTACCACTACTTTTCCTAATGAACTGATTACCTGATTCCTATAAATATAGATTTAATCAATGAAAAGTTTGCTTCCACTACTAAGATCTTAAATCTTATAAGAATTTTAATCAATGTTGTATTCTTTATCTCTGACTAATGAATGATTCTTTGATTTAGACCACGGTGTTATTAGAGTATACTACTAAATATGACGTTGTTTAATGCAATATAATGACTTTTTGTTATGTTTTATCAAATGTAAGGTCTATATTTTGAAAATAAACTTAAACTTGAATGAAAAATAATTTTAATCAATTAGCGTATTCAACAAGGCAGTGAAATTAGCAATTGTAATATGCGTAGTGGAGTAGCCACAAGCTCCAAATGATCTTAAGTCAACTCATGACACTGGAGAGTGGCAAAGGATGGGGTTAGGGTCTCGAACAAAGTATGAGCGCATGCATGCACCTTAATGCTTAGCTCATCTACTGCCCATGTTACACTTTTAAATAATATAGAAGCAATAATTCCATTAGTACCTGTATCAATCCTCCACAAATGTATATTATAATTAAATTATAAATATGTCAGTATAATTAGGGTTTAGTCATTAGATGGCCATTGCTAACAATTGCAGATTTCAGGAAATGATGTCAGTAAATTGTATTAGTAATAAATGATCATAGGAGGCAGCCTCAATGTGTTTAAAGTTAAAAGAAAGTTAATGTTGTTGGTGGATATATTTACTGCTCCCCTCATACAATATTTGGTAAACCAAAGGACTGGCCTATCATTGTATTTCACAGTATACAGACAGATCACATAGAAAACACCAATACAATCTAAAAAAAATATTCTGTTCCCAATTGTGATCCATTTGAGACATTATTGAAAAATATCTATCATAATGAGGGCAAGTTGCTTGCCTGAAACTCAAACTTGATGGTGTATTAAATAACACTAATAACAATATGACAGGTGAAAACAGTGAATGAAGCACTCTTTAGTGCTTTTGCAAATCCACCCTTTAATCAGTGCTTTTACTGAAGAACTTCACAAATGTGTTTCCTGCATTGAGGAGGTAAGTGTATTCTGTAAGTTATACTTGTCCCCCCTGTGTCCTCTGCTGGAACTGCTGCAGAGAAAAACTTGCTCCCCCTACAGGACAGTTGCTGACAGCACTCTTCTTGCCAATCTCCACTGTATTGCTTGGACTGAATTAGTTGGCCTCGGAATTTTATGGGGATAACTACATCAAACAATATCTCTAAGATTGTAAACTGTAGACTGTGAATGTAGAGAAAGCAGGTAGTTCTCTGGCACATTTCAAGTGAAGGAAAAAGGTAAATATAATTTACAGATTACACTTGTCTCTCGAAGAGATGCAGAGAGCAGCTTTGTTGAGTTCTCCTTTAAATACTATCATGTTTTTATCTAGATATTTATGAAGGAGTTTACAACAAGCAAATACTATACATGGAATGCCCTCAAGAATAAAAACAGATAGATTTTCAGAAGCCGCAGGTATAAAGGGTGATTTGTTTTGCTTTGTAACCAGCGCAGTCTTTTTATCATGACAAAAAATCAAGGCTTTTGTTGGCGGCTTATAAATATCCACAAATGACTGGGTGCTTAGCGGGATAATATTCAAAAAGCAGCTAATCAATCCAGCGGCAGTGAATAAATTGAATGTCTTTTCCACAACACAGTTGTCTTTATTATACGTTCTCTGAAAACATTCATAACCTTAATGGTTAGAGAAAATACAACATGTGGTAGTTTGTAGCCCACTTCCGATTCCACAAAAGAAATGAAAATACACAGTATGTCTGTCCAAGCCAAACAAACATGTATTGATAAAAAATATTATTTTATAACAGAGATTTGAATGCCCTGGTCATGTCCATTTTGTGTCCTGGATCAATAAATAGTAACACAGCAACTTCAGTGTGAGGCGCACAAGATAGAAAGTTCTTCTGTCACAACGCAACAGGAATTTATCATTTTTTTCAGCAGTGATTGCTTAGGCTTGTCTTTTTTTGACTGCTTTCACAATCATTAACCCATTTTAAATGGGCACATGGATTAAACACTGCTGCTTCCTCCCTACTCGGCTACAGCGAAGACTTAGAAGGGTAATCAGTCTTGTGAGCAAAGCTTAGATCCAGGATACAAATGCTATCTTCCCCCAGGCTAATTGAAACGGCATGATTCCTCACAGCAGGGATAAAAGGTAGAGTGTAATCATATGCAATTTTTCATACAACTTCATTTAATGAGCATGGAGCCATCAAGGACCAAGTGATCAGATGTGTTTGGTAGTGGTTATTACCTGTCATCCATTTCCTGTGCCTGCTGCTTCTTGTTTATTGTAGCGTAAAGGTCTTGGACTTGATCCCTTTCTGAAGCAGGAGCAAGTGGGTCCCTTGTGTAGCTATAAGCCCTAGGCACTGTAGGAGAATAAGGCCTCTGGGAGCTATGGCCATGAGGTGCCTCCTTAAAGTGGTTTATCTTGGCATAATTAGGGTCCATTTCATCATCCTCCATAGCATGACTTGCATTGAGGTCAAATAACACTTTTGCCTGTTGTTCACGTATTACTTGATGCTTTGAATTTATCCTGAGGGGAAAAAAAGAAAGTAACTATTAACCTTTTTAATGGATGAGCATACATTGTTATTTAATTACCTTTGATACTACAGATGATCGAGCCTGATGAAGAGAATTATGTGTTCATTTACAGCTGCATGTGCAGTACAAGAAACCTTTACTGACCTAACTATATAAGATAGATAGATAGATAGATAGATAGATAGATAGATACATTTGTGCTATAAATTCTGCTATTGTACTCTGATGAATGGCTATTTACAAAAGGGAAGAAATGTGTAATAGGTATGTGTGTACCACTATACAGTGTTGTCAGAGGCACACCAATTTAAAGCCCAACTGTAGACTTTAAAGTGCCCCCAACCCCCCCCAATTGTGGCATCCCTGGCTCTGTTAAAAGGAAAGAATCTATACCCATTTTTTACCAAATTTTTGGGCAGGTCTGATGGTTTCTCTTCTTTGCCTGTCAAATGGTGAATCCTAAATGCTACAGAGAGCCATGCCACAAAATAATGTGGTGGCATTCTCTACAGCATACTGATGTGATTTGAGGGTAGGAGCACAGCCTTGATACCAGGGGCTTTAAAAACCTGTGTAGTGTGTATATTTTTTCCACTTTTTTTTGGTTGAATGGGTAGGGGTATGATGTACCTCATACTCATTCATCTAGGGTGGGGGATGGGATCTGTGGGGCCCCTTCTTAAAAGGGGTTTCCAGATTCTGATAAGCCCCTGCCCCTAGACCCCAACAACCAATGGCATCAACATAGGGGCAAGGTGCTTTGGGGTGGGGGGGGCGCTAGCTCTTCCCCCACTTTCCTTATGCGTGCTTGCATAAGGGTCTTGTATGGATCTTGGGGGGACACCTATGGAATTTTTTGAGCGTGGGGGTTCCCCTTAAGATCCATATCGTCTTGGGGGAATCTCACAAAAAATGGGTGGGGTTCCCTGATCAGCATACAAGTCGCACCGCAAGTCAGATCATCTTGATCTGACTTTTGGTGCGACTTCTATTCAAATCAATCATCTCCCATAGGGAACCATTGATTTTGAATAGAGGTAGAGAAACGCCGGATGAGGCTTAATGCTGTTTATACAGCGTTAAGCCTTGTTAAACTGCGTTTAACATCTTTTACCGGCGTCTGGCATTTTACAACTGGAGCCGCAGAGCGTGCTGGTCCTGTTTTTTTTTGCAGCTTAAAAATGCCAATGCTTGTTACAGCTCATAAAATACCATGGTGTGTATGAGACCATTGAATAACAAGGAGTGGCGTTTTTAAGCTGCTCAAAAACGCTGCTGTAAAAACATCCAAGTGTATGAGGCCTTAAGATACAGCCAGATCTACAATGGAATGGTTTAGATCAAAGCATATTCATGTGTTAGAATGGCATAGTAAAAGTCTAGACCTAAATCCAATTGAGAATCTGTGGCAAGACTGAAAATTGCTGTTCACAGACGCTCTCCATCCAATTGAACAGAGACTGAGCTATTTTGCAAAGAAGAGTGGGCAAAAATTGTCACTCCTTAGATGTGAAAACCTGGAAGAGACAAACCCAAAAGGACTTGCAGCTGTAATTGCAGTCAAAGGTGGTTCTACAAAGTATTGAATATAATATAAATGTACGCCACACTTTTCACATATTTATTTGTAAAAAAATTGAAAAACATTTATCTTGTTCCTTCCATTTCACAATTATGTGCCATTTTGTGTTTGTCTATTACATAAAATCCCAATAAAATACATTTACGTTTTTGGTTGTAACAAAATGTAGATCATTACAAGGGGTATGAATACTTTAGAAGGCACTCTAAATGTAAACCATACCTGAATAACAATTGGTTTGATAAAGAACAGCGCATTATAAACAAGTACCATGTTTTGTTTAAAAAGTAACTCAGCTTTGTTAGAAAAAAATTATAAATCACTTCCCCTCTGGGAGATATATGTACATTGCAGGGATTTTAACAAACTTTGTTGCAGATTCCTATTTTTTGTTATTCTGAAGAAATCCCTGTGTGTTTCTCTGTGTCTGTTTGGAAAGTGAGTCTAATGGGAGTGGTTTCATAA
Source organism: Rana kukunoris (assembly GCA_029574335.1). Lineage (NCBI taxonomy): Eukaryota > Metazoa > Chordata > Amphibia > Anura > Ranidae > Rana > Rana kukunoris. Next base: position 134,634,236 of record CM056054.1, on the reverse strand, counting down.
TTATCAATCAAGCTACAGCACTTGCAGGGCTCTAATAATGAAAATTGCAGAGTCTGCATCCCTTTAGACATGATTTCCTATTGGGAAATACCAAAAATAACTTTTTTTGTTGAAGGGGATGCCTGAAATCTGATTTTTATGTGCAGACTTCTGGGAAAATCAGTAAGCCAATCACATAAGCAGAAAATTATGTTTCTGAGGGGTGTTCTGTACACAGAACACCCCCGGTATCCATATAGTATTGCATATTACAGAAAATGACAACACTGCAGACTGAAAAGTAAAGGCAATTTTTAATAATATTCAATTGCAATATGACTTCTGCCACAGTTGTATATACTATATTACCAGTATTTTAATAATATATTTAATAAGATATTTAATAAGATATTTAAATAAGATACTTGTTATCATCCTTTTTCATTCTTTGTTCTACCAATCCCCTGTAGCTCCTTTGCAACCACTTCCACCAGTGACAATTGCATGGCATTTCTCAGAGAAAGATTCCTGATGGAGAAAACAGTGGACCAAGCCTTTATAATGTGTGTTAAAATAGACACTTTTAGTCTCTTTTGAAAGCCCAAGTGACGCAGTGATAACACAGGATCGCATTTGGGAGTGTTGTCACCATGTAACAGGAAGTGCCTGAAAAAATGACCCTAATGGCAGGATCACCAGGTAATAATTTGTTAGAATATACAGATATAAAAATATTGAAATTACTTTTTAAATTACATTAAACATGTTAAATGCTTACATGGGAGTTTGGTAAATGGTTTTACAACAATTGGAACAATTTGCTTGCATCAATGATAAGACAATCAGTCATAGAGGAAATGCAAATCAAGTCTATCAAATTGATATTTTCTTTGTTGTGCGAAACTATTGTTTTTAATTTAAACACTGTATGGAAAAAGAATTCCTGTGATTATTTGAGTATTTTGTTGTTACATGTATGTGACCAGGACTACACTGTGCAGCTGGTATAGGTTATATAAAAGGATTCTGTTAATACCTACAAGTGGGAATCTTCATAAAAAGAACAAATGGTTGGCATCTATCATCAAATTATGCTTGCACCGTACAAGACCAGATAAAAATATAAATGAATGTAATAGTACATTAAATTAATTAGACTAGCAATCTACAGGAAATGGCAATCTGCTCTTAATACTGTCACTGGTCATTGGCGGTGATTTGAGAACATTAGACCTAATAAGACCTAAGGCACGGAAGGATATAATGCCTAATATCCTGGCCAATATTTGTCTAACGCATTACCGTAATTCCCTTCCTAATATACTAGTTCTAGTGTGCTTTAACAGCACAGCATCTCATTCAGGAAAACTGAAACAAGCTGCCTGGGAAAGTGATATTAAAAATACATAAAGGTTACAATTCCTCCCCAGATCCTTCCGAGCAAGATAAGTTGTTTTGTAGGCACGTCCTAAGGGGAGAATCTCCACAAAATTACATTGTATACTATTTCAAGGCAACATGCAGGCATGGCAACATTTATTGGCATACCACTTACTGATTTGTTGGCTCTCTCAATGACTTTTGTTTACTCAATGGACTATTCCACCAGACCGAATAGATAGGCTTTTATTTTAAATAGTCGCTGGTATTGATAGGAAATCACATTTATGAAATCATAGGTGCATATGTCTGGCAAAGTAGTTCCTTCAACATAATAACACACTAATTAAACAATAACTAAAACAAGCAGATATTTTTAGAAAGCTTGTTCTTTTAGGGGTCATTCCACCCAAAAGTTAGATATTAGTTATAGGTGGAGTTTGATCCTGGTTTTTTTTTTTCTTAGATATATTCCAACAGGGAACTCTCCCTGCCATTATTTATAACTCAGTCTACTTGGGAGTTTTGGGTATTGCTACCCAGCTTTGCATGCTCCAGCACCTTTTGTTCGGTATTATAGAATGAAAAAAAAAAATTCAACTAGGAGAGTAAGAACCCCCCACAAAGTGGGTGCAATCCACCAACAAATAAAACTAATAAATTACTATATTTGCAGAATAAACCCTAATGCTGGTTTCTCTGTATTGCGTTAACAAGCTATTGATATGTGTTGTCATTCATTCTGCATAGCCCCCAGTGCAAATATACAGCAAGCAAAAACATTCCTGCACTATAGTGTACCACAATGCAGAGATGATCATGTACAGTAGATGCTCGGTGCAATGGTGTGCGGTGTTATCAAACACAGCTTATGTTTGTTATCTTCATAAGTTAGGGAGTATTAAGGAGCCTATTAGAAAACAATTATAGCAGAGAATCTGTAAAGTAGGGATTCTGTAATTGTATCCAGACAGACACAGGCATATTCTGCTGCTATGGATATCTGACTTCAGAAGTAGATTTTTCACTGAGTTTTCACAGCTGCACTCTGGGTTTGCTCAAAAGTTGTGCCCGAGCAGAGAGAAATAAAAAGCATGCAACGGCCTCTATACACAGGTGCTGGTAGATAGGTCAGCAAAGGGAAGGCTCATTTTATTGAGATACCCAGAACAGTATTAGTAACTGGGATAAACTGTATTACTAATATTAATATATAAGAAAAGTTCTAAAAAATAAGAAATTACATGATAGCATTGGTTACATGTGCACTGCCATAAAGAAATACGGCAACTGGCATGCATGATCTCGCTGCCAGAAACTGCCAGCAAGATCCTACATAAAAAGTGCTTTGGATTTGTATGCTTATTATGTCTGAGCAGCACTTGTATAGCATGTGTATAGCAGTACAACGCAAATGCCCTGCTGTAGGATATAGATGGCTTCTGATGCCTAGTGTCCTTCTGTTGCTGGGATGTAGGCTGTTTCTGCTGCCTAGTGTCCATATGTTGCTTGGATGCAGGTGTCTTCCAAAGGAAAGTATCTAGCATCCTTCAGTTGCTAAGTCAGCAATAGGATACATTTGTGCTGTATGCATATAAACCTTATCAAAAATGTTTACATGCATGCAGCATAAACTACAGTCCTTATGTGGAACCTCAGATAAAGATTTTTAATTATTTTTTTTTTTTTTAAGTTCTTGTACATAGTGGTGTACCACAATCTAGGCTCTGTACTAGGTCCTGTTCTATTTAATCTGTATGTAAGTGATGCATGTGATATAACTAATGGGTTGTTGGGCAAGGTATGTACCTTTGCTGATGACACAAAAGTGTGTAATAGGGTTGACATCTCTGGAGGTTTCGGTAAGGCCTCGTACACACAACCGAGTAACTCGTCATAAATCATAAAACATTGTTTTCCTCGATGAGTTTCTTGTCAGGCTTGTTGAGAATCTTGATAAGCTTTCTTTGGGTACACAATGTCAAGACAAAATCTCGTCGTTGTCAAACGTGGTGACGTTCAACACGTACGACGGCACTATAAAGGGAAAGTTCGAATCCATTGGCGCCACCCTTGGGGCTGATTTTGCTAATCTTGTGTTACCGTGTGTTAAGTAAAAGTTTGGTGAGAGACGATTCGCGCTTTTCAGTCTGTTACAGCGTGACGAATGTGCTATCTCCATTATAAATGATACTTTTACCAAAGGTGCGCTCCCATCTCATACTTTATTCTCAGCATGCGCGGGTTTCTAAGCATACACAAGAACATTTTCCTCGTCGTAAACCAGCCCGACGAGAAACATGATGAGGAAATTGAGACTCCCAGACAAGGAGATCCACTACAGTTTTCTCGATGAAAAACATACACACAACCGTTTTCCTCGGCAAAAAAGCTCTGCCACCAAGTGTCAGTGATTATAAATAGACCAGTACTATGTGATTGCAAAGAGGAATCCAAACAGATATAGGTAAAAAAGGGTGATTTATTTAAGAAGAGGGGGTAACACCCCACCACCTTCAACAAGTTCAGTGCAAAACAATCAATGACCCACAGTGACAAAAACAACACTAAAACAATATGTACAGCAATGGGAAATACCAGAATCATAAACAGGCCAGGCCGAGGTCATACACGGGGGATCAGGAAATAGCTGCAGATGGGGAATAAGCTGCAGATGGGGAATAAGCAGGAAGGGAAAGTCCAGGAGAGGGATCAGGTCAGGATGGGTCAGGATGGATCAGATCAGAAGTCCAGGATGGAGACAACAGGTTCAGGGTCCAGCTATCAGGCTCAGGGTCGGGTTAATAGACGGATACCAGGGCGAGTTCTGCTTTAACTTGCCGGGTATAAGAAGAGGCGTGCTGATTGCATTCATGTCACACCTGAACGCAGGAAAAGCTGTGTGCTCCAACATACCAAGAACCCCCCGCTGGTGGAGGCCAGAACTGCAGCCAAAATAATAGGCAGATTACCCAGCAGGGGGGACCATTCCTGACAGTACCCCCCTTCAAAGGAGCGGCCTCCGGACGCTCCAACCAGCTGTTGCTGGGGAAGGCTCATGGTGTCCTCGAGCTGGGCAGCGGGCTCCGAGTCATCGAGCGGGTCAGCAGACAAAGGCTCTGGGTCAACAGGCTGGGCAGAGGGCATAGGCTCTGGGTCCTCGAGCTGGGCAGCGGGCTCCGAGTCCTCAAGCTGGGCAGCGGACGAAGGCTCCGGGTCATCGAGCTGGGCAGCGGACAAAGGCTCCGGGTCATCGAGCTGGGCAGCGGACAAAGGCTCCAGGTCATCGAGCTGGGCAGCGGACAAAGGCTCCGGGTCATCGAGCTGGGCAGCGGACAAAGGCTCCGGGTCATCGAGCTGGGCAGCGGATAAAGGCTCTGGGTCATCGAGCTGGGCAGCAGGCTCCGGGTCATCGAGCTGGGCAGCAGGCTCCGGGTCATCGAGCTGGGCAGCAGGCTCCGGGTCATCGAGCTGGGCAGCAGGCTCCGGGTCATCGAGCTGGGCAGCAGGCTCCGGGTCATCGAGCTGGGCAGCAGGCTCCGGGTCATCGAGCTGGGCAGCAGGCTCCGGGTCATCGAGCTGGGCAGCAGGCACAGGAACAGCAGGCTGGCAGACTGGCACAGGAGCAGCAGGCTGGGCAGCGGACTGGAAGTCATCAAGCCGGGCAGCAGACTGGAAGTCATCAACCTGGGCAGCAGACTGGAAGTCATCAACCTGGGCAGCAGACTGGAAGTCATCAACCTGGGCAGCAGACTGGAAGTCATCAACCTGGGCAGCAGACTGGAAGTCATCAACCTGGGCAGCAGACTGGAAGTCATCAACCTGGGCAGCAGACTGGAAGCCATCAACCTGGGCAGCGGACTGAAAGTCATCAACCTGGGCAGCGGACTGGAAGTTATCAAGCTGGGCAGCGGACTGGAAGTCATCAAGCTGGGCAGCGGACTGGAAGTCATCAAGCTGGGCAGCGGACTGAAAGTCATCAAGCTGAGCAGCGGACTGGAAGTCATCAAGCTGGGCAGCGAACTGGAAGTCATGAAGCTGGGCAGCGGACTGGATGTCATCAAGCTGGGCAGCGGACTGGAAGTCATCAAGCTGGGCAGCGGACTGAAAGTCATCAAGCTGGGCAGCGGACTGGAAGTCATCAAGCTGGGCAGCGGACAGGAAGTCATCAAGCTGGGCAGCGGACTGGAAGTCATCAAGCTGGGCAGCGGACTGGAAGTCATCAAGCTGGGCAGCGGACTGGAAGTCATCAAGCTGGGCAGCGGACTGGAAGTCATCAAGCTGGGCAGCGGACTGGAAGTCATCAAGCTGGGCAGCGGACTGGAAGTCATCAAGCTGGGCAGCGGACTGGAAGTCATCAGGCTGGGAAGCGGACTGGAAGTCATCAAGCTGGGCAGCGGACTGGAATTCATCAAGCTGGGCAGCAGACTGGAAGTCATCAGGCTGGGCAGCGGACTGGAAGTCATCAGGCCGGAAGTCATCGGACTGGCAAGCTGGCACAGGAACATCAGGTTGGCAGGCTGTCACAGGAACATCAGGTTGGCAGGCTGGCACAGGAACATCAGGTTGGCAGGCTGGCACAGGAACACCAGGGTGGCAGGCTGGCACAGGAACACCAGGGTGGCAGGCTGGCACAGGAACACCAGGGTGGCAGGCTGACAGAGGAACATCAAGCTGGGAAGCTGGCACAGGAACATCAAGCTGGGAGGCTGGCACAGGAACACCAGGGTGGCAGGCTGGCACAGGAACACCAGGGTGGCAGGCTGGCACAGGAACACCAGGGTGGCAGGCTGGCACAGGAACATCAAGCTGGGAGGCTGGCACAGGGTTGAAAGGTTGAGCAACTGGCACTGAAACGGGCAGAGCAGCTGGCACAGGAACAAGCTGGGAGACTGGCACTGGAACAGGTTGAACAGATGGCACTGGGACAGGTTGAGCAGAGGGTACTGGGACAGGCTGGGTAACTGGCACGATGGTATGAGTTGGGAAATACTTACGTTTCTTTTTGGACTTAGTCACTGCAGGTTTGTTAACAGAAGTGATGTATGAAGAGGATGGAAATAAGTAAGGGGAAGGATTGGAATATGGCAGAGACACAGGGATGGTGACTGGAGGTTTTTGTGGAGGAGTTACAGGTGGATTAAAGGCAGGGTAGGTACAATTAGTAGAAACTGGGTAGTAATATTTGGTAGGATGTGGAATTATCTGGGCTGGAGTTGCCATTGGTGATGGGCAGATGGGTCCTTGGGAAGGCAAGTGGTTAATAGTAGGACTGGAACAGACAGGTGGATTAAAGGCAGGGTAGGTACAAGTAGAAACTGGGTAGTAATAATTGGTAGGAAGCGGAATTAACTGGGCTATAGCTGAGGTTGTCATTGGCAATGGACGGCTAGATCCTTGGGAAGGTAAGTGGTTAATGGCAGGGCTGGGATGCAGTGGTTTGGTTGGGATCAGGAGATCTGACCATGCCTGCAGCACAGGTTGAACAAAGGCTGGTTCACACACACCTTGTTTAATCAGAGACTGCACTGAACTAATGCAGTCAGATAACTTCTGCTGGGAACAAGAGCAATAGTGTTCATCAAATGAGGCTGGATCATCCTCCATCAACCATAACAGGGATTCAACTTGGTCAGGACTGAAGGGGGGAGAGAAGTCGTCACTACCATCAGGAATAACAGACGGAGCCAATTCAACACATAACTGAGTCAGTGAGTGAATATCGTCAAAAGACATATAACCCCGATCCACCAAAGAATGAGCTGATCGGATGATTTCCATCAGCTGATCCCTTGTCCACCCCTCAAAAACCTGGCAACAATACTTCCCATCCTCCTCAGCCAGTAGGGAAAAGTAACAGATTTCATTGAAATCCATGCTTCAGAAAAACGCACAACAGGGTGGTTCCTTAATGCAAGCACGTCTGGTCTAGGATGGCCCTGGTATACTGTCAGTGATTAGAAATAGACCAGTACTATGTGATTGCAAAGAGGAATCCAAACAGATATAGGTAAAAAAGGGTGATTTATTTAAGAAGAGGGGGTAACACCCCACCACCTTCAACAAGTTCAGTGCAAAACAATCAATGACCCACAGTGACAAAAACAACACTAAGGCCTTGTACACACGAGTGAATAAATCCGCTGAACATGGTCCGACGGACCATTTCAGCCGAAAAATCCGCTCGTGTGTAGGGGCAAACGGACCGTTCTGGCCGGATTCCTCCGGTGGAAAATTTCCAAAGCATGCTTTGGAATTTTTCCTCCGGAGAGCTGTCCGTCAGATATGTCCGCTGGTTAGTACAGCAAAACAGCGGACATATCTGCCCGCACATGCGTCGTATCCTGTGAATGGATCCGATGCATGCGCGCGGAAGTGTTTACTTCCTGGTGCGGTGACGTGGCGGTGACGTGGCGGCGTCAACGTCACCGCCGCGTCACCGCGCTGTCCGCCGGCGGGGAATTTGATCCGATGGTGTGTACAGCCATCGGATCAAAGCAATCCGGCGGACAGATCCGATGGGAACGGTCCGTCGGACCGTTCCCATCGGATCTATTCCCTCGTGTGTACAAGGCCTAAGACAATATGTACAGCAATGGGAAATACCAGAATCATAAACAGGCCAGGCCGAGGTCATACACGGGGGATCAGGAAATAGCTGCAGATGGGGAATAAGCTGCAGATGGGGAATAAGCAGGAAGGGAAAGTCCAGGAGAGGGATCAGGTCAGGATGGGTCAGGATGGATCAGATCAGAAGTCCAGGATGGAGACAACAGGTTCAGGGTCCAGCTATCAGGCTCAGGGTCGGGTTAATAGACGGATACCAGGGCGAGTTCTGCTTGAACTTGCCGGGTATAAGTAGAGGCGTGCTGATTGCATTCATGTCACACCTGAACGCAGGAAAAGCTGTGTGCTCCAACATACCAAGAACCCCCCGCTGGTGGAGGCCAGAACTGCAGCCAAAATAATAGGCAGATTACCCAGCAGGGGGGACCATTCCTGACACCAAGTTTCTTGATGGATTCTGTCGAGGAAAACGGTCGTGTGTACGAGGCCTAACATGGAACATGATTTGGCATTGCTGGAAGATTGGTCAAATCAGTGGAGGGTGCAGTTCAATGTTTCTAAATGTAAAATAACGCATCTAGGGAAAAATAATCCCTTGGGAGAGTACAACATTGGGGGTAAAGTGTTGGTCAGCACTACAGAGGAAAAACATTTGAGGGTATTTATTTCAGATGGTTCCAAAATGAGCAAACAGTGTGATCAGGCAGAGGGAAAAACTAGAATAGAATTCTAGGGTTCATCACTAGAGGAATCACCAGCAGGAGGAAGGAGGTTCCGATTCCACTATATAGATCTTTAGTGAGACCTCATCTCTAGGTCTGCAGACCTCGCTTACAGAAAGATATTGATAACATAGAATGAGTCCAGAGACGGGTAACACAAGTGGTGAAAGGATTGGGGGATAAAACATATCGACAGAGACTCCAGGAACTTCATGCAGTATGTACAGTCTGGAGGAA